>CM040121.1:551055365-551655365 GCA_022559845.1 Amorphophallus konjac | reverse complement strand
GTGGGGGGATGGGGGGGTCTGTGACTACAGGGAGGGGGCTGGGATGGGGGGCATATGTCCCAGTAGGGAGGGGATGGGGGCCTCCGACTGCGTGGAGTGGGGGTGTGGGGTCTATGACTACAGGGAGGGAGAGGTGGCTTGTCGATGGGGTAGAGGGAGTGAGGAAGGGTGTAGGGGGAGAGGCTCTACATGAGCAAGGGGAGGGAGGGGGCCTTGCCAGAGGGGGGAGGGGGGAGAGAAATATGGGAGTGCGAGCTGTAGGGAGGTGGAGGGGGCCTCCGATAGTGTTGGGAGGTGTGGGGTCTGTGACTATAGAGAGGGGGCTTTGCTAGAGGGGGAGGAGGGGGCCGAGAGGGGGGGCACCTGTTCGATCAGGAAGGGGGAGGGAGCCTTCGACGGTGTTGGGTGGGAGGGTGAGGTATGTGACTAAAGGGAGGGAGAGGGGGGGCTTGTTGGTGGAGTAGGGGGAGCGGGGAAGGGTGTAAGGGGGAGGAGAGGCTCTGCATGAGTAGGGAGGGGACCTTGCTGGAGGGAAGAGGGGGAGAGGGGGACGAGAGTGAGATCTGTACGGAGGGGGTGGGGTCTGTGACTGCAAGGAGAGGGCTTTGTCAGAGGGAGAGAGGGGGCCGGGAGGGGGGGCATTTGTGCGAGCAGGGAGAGGGAGGGGGCCTTCGATAGTCACGACCGGGAGATATGTGACTATAGGGAGGGGGAGGGGGTTGCTGATGTCGGTGATGCCTCCCTCTTTCTATGTTCTCTCTCCACTCTCTCATCTCTTTCTTATAAAGACGTGAAAGTTCAAATTTTAGAGGGATGTTTTGATCATTCAATAATAAAATAACGAAAATACTCAGAATCTTTTTAGAATATTCCTATTTCTGTCACCAGAAGTTAGTCACACTTACATTTTTACCCCATTTGGGTGAAAGAAATGATATCTTTACTAATACATTTTAGACGTAATATTTTTACAAATAAACCTTTAACATTGATTTATATGTAAAAAACCCTTAATAATTTGGCCGAGGTCGTGCCAACAAAACAAGTCTTGTAAATGTTTTGACCGAAGAAGTGTTAACGAACACGCCTTCAATTCCCTCTGTTGTGGGCTTTACAGGACAGGACGTGCCTTCGTTACTTTCCTTCAAGAAAGTCGTGCTACATGGACGTGATGCTTTCAGTCTGGGCGAACTAGCTCACACGTGCAACAGACGTAGCACGGTTGCGCACAGCACATTTTAAAAAATTAGGATACGAAGACATAACAATAATATACTTTTATATATTTAAAACTATATGTTTTATAAATATATTAAAAATTAATATAAATGGGTGATTAAGCTATTAAATTTTAACTTGAGCAATCATATGGTGTTATATGTTTTCCCCATTTTGTTTACCACTCTCAGAATGGCCATTAAATCACAAGAATGGGCGGCCATATATATTGAACAACTTAACTTCAATGCTCCTAATTAAGTTTGATAGCAGTGGACTTGAGTCTACTTTTTCCATCGTCGGATTTTCATATTGGAAAATAGAAAAAAATTAAAAGTGTGACAAAAAAGTACGAAATCGGTTGCAACAAATTAATTACACCGATTTCGTATTAAATCGGCTCACCTTCCACTGATGGATAAAAATCGGTCAGAGTAAAATCGATATCTCCCTTTGTCAATTTCTTTTTTGGGTTTTTTACATGAAAATCATCGTTAAATGTGAATTTGTAAAAAAGTCGTTCCTAAAAATATATTAGCAGGTATATCACTGAATTAATTCAAATAGTGCATACATGTCATTTAAGCGTGATTTTCTTATAATTTGTTGATAAAAAGAAGTGATACGCATACAAATAAATATGGTATTTTTGCACAATTCAGATTATATAGTGATATACATACTAATATATTTTTAGGAATAATTTTTTTACAAATTCACTTTTAACAATGATTTCCAAGTAAAAAACCCTTCTTTTTTTTAATGCCGCACCAATGTAACTGCTCAATTGGCTTACAGCGAGTTTACGTGTGATGTTTTGACTATGCTATTTAACTAATATTTTTTTTCAAACTCTGTTATTCTTGAAAAAAAACTCGCTTTCTCACTAGTGTTTGACAATGATGCACGTTAGAAATTTGAATTCTTTACAGTGCATTCTAACTATCACACTGTATGACTGACTTCGACAGTGCATTTCTCACTGACTAAGGACGTATTTGGAAGGGACTGTGGAGGTGGGTTTTCTTTTCAAAATCGATCTCTTAAGGAGATGATAAACATCTTTTGAGCAAATTTTGAGATTTTACGTTCTCACTCTCTCTCTCTCTCTCTCTATACTCGTCAAAATCTCTCTTCTTCAAAATATGATAGAACATAGTTGCATTTAAAAGAAATTATTAGGAATGAAAATTCTAATGATTAGAATCCTCGTCTCTCTTGCAAAATCATATTTTCAAACGCGGTCTAAACCATATTGATCGAGGGAAGGTTACCTTTTACGTCATTTTTTATTTAGATATAACGTATATCCATACATTTTTAGCTTGAAACATGCAGAGAGCTAGTCGATTAAAACGCTCACCTCCATCGGATTCTCTACGTGCACACTCATTATGAAATAGGGTCCTGTTCTTCTTATGAATAACCTCAATTTTGATACATTTAAATGCGTACAAATTAGAGAGGGAAAGGTGGGGAGGTAAAGTGAGGAAACGGAGGACAAATGGGTCACCATGGGTCGTCACGTCGTCTCCAACCATTTGCTACGGAGGGGGTGAAACCAGACTGGATTCGTAACGTGCCATTCACTTTGAAAAAGACCATTTATAATCTCCTCGACCGGATGAACTCCTCTTTGAACAAAAAGACAAAGATTGCATTCACTCCAAAGGCCCATGTCTGTCCTTCCATGAATATGAATAAATTGCATTCAATTTTTTTGAGAAGTCATCTCCCCTCCTACATGATGCCAATGCATGGCCCCCAGCTGCAAAGAAAATTCCAAGGTTTCAAATCACTACAAAAAAAATTGTGGAAGAGCACAAAGTCGGATGAACTCATGCCCTAATGTATATGGGGCTGGGTTGGGTCAAGTTGGATGTCTTAATTGTGTAATATGATCTTCCATTTTACATTGCTCGGGAGAAGTACAAATTTGTTGGCATACATCTTTGACGACATTCTCAGCGTTGATAGCTCAAAAACCACATCTCCCTACCTCTGCATAACTTGTCTCGGCTTCCTAATTCTTTGTACTAACACCAAGAACAAAGATATATAGAGGGGGCGACAGCCTGTCTCTGAGCGTCGCCTTCTCAAGTTACAAGATTAGGTTAGGTTTTCCTTGTTTCCAATACATCACATATATAGGAATTCTGGGCACTTCTCTACAAATGTTTTCAAACAGTATAAGAGAATATTCTCCCAATTATTGGCACTATCCAATTATTGGTTACAATGATAAAGGCACTCTTTTTTCATATTCTTGACCGTACAGAAATATCACACGCACCGTCTAGGACGTATCGTCCACTTTCTGCCTGAGCTCCATTTTGATCATCAATCTTCTTTTGTTCGGATTTACGACTTAGACGATGCTATCGTTTAAGTCTTTCATTGCCTTTGTCGTTTTGTGAATTTAGATGATGCATCATCTCCCATTTGGACGATCTCATCGTCCAAGTCTTCCACTTACACGTTGCTCTGTCTAAGTTAGCTTCAATTTCTAATTCAGACGATGTACCATGTAAGTTCTTCACTTAGACGTTGTTACGTCTAAGTTCCCAATTTAGACGTTATATCGTCTAAATCTGTTCTGTCCAAGTTGTATCGTCTAAGTCACCTACAACCTTGTTACTTAGACAATCTATCGCCCAACTTGATGAGACTTCTTTTGACTTGCACTTCGTATAACTTACACTTCGTCCATCCTGAACTTAGACGATCAATTGTCTAAGTCTCTTAAACTGCTCCAGTCACTGAATTAGTCTGAATATGTGTCACATCTCAACAAATCTCCACCTCGACGAATATTCATCGGCTTGAAAAAAGTTTCAGACTCTTACCTCCACCAGCTAGCACCTGTTGATGTGGAGCAAATTCAAGCAGTGCTTGAATTTCTCTACTGTGACCGGCTTTGTCAACATGTCAATTGCATTCTCTTTGGTACCCACTTTCAAAAGATCAATTTCTCCGACACTGAGCAATTCCCTTATCTGATGAAACCTGACAGCTATATGCTTTGTTATGGCATGATAAATCTGGTTCTTTGTCAAATATATAGCACTCTAACTATCACACTGTAACTGGATTGCCTACTGACTCACACCAAATTCTGCTAACAGTCCCTTCAACCACAAAGCTTCCTTGGCTACCTCTGTCACTGTCATATATTTTGCCTCAGTTGTAGATAGTGTTGTCACTATCTGTAACATGGATCTCCAGCAAATAAGTCATCCTCCTAGAATAAACACATACCCTATTGTAGACCTCATGTCATCCAAATCTCTAACATAATCAGCATCTACATACCCCATGACTGAAACACTTCCGCCATTTCCCGTACCAAACTGAATCTCATGATCTAGTGTCCCTTCAAGTACTTAAACACCTATTTCACAGCTTGCCAATGCTCTTTACTTGAATTAGCCATGAACTTACTAATCACACTCACTGCATGAGGATGATCATGTCTAGTAGATATCATGGCATACATTAGGCATCTACCTGTATTTGTATAAGGAACTTTTAGCATCTCCTTCACTTCAACTTATGTCTGTGGAGACTGTGCAACATATAGCCAAAAGTGACAGGCCAAAGGTGTACTTACTAGTTTGGCATTGCTCATGCCAAATCTCTCCAACACCTTTTGAATGTATCCCTTTTGTGAGACCCATA
Organism: Amorphophallus konjac; assembly: GCA_022559845.1. Classification (NCBI taxonomy): domain Eukaryota; kingdom Viridiplantae; phylum Streptophyta; class Magnoliopsida; order Alismatales; family Araceae; genus Amorphophallus; species Amorphophallus konjac. The sequence continues at coordinate 551,650,469 of CM040121.1, read as the reverse complement.
ACTTCCTTACTTTCCTGTCTCTAGAGATTTTCATTCCAAAGATCCTTTTAGCATCACCTAGATCCTTTATTTCAAACTCCTTACTTAATAAGGATTTCATATGATTAGCATTATCCATACTTTTAGTAGCAATTAGTAAATCATTCACATGCAACATCAAGAAAATACAGGTACCATTTGCAAAGTTTTTGAAATCAACACAACAATCATACTCACAGTGGATATAGCCAATCTAAATGTGTCAAAGCACTTGTACCATTGCCTCGAGGACTATTTCAGCCCATATAGTGATTTTGTGAATTTGCATATCAGATTTTCATTTCCAACCACCTTAAATCCTTTTGATTGCTCCATAAAAATCTATTCTTCGAGCTCTCAATGTAGAAAAGCAATCTTAACATCCAGTTGTTCCAGCTCCAGATTTTGCTGGGACACCATGGCTAATAGGATCTTCATAGACGTACGCCTCACCATTGGTGAAATATTTCATTGTAGTCTATCTCTTCATTATGTGAGTATCCCTTGGCCACCAATCTTATCTTGTACCTTTCTCATTCTTTATCTGATGTTGTCTCCTACTTCTTGTAGACCCACTTGCACCCAATGACTTTCTTTCCTTTAAGGAGCTCTTTCAACCCCCATGTCTGATTCTTATGTAGAGATTCTATCTCTTGTATCAAAACTTCAATTCATTTTTCTTTTTCTGGATAAGTTATAGCTTTCTGAAAAGATCTCATATCTCCACAACTATTAATCAGAGCAAAAGAAACCACATATATCCTCAAAACCATACCTCATTGGAGGTCTGATAGCTCTTTAGGGTCTTCCTGAAGAACTCTCTAGTTGCTCATGTGGTTACTGTTGTTGAGGATTTTCTGAGGTGCCCCCTTTTGTTGTACCTTATGTTCATGAGATATGGCCTAGCTCTACTTGCGTCTTGAACCCCTCTACATCTACCTTTACATCTGCCTTAGTGCCATTTTTCATGTCAGTGTGTTTTACATTCTCCTTGAGCATAGATGATTCATTAAACACAATATCTGCACTAACCCTCACCTTCTTTTCTTTTGGATATGAGAATTTGAGTCCATTTACTCCCTTTTTGTATCCAACGAAGATACATTTCCTAGATTTTGGGTCAAGTTAGGATCGTTACTCACTCTGGATGTGTACATATGTTGGACATCTAAAAAATTTTAGGTCTGAGTAGGATATTTCCTCTCCTTTACATACTTCCTCAGTAACTTTCCCATCTAACTTTGTCGAAGGTGATCTGCTAACCAGATAATATGTTGTGTTTATAACTTCAACCCAGAAGGACTTCGGCAAGCCAACCTATAGCCTCATGTATCTAGCTCTTTCAAGCAGTATCCAGTTCATCCTTTCTGCCATCCCGTTTTGCTGTGGTGTACTGAGAGTTGTAAACAACTTTACAATCCCGTCATTCATGCAGAATTACATGAACTCACTTGTTGTGTTTTCTATACCATTATCAGACGTTAAACATTCTCAACCTTGGCCTTCCACTGCTTGAACTTGGTGAGCACTTTTGACTTTTACTTCATGAATTAAACCCATACTTTCTGAGAGTAATCATCTATGAAGCTTACAAAGTATACTGCACCTCCCAATGAAGGTTGACACCGGTCCCCAAACATCTGAGTGTACTAATTCCAGAACCTTTTTACTTCTATATGTAGAGGTCTTGAATTGGACTCTACACTGTTTCCCCAGTACACAAAATCATTGTTTCCTCAGTACACAAAATTAGTAGAAATCTACTTTGCAAGTGATGCGGGACGGACACGGGAACCGATTCTAAGTGACGCGGACCTCGGACTCTAAATGCGGACACGACTAACAACATACAACAATGGAGACGCTTTGGCCCGACACTAAGAGTTCCTATGGGCTATACGTCGCTAACAGAAATGCAAGCTCACTCGTCGTCCCAAGCGAGGGGAAACGCGGATCCGCACGGTTGAGAAACCGGCAGAGTCAAGGGTGGTCGACTCACTTCCGTGCTCGGATCGAGTCACAGGACGGGTCACTCTCTCGCTCACAGCGGTGACATGGACTCACGGGCTAGATCCCTATGCTCTCACAGCGGTATATGACCATATACTAGCTAAGCAAAGTAATGCCAAGAAGTTACGATCGTACCTCCACGCATCCGACGTGGGGAAGACAACCTCGGCCAAATCCGTACTCCCAGTTAAACAAGTTTTACTGCAGTACAAAGTTTTGACCCACTCCACGCAGGGAGGTAACAAGTCACATGTGGGGCCCAGGAGTCTCGGGAAGTGGGTTGACGGGCAGCATCTTGATCTCGCTCCGACGGTGCCGAAGCTCACGTTTCAATGCTGTCCGGACGGCGCGATCTGTGGGTACGTGGGGCCCACGTGCTGCTCAGTCCTCCGGACCTGGCGGAGTGGGTCCCACTGTGATGGTGACCTCGGATGGCGAGCTTCCCTAGACGACGGTCGGGTTGGAACACCGGTCGGAGGCCGATCGGCTCCGATCTCCAAGTCTTGGAGTTGCTGCCCACGGATCTATTGCTTCTGTTTTGCCACGCGCGATCCGGCGAGATCTGCTGCTGCGATCACTCTCGACGTCGGATCGACGCGCAAGAGGTATCGTTGGAAAGCTCTTTCGAAGTACTTTGACCCTCTGTGACTTCAGACACCTTGTTGGGATCGGGCTTCTGATGGGGGATTTTAGAACCGGACTGATCTCAGTTTCAGATCTGGCCGGGCAGAACTGAAGTTTCCAGAGAGTTGGCGTTGACCGTAGAGTAGACCTCTGATTCAGACCTCGATCTCTTCATGAAAGTTGTAGAGGGGAGAGAGAGAAAAACGGAAATAATTGTTATGATCGATTTGGTGGAGGTTTGGATGGGGAACGATATTTTATACTGGCGGGTGGTCGGATCTGGACAGAGGCAGACAAAACTGAGTGGGATCTGAAAGTGATTTTTAGAAAATAGATGAAGGCCTTTAGAAATTCCACGAAAATTCTTGGATGGAGGGGGTGCTGGACAGAATCTCCATTAAAATTGGGGGCTCAAGCAAAAATCAAGAAGAGGTCTGAAGAGGGGAACCTTAGAGCTACTGTGAATCTGGACTGAAAGCTGGTAGATCTGGGTGGAAAGGAAGAACGAAAATGGAAAATTACAAAATGGAAGCTTAAAGCCCAACCAAATTTTCTGAGACGTGGTGAAGACCCATGTAACTCACCCTGAAAGTTTAGGCTCCAGATGAACTCGTGACTGAGAGTTAAAAATCCGAGAGTGGCCTACTGTCACCCGATTGGCGGAATACCGACGGAGGCGGTGGCGGTGCAACGGCCGCTCGATGGCGGCGGCGACGGCGGTAACGACGAACTCCACACCAGATAGATGAGGCTTCCCACCTCAGAACACAGCCTTCCCAGCTGCAAGAAGAAGAGAGGACAGAGAGAGAGAGAGAGGGGCGGCCCTTGCTCCTTTGAAGGAAATTCAAGATTTTCTTTGCATTAATTCCACTCAAAATGAAAATACAAGGTTCTTATAGAAAATACAAAAAGACTAATTCTATCCCTAGATCTAGGGTTGGGGAGGGGTAAAAGAGGGAGTTTAAATTTATTTCTCCCATGTGATTTGGAATCAAATAAAATAAAAATTCAAATCCTAATAAGCTACATTAAACATGGGGCGCCCCCTTGACTTTTATGGCATTCAATTTTGAAATTTTACTCCCTTTGTCCCCCCCTTGGTCCAACCCTTCTAGAAGCCCACCATGGAGGGTTGACTGACCCCACATGAGCCCAAGAGATGAGGTGGATCAATGGGAGAAGGGATGGGGGGCCCGCGGGACCCAGGTGGTCCCATTTTACAAATAAACCCATGTTACAATTCAAATTGCAATCCAAGTAAAGCCAAATAAAAATACCTTACACACAAATAAAGTCTCAATAAATACTATAAATATCGAGACTCAAGGGGGAGTCTCCAGGCTGTCTCCGAGCCAGATAGAAGCCGCTGTAGCCCGAGTGGTGCTCCGCGTACGGTACCGACGACTCGCCGGTTCGTGCTTCTCGCTCGCTCTAGTGTCCGCACCAATTCTCCCCGAGTGGGAGAAACTCGACCCTGTCGAGTAAGGGTTTGCATCGCTCTTGTAGCGCTCCAGTATGTCCAAATCTATCTGCAGCAACTCTCCACGGGTGATCCAAGTATCCTCGATGGCGGGTCGCCCTCTCCATCGCACTAGGTAGCACGGGTAGGATCCACTCCTGGTAACTGTCACCTGCTCATCCAGTATATGATCGATATGCTCTCGCTGCTGTGGGAATGGGGCCGGTGGTGGACACTCAGGTGTGGAATCACTCTCAATGGGAGGAGATGGCTTAAAAGGCTCACTAAGGATCACCGCTGGGTCCCTATATGCAACTAGATCCGACACATTGAAAGTTGAGCTTATACCATATTCCTCGGGCAGGTCCACAACATACGCATTGGATCCGACACGTTTCAACACTCTAAATAGATCGGCTCCACGAGCTTGCAATTTCTTTACGGTTCCAGAGAGAAACCGTTCAGGTCTTACCCTGATCATGACATATTCACCCTCTTAGAAATCTCGGTGGTGTCGATGGGCATCAGCTAACTCCTTATACCGTGCATTGCTGGCCTCAGTGACGACGGATGTCGTCATGCAAACTCCTAACATGCCTAGCAAAAGACTCAGCAGACTCAGACGCTCGTGCATGAATGGGCATGGGAACAAGATCCACTAGCTTCTTAGGCCTACGACCTGTGACAATCTCGAATGGACTCATACCGGTAGACCTGTTAACCGAATCATTATATGTAAATTCTGCCAATGGTAATATGAGATCCCAATCCCCTAGACAATCCCTGACAAGACACCTCAAAAGGTCACCCAGACTCTTATTGACCACCTCGGTCTGACCATCTATCTGGGGATGATATGCAGTGAAAAACTTGAGGTGAGTACCCAACATATGCCACAGTGTCTTCCAAAAATAAATGGTAAATCTAACATCGCGGTCAGATACTATGGTACGAGACAACCCGAACTTGCACACCACATGAGTAAGAAATAGGCGGGCTACCCTCGAAGCATCCGAAGTCTTCGTGCAGGGAATGAAAAGGGCCATATTCGAGAATCGGTCAACCACCACATAGACCGAATCATGCTTCCTAGAGGTACGTGGCAATCCCAAAACAAAGTACATGCTAACATCATGCCACGGAGCATCAGGCATAGGGAGAGGCGTATAAAGACCTGAGCTTTGCTTCTTCATCTTGGCCGTAGCACATGTACGGCACTGGGCCACAATATGAGCAACATCACGCTTCAAGCTCGGCCAATAAAATCTATGCTCAATAGTCTCGATAGTCTTGTTCCGACCAAAGTGGCCGGCTAGACCTCCCGCATGTAGGTCCCAGACTTAGAAGTCTCGAACCGAAGTTCGGGGAACACAAAGCATGCCTCCTCGAAAGAGGTAACCCTCCTGAAGCACATAATCATCAAGGTCTCTCGAGGGTCCAGCCTGGAGAGTGGTATAAGTCTGACCGAAGTCAGGACAGTCAACATAGGCCTCTCTCATCTTCTCTAACCCTATGATCTCGGCACTCATGGTGGTCAGCAGACAAGCACGCCGACTCAAGGCATCGGCCACGTTGCTCTCCACTCCAGCCTTATGTTTAAGCACAAATGTGTACTGCTGGAGATACTCAACCCATCGACTGTGACGCGCATTAAGCTTCTTTTGAGAATGGAGGAACCTCAAAGCCTCATGATCGGAGTACAAGATAAACTCATGATGTAAAAGATAGTGCCTCCAATGCCTAAGAGCCTGAACAACTACGTAGAATTCTTTATCATAAGTGGAGTATCGCAGTTTCGCGTCATTCAGCTTTTCACTGAAATATGTAACCGGGTGGGCCTCCTGACTCAACACTCCTCCAATCCCTACACTCGACGCATCACAAGAGATCTCAAACACCTTCGAGAAATCTTGCAATCGAATGATAGGTGTATGGGTCATGCACTCCTGTTTGACGCAGAATCTTTTTCCTTCCTTTTTTCTTGGGTTTCGCGGGTCGATCAGTCAATTGGCTAACTTGGTAGTTAACTGACTGATTAACGACGCGGGCGTGCCAGTCACATGAGTGACGAGTTATTATGCGCTCATTCTGACCCATGTCGGGCGAATGTGAGGTTCGGTCGGGACCAGCAGTCCGCCATACCATAAAGGCTATGGCGTTAATTACATCCCCCACGAGGAGGGAACACCTTTGATTAATTGCCGAGATAGCGGGCTGTCCAAGCCGAAATAAAAGGAACTACATGATGACTATGACAAAAGCCTACGGAAGGCGTTTGTTTATCATGCAAGGGATGGATAACTCATAGAATAATGGACCCTTGGTACATGGCAGAGGACGTAGGTCCGAAGACCACCATCGCGTATAGCGAAGACTTCCGATCGAGTGTGACCCGACCTCTTGTCAACGTCCTTTGAATGACAGCATGGGGCATGATGACGATGCTACAGCGTAAGGGTTGATGCGGATATGCATGGGAAATCATGCTGCATGGGGCATGATGACGATGCTACAGCGTAAATCCGATAGCATGCCCTCTTCCTTCGGATTATACCCAAAAAAGGGAGATATGACATCCATCCATGGAGAGCCGGAATGGAGACCCAGAAGAAAATCAGGCACAGGCCTGGGTCCAAAAAGGATCCAAATGTGGCAGGACGGTCTTCGCCATTCGTTAATATTTCCCTCGAGGGGCCATTGGAGGACATGCGGTGGCAGGACTCCGAGGGCCAGTGGGGAGACGGGAGAGTTATCGTGTTCGGTGTAATGTAGGGGAGGAACCCCCATTAATATATCTCCGTGGGCCCAGGTGAGTGACGATAATCCCCTCGCAAGATGCTGAAGACTGGCTTAAGGGTTGATGGAAGTAGGACCTTTGGGTTTGGGATGATTATTCTGGGGTTTAATGGGATGTTGAGATATCAAGATTTGAAGAAGAGCACCCACTAGTAAGGTGAAATGACACAGATATTAGTCGGCGCTGGAGATCCCAGCACGAAGGGCAGACGGCGCGAGGGGAGGGGGTTCAAAGGGGCATCGGCCCAGCCTAGTCCCGACGCGAAGGAATACGGCGTGAAAGAGGAGCTCACGGTGGTCTCGGCCCAGCCTAGTCCCGGCGCGCCCTGGCCTTCGGCGTGCCCTGGTCCCGGCGCGCCACCCACCCGGCGCGGGTTTGGCGCCGGGAGGCAGTGGCGCCGAGGGCTGTTTTATGAGGTTTAAAGAAGGGGTATTTGTGAGGGTTTTATGGGCGTTCAGTGGAGATTTCATGAAGTCAGGTGGGGGTTATAGGAAATGAGGGTGGATGCACTCCTGGAGGGGGGGTGTTCAAAGAGATCATTAGCAGGGAGATGTATTCCCTATGAGGGCAAGATGCCGTGAGATATCACAACTCAGGCTCTCACCAGATTCAGGGGTTAACTACGCTATCCCAATGAAACATCGTGCCGTATGACAGAGTGAAGCCCTGGGCAAATTTTGACAGCATCTCCCCTTATTTTGGGAGTGTGCCAAGAGAATATCATGGGATATCTACTCACGAATGCCGGAGTAGAAACCAAAATAAGTGCCGGGCGTAGCCCGTGATTCAAGTGTCTCGGTCATAAGAGACCTTATCCCCACTGTTATAATATTCCCAATGCAATCCACCGGAGAGCCTGCAAGGGCAGGGCCCCGTGGTTTACTGGGTTGCAAAATGTAGAGGGACAATTAACCCCTTTGATATAGCTCCCATGAGGTCAGAGGGAAGGGTAATGCACACCCATGGGGCAGGGTGTGATGGACAGAGGCTGTATGGGTTATCGGCACGTGCATGAAGGCACCAGGGTGGCCAATAAACGCATAGGTGTCAATGTAGAGAAGAGGGGTGGTTTTCGGCACGAAGACCAGGTAGGTTCGGCGCGATATGGGGGATGCAACCGGCGTGGCAAGCCCTCGGCGTGAAATCCACGTCGGGAGACACCGGCGCCAGGGGGTTTTGCAAAGGAGGTTTCAGAACCCAGCAGGGCTTCGGGAGCTTGAAGGAAAGGGGTTTTATCTCGACTGTCTTAGATGATGGAGGGGGAAGAAACCCTTGGGGGAAACACCTTGCCTCCGGGAGCCTCACTAAGAGCAAAAAGTGTGCGGGCGGAAACCCCTAAACATATCCCTTTCAGTCCGCATACGAGGAGCCATGAGATAGACTGTCTCAGGCCCTCGAAATGTGGCACAGGAGGGGGGTAGAGCGATGGCGAAGAATCTTCGACAGATAGAGGAATTCAAACATAAAAAGAATTCATTCAAGGCTACCTGTAGCCCGTGCATAGATTAGAACCTCAGATGCAGGGGAAAACGGAGGAGAATGATCAGAGGTACCAGATATCAGCCCATTCTTTCATTAATAACTTCATCCAAATGGCTTACACGTATGCTATTTAGAAAAAGGAATCCGACTCAATCGGAAGGAGAAATCCAGGCTTAATCCCTGCAAAGCAGGGTTACATTGGCATCCGATGCTATTGAAGCAAAGATGCTAGAAATCAGAAAATACAGAGGGAAAAGTTGAGACAGATAGGGAGGAGAAGCAGAGGAAGCTGTAGCCGCCCGACGTTCCCACCTGGATCCTTCTTCGAACCTCTGACTCTCTCCTCTTCTTTTCTTCTCTTTTTTTTTCTTTCAAGGGCTCTCGAACTCCCTCTTGCTCTTCGGTGGCTAAGCACTCTCTTTCTCTTCTTCTTTCTCCCTTTTTTTTCTCTCTTCTATGCTCTGCCTATTTTTTCTTCTTCTGTCCCCCCTTTCTTTTTTGTTCGAAGGGCAGGCCTCTTATAGAGGCCAGGCCCTCATCCTTTCGGCGTGCACTTCCCGGCGCACCAGGCTCATCCTCCCGGCGCGGCAGTCATCGGCGCGTCGGGTCTCATATTTGGGCTTGGCCCATTCTCTTGTCGTTCGGCCCATTCGGTCCCAGATCCACTTGGTGGACTCCTTTCGACAGTGGGGCTTTTGGCATATGCATATCAAGACTCCGCGGGGCTTGTTTGCACCTTGCATTCACAACACGTGCGAGGCATTGTGCGTCCCTTCTTCGGAGAATCAGAGATGTCTGAACATCTGTTTCAGCAGGCGGATGGTTGCCTGAATGTTGGTATAGTTTTATCAGCCTGACTATCTGAATGACAGCAGTACTGGACAGCGACCTAGCCAGAAACGGCTTTAGTCGAACAACATGATAGGGGTAGTGGGTTTCTTCTGTTCAGACTCTCAGATCTTCCAGGGATGGTACGTGAGCCGTGCCCTCGACTGATCTTCAGAACTGTGAATCTGCTATGATTTCTTCTGACATATTTTAGGTGTCAACAAATGCCCCCCACCCGTGGGTGGCGTGAGCGAAGCATGAGTGACACGGGACATGCGGGTGTACATCACGTTCACCCACTGCGCTTCGTGGTCTCTTCAGGTCTGCTCCTGTGCATTGGCTATTCTTTTGACTCTGAGTCTTCATTCTGCTTTGCGTGACTTCCATGCTTTACAAGCAAATTTGGATGAACACCAACATTTTTGGCTTGGTCTGATAATAATATCACCCCTGGTGAGGTAATTGGCTCCATGGACGCTCCCGGCACTATCTTCTCGGCGTGGAGGTGGGCTCGGCATGGAATTCCCGGCCCGACGCTCTTCTCGGCGCGGTGATCTCCTCGGTGTGGCTTCCGTCGGCGCGATGACCGTCCCGGCGCGCCTTTGGCGACTTTGATTTTCGGCGGGGAGGCCGTTTCGGCGCGCCTTTTGGCGCGTCCGGCAGTCGGCGTGGCCGCCTTCTTGGCGCGCCTCTTGGCCGGGGCGACATAAGCGCCGAGGGGGGGAGAGAGAGGCTCATTTCTTCCTGAGCTTTCTCTCTCTTCCTCTCCCTTCTCCTTCCGTAGCCTCAGAGCGGTCGGCGCGGAAGCCTTTGTTCGGGAAATTTTTGTTCGGGACTCCGTCCATGTTTATTTCGGAGTCACCCCCTCTTGGTGGGTGTTCTCCCATTTAACTTTTGGGCATGCTCCCAATAAGGGGATATGCTGTCGAAATTTTCTAAAAATTTCTGTTCTATACACATTCTTCTTCATATCATCTTCTTATTCTTTCTTCCTTGTTTTTTATGTCTGCAGCTTGCTGGAAATGGCTTCTTCCTCAAGCCGTGTTGCCTCCGGCACCGCTGATGTTGACTCCTCTCTCCCGGGCAGAGCTTCCTGTCCTGTTGTGACTTGGAGGAACATTGGACAGCTGGACCGGGGCCTGGGGAGGATCGCCATAGTCGACGAATCCTCTGGCTCCGAAACAGATACAGTATCCGCCTCTCGCATTGTAACTGTCGAGGGAGGACTGGACTTCAATCGCGATGACGACTACCGTGCGGACTTCCCGAAGGATCGTCACCTCGCGCCTTACATTTGTACCTTCAACGTCTCTGGGAAGAGGGACGTCATGCTGGCTCGGATGGTGGAGCGGGCCATGCTGCTAGACCGGGACAGCTTGAAAGGTTCTGTGTATCGTGGCGATACCATATACCTCCCGGGGGAGCGGCGCAAATGGGACGCCGTCTTAGGGGTAACAGAGCTGGAGGCAGAGCAGAAGATGCTGACACGGGCTCCAGAATTCACACCGGTCAGGTGGGACAACACCATAGGTCGGGTTAACAGGGAGAAACCCGGCTACGGCTTATTTTTGGCGCCCATCAAGTGGGGCTACAGAGAGGAACCGTTTGTGCTGAACTGCTTGGCTGTTCAGTTCAAATTTCAATTGGCAGCTGGGTGGTTTGCAGACACGAAGGTGACGGATGCTCATCTCTTTCGTGTAGGGGCAGTGGAATTCACAGAATATGTTCTGAAATAGTATGCACCGCTGCTGGTCAGGGCCGGGGTGTACCACAGTGTGTATGCATCACGCTTCAGGTATCCCATTTCAAAGGGGCTGTGCTGCGGCATGTTCGAAGTATTTTGCCCTCAGTTCAACACTTTCTATACAGCAGAAGGTGAGACCTCTCTGGATCTTTGGAGCCTATCATAGTTATCGGGCCTGCCGATTAACGGAGAGCCCTATGAGGAGGTCTGCATTCATGACTTCATCAAGGACGAAACAGACGGCGAAGGTGAATATTACTTTGGCTATTCGTACCGGTACTTGATGAAGGCATACCGCTCCCTCTGCCTGACGATGAATAGGGGATCCTCAAAGGGATACCAGCCCCGGGAGAAGAGCAGCAAACTGAGAGTCCGAGCAGGACATTGGATTCAGTATTTCTTCGGGGGCCCTTTGAAGTACAGCGAGTTTCCTCACGTGGCTCATGTTGCGGGTAAACCCAGCAGGCCACCTAAGTTCAAGTCAGAGCAGCCTGCTTCTCTTCGGGGGATAAGCCGCGGGGGGCCGAATCCGATGGGGGCGGATTCCCTCACCCATTGTGCTGCATACCTCACCTTCTAGCTATGTACTTTCGCTTTCCCGCAGGGGGATGAGACAGTCATTAGGCCGGAGGCAATATACCCGGCTTGTCAGATGGCTTGGGGCATACGGCTTGCAATATGTCCCGCTGCACTGTACCTGATTTACAAATCTATTGGAGATATTCATAGGCATCGGATCCCTCGCTCTTTCCGAACGGTGGGACCGTTTCATTTCTTTAATGCCTGGGTGTGCAACTTATTTCCGGAGCTAGCTCCCCGGACTTTGCAGACAATGACATTGTATCCCAGAATGCTGGAGTTTGCAAGTGCTGAGCCGGGTCCAGTGTCCCAGTAACTTTTCTCCATCTGTGGTCGACTGACGAGGGTCCCAACGGATTCAGCGGGGACTATCCACTTTTGGAATTTGGCTGCACATTCATCTCCATTAGTGAACCGTCAGCGTGAGTGTAAGCTCGAGGCAGTGGAGACTTTCACACACTTCATTTCGGGTAACACCGTGACCCGACCAGTCTTGGAGCCTGAACTCATTGACTGGGTTTTATCAGTCCGCCCCAGTGTTTTAGTATTCAGAAAGGGGGGCGCCGTTTATTTGGAACCCTACTATCCCTTCAGGTTCGGCCGGAATTTCGGCTACGATCAGCATATTTCACCTTCGATCGCCTTATTCCCTCTGGACAGCAGGTCAAAGCACGGTTCGACTGTTGTGGCCGAAGGTCGCTCCTGGTGGGACTATTTTCATCGCCGGGACGCCAATACTTTCAGAGTGCCGATGCCGAACCGAGTCCCCCGGGTCACTCCTGAGTATATAAAATGGTGGAATGTGTTAGTGTTGGTGTGCTACAGGCCAATTTCGGGTCGGGTAGGCCCAATAGTTATACGATCTTGTTCATTAATAAAGTGGTGTTTGAGCGTAAATATGCGATTGTGTTACTTTACGTTGTCCCTAGATATGTGGTTGTAAAGTCAGCTCGAGATTGGATCTCGAACATGAGACTTACTTTACATGAACACATACCTTAAACTGTTCCTGGTTGGAGGGTAATCACTCGGGGACTTTGATTACCTATTAAACCAGTACACATGATGTGTCAGTGACCAGTCTCATGGTCATTGGTGCAGGGCACCAACACATATGTGTAGGTGTATGTCCTTGGAGGATGTGCACTGAACTGATCTGCTATTGGATCTTCAGATGGTTGATAATACCTAATGTCAACTGAAGATCCAACGATCACAGTAGCATCGTTGGTCCTTTGACTTGAGACATTGATCGGATCTTACACGAGGATTGGAATGGTTTAATTACTTAGCTAAGTGACTTTAACCATAAGTCATGAGTTGCCGAGTCATTAACCACTCCAGGATACGTGTGAAGATCATCAATGGTCAAGAGGGGATCACTCACTGTCAGGTATATATCAGACAGTTAATGGGTCATGACATTGACGCTCCGTTAAATCCCTGGCCAGGGTCGTATGAGTTCGTTTAGAACGGACGTCATACACTTTAAGGAGGTCATAGTCAAATGGCACGATCATGGGGTTTGACAGATACCGTACCCTCGATCGTACCAGACTCATAGAAGGAGCGAGGGATTATATCGATGCGGTAACTGTGGACTTACAGGTACCAGACATGCTGGTTTAAACCCAACGTCATCTAGGATCACACGGATTTGCTTGACCCAACGTGATCGAAGGTTCGGAATGAATTAAACTATTATTCGGCTCTTATAGAAGCGAATAATATGTTTAATTTACTTCTAATTGGGAATTAGAAGTTAATGGGCCTTAAACTAGAGTGACTATGGGCCTAGAGGATCACACACAATGGATTCTTGGGTGACGGATAATTATTATACAAATGTATGTATTATTTCCTTTTAATTCCTTTTGGAAAGGAGTGTAAACGGAGTTTAATACATATGTATAATATGAGATAGGACATATATACAGTTTCGGTCTTTTAGAACCCTTTTCTAATAAACCTAAACTCTATATATAACTACCTACGTGAAACTCATTCGAGCCTTCACTTCTTTCCTTCCCTTAAGCTAACCAAGCATTAAGCTTAAGGGAGAGGATTAGTCTCCCCCTTTCTCCCTCTTGCTCTCTCTCTCTCCAGAAGGTGATAGAGCCGGGGAAAGTTGTGCCGGGGAGGTACCGTCGCTGCGCAAGGGTCCGTGTGGATCTGCTCTAGAGGCCGTACAGTTGTGCGGCTCGGTTTCTCTGCATCGGGCTTAGCGGACAGCGTCGTTCCGCGCAAGGTGAAACACGCAACCCGTAATTTGGGTATTTGAAACACTGATTAGAGCACAGATTAAGCTTTCCATAACACCGGGATCGGGCAAATGAAATTTTTGTTATCCGCTGCGTCGCCCGTAGGTGCTTTGCGAAACCTTACAGTGGTATCAGAGCCAGGTTCGCGCTCTGGTCGGTGTTTTTATCGCCGTTAAGAACCGTGTTTTGGGGCATTCTTAAATCTTCAATTATTATTTGGAGACAGGAGTGCTGGGCATTTCTATTTTTCCTGGATGCTGGGCATCAGGAGAGCAAATTTTTTTTTTTAAAAAAAAATTTTGGCCCCAGAGTGGGCGCACTGCGCCCTGGGCGCAGTGCGCCCGCCGCGTGCGCCGCGTGGGCGGCGCACGCGGCACCCGCTGGTCAGCGCCCGCGGGCGCTGACCCGCGGAAGGGGCGGGCGGCGCCCGCGTGCGGGCGCGGGCGTGGGCGCGACCGCCCACGCGTCCCGCGTGGGCGGCCGCGCCCATGCTGCCGCAGGGTTTTTTTTTTTAAAAAAAAATTTGGTTTGTTTTAATTTACTTTAATGTAGTATTGATAATATATATATTAGATATATATCTTAAAATACTCAGTAAATTAATTAGAATTTTATCTATTAAGTTAAATAGTGTTACCTCATAAGTAAATGTCGAATGGTAAATTTTATTTAACCGAGTTGAATTTACTGAGGTGAGATAATTACTATTTACCTTGGGATAAAATGGTAATAATTGAAGTTACTTCGATAAATTCTAATTTTTGAATTATTAATTATTAGATATTTAGAAAATTCAAAATTTGAATTTTATTGAAGGTAAATGTGAAAATTTCAATTATTTGAATTTTTAATTATTAGATAATTATTAAATTCAAATTTTGAATTTTAGAAAATTACTAATTGAGGATAATTACATTATTTTAAATTTATTTTCAAATAAAAAATTATTGGATAATTAGTTTGAATTTAAATTTAAATTATTGGCATGTTTAAATATTGAATTTAAATTTGATTATTGGATAATTAAATTTTAATTTAAATTTAATTAATTATCTCAATTAGATGCCCCTGTAGAAAATGATGGTTCTTTACGTGCGTTACTTTATTTACCTTGTATTGGCCTGCTTGTATGTTTAATTTTAGTTAATCATGCTTTGATTTTTAAAATTAAACAAAGCTAGTCTATTTTTGTTTGCACATCCCAATATTAAATTCAAAAGTAAGTATTATTTTCAGAAAATAACCCTTGATTGATTTTATTTGAATGGGTTGGCAAGTGATCATGGACTTGGATTAATGTAATTAATTGGGGTCTGCGAACCTCCTTTCTCTCTCTGTTGAAATTTCAATGTACTTCTATCTTCCTCCATTGTTGTACTCGCCCTAAGGGCTGCTGGAATTTGAGTCACATGTAATTTAATTTTTCCGGCCTTCGTGCCGTGTAAAAGTTGTAATTAATGCGGCGTCGACGATTGAAAGCGTGGAGCACACTCGACGAGGACGATCCAGCTGCTTCGGAAGCGGGCCGGATGTCTTAGTTACATTAGGGTTAAAGTCCATGATCACTTGCGTTTATTTTTGCATTGGATACATTTATTTTGTGCAAACTACTAGGTACGGTAAATATATTGGATATATTTATATTACCACCTAGGGTGAGATCAAGATAAAATTAAATTCTCTCGCGTTTAAATTTTAGATCTGGTAAGCGTGGCTCTAGGAGTCGTCGTGGCCCTCCATCATTATGGAGTGAATGAACGTCTTCATTTCATAGATTTGTTGTGCTTTCCACAAGGTCCATGAGTTTGGGGGCAGGATTAAACTCCAAGGGGATGATTTCTCGGGGGCCGAATATCGGATATTACATTAGATGCAAGTGCTTGTTGACTGCCCTTGAGATGGTGTATGGCTTGTTGTACTTTCCACAAGGTCGTACATCAGTCTCGTTGGGATTCCGACCCACTAGGTTGATCTCGTTGATCTCCCGTTCTATATACTGAGGGTTATATAGTCGATCGAAAAATAGTGGGACTAACTAAGATAGAAAATCACATCTAAGTTAGAATTTGAACACATGCTAAGTTGTCTTTTATTTCTTATCCAGATTATAATGTCGTCGTCCAACCCTCTCTGCGGCATCTTGGATGCAAATAGATTAACTGGACTGAACTACTCGGATTGGCTGCGTAATCTACGCAGTCCTTACCGCCGAAAAGATTACGTACGTGTTGGACACGGTTCACTCTGAGCCAGCTCCTGATGCCGACGAGGGCGAGTTACTGGCTTATGCCAAGTGGTCTGAGGACTCATCCCTTGCCCAATGTTACATGTTGGCCTCTATGGCTCCCGAGCTACAGAGGCAATTTGAAAAGACTGATTGTAGAAGTATACTTCTCAATCTACGCCAGCTCTTCGGGGAGCAGGGTAGGATTGAGAGGTATGACATCTCCAAAAGACTTTTCAGGACACGGATGTCTGAGGGTTCATCAGTGCAGGCCCATGTACTGAAAATGATGGAGTGGATTGAAAGACTCAATGCATTGGGGTTCAAGTTGGATCTTGAACTATGCATTGATCTTATACTCCAGTCATTGCCCGATTCCTTTTCTTCCTTCATCATGAACTTTAACATGAACAGGATTGAAGCAACTCTCCCAGAGCTGCTCAATATGTTAAAGAGTGCTGAAGGAACCATGCAGAAAGATAAACCATCTTCGTCTGTAATGGTTATTGGCCGGGCCAACAAGAAAAGGAAGGCCTCTCAAATATCCACCACGAGTAACAAAGGGAAGGGAAAGAAAAAGGCCACGGGTAAGCAACTCGCCAAAGTTGACAAAGGGAATGACAAGAAGAATGAAAAGGAAGACAAATATTTTCGATGCGGGGAAACTGGGCATTGGAAAAGGAATTACAAGGTAATTCTAAATGAAGGTATTTTTGTCATAGACCTTAATTTGTCATATATGGAATCCACATCATGGGTATTGGATACTGGATGTACATCTCATATCTGCAATTCTGTGCAGGTGCTGGCAAATAGAATGCGATTGGGCAAAAAGGAGATTGAACTGAGGATGAGCAATGGAGCTTTAGTTGCTGCCAAAGCTGTCGGGACTGCACGCCTCAGTTTACCTTCAGGAGTCATTCTGGAGCTGAATGAGTGTTATTATGTTCCTAATATTATTAAGAACATTATTTCAATCTCTGGCTTGTATAACATTGGATACACATTGGCTTTTAATAGCACTGGGTGCTCTATAATGAATAATGGTTTGAATATAGCCAATGGTTCATTAGTCAATGGTCTTTATGTATTAGATACACGTTCTAATGTTATGTAAATTTTCAATGCTGATGAAGTGAATTCTGCATATCTATGGCATTGCAGACTTGGTCATGTAGGTGAGAAAAGAGTATCTCACTTACACTCAAATGGGTATTTGAATTCGTTCGAATATAAGCCATTTGATACCTGTGAGTCGTGTCTCATGGGAAAAATGACCAAGGCTCCCTTTGGTGGACATGGTGAGAGGGCTGTTGACCTTCTCGAGCTCATACACTCGGATGTGTGTGGACCCATGTCCATAGAAGCAAAAGGAGGTTATCTCTATTTCATTTCTTTTATTGATGGCTTCTCTAGTTATGGCTATGTGTATTTAATGAGACATAAGTCACAAGCCTTTGAGAAGTTTAAGGAATACAAGAATGAAGTAGAAAAACAGACTGGCAAAAGTATTAAGGCTCTTCGATCGGATCGAGGAGGTGAATACTTAAGTCATGAATTCACTTCTTATCTTAAAGACTATGGAATAGTTTCTCAGTGGACTCCACCGTATACACCACAGCATAATGGTGTATCCGAAAGGAGAAACAGGACCTTGTTAGACATGGTCCGATCCATGATGTCTATGTCAGGACTACCCTTGTCTCTCTGGGGCTATGCGTTAGAGACTGCGGCTTATTTATTGAATAGGATCTCAAGTAAATCAGTTCCTTCTATACCATATGAGATATGGAAGGACAGGAAATCAAATTTTAATCACATTAAAATTTGGGGGTGTCCTGCTCATGTAAAGAAGAATGAGAGTGATAAACTTGAGTCGAAAACCGATAAGTGTAGGTTTGTGGGATATCCAAAGGAGACGTTTGGATATTATTTCTATCACCCTTCTGAGCAAAGGGTCTTAGTGGCCAAGAGAGCTATATTTCTGAAAAGAGAATACCTACTCCATAAAAATAGTGGGAGCCAGATAGAATTGGACGAGGTCCAAGAACCACAACTCATAGACACACACTCATTAGATGAGACTGTATCGGTTGATCCTATTCTAGGTGAAACACTGACACTACGGAGATCTGGTAGACTTCCGAGAGAACCTGAGAGATATGTTGGACATGTCTCAGAGGGGTCCTCTAAGGTATGTATCGATGAGGATGATGATCCTCAGTCGTACCAAGAGGCGATCCGTAGTGTAGACTCTGAGAAATGGCAAGAGGCAATGGATTCAGAGATCCAGTCCATGTACACCAACAAAGTTTGGAACTTGGTTGATGTACCCAAAGGGAAGGTCCCTATCGACTGCAAATGGATTTTCAAAAGGAAAATCAGTGCAGATTGACAGATTGACACATACAAGGCTAGACTAGTGGCGAAAGGATATCGTCAAAGGCAAGGCATTGACTATGACGAGACGTTTTCACCGGTAGCCATGGTTAAGTCAATCAGAATCCTCCTTGCCATTGCTGCATACCTGGATTACGAGATCTGACAAATTGATGTGAAGACAGCTTTTCTTAATGGAAACCTGTCAGAAGAGGTGTACATGGTACAACCTTAGGGATTCACTTCCAAGCCACATCCTAATAAGGTATGCAAACTTCAAAGGTCCATTTATGGATTAAAGCAGGCATCTAGAAGTTGGAACTTAAGATTTGACGAGGCTGTCAAATCTTTCAACTTCATTCGGAATGAAGATGAACCATGTGTTTACAAGAAGGTCAGTGGGAGCTCAGTGACCTTCTTGATTCTTTATGTTGATGACATCTTACTCATTGCGAATGATGTAAGGATGCTGACATCAACTAAGTCTTGGTTGTCCAAGACTTTCTCCATGAAGGATTTGGGAGAAGCATCCTATGTGCTGGGCATAAGGATCTATCGAGATAGATCTAAAAGGATGCTAGGATTATCCCAATCCATGTACATAGACACTATCCTCAAAAGGTTTAGGATGGAAAATTCCAAGAGAGGTCTCATTCCCATGAGACATGGAATTTGCCTATCCAAGGGGATGAGTCCTAAAACTTCTGAGGAGATGGCACACATGAATAAGGTACCCTATGCTTCGGCGATAGGGTCAATCATGTATGCAATGCTATGTACACGGCCTGATGTTGCCAATGCTTTGAGCATTGTCAGTAGATATCAGGCAAATCCAGGCGAAGAGCACTGGAAGGCAGTAAAGGGCATCCTTAAGTACCTGCGAAGGGCTAAGGATCTTTTTCTACTTTATGGAGGAGAGGACCTACAGCTTAGAGCTTACACAGATTCTAGTTTCCAGTCAGATCTAGATGACTGCAAATCCATGTCTGGATTTGTATTCATGTTGAATGGAGGGGCAGTCAGTTGGAGAAGCTCCAAGCAAGATACGACTGCAGATTCGACGACGGAGGCGGAATATATTGCTGCAGCTGAAGCTGCTAAGGAAGCCGTCTGGATGAAGAAATTCATCTTGGAACTTGGCGTAGTTCCCGAGATATCAGCTCCCATCCCATTATTTTGTGATAATAATGGGGCCATCGCCCAGGCGAAGGAACCGAGATCTCACCAAAGGTCAAAGCATATTCTCAGGCGCTTTCACCTTATTCGGGAGATTGTTGATCGTGGAGATGTGATGGTAGAGCGTGTACCGTCAGAAGAAAACATAGCAGATCCACTGACTAAGCCATTGACACAGACTGTATTTGAGCGTCATCGGGATAAGATGGGCCTCAAAGTTGTAGCAATTGGCTGTAGTTCAAGTGGGAGATTGTTAGTGTTGGTGTGCTACAGGCCAATTTCGGGTCGGGTAGACCCAATAGTTGTACGATCTTGTTCATTAATAAAGTGGTGTTTGAGCGTAAATATGCGATTGTGTTACTTTACGTTGTCCCTAGGATATGTGGTTGTAAAGTCAGCTCGAGATTGGATCTCGAACATGAGACTTACTTTACATGAACACATACCTTAAACTGTTCCTGGTTGGAGGGTAATCACTCGGGGACTTTGATTACCTATTAAACCAGTACACATGATGTGTCAGTGACCAGTCTCATGGTCATTGGTGCGGGGCACCAACACATATGTGTAGGTGTATGTCCTTGGAGGATGTGCACTGAACTGATCCGCTATTGGATCTTCAGATGGTTGATTATACCTAATGTCAACTGAAGATCCAACGGTCACAGTAGCATCGTTGGTCCTTTGACTTGAGACATTGATCGGATCTTACACGAGGACTGGAATGGTTTAATTACTTAGCTAAGTGACTTTAACCATAAGTCATGAGTTGTCGAGTCATTAACCACTCCAGGATACGTGTGAAGATCATCAATGGTCAAGAGGGGATCGCTCACTGTCGGGTATATATCAGACAGTTAATGGGTCATGACATTGACGCTCCGTTAAATCCCTGGCCAGGGTCGTATGAGTTGGTTTAGAACGGACGTCATACACTTTAAGGAGGTCATAGTCAAATGGCACGATCATGGGGTTTGACAGATACCGTACCCTCGATCGTACCAGACTCATAGAAGGAGCGAGGGATTATATCGATGCGGTAACTGTGGACTTATAGGTACCAGACATGCTGGTTTAAACCCGGCGTCATCTAGGATCACGCGGATTTGCTTGACCCAACGTGATCGAAGGTTCGGAATGAATTAAACTATTATTCGGCTCTTGTAGAAGCGAATAATATGTTTAATTTACTTCTAATTGGGAATTAGAAGTTAATGGGCCTTAAACTAGAGTGACTATGGGCCTAGAGGATCACACACAATGGATTCTTGGGTGACGGATAATTATTATACAAATGTATGTATTATTTCCTTTTAATTCCTTTTGGAAAGGAGTGTAAACGGAGTTTAATACATATGTATAATATGAGATAGGACATATATACAGTTTCGGTCTTTTAGAACCCTTTTCTAATAAACCTAAACTCTATATATAGCTACATACGTGAAACTCATTCGAGCCTTCACTTCTTTCCTTCCCTTAAGCTAACCAAGCATTAAGCTTAAGGGAGAGGATTAGTCTCCCCCTTTCTCCCTCTTGCTCTCTCTCTCTCCAGAAGGTGATAGAGCCGGGGAAAGTTGTGCCGGGGAGGTACCGTCGCTGCGTAAGGGTCCGTGTGGATCTGCTTTAGAGGCCGTACAGCTGTGCGGCTCGGTTTCTCTGCATCGGACTTAGCGGACAGCGTCGTTCCGCGCAAGGTGAAACACGCAACCCGTAATTAGGGTATTTGAAACACCGATTAGAGCACAGATTAAGCTTTCCATAACACCGGGATCGGGTAAATGAAATTTTTGTTATCCGCTGCGTCGTCCGTAGGTGCTGTGCGAAACCTTACAGAATGCTCGCACGAGCTTCTACCGCAATGCCCGGATGACATGCTGGGATGTGGCTGAACGTGCCTTTCTGAGTCAGCAGCCTGGGCCCGTTTTTGACATTGACGAAGCCCATCTGAAGAGGTTATTTTCCCACCACCCGAAGGAGGCAGAGACATACATAGCGAGCAAAAAAGCCATCAAGGAGGGAGCGGCTAAACCACTGATACCCGTGCTTGCTGACATAAGTGAAGGTACTTTTACGTAGAATTTAGAACACCTGTGCCAGATTGGCGGTTCCCGCCTGGAGCTTCAGCAGTATCCGTTCCCTATCGAGGAGCCGCTATCCAAAGCAGTTTCATGGAAGTGCGAGGTGGATCGCTTTTGCCCGTGTCGGGCGTTTGTTAATAGAGAGGACAGAACCCCGACATACTATCAGCATACATCTTGGCTGTTTGTCCTGATGAGCATCCACGGACTGACCCTCGAGAGTCCCGCAGCTAGTGTTCTGGACAAGCCTCTATTCGTATCTTTTCATTATGCCGATGTCTGGGGCTTTGACCACCTCGGCTTGTATCATTGTATAGCTTCCCACGGACATGGGGACCTGGCTGACCTGGTCGATAAGTGTAAGAAGATTGGCGATGTCTGCTGGCTCGTTCGGGAGGCTGCATCCCGAAGCAAGGAGGTGGCTTATCAGTATTGACCACTCTCGTCTTTTTACAACGGCCGGGCAGGTAAGTGCTCCTCCGTTGACACGTAGATTGGTTTGTTGCCTTGCTCCTTCATAACGGCGTGTGCTTCACTTGACAGACCGTCCAGATATTAAGCAGCAGGGGCTTTATAGAAAGATCATCTCCCAGGCACAGAAGCCGGAATATTTTGATGTCCCTGTACCAGCGCCGACTACTACTCCACTGCCGCCTGGCAAAAAGAGAGCGGCTTCTGCAATGAAAGTTGCAATAGGCCGAGCAAGGAAGGCTCGGAAAACTTCTTCCAAGCGGCCTTCGACTGATGCGGCTGAGACTCCCCTGCCCGAGGTGCCATCATTTGAACAGTTCGCCGCTCGGAAAGAAGCTACTCAGCAAGCAGCTGAAGGTGACATTATTTTCCTTGTGCGGTATAAGGGAATGCTCTTTTCACGGCATTTTCATTTTCATCTTCATTTTTTTTGATGTCTTCTTTGTATAGCTTCAGCTCTAGGAGCGGCTGACACCACATATGCTGAGGAAGCCGCCCTGGAGGCCGGAGAGATAGGGCCTTCCATCATAGCCCCGGTAGGGGTGACTGAGACAGCTGGAGCTGCAGGGGAGAGTCTCCCCGCTGTTGAGGAGGATGTCAGACTTCCTTCTCCTACGCCTGCCAGCGAGGCTGAGGGTGAGCTGCACAATTGTGGTTCTTTAGGTTCCCCTTTTTATTGAGCTTTCCATCCTGCCTTACGCACTTGTTTTATTGTGATGGCGGGAGTGGTCAGCACGGCGGTTAAGGCACCTGTTGTGGAAGCTCCTTCACAGCCCGCGGGACATAAGACTGTGCTGAAGAAGGGTGCTATCCCATTGCGGCGCGTGCTCACCCGCTCAGCGTCCCGTCAGGCGACGGAGGAGGCGGGCCAACCCGAGATCAGCATAGATATTTCTTCGAGTAGCTCTGCCACCCCTTCTGACGAAGAGACTGACCATCATTCTTCAGAAGGTGATGAACAAGTGTCTGCAGTAGACAGCAAAGGGGCAACGGCTCCCTTCATACTGTCAAGCGATGCTTTGATTTTCAGTCCTCCGAGGCTACCGAGGGCACCATCCGAGGGAGTGTTACAGAAGGAATTAGCTGGATTGGATGTGGAGGTGGAGATAACCCCTCCTTTTGCTGCTTCGTCTGCAGGGTTGGAATCTTCTATCCAGGGGCTTGAAGAGATGGATGTCGTCATCATAGTAAACTCTATTCGCCCCTTTACAGAGCCGCATATCCCATTGCCTTTTTTGTCACCTTGGTGTTTACATGAATTTTCATTCCAGGAACCCGAAGCCGCTATTCATTCCCCGGCATCGACTTCTGATACTGTTGTGGTCTCGTTAGAGGCCTCGGATCTGCTACCGCAAGCCACTGCATCTCCTTCAGGGACAATCACCCTACTCCGCCCCGTGCCGATGAGGATACATGCGGCTGTTGGAGGATTACCCTCGGAGCAGAGCCAGTCGGGGGAGAGTCTCACCCTGGCATCGACGACAGAGTTGAGGGCTGAGGCTGACCCGCAGAGGGGATCTACTTTTATATCGGCGGCCATAATGACGATTGCGCCTGATTCTGCAACTCCATTCGTGTCGGAGCCAGAGTCAGAACCTCCGTCCCTCCTAGGCTTCGTTGAAGGAAGCCCTAACAGGAGTCTGACGGAGCAGGAACATGTTGTCGTGGTGTCTGCTTCTTCGGCTTTGACGGTCGTCCCATCTTCTTCTTTCGAGCCTGACACCGGCTTATGGGCCGCCATAGACAGGGAAGTGACCTTCGAGGTGCCTCCGGCGGCTTCCCTGGGCATTACCTCATCGGAGGAATTTGTCTGGCAGCATCTAGAGATGCTGCGTTAGGTTGTGGAATCTCAGCCAGCGCTGTCTTATTCCCAGTTGAAGGAAGCGGCTGCGCGACTGACGATCGGGCTGCAGGCGCTGGGCTGCCCTCTAGATATATGGACCCAGCGGGTGCTTTTCTTGTTGAAGTTTGTGAATCGCCGGGACTTTCTCGAGAAGATGATGGGTGACCGGCTGGCGGCCCTCAAACTGCAGAGAGTTGATTGTCAGGTGGAGCTGACGTCTCTGATCTCTGATCTTCAGGAGAGCAGGGCTCAGGTTGAAGCTTCCGTGACCCGGGCGCACATTCTACGTAGCCGACGGGAAGAACTCCGCGCTGAATTGGCTACTATAGAAGCCGAGATACCGCGGCTGGAGGCTGCGGAAGTCCAAGGCATTGAAAGAACTTCTTTGCTGGAGGGCCGAGTCGCGTCTCTAGAGACTGAGGTGACTCGGGTTCAGGAAGAGGAAGCGCAGCTCCATGAACTGGGGGCGACTCCTCATGTGGGGCTTATTGACTTTGCTGATATCTTCAGGCGGCCTTAGCTAGTCCGCCTTTGTAATCTGTCCCCTCAAATGGGCTCCTTTTGTATTCACTTCCCCTTTTGTAATGAAGATAGAAGTTTCCTTCACTATATTTTTTTTTGTGTTCACATCCACACTTGCATTTGTTGTGTCTTGCGGCAATTCTGGCGACCTGCTTGGAAGTACCTCCATGTCCGTGTAGCAGGAGAGCGTCCACCCTCTCAAGGAAAGGATGGGGGCCTCGCTCCACCGCGGGACGGGATTCCAGAAGTTGTCAGGTTGGCGCCGACGTAGGTCTTGCTGACAAGAGGCGTCGAAACCGTGACTGCCGGTTGCTTGTGGTAATTCCATTATTGACCCTGATTGGGGAGATGTTGACCGACCTTGTCGATGGTGACACGGGTCGAAAGAGGTAGACGGTCTTGCCGATGGTGACAAAAATCGGAAGGGGTAGCGACCGATCTTACCGATGGTGACAAGGGTCGAAAGGGTAGACGGTCTTGCCGATGGTGACAAGAACCGGAAGGGGTAGCGACCGATCTTGCCGATGGTGACAAGGGTCGAAAGGAGTAGCGACCGATCTTGCCGATGGTGACAAGGGTCGAAAGGGTAGCGACCGACCTTGCCGATGGTGACAAGGGTCGAAAGGGTAGACGGTCTTGCCGATGGTGACAAGAACCGGAAGGGGTAGCGACCGATCTTGCCGATGGTGACAAAGGTCGAAAGGAGTAGCGACCGATCTTGTCGATGGTGACAAGGGTCAAAAGGGTAGCGACCGACCTTGCCGATGGTGACAAGGGTCGAAAGGGTAGACGGTCTTGCCGATGGTGACAAGAACCGGAAGGGGTAGCGACCGATCTTGCCGATGGTGACAAGGGTCGAAAGGAGTAGCGACCGATCTTGCCGATGGTGACAAGGGTCGAAAGGGTAGCGACCGACCTTGCCGATGGTGACAAGGGTCGAAAGGGTAGACGGTCTTACCGATGGTGACAAGAACCGGAAGGGGTAGCGACCGATCTTACCAATGGTGACAAGGGTCGAAAGGAGTAGCGACCGATCTTGCCGATGGTGACAAGGGTCGAAAGGGTATGACAATAGATGTATATTGCCGGGATATCGGATGAAGACTCCGCCATGACCTCGAAAGGGGTCTTCCGGACAGAGAATGAATCATCACTATTCATCATTCAATTTTTTTATTCACGTTACTGACCTAAGCGCCCTTTCGGATTTTCGCCGAGGCCAGTCCCCTCTTGCTTTTGCCCGCGCATTTTGCCTGCGACGCCCTTTCGGGTTTTCACCACAGCTGGGTTATAGCCATTTTTGCACTTGTCCTGATATAGGAACAAGTCTGGCGGGGTATCTCTATTTTTAACCCCATTTTCATTTCTTTTTTTCTTCTTTTTTTTGGCACGATACAGAAGAACTGGACCATGAAAATGTTGACAGACCTTATCGATGATGACAAGGATTGAACCCTGCTTCGATTCGTTGACACCGGCTAGATGTCGAAGCAAAGGATATGGTCTATTAGAAAGGATGTAAGATTCGAGTTAGGGGTAAAGATTGACCGATCTCGCCGATGATGACGAGGGTCAAACACATGTTTATTGACCAGCATAGGTTATCGCCGAAACAAAGATGGGTTTATTAGCAAGGACGGAAGGTCCAAGCTTAGGGGTAGGGATTGACCGATCTCGCCGATGATGACGACGGTCGACCATGGGTTTATTCATCAGCATGGGTCACATGCCGAAGCAAAGATGGGATTATCAACAGGGACGTAAGGTCCAAGTGAAGGGTAGAGATCGCCCGATCTCACCGATGATGACGAGGATCGAATCATGGGTTTATTCAAGGATTTCCGGTGGGACTTTTGAGGGTTGTCCCTTGTGTAGTTTTATCAGGTGGCGAACAGAAGAGGAATTTTGGAAATTACCACTTTACTGACTTAAGCGCCCTTTCAGGTTTTCGCTGAAGCCAGCCCCCTCTTGCTTTTGCCCACGCGCCCTTTCGGGTTTTCACGTGGCGGGGTACCCGATTTTGCCTGCGGTGCCCTTTCGGGTTTTCGCCACAGCTGGGTTATAGCCATTTTTGCACTTGTCCTAATATAGGAGCAAGTCTGGCGGGGTATCTCTATTTTTAACTGTTGAACATATCCGAGTGATTTTGACGATAACAAAACCTAAGATGTTTCTCTCCCTTGTATCCATTTTTCAAGCAAAGCTTCATGCTTTAAACCTTCAATTCTTACCCCATGTCAATTGTGTGGTTATTATTTCTTCCATGGGTTTATTCAAACATAAATCAACTCTTACACAAGCCCGGTTCAATCATCGAACAAATGGATAGCTTCCAGAGAGCTAACACTTGATTTTTGCAGGATTGAAGATTGGCGGTCGACCTGTGGACCCCTGGCGGTCGACCTAAATTAACAGAATTGAAATCTGCCATCTGTGAAAGCTGGCGGTCGACCGCCAGGAGCTAGCGGTCGACCGATTCTCCCAGCAGCCAAATGGCTACAGGACGGCCATTGGCGGTCGACCGCTGGCCTTTGTAGGTCGACCGCCAGCCTCGAGCTGCCAACAAATGTTGACTTTTTGTCACTTCGAGAAATGGTCTTTCTCTTGGTATTGTTTAATCCCTAAGCAACCTAACTCTCCAGAAATTGTGGATCTGGTCTGGGGGAGTCTTTGGACCATTCAAGAACCTATAAAACTAATACTAGAGGGTTTGGAAAACCCTAATGCTCAAGGAAGATCAAGGGAGGCTGCCAAGAGGAAGAGAAGGGATTTGGCACTGTAGACGTGAACAGTGCTCCGAGAGGAAAGTTCTTCATCCTTCTTCATCCAATCAAGTGCAAATCAGTCCAAGGATTCAAGCTGCATCCAAAGCATACAATCATCTACTAAGGGGGAGCATATCAAGATCCTTCTCTTATGTTTTGAATTCATTCTTGATCTCTCAAAGCTTCATATGTAATCCTTGTAATCTTTAAACATTCCTGAGTGTGTGGATCCTCTTAGATCAGTGTGTGTGTGGTTGTGAGTTCTTGGTTGGAGGTGTGTGTGTGTATTAAGGTGCTTCTACACCTTCGTGAGAATCCTCCTTCCTAGTGTGTGAGTGTTGTGTGTGGTTGATCTTGTAACCTCCTACAAGATAGTGTGTGGTTTCCTCACTGTCCATGAGGGGTGGACGTAGGTTGCCGTTGTGGAATCCGAACCACCTAAAATTGCTGTCTCTGTGTGGTTTGTTCCTTTTCCTCTATCCTCCTTCTGTGCAAATCGTAAGTGTGTTAGTGTAGTTCAGTTTTTATTCTCTTTTATCCAGCATAATCCTTCCTCACCTTATAAAACTTGCTTTGTCTGTGGGCTTTAATTATTTCTAGTTCTCTTGTTAGCTTCTTGTTGTAGACACGCCAAAAATGACGCTATGTTGATCAAATCTCATGTCACTATGATGACGCCCCAAGTGAACTTCAATATATTCATAATATGAAGTTTTTTTATTTTCTTGTGTGTGATTTTGATTTATCACTTTTTGTGATTCGTGACCTGAAGAGGGGCGTTATTTAAATAGCGACCTTATCCAGGGCGTTTTCTCAAGAAAGGACGACCAAATTTCAGGGCGTCAATTCCTGGTATTATCCGGTTTTTAAGTAAATACAAAATCAATTTAAATATTAGTTAACGTCCTTCCTTAGGGCGTGTTTTAATTTAACGACTCTATCTTGGGCGTGTTCTCATAATTTTCAAATAAAGCAATGTTTATTGCCAAAATTAAATCCAGGAATAAACGCCCTGGCTTGGGTCGTGGTTTATGAAACGCCGTAGGGTAGGTCGTCAAATCTCTAATTGACGCCCTGTTGAAGGGCGTGTTTCACCTTCAAAGCCCTGCCTTGTTCTGTCTTTCCTTCGCAGAGTCCTGCCTCGTTTGGTGTTATTACTCGATTGAGCTCTTGCTCCTGATAACCATTGCCATGGTTATCTCCTGCCCATGTTTATCATCCTATCTAAGCTTATTTAAGGGACTCTTGGTCGATCCTTTGAGAGGTTACCGACCTACCTACCTGCCTACACCCAGATTACGGAGCTTAGTCTTACGAGTTTGCAGAGTTCTTCTTCCTATTGCTTTCTGCTTCCTCGTCTTCCTCCTGTCAACAGCCGTTGTTCTCTTGGTTGCCCCTCTACTGTCATCAAGGGACAGCAGGGTGCTCTTTGGGGTTGATTCGTTTTTTTTTTGTTTTTGTGTGCATTGTTTTATCACATCTCCATTCTGTTCATCATCATCATCATATCGTTGACATCGATTTTGTCTGCACTTGCATACTTCTCATATATCTCCCTTCCCTTAGTTCTCTCTAGGGGTTTAAAAAAAAAAGAAGGTGCGCATGTGTTGCTCTTTCCATCATTATACGTTTTATTTGGGCTGATACTACTGCACTTTGGCTGATCCTTCTTTGCTTTATTATTTTTTGTTGTCTTTCTTGCAAGGTAATCAAAAAAGAAAACCCTTCTCATCGGCCGGCCGATTGAAGAAGGAGGAAGGAACTTCACATCATCCCGCGTTCTCATCTTCACGAGGTATTTGCGATCCCTTTTTATTGTTATTGAGGTAACCCCTCTGGCGATCACACCTCCGTTTTGCACCGCGTGCAAGTCTTCCCCCCTCATTTAATCTTTATTTTTCATCACGATTCTTGCTCCACGTGAGTGATAATACACTTTCACACACATATATATATTACTTCTTTTGTGTGGGGATTTATGCACATCCACACTTGTTACACAATTTTAAAAAGGTGATATAGTTTTAGTAGTTTCTACCTTCACCCAATTCACCCCCCTCTTGGGTGCCATTTAATCTCGGGACTTCAATTGGTATCAGAGCCAAGGCTCTTCCTTTCAGAGATCTAACGATCTAGAGCAAGATCTGATTAAATTGCAAACAAGGGAATGGTACCCGAGGGTATTCCATCAACCGTCCTCCGTTTTTTGACGGTTCCAACTACTCCTACTGAAAAAATAGAATGCATGTTTTTCTAAGGGCTCAAGAGTACGAGGTTTGGAGAGTTGTGGACAAGGGTCCTCATAAACTCGGGGCTGATGAAGAAAAATGGACACCCGAGGAAATTAAGAAATGCACTGCTAATTTTAATGCCATGAATATCATGCAATGTGTGATACACCCTAATGAATTCTCTCATGTTTCCATGTGTAGCTCAGCCAAAGAAATGTGGGACAAGCTGCGACTCATATACGAGGGAACGTCACAGGTCAAGGAAACCAAGGCAAATCTCCTAGTCACTGACTATGAGCTATTCAAAATGAAACCTGAAGAAACCATCTCCGAGATGTTTGCAAGGCTAACAGAAATCACAAATGGTATCAAAAGTTTCGGGAAGGAATACTCAAATTCCGACCTTGTGAGGAAGGTGTTAAGGTCCCTACCGTCAGCTTGGCACACAAAGGCCACGGTTATTGAAGATTCAAAGAACCTGTCAACTCTTACTTTGGATGAACTCATAGGGTCACTCATGACCTATAAGATAAATATAAAGAGAACAGTTGATGAAGACATCAAAAAGAAAAAGGTCATTGGACTGAAAGCTCATCAATCCGATGACGAATTTCAAGAAGGAGAATCAAGTGACGGAAGCAATGAAGAGGAAGAATTGGCGATGATAACTCGCCAAGTGAGAAAATTTCTAAGGAAGAAGAGAAACTTTCAAGGAAATTTCAGAAAAGGGCAAAGAAGGCCCACGCAGACTAAAGGCGAATCGAGCAAGCCAAGTAGCATTATATGCTACGAATGCAAGAAGCCTAGACACATGAGAGGTGAATGTCCAGATCTAAAGAAGAAATTCAAGAAGGATAACTTCAATAAACCCAAAGCCATGGTCGCCACTTGGAGTGACGAAGAAGATGAACCATCTGATGAAGAGATTCAAGAACTTGTGGAAAGCTTGTGCCTCATGGCACATGAGGATGAATCCACAGAGATAAATTCTAACCCTGAATTCATTTCCAATGAACAATGGGAATCTGAATATGAAAAGTTGTACACGAAGTACAAGAAAGTCAGATCTGAAAATAAAGCTCTTAAAAAGAAACTTGATGATTCATCACGTGAAGATATCTATGCCAAATTTGAGAAACTGGAATAGGAATGGTTTGAGGCTTCGGAAGAAAAGGAAAGTCTACTGCAAATAATCTCAGACTGTGATAAAACCAAAAAGGAACTATCATGCAAAATAACCGAAATGGAGGAAGCATGTGAAAGGATCAAAATTGAAGAACAAACTCTAAAATCCACTAATTCAGAACTCGAGAGGAGAAATGGGATTTTGGGTGAAGAAGTTGCTGAGCTTCAGTTCACCTTGACTAAGTTTGTTAAGGGGAAACAAAACCTGGATAACCTATTGGGGGTTAAAGTCAACTTCCAAAAGGAAGGCTTAGGGTACACACCTCAAAATAAAAAATCCTTTGAGCATAAGATCACCACATCCTTTATTCATGGAAAGGACGATAATCATGCTTCATGTTCTAACTCTAGACCCCAACATGCTCAGCCTAAACCACACAGATATCAAAGAACTTTTTCACATGTTAACTGCTTTCATTGTGGTAGATTTGGCCATATGATTTCCAACTGCTGGTTTAGACAAAGCACACCTAACTATCATGTTCCATGGACGAAGAGAACACCCGTAAGAAGTTGGACTAACTCCTATGGACCCAAACTTGTTTGGGTACCAAAGACAATTGCATGAGAATTTTTCTTCTTGCAGATATGTCTTGAAGCCAGGGGGAGCAAATGGTATCTAGACAGCGGTTGCTCAAGGCATATGACAGGGGACAAGAAAGTGTTCTCCAAGCTGCAAGAAAAAGAAGGAGGCTTAGTTACTTTTGGCGGGAAGGACAAAGGTAAAATAATCAGAGTTGGAGACATAGGTAAGAACTTTGAAACTCTGATTGAAAATGTCCTTCTGGTGAAAGGTTTGAATCATAATTTGTTGAGCATAAGTCAATTATGTGATAAGGGTTTTAAGATTGTTTTTGATATGACTCACTGTTTTGTCATGTGCAAAATTTCAAGTGAAATCATTGTTTTGTCACATCTCCATTCTGTTCATCATCATCATCATATCGTTGACATCGATTTTGTCTGCACTTGCATACTTCTCATATATCTCCCTTCCCTTAGTTCTCTCTAGGGGTTTTAAAAAAAAAGAAGGTGCGCATGTGTTGCTCTTTCCATCATTATACGTTTTATTTGGGCTGATACTACTGCACTTTGGCTGATCCTTCTTTGCTTTATTTTTTTTGTTGTCTTTCTTGCAAGGTAATCAAAAAAGAAAACCCTTCTCATCGGCCGGCCGATTGAAGAAGGAGGAAGGAACTTCACATCATCCCGCGTTCTCATCTTCACGAGGTATTTGCGATCCCTTTTTATTGTTATTGAGGTAACCCCTCTGGCGATCACACCTCCGTTTTGCACCGCGTGCAAGTCTTCCCCCCTCATTTAATCTTTATTTTTCATCATGATTCTTGCTCCACGTGAGTGATAATACACTTTCACACACATATATATATTACTTCTTTTATGTGGGGATTTATGCACATCCACAAATTGGCGATCACGGTGGGACTTCCACTGTTTTCTTTTTGATTACCATCTCCATTGGCACCCTCGCGTGCCATTTCCCCTTGGCACCCTCGTGTGCCCTTTCCCCTTGGCACCCTCGTGTGCCCTTTCCCCTTGGTACCCTCGGTACCCCTTTCCTTTGTGCCCCTCGGGCACCCCCCACTGTGCATACTGCACACTCCGGGGTCAGCCAGTCAGTGTTTGCATATCTCCCAGAATTAACGCCTTCCACGAGGCCGCCTTTTGATTTAACGCCCTTGACAGGGACGTGGTTTATTTGATTAACGCCTCTTTGCAGGGTGTCCTTTTCATATCTCCTGTTTCGTTTGCTGCATTGTTGCATTATCTGAGGATTCACGCCCACCCCTAGGGCGTATTATTTATTCTTAGTGCATGTTGTCAGGGCGTGTTATTCATTTCTCCTGTTTTATTTTTATCTTGTTGCACTGTCTGAGAATTCACACCCCGCTCGAGGGCGTGTTATTTGTTATTAACGCCTTTAATCAGGGCCTGTTCTTTTGATTTGACGCCCTCCATTAGAGGCATCCTTTCCTGATAACGCCTGACTCCAAGGCGTGGTTTTTATTCTTCCTGTGAGCCCTTCACAGAGATTCACGACAGCCACGCTGCCGTTTCCTGTTTGGTAGCGACCCCTCCCAGGTCGTGTTTTTCCCCCTGCTTTGAGTAACGGCCTGTTCCAGGTCGTGTCTTTCCTGAGTTTTCACAGAAACTGCTTACTGGCTTATTTGTGATTCATTGTTTGGCATATTGATCTATCTTGATATATTGCTGTGATCTGCATTGATTTCATTATACTTGTGGGTTTTTGGTTGAGAGACCTCCTCTCTCTACACTAGGATTCCACACACCTTTCTTGGAATCGGGACGACCCTCCATTGAGCATTTCGTCTCTTTGGACCGGAGATCCCTTTTCCAAGACCTCCATAAGTCCCCGCACCCGTGGATTCCCTCACGGACGCCGGGCTGGTTGTACCCTCGAAGTACCCGGAGTTTAGAGATCCTATGCGTTGGTGAGGAGAGAGAGAAACCTAGTTGACCCGGAGGTCACACTTGGATCAAACTAGGTTTCATTTGGTAAAAGAAGTGAACTATTCACAAGTAATCCACTTTAATTTCAAAACTCAAACATTAAAACCTTCCGTCCTTTCCAACATTGTTTGCATATACTTGGTTGGGTTGACTTGATTGATTTGTTTTGATTAAGTGCTTTTGTGAAAATTCCTTCATTAAACATCCTCTCTCTTAAGTATGAAACTCCGTTCAGGAAAAATCATCAACA
This sequence comes from Amorphophallus konjac, assembly GCA_022559845.1. Taxonomy (NCBI): domain Eukaryota; kingdom Viridiplantae; phylum Streptophyta; class Magnoliopsida; order Alismatales; family Araceae; genus Amorphophallus; species Amorphophallus konjac. The sequence continues at coordinate 551,617,047 of CM040121.1, read as the reverse complement.
TGTCAGGCAACGGGTACTCCTATGATGATGAGAATGAGAACATATTTGGTCAATATGGGGACCCTCTCCAGGATTCCGTTTATTATGAGGGAAACTACCTCCCTCCTCACCCCCATTACTCACAAGTTCATGCGGTTGATACCACTACTCATGAGGCGGACCCCTCGTCTCAAGTTCCATCTTCCAATACTTCGGGGAACCCTTCCCCACCCATCAACGTCACAGATTTAATCCAAGCTCTCTCTCAATTGGATGACTCCCAGCGGCAAGCCATTCAGGCCACCTTGAAGGGGAAGTCGGTTCCTTCTTCTTCTAATCCCCCTCCGGCCATGAGCGGCCATCAAATCGTTAATGACCAGGCGGTCTTGCATCCACCCCCCTCTCGTCCACAAACGCCTACTGCGGTCATGCCGGCTCAGCAGGTGAGCTATTCAGCGGTTAGGCATCAATCTTCCCAGCCTCCTCGGATTCTACGAACGCCTATACCGCATTCCTTTGTTCAGAATCAGGCCCCGGTCGAGCCCGATACCAACACTCTTTTACTCCAGAAGTTGGCCAGCATGGAGGAACAGCTCAAGAAAGTCACAGCTACTAAGAATGCTCCGGAAATTTCTCTTCCCACATTGCCAGTTTTCCACTTACCACCTTCGAAATGCCGAATTTTCGGCGATATAATGGAACTGGCAACCCGTTCATTCATTTAAAGGATTTCAGATATGAGACTTCCTTTTGGCAAGACAATAAGGCCTCCCTGGCCTACTTATTCAGGAGATCTCTTGAGGGGCCAGCCCTCGAATGGTTTTATTCTTTGGAGCCAGCCGATGCTGGCGATTTCGATGTTATCCAGAGGAAATTCTTGCAAAAGTACAGAGACCGGGTGGGACCTTCCATGTCTGTTACAGATTTAGTTGCCGAAAAAATGAAGCCCGAGGAGGACTTCATCATATTTGCTGATAAGTGGCGGTCTATGGCCGAGAAATTGAAAGACACATTGTCAGAACAGGAGCAAGTAAAGATGATTATTTCTAACGCAACTCCTCAATTCCGGCATATTTTGGCCATGAATCGGCTGACAACTATGGAAGAGCTCTACGAAAGAGCTCGTTATATACAAACACAAATGAAGGACTCGCCCATCATGGGCATGTTTGAGCCGAAGTCTCGGCTATTTAAGAAGAGTACAAATGTCAACAGTGGGCCCACAACTGAGGGCACTGTCACAAATGAGAAAGTCGGTGTAGTTGGCAACCCCCATCATCAAGCTAACCCACGTCCACCGCCGCCTCCACGACAGAACCCTCATTTTAACCCTACTCCACAACCCCAATTCGCACCTCAACGCTCCTTCGCTCCACTGCAAAACCAAGCCCCCCGCATAGACCCTCCAGCTCCACCACAATACCATCAAGTGCCCCCACCTGCCAACTACGGCCAACAACAATGGAGACCACCACTTGGCCCCAAAAGGGACCACTATCCTCCACTCCCTGAAAGTCTCCCCGATATTTTTAATGCCCTGATGGCCGCCAACTTGCTCGCCTTGCCAAGGGAAAGAACCGTGTGGCCCGCTAATGTTGACACATCCCGTTATTGTGCTTTTCATCGCGGCCCTGGTCACAACCTCGATCGTTGCTTCCACTTTAGAGATTACATCTACGATCTAAATGACCAGGGTGACATTAATTGGGATGAGATGAGGCAATTCATCGCCGCCATGAAAGAAAGAAAGGCTTCTCGGCAACAGCAAAATCAACAACTTCAGCAACCCGCTCTACAACAAGTTCAACCACAGCAAGCTCCAGCACTCCAGCAGGATATGGGAATTGTCCGTAATCCATTGCCGGAGCACGCCCCTAATCAACATGTGAACCCTGTCACATCCCTCTACGAAGTGCAGAGAGGACAGGGATGGCACGAAGAAAACGCCTCTGTCGGGGCATTTCATCATAATCCGAATCAAAATCAACCTCCGCGCCTTTTGCGCACCCTCCCTTCTTCTTCTACTCTCCTATCAGGACGTCCTCTTCTACGTCCTGTCAACCCATCTACCTCCACCAGTTCTACGGCCTTGCCGGCCCGCTCTCTTCTTACCCATTTACCACCTCCACAATCTACCGCACGACAAACCCCACCTTCCACCACCAACGCTATACCTCCGCCATCCAGGCCACTCCTACTTCGCTCACCGCTAGCACCCGCTACACCCTCTACCACTCCTACACCGGCAAGGGTTCCTCCGCCACCAGTCCCCCCACCTCTCATACCCCGATCTCTTCTTATTAGACCACCCGCCAATGCTCCTCGCATTCGGGTGTCCCTTTCTAATTCCACGCCCCCTGAGGGGGCATCTTCGTCAGACCACTCTCCTACGCCTCCCACGGGGGCATCTTTGCTAAACATTACTCCTACGCCTCCTACGAGGGCACCCCTATTGTTGAACATTGCCACCGGCATTCCCTCCTCTTCTTCTTCTAATTCTCCTCCCACACTTGCCCCGACAGAGGCACGTCAAGGCGTGGCGCCGCTCCGTAGTGGACGGATGTTCAACCGTATTTTTCCACAAAGAGAGCTAGAGCCCGTGCAGGGGCCGCAAGAGCAAGAGCAAGAACAAGGGTCTGCACCGGGCACTGAATATGATTTGTTAAAACATTTGGACCGGACTCCGGCAAGAATTTCGATCCTGGAATTGATCAAACGGTCCACCACTCATCAGCTGGCTCTAAAGGAATACCTGTAGAAGGTAATGGTTAATGAAGACATTCCAGTTGAGCAGATAGTCACAGTGTTAACACCTGCTAGCAGTCAGCCGGCAATTACCTTTCATGAGCACGAACTGGCGCCAATCTCAGCAAGAAAATATGCCTTATGCATCACAGTCGACATTAATAAGGTGGCTGTTAAGCAATGTCTGGTGGATACTGGGGCATCCATCAATGTTTTGCCACCGAGCACCTTGAAGTTATGTGGCATACCAGAAAATCAAATTCGGCCGTCCATTATAACGGTCACTGCCTATGATAACACAAAAAAGCCTCCTCTAGGCATGATCACTCTGAAAGTAAGTTTGGGTCCAGCTTCCATAACAGCAGACTTTCACATCTTGGATATGGATCCAACATTTAATGGCATTCTTGGCCGCCCGTACATCCAGCAGCTTGACGCGGTGCCTTCTACAAATCATCAGTGTCTCAAATTCCCACACAAGGGCCGTATTATCAAGGTGACCAGCATGCCGATTCTGCCAGAGGAAGATATTCATGCGGCTTCGTCAGTTCCTTCTATTTGGCCTGCCAATAAGCCACTATTATCTGTGCTGGACGTCCCCCGTCCACGGCCAATGCCATCTGAAACTGTTACCACGGTTGCTATGACACCCCTGCCTTCTAAGGGGAAGAAGAAAAAGAGCATGATTAACACCCCTGGTTGGAACATTCTGTTGAAAATGGGGTATCAAGATGGCAAAGGCCTAGGTGCCAATTGTCAGGGCAGGATTAGGCCCATTAAGCCGCAGAAATTGCTTGTACGAGGCGGTTTAGGCTATAAAGGGCCAAGCAAAAATAAAGAAGAGCCATGGGCATTTATGACTTCTACTTTGAAGACTGATCGCCAGCCACTCTCCTGGACACTGAAGACACATTTTGTTACTAGCGGCATTCAGAATAATGAGCAGACTACCATAGTTACTTCACTGCTTGACTATCAAGATGTTCACGCCAGACAGTTTGCTCGTCACATTGCCCCACTGGTTACCTACAAAGCCCTGGAGTCTTTAAGGCCCGACAAAAGAAGGAAAATGGGTGATCCAGAATGTGACTGGTACAGGTGGTTCGACATGAATGACATTACTATTTCTTTGAGTCGCCTCTTCATGCCGACAGACCCGGAATGGCCACCGCTCATACAGGAATTGATTGAAACGCCAGTAGCGATCACAGACAAGAGGCAGCTGCTGAGTGACTATACGGATACTGGGGAGCCAGATGTCCCCTTTGAAGAAGGTTTTACTGTGTGGGCCGGCCTCTTTTCTCTCACTTCGCTACATCCATCTGTGCTTGCTTCTCTACATTCTCATTGGTTTGGTCGTGTGCCAAGACCACCTCCGATTACAATCAGCTTTGCTCCAATTTAGATTTCCCTCCCGATTTCTCCCTCGCTCCTCGAGCAGTTTTCTAAAATCTCCATCTCACCCCCCCATGGGCCATCATTAATTAAATCTTTCCCTAATCTTGCAATTTCCACTCCTCCTACTATTCTCCCATCACACTGCTTTCTCCTTGAAAAAGAAAATAAAAATGAAGAAAAAGATAAAAACGAAAAAAAAAACGTCAAATTTCTAACTTTCCAATCCTCCATCTCCGTTGAGGAGACTACCTATTTCTCTCCCGAGTGCGTCCCGACCCAGGGGCCGCTCTTCCAAGATTCCTTGATAGATCTCTTTTCCCCCTCTGGCGAGGGGTCTTCCCCTGTATCACCTTTTGTATCCACTTTTTCACCTCCTTCTTTTCTTTCTAATCAGGCTAGTTGCTCCTCCTCCTCCTCTTCTTCTTCTAATAAAATGCATGAGGTAGATTCACATAAGAAATCCAAGGGTAAGGAGATTCCTCGCAGATTTTTATTGGAATTGGCTATCAGATGCCAAGCTTGTTTAACAGTCCCTGAGTTTGTGGGAAGTCCAATTATTCTGCCAGAGTTAGAATTTGAAGATGCTGTTGCTTCTTATGAGGGTTTGGGCGTTTACGAAATTATGAATGATGAAGACCCTATTGAAGAGGGGGATGAAAGTTACGAAGAATATGAGGACGAGGCTGATGCTTTTGATAGTGGTATGAGAAGATTCGACGAACCATCAGCCTCCGTAGAAGAACCCACCAAAGAAGTTAATCTGGGTACCGAGGAAGATCCTAGGATTGTCCTCATTAGCCAGAATTTGCCACCCTCTGAGGAGGAGGCGCTCATTTTAGTTCTTCAAGAATACAAAGACACGTTTGCTTGGAGTTATGAGGATATGCCAGGATTAGACCCTGCGCTCGTTGAACACCGCCTTACACTTAAGCCAGGGTCTGTCCCGGTCAAACAACGGTTGAGGCGTTTCCACCCTAATATGGCTTTAAAAATGAAAGAAGAGGTCGATAAACTCCACAAAGCTAGATTTGTTAGAGTTGTCCTTTACCCCAATTGGGTGGCTAACATTATCCCGGTTATGAAGAAAGATGGGAAGGTTCGGATTTGCATAGACTTCCGGGACCTCAACCGAGCGTGTCCTAAAGATGACTTCCCCCTCCCTCATATTGATGTTCTAATTGATAATACGGCAGGATTTGAGACTCTTTCATTTATGGATGGCTTTTCAGGTTACAATCAGATTCGTCTGTCTGAAGAGGATCAAGAGAAAACATCATTCACTACACCATGGGGTACATATTGCTATGTGGTCATGCCCTTTGGACTTAAGAATGCTGGAGCCACCTACCAGAGGGCTATGATGGCGATTTTTCATGACATGATTCATATTTATATTGAGGTGTATGTGGATGACCTGGTAGTGAAATCAAGGACAAGGATTGAGCATCCTGGGGTTCTGGCTAAGGTTTTACAAAGGTCACGAGAATATCATTTGAAAATGAACCCCAAGAAATGCGTATTTGGCGTTTCTTCAAGGAAATTGCTTGGTTTCATTGTTAGCAAGAGGGGAATTGAAGTTGATCCCAACAAGGCAAAGGCCATTAGAGATATGCCCCCTCCCAAGAATTTGAAGGAAGTTCGAGGATTAATCGGGAGGTTGCAATTCATTCGCCGCTTCGTCTCTCAGCATTCACAGAGATGTAGGCCGTTTTACGAGCTTACTAAGCCGGGAGTCAAGTTTAATTGGGATGACAAGTGTCAGACAGCCTTTGACGGATTGAAGGATTATTTGGCCAATCCTCCTGTCCTGAGGCCGCCAATTCCAGGCAAGCCACTTATTCTCTATGTTTCTGTCCTAGATGACTCCGTAGGTGCTGTCCTAGCTCAAGTGGATGAAGAAAGTAAGGAGAGAGCAGCATACTACTTGTCTAAGCTTCTTAACCCCTGTGAGCAGAGGTACTCAGCCATGGAGAAGACTTGTGCAGCTTTGGTTTGGGTAGTTCAGAAGTTAAAGCACTATTTCCTAGCTCACGAGGTTCACCTCATTGCTCGCATGAATCCAATTAAATTCCTCCTTGAAAAATCTATCCTCACTGATCGATTAGCACGCTGGCAAAGCTTCCTTTCTCAATTTGACATCACTTACATTCAGCAAAAAGCCGTCAAAGGTTATGCCATTGCCGAACACCTTGCTCATCACCCTCTCCCCCGTTTTGATCCGGTCAATTCGGAGTTCCCAGATGAAGAATTAATGTCCATCAATCAACCCCACGATCCTATGTGGACATTACATTTTGATGGAGCTCTAAATTCTCAAGGAAGAAGGATCGGCATGGTTCTTTTAACACCAGAAGGGGTCACCATTCCTTTTGCTGCTCGGCTCACTTTCCCCGTCACCAACAATATAGCTGAGTATGAAGCTCTTTTGGCCGGTCTTCAAACCGCTCATCGATATGGTGTCACCCATTTGAGGATTGTCGGTGATAGTCAGCTCATTTTGCGCCAGGTGTTGGTCAAGTGCCGCACCATCAATCCTAAGCTCAAGCCCTACCAGGAACTCTCTTCAGCTTATGCCAAACTCTTCACTAAATTGATCTTCGTTCATGTCCCTCGCAGCCAGAACATCTTGGCTGACGCTCTCGCCTCTTTGGCCTCTGCTTTAGTATTCCCTCCTGAGCGTGATTTTCATGTTCCCCTGATTCATCAGCGTGACACGCCAGCTATCAAGGATCGCGCATTCCTCGATATTAGGGATCAAGTGCTTGAGAAGGTTAAGCTGAAGGAAGCTCTTAAAGGTAAGGAAGTCATGCTTTTGGATTGGCAAGAAGATCTGGCTGACGAAGAGAAGCCTTGGTATTATGAGATTGCCAAATATTGTAATGATCAGTCCTATCCCGAGGAAGCCACTGCGGACGAGAAGAAAGCAATTAGAAGAGTGGCTCAACGATATGTTTTGGTTGGAGGTGTGCTCTACAGAAGAGGGCTCACCGGTGTTCTGTTAAGATGCCTCGATGATGATGAATCTTGGAAAATTATGGAAGAGGCGCATTCTGGAGTGTGTGGTGGTCATGTGAATAGCCAGATGTTAGCTAAGAAGATTCTTAGGCTAGGTTTCTATTGGCCAACTCTAGAAGAGGATTGTTCTATCTATGTTCGAAGGTGTGTTAAGTGCCAACTGCACGCCGACAAGATTCATTCTCCTGCTTCTTCACTCCATCCCACGTCCTCCCCATGGCCTTTTTCCATGTGGGCTTTTGATATCATTGGACCTCTTGGTGATTCGAACCTCCTGACCAAGCAAAAGTCGTTCATCCTCACGGCAACGGAGTACTTCACCAAGTGGGCGGAAGCAGAAGCTTACGTGGAAATTAAAGCGTCAACCGTCTGCAAATTTATCATGAAGAACATCATCACGAGGTTCGGCATCCCAAGCACCATCGTCACCGACAATGGACCTCAATTTATCTCTCAAGAAATCAAAGATCTCTGCAACAGGTATAACATTGCATTGCATCATTCTTCTCCCTATTATCCGCAGGGCAATGGCCAAGCAGAGGCAACTAATAAAACTTTGATAAAAATTGTTAAGAAGACGTGTGAGGCTAATAAATTTTCGATTGGCCAGACAAGCTGGTTGAAGCTCTTTGGGCCTATCGCACTTCCATTCGCACACCCACTGGGCAAACCCCTTTCGCCCTTACTTATGGAATGGAGGCAGTAGTCCCTTATGAGATTCTCGTTCCCTCTCTACGAGTACAATTGGATAAGGAATTTCTATTGATGAACGTCGTGATTCACTCCTGGCCCAATTGGAACTCCTAGATGAGAAGCGTCTGGTCGCCGCTGAGCATACGCGCGTTTATCAAAACAGGCTCTCACGTTTTTATCAAAAGAAAGTAATTGAGAGAAAATTTAAAATCGGTGAGATGGTAATCAAGAGAATTTTTGTAAAGCTGGGTGGCCCCCGCTCAAAACTCCAACCCAATTGGGAAGGACCGTTTATCATAAAAGAAGTTTATCCCGGCAATGCTTATAAACTGGTTAATGCTGAAGGGGAAGAGTTAACTCACCCATGGAATGGTTTGTATCTTAAGAAATACTACCCTTGATTCAACAAAAATCCAAAAAAATATATATATACTCAAAATCCAAAAAAAAATGTTGAAAATTGATTCAAAACCTCCAAAAAAATAGAAATTCTTCAAAATCAAAAAAAAGAGATTCTTCAAAATTGGTGCCATGGCATACGAAGGATCAATGTCCGAAAGGTCAAAATGCAGAATTCATTCATCAGTCTTGCTAACTTAAAAGGGGGTTGACTCCCGCACACACTACACGCTTGATTCTTGAACTCAAACAGTGCAAAATCCAATGAAAAGTCAAAGACCTGACTAAAAGTGAAAGACAATACCCGTTCTTTTCTTCTTCGGCCCATAAGGGAGGAAGGGAGACCTTGAGGTAGATGCGCCAAGCCTATCCGCCGCCCTAGTAGGTGGAAGTCAGGGCCCAAAAGGGAGCAAATGCCACAAAAGCCCAAGTACAATTAGGTTTATTTTCATCAATGCAATCAATTCCAAAGTGAAAGTCAAGTTATGAAAAGAAAAGCATGTCAAGAGGGCAAAGTCCCCGCAAGGAAAACCTTGGGCGTATGCGTGCAATATAACAAGGGCATAAGGCAATAAATTTTCCTACGCCAAAGACCGAACCCCAACAGGCATAGGGCAGGGGAGGTAACTTTGCCTTGAGCATCTCAGAATCCCTTATGGGCTTCCCTTATATCTTCTTCCATCCTTCTAGGTGGTAAAGTCACGAGCTAGCAGGATGGTCAAGACGGACTCAAGAAATTGCACTGTGCGAGATCTCGAATACAAGTCAACTTATGACACGTCAACTCCCTTTTAATTACTCAAGAAAGGTTAATGAATTTTAGATGGTGACCTATGTAGGACCCATGGTCTTGATAGCCTTGAAGCCCTTTCCGCAGAATAATTCAATTAACGCCTTCGGCTAAGGCGCTTTTTATGGAATTAACGTCCTAGATTAGGTCGTCTTCTTCAGAATAACGTCTTTGAGCAGGTCGTTTCTTTTTCAAAAATTAAATTCTTTTTCGAATTCACGCCGTCCTGTAGAGCATCTTTATAAGAATAACGACCCACTCTAAGGCACGTTTTAAGAAAAAATAACAAAAAAATATATAAATGAGAGAAAAAAAATGCATTTCTTCACGATGTATGCTTGCATTCTTTTGCATGGGCATCTTTTATTTATGGTTTGCATATGCGTGCTTTGCATGATGCATCTCACCGCTATCAGTCATTTTATTTACCTTATTTGATTAAAGGCTTGGCCCTTTGACCCGTCATTAAGGTCAAAATATTACCACCCCTTGCTTATTGGGCAAGGGGCCAAGTCGAACAGATGAATTAACCTGTTTTGTTCAAGTGAAAAAAAAGCCGCAGCTGCAGATACAGGGAAAAAGTAAGGCAAACACGAAAAACATGAAAAGAAGAAACTACACAAATGCTCAGGTAACAAAAGCATGTCAATCTCATATATATATATACATCATGAATGTCTGAGTACAGGTGTGAGGGTGGAGGAGTACAAGTAAGTCTCTCAGCTCTCGCCTCCACCCTCCTCTCTCCTACTCTCAACCTCCTCCTCACCGTCCCGAGCTGGCACTGGTGGAGGAGGCATGGGCCCCCGTGAAGAAGCCGGAACCCGAACGTGTCCCCCTGCCTCGCTCCTCTCTCGGAGGGAAGAGCCCGCCACAAAGGTAGAGCTGGTGAAGGAGTACCCCGCGGCCCGAGCTCGCTCACGCCCTCGCTGGAGACGCTCCTCGGACACTCGCAGCCGCTTCTGGGAAAGGATCAACTGGGTCCTCAAATCCGCCAGCTCTCACTCCCGTGCTGCCACCTGCTCCTGGTACCGGGCACGCTCCGCCTGCTGAAGCTCAAGGAACCGGGCACGCTCCGTCTGGTACTCCTCCCGCTCGCGAGCACGCTCCTCGCGCTCCCGGGCACGCTCCCGTCGCTCCAGCTCAAGGGCCACGCGCAACTTGACCGTGTCCTGAGGAAGCTCCTCTCGTCGCCTCAAGGCCCTCTCAAGCTCTGAGATCCGCTGATCACGGATCGCCAACTCGGTACGTACTGCCTGAAGCTGAGCCGTCTACAAACAGGTAAACAAGTCATCAAATCCACAATCAATGCAATAATTCAATAATCTAACAATGCATGATTGAACCACTCACCTGCGCGCTCGTCGCGCGGAAGCCCTCGTCAACGCAGGTAAGAGCGGCTCGAAGCTCCTCAGTCTATAAAAGTGAATTTTTATCAGTACACAATTATATAATCAATGTTTAAATGGAGTTGTGTTTTGGAATTTACCCGTGAAGCGAGGTCGCACTCTGCTGCCTCGGCTCGTGCCACCGCTCCCGCTAGCTTCTCTGCCAGTGCAGTCACCTCTGCACTAGGCCCTCTTGAGCTGGAGGCCTCCCCTGGGTCTCTCCTCACTGCTCCCTACTGGGCACGCTGCATTCATTAAGATCGTCAGTGGCTAATTATCAATAATTCAACAAAAACACATTTGCATATAGAAATAATTTAAACACTCACCAGGGTCTCTAGGTCGGCCCGTGTGGCGGCCAGCTGGTCCTCCAAGCTGTGTAGGTGGGCCTGGGCATCTATCGCCGCTATGTCCCGCGCATCCTGCATTCATCACATATTAGTCGCATGATAGTCACATAAGCATTTGCATTTAATTTAGAAATAATTGCATTCATACATACCCCTAAGACCCTCATCTGGGGTCGGCCGGCGTATACCTCCCAGTAGCGCCGGAGGTACTCGGAGCTGTCAGTCGCGCGGGAGATGACTCTGGTCCCGCCACGCTGCCAGTCGGCGTGCTGCTCCTCGAATCGCACCCTCCAGTCGGTCACCTTTGTACGACCGCGAGTCTTCTTCCCGATGCCCCGCGGCTCGCCTACCTCTATCCACTCCTGGTGGAGGCCCAGCGTCCTCATCACCAACCTAAGCCGTAACGGCTCGATCTCGCTCAAGCAGTGAACCCAAAGCTCACGCCCAAAGCGAGGTCGGCCCGCTACGACCCAAGGCTGGCCCTCGTCTGTCATCCCCTCGTATGGTCTCCACTGCACCTGCATTCATAAACATACATCATCATTTCATCATCATCATAAATTCAATAAAAGCAAAAGAAAGATACATAGCATTCATACATACCAGCGAGGGAGGGAAGTCGCGGAGCTCTCTCCGTAGAACCCACAACTCGTAGCCGAGTGGGGCGCCGAAGACGACCGGCACCCAGCGCCGTGCTAGAGGGAAAGCTCCCTCATTCCCAGGCCGTGGGTCAACGCGCCCCATCGGCATGTAGAGGTGACTCCAAACCTGCATCCATGCATTGCATTAGTTAGGCATTCGCACGCATATAAAAATATAAAAAGAAAGAAAAAAAAAGAATGAAAAATGCATACCTGAAGAAAAGGTGAGAAGCCACTGACGGTCGTCTCTCGCCCTGTCCCCGTGGACAGGTCGGCCATCATGTGCGCCAGCAGAGCTGCTCCCCAGGCGTAGCTGCCAACTGCCTCCAGGTCCTCGAGTATCCCTAGAAATCGGCAGTTGATGACGTCGCCCTTTGTCCCGAGCAACAGCCTCCCCAGTAGCAGTAGCAAGAACCTCCTCAAGTCTAGGTCAGCTCTCTCCCTGTCGGCTGGGTCCTGGCAGTACACCGCCCTAGCCCCATCTATCAGCCTCTGTGAAAACTGCTCTAGGGTCTCCCCTGACCTGTGCCTAGCATTCCCTAAACCCATCACTGTGGTGAGGTCGGTACGGAAGATCGTCCTGCACTCACTAGGGGTCTCATAAACCATCTCTAGCCCTAGCAATCTCTGGGCATGCTCGGTGTAGTCTGGGTAGGTAATCCCGCTCACAGCCTCACCGTCTACCCTCAACCCTGTAATCCTGGCCACGTCCTCCAGGGTAGGAATCATGTGTCCCCAAGGCATCAGGAATGCCCGGCTGGTCCTATCCCATCTCTCCCGTAGAACCTGAATAGTGGTAGGTCTGGCCTAACTGGCTCTATGCTGAGAAGGCCCCGAACCCCATCGCGTCTACCCTCTCTCTCTGGAACTCGGGGAGGCCGTAGTAAGCTGCCCGGACCATCACCCATGAGATGCGCGTCCTCATCAGCCCCTGCATGCATAAAATAAGAATTTTGGCTTAATTGTTGTGATATTCATGCTTATTTCATTTTGATTGCCCCAGGTTGAATGCTGATGTCATTGAAATTAACGACCTTCCTCAGGACGTTTCTCGTTGAAGTAGCGCCCTTGAGTGGGGCGTGGTTCTGTTTGAGCTTCTAGATAACGACCTGACCTAGGTCGTTTTTCATTTATGAAACGCCTCTGCGTTGGGCGTGTGTTTGTGGTTAATTTCTAAAACCTAAGTTCTTTGTCAATTCACGCCCTTGGGTGGGGCGTTTTTCTAATTGGGTTCGTTAATTAATAAAAGAATTAATGAATGGGCGACCGCTGGTTTGGTCGTCTGTTTCGAATTGACGCCCTGGTGTGGGGCGTGGTTTCCAGTTTTTCAGAAAATGAAATAAAAATAATAGCATGCGAAATTAACAGCATAATATGTAATTTTGATTGGGCGACATGCTTTAGGGCGTGTTCTCTGGGGGTTAGTTGTTTTCACGAAAAATAACCTAATTAGCGCCCTTTGGCTTGGGCGTGTCTTTTGAAATCGCGACGCCCCTGAGGGCGTCTTCTTTCTGGGTTGCAGGGTTCATACCGAGGGCTATGGAAAATCAGAAAAAATTGAAATTAAAATAAATAAAAATGGGAGTTGGGTGTGAGGCTTACCTTCTTGTGCTTCTGGTTTTGTGGTCGAGGCAGTGGCCTGCCGTGGCCGCCGGAGTTGGCCGGCAAGACGAGGGGACGCCGCCGCGGGCGGTGGTTCATCGCCTTCTTCTTCTTCTTCTTCTTCTTCTTCTTCTCCCCTTTCTTCATCTCCCTCACCTTCACCGTCTCTTTCGCCTTCCTCGTGGGCTTCTTGGTCTCCTCCGGCTTCGTCGCCGGCCTCCTCTATTGGAGCTTCATCTTCAACCACCACGATGGCCCCTTCCTCACCGTGGGCATCGTCGCCCAATTCCACTACCTCGGAAGCGGCCACCCGTTGCCTTTTAATCCGCCGCCGGCCATGGTTGGGGAGGGTGAGAGTGTGAGAGGGAGAGATAGAGGAAGAGAGGGAGGGAGAGTTGCGGTTAGGGTTGCAGAGAATGAGAAGAAGGGCAAATGGAACGGAGGGAGGAAGAAGAAAGGGGGAAAGCCCCTTTAGGATTCGAAACGAAGCGACGCCCTCAGAGGAGGCGTTTATTGTGGAAGTAACGACTAAGGGACGGGCGTGTTTATCAATTAGACGACGTTGCCTGAGGCGTGAATTTTATTTGCATGGGGAATGATAACCGTCGTCAGACGCATTCAATGGGCGTTGATTGATTTGAGAAGAGTAATTATTACGATTTTTACTCACGCCTGAGCTAGAGGCGTTACCTGGTTGGAACGTGACTTGCCTAAGGGCGTTAATTTTGGAGTTTCAACGAATATATTTTGGAAATTTGAATCGACTAACGCCCTGTTCTAAGTCGTTAATTAAGTAACGCCTATATTTGGAGGCGTCAAATGTGTGAGCAGGAATATTGAAAGCGACCTATGGTGTAGGCGTCGTTTATGAATTCACGCCGTTCCTTGAGGCGTTATTCACAACAGAACAACAGGTTTTGATCTGAAGCATAGCAGTAGGGCTCAATCAGAAAACAATCATTTTATTACTTTTAAAAGAGAGATTACAGTGTTCAATGAGACCCTTTGGACCTCAAGTTTCTCAAAGCAATAACATAAGACTTCCACTGTTCTCTATCTTCTTCCAGAATTTCAACAGGTTGATGAATCTTATTGATTTTCCACAAGGCTTGGATTGTGGTACATTCTTCTCATCTTCATTGCTGCCTAGGTCTCTTGATTTGATTGGAGGAAGATGAGAGACGTCTTCTAGATGTTGCCTTGGAAGTCCAATTTGAGGAAGGCATCTGTGAGAGTTGTACAAGACCAAGTCCGAAGCGCCAATAAGACGAAGGTCCGTCCCGGTAGAGAATCGTGCACGAAGTTCCTGCATCTTGAGTACACCCGGGGCACAAGTAAAGAGGTTCTTTGGCATTACCTTTAGGTGCTCTCTCCATTCCACTCTCTTTTTGATTTGAGGAATCCGGTTCGTCACCCTATTGCTTATTCCTAATGAGCCGGTGATATACGAGAGTGGACTCTTTGAGAAAATTCTTGAGGGTTGTTGGGCCTCACTACATGGATCGAATTTGAAATGTAGATCAACCCAACTTGAGAGTGCTAGCATGCACCCGTAGATGGACCTTCCCATGGCCGCCGAAGTAAGCCCGTTATAGAGATATGCTAGGATCGCCGGTCCAACTCTTTCTTCTTCCCATAAGCTCACCACTGCGCTCAATTGGGACTCCTCTAGAAGTCCTCCGTGGATGGGAATAGGAGTGCTCCTGCTAAGCACACCACGAAGGCTTTGGTCACTCTTTCTATCTCCTCTTCCTCTTTAGCTTGATCCGCTCTCTTATACACCCATGAGGCGAGCTTCAAGAGGTTGATTCCTTTATTGACTTTGATTTGGTTCACTATGTTTGGGCTAGGTATCAATGAGGTTAGCAATTCGTGGGAGGAGATTGGCCTTGGCATGATGGCCATCTTTTCTTCTTCTCCTTGTTCATCCTTTTTAAGCCTAAGATCAACTCTAATTCTTCCAATAGGATGGTGGCTTCAAAAGTGGAAAAGAGAAAGGTATGAGTGGAAGGGTGCCATATCTCAATCAATGCTCCTATGGCAGCCCAATCTAAGTGGATTTGATCGTAATGCTTGGCATGGGTTATTAATCCTATAAGATGCCATTTGGCTACGTGCACCCTCATATCCGAAGAGAATTTGGAAAGAATCAGTGGCAACCATTTTACTTTGGTGAATCTTCGGGCTCCAGGAACATTTGGGTATTCCTGAGAACAGAACAACCGAAAGATCAACAGAGGAATATATATAGTGAGAAGGATGGATATGCTGAGGATTGCTCAAGGGATGAAAGCAGCAGTTAGCTTGCCTGGTTTAGTGCTATTCGGCTGCAGATGTGCCCGTTGATCTCAGTCAATTTGGGAGTGGAAACCTTCGACCTCTTGATAGCTCTGTCCATCGCCGCTGCAGGAAGAGCTTGAGCAGCAGTTGCAGAACCTACAAGCAGAAGCAGAAGAACAGAAGAGTTCCGAGGGGCTTAGGGTTGATTGATTTTCCTGAGGAAAGCCTGCCTTTTATAGAAGCTTGAGCCCTTTTCTTGTTCGGAGTTGCAGAGATTGATTAGCATTAGGATTGTGTTTTGGTTTCGAGCCGGAAACGGAAGCGTGGGATTTATTAACGCCTTTTGTTAGGGCGTCAATTTTTAAATTGACGACCTTTCAGGGGTCGTTTTTTGTGTAACGCCCTTTTATAGGTCGTGTACTCTCTGGCCTCTTGATGGATTTCACGCCTTAGTGAGAGGCGTGTTTTCTATTTTGACGACCACATAATAAGGCGCGTTTTCATGATTTGACGTCGTCCGGAGAAGGCGTGTTTTTATGAGCACATAAATTGGGATATCATGTGTGTTAATGAACTTAAGTGCTATTATTTCGTTAGATTATTTTATTGAGCACTTATGATCATATCATGATTTATATGGAGAATTATGTTTGATTATCTTGAATTTCGAAAACTGATAAATTTTTAAAGTGCAGAAGTTTGCAGGATCCAAGGCGCCTGGGTTGCTCATGGAAATAACATCGCACTTGTCATTCTGTATCTTGTAAGCATCATTACTATATGATATCTACATTATTATAGCATATCAAGGACCTTGTGGTTCTGATGAACCTGGAATTTGAGTTCCCCTTCATCAAAAACAGTGATAATTCCAGGAGAGTCTTGATCACACGGATAGGCCGTTGAGTCGTTCAAGGTTTGGGACGATGGTTCCACTTTCTTAGTTGATGCGCGGACAAACGAGCTTCGGCTTAGTGTTGGCTCAGAAATTTGGATTCTTGACCAAATCTGTTTGATTTAGCAATATTATCCTTGATTATTTTTTATTTTTAGTTTGTTTTATCTTTTCTTTTAGCCCAGCATGCATCATGTAGGACTTTGAGTTTCATGCTGAAAATTTTCATATTATGGTAATAATGAAGGTCACTCGCTCTTGATTGAGTTGACATGAGATATTCCATTCCAAATCAAGTACTTTATTCTATCTGAAGCCGCTCAGGCTGATTCCTTGAAAATGTTCCTTTGTTGGATCTCCATATCAATTCTCTTTATTTTTCTGCAAAATCTACCTTGGTTGTAGCACGTCCACGTTGGCTGGTAACCGCTCTCCAATGATCTTTCCCTATCGTGCCCGCGCGCACACCCTTTGCCTTACTTTTTTTTAGTTTAAATCTCCTTTATCCAGCAAATTGATGCTTCCTTGGAATCATTCGGAGTTGTTTCGTTCAGAATCTTGGAAAGATTTCCATTGCTTAGTGTCTGAGGCGTGTCACATCACACCTTGGCATCTACTTATCAGTTCGCTCCACTTCATTCCATTTTGTTGCACTTTCGCTCCATTTTCGTTTCACTCCCTTCCAAAGTAGATGCCAAAGCGGGGCAGCTAGAGACACGCCAAAAATGACGCTATGTTGATCAAATCTCATGTCACTATGATGACGCCCCAAGTGAACTTCAATATATTCATAATATGAAGTTTTTATATTTTCTTGTGTGTGGTTTTGATTTATCGCTTTTTGTGATTCGCGACCTGAAGAGTGAGGTTATTTAAATAGCGACCTTATCTAGGGCGTTTTCTCAAGAAAGGATGACCAAATTTCAGGGCGTCAATTCCTGGTATTATCTGGTTTTTAAGTAAATATAAAATCAATTTAAATATTGGTTAACGTCCTTCCTTAGGGCGTGTTTTAATTTAACGCCTCTATCTTGGGCGTGTTCTCATAATTTTCAAATAAAGTAATGTTTATTGCCAAAATTAAATCCAGGAATAAACGCCCTGGCTTGGGTCGTGGTTTATGAAACGCCGTAGGGTAGGTCGTCAAATCTCTAATTGACGCCCTGTTGAAGGGCGTGTTTCACCTTCAAAGCCCTGCCTTGTTCTGTCTTTCCTTCGCAGAGTCCTGCCTCGTTTGGTGTTATTACTCGATTGGGCTCTTGCTCCTGATAACCATTGCCATGGTTATCTCCTGCCCATGTTTATCATCCTATCTAAGCTTATTTAAGGGACTCTTGGTCGATCCTTTGAGAGGTTACCGACCTACCTACCTGCCTACACCCAGATTACGGAGGTTAGTCTTACGAGTTTGCAGAGTTCTTCTTCCTATTGCTTTCTGCTTCCTCGTCTTCCTCCTGTCAACAGCCGTTGTTCTCTTGGTTGCCCCTCTACTGTCATCAAGGGACAGCAGGGTGCTCTTTGGGGTTGATTCGTTTTTTTTTGTTTTTGTGTGCATTGTTTTATCACATCTCCATTCTGTTCATCATCATCATCATATCGTTGACATCGATTTTGTCTGCACTTGCATACTTCTCATATATCTCCCTTCCCTTAGTTCTCTCTAGGGGTTTTAAAAAAAAAAGAAGGTGCGCATGTGTTGCTCTTTCCATCATTATACGTTTTATTTGGGCTGATACTACTGCACTTTGGCTGATCCTTCTTTGCTTTATTTTTTTTTGTTGTCTTTCTTGCAAGGTAATCAAAAAAGAAAACCCTTCTCATCGGCCGGCCGATTGAAGAAGGAGGAAGGAACTTCACATCATCCCGCGTTCTCATCTTCA
Organism: Amorphophallus konjac; assembly: GCA_022559845.1. Lineage (NCBI taxonomy): Eukaryota > Viridiplantae > Streptophyta > Magnoliopsida > Alismatales > Araceae > Amorphophallus > Amorphophallus konjac. The sequence continues at coordinate 551,598,992 of CM040121.1, read as the reverse complement.
CGAGGTATTTGCGATCCCTTTTTATTGTTATTGAGGTAACCCCTCTAGCGATCACACCTCCGTTTTGCACCGCGTGCAAGTCTTCCCCCCTCATTTAATCTTTATTTTTCATCATGATTCTTGCTCCACGTGAGTGATAATACACTTTCACACACATATATATATTACTTCTTTTGTGTGGGGATTTATGCACATCCACACTTGTTACACAATTTTAAAAAGGTGATATAGTTTTAGTAGTTTCTACCTTCACCCAATTCACCCCCCCTCTTGGGTGCCATTTAATCTCGGGACTTCAATTGGTATCAGAGCCAAGGCTCTTCCTTTCAGAGATCTAACGATCTAGAGCAAGATCTGATTAAATGGCAAACAAGGGAATGGTACCCGAGGGTCATTCCATCAACCGTCCTCCGTTTTTTGACGGTTCCAACTACTCCTACTGGAAAAATAGAATGCATGTTTTTCTAAGGGCTCAAGAGTACGAGGTTTGGAGAGTTGTGGACAAGGGTCCTCATAAACTCGGGGCTGATGAAGAAAAATGGACACCCGAGGAAATTAAGAAATGCACTGCTAATTTTAATGCCATGAATATCATGCAATGTGCGATACACCCTAATGAATTCTCTCATGTTTCCATGTGTAGCTCAGCCAAAGAAATGTGGGACAAGCTGCGACTCATATACGAGGGAACGTCACAGGTCAAGGAAACCAAGGCAAATCTCCTAGTCACTGACTATGAGCTATTCAAAATGAAACCTGAAGAAACCATCTCCGAGATGTTTGCAAGGCTAACAGAAATCACAAATGGTATCAAAAGTCTCGGGAAGGAATACTCAAATTCTGACCTTGTGAGGAAGGTGTTAAGGTCCCTACCGTCAGCTTGGCACACAAAGGCCACGGTTATTGAAGATTCAAAGAACCTGTCAACTCTTACTTTGGATGAACTCATAGGGTCACTCATGACCTATAAGATAAATATAAAGAGAACAGTTGATGAAGACATCAAAAAGAAAAAGGTCATTGGACTGAAAGCTCATCAATCCGATGACGAATTTCAAGAAGGAGAATCAAGTGACGGAAGCAATGAAGAGGAAGAATTGGCGATGATAACTCGCCAAGTGAGAAAATTTCTAAGGAAGAAGAGAAACTTTCAAGGAAATTTCAGAAAAGGGCAAAGAAGGCCCACGCAGACTAAAGGCGAATCGAGCAAGCCAAGTAGCATTATATGCTACGAATGCAAGAAGCCTGGACACATGAGAGGTGAATGTCCAGATCTAAAGAAGAAATTCAAGAAGGATAACTTCAATAAACCCAAAGCCATGGTCGCCACTTGGAGTGACGAAGAAGATGAACCATCTGATGAAGAGATTCAAGAACTTGTGGAAAGCTTGTGCCTCATGGCACATGAGGATGAATCCACAGAGATAAATTCTAACCCTGAATTCATTTCCAATGAACAATGGGAATCTGAATATGAAAAGTTGTACACGAAGTACAAGAAAGTCAGATCTGAAAATAAAGCTCTTAAAAAGAAACTTGATGATTCATCACGTGAAGATATCTATGCCAAATTTGAGAAACTGGAACAGGAATGGTTTGAGGCTTCGGAAGAAAAGGAAAGTCTACTGCAAATAATCTCAGACTGTGATAAAACCAAAAAGGAACTATCATGCAAAATAACCGAAATGGAGGAAGCATGTGAAAGGATCAAAATTGAAGAACAAACTCTAAAATCCACTAATTCAGAACTCGAGAGGAGAAATGGGATTTTGGGTGAAGAAGTTGCTGAGTTTCAGTTCACCTTGACTAAGTTTGTTAAGGGGAAACAAAACCTGGATAACCTATTGGGGGTTAAAGTCAACTTCCAAAAGGAAGGCTTAGGGTACACACCTCAAAATAAAAAATCCTTTGAGCATAAGATCACCACATCCTTTATTCATGGAAAGGACGATAATCATGCTTCATGTTCTAACTCTAGACCCCAACATGCTCAGCCTAAACCACACAGATATCAAAGAACTTTTTCACATGTTAACTGCTTTCATTGTGGTAGATTTGGCCATATGATTTCCAACTGCTGGTTTAGACAAAGCACACCTAACTATCATGTTCCATGGACGAAGAGAACACCCGTAAGAAGTTGGACTAACTCCTATGGACCCAAACTTGTTTGGGTACCAAAGACAATTGCATGAGAATTTTTCTTCTTGCAGATATGTCTTGAAGCCAGGGGGAGCAAATGGTATCTAGACAGCAGTTGCTCAAGGCATATGACAGGGGACAAGAAAGTGTTCTCCAAGCTGCAAGAAAAAGAAGGAGGCTTAGTTACTTTTGGCGGGAAGGACAAAGGTAAAATAATCAGAGTTGGAGACATAGGTAAGAACTCTGAAACTCTGATTGAAAATGTCCTTCTGGTGAAAGGTTTGAATCATAATTTGTTGAGCATAAGTCAATTATGTGATAAGGGTTTTAAGATTGTTTTTGATATGACTCACTGTTTTGTCATGTGCAAAATTTCAAGTGAAATCAAATTCATTGGCAAAAGGAGCAACAATGTGTACACCATTGATCTTCATGATGTTTCAGTTGATAATGTGTGTTTGGTAGCTAACAACCATGAGAATGCATGGCTATGGCACCGCAGACTAGGTCATGCTAGTTTTGGAGTGATCTCTAAGTTGTCTAGACATGACTTGGTGATAGGTCTGCCCAAATTAAATTTGAAAGCGATAATATCTGTGAAGCTTGCACGAAAGGCAAGCAAACACGAATCTCATTCAAAAACAAAAATATTGTTTCTTCCGCTAGGCCATTGGAACTGTTGCATCTTGATCTTTTTGGTCCAACTAAAACATCTAGCCTAGGAGGAAAATCATATGGCTTTGTGATTGTTGATGATTTCTCCAGATTCACATGGGTGCTGTTTTTAGCTAACAAAAGTGATGCCGTGACGGAGTTTCAAGTGTTTTGCAGGAAAATTCAGAATGAAAAGGGTTACCTCATCACCACAATCCAAAGTGATCATGGTGGTGAATTTGAAAGTCATGAATTCAGCATGTTCTGTGAAGAGCAGGGGTACACATATAATTTTTCATCACCAAGAACGCCCCAGCAAAATGGAGTAGTAGAGCGAAAGAATAGAACGTTGATAGACATGGCCCGGACCATGCTCAGTGAGAATTCTCTACCCAAGTATTTTTGGGCTGAAGCGGTAAGTACCGCATGCTACATCATCAACAGGGCAATGGTAAGGCCCATTCTGAAGAAAACTCCATATGAGCTCTACAAGGGTAAGAAGCCAAACATTTCTTATCTTAAACCCTTTGGATGCCCCTGCTATATCTTGAACAATGGTAAGTCCAATCTGGGTAAGTTTGATGAAAAGAGTGATAAAGGAATTTTTCTAGGTTATGCACTCAATTCTAGAGCTTATCGATTATTCAATAAAAGGACTTTAGTGGTTGAAGAAAGTCCTCATGTTATTTTTGATGAATCCGAGTCAAAACTCACAAAGCAAATTTTCTCTATCTCGGATGCAGATGAAGATCCTAAGAACTCATCAAATGTTAAAGCCAATGATGAGCCATTGAAGGCAACTTCAAGTAAAAATGAGGAAGATGAGGATCCTACAATTGAGACACTGCAAGAACCACAAGTGCAGCATCCTGATCTGCCCAGCTCCTCTACATTTCTAAAGGATCATCCAACTGTGAACATCATAGGTAATCCGGAGGATGGGGTGAAAACTAGGTCCTCTCTAAGGCAGGTTGAACAAGAGGACCTGATGGCCCTACTCTCTCAAGTAGAGCCCAAGGACATTCATGAAGCTCTTCAAGATGAATCCTAGATTCAGGCGATGCATGAAGAGCTGCATCAATTTGAAAGAAACGAGGTGTGGACTCTCGTGCAGCGTCCTAAGAACCATCCTACTATTGGAACTCGATGGGTTTTCAGAAACAAGCTAAATGATGCGGGATTGATTGTGAGGAATAAGGCTCGGCTTGTGGCCAAGGGATACAGCCAGGAGATGGGAATTGACTTTGATGAGTCTTTTGCACCAGTTGCTAGACTTGAAGCAGTCCGAATCTTACTGTCCTACGCTTGCTCTTTAAACTTTAAACTATTTCAAATGGATGTTAAATCTGCATTTCTTAACGGCTATATCAAGGAGGATGTCTTTGTAGAGCAGCCGCCAGGTTTTGAAGATTCCAAACATCCACGACACGTGTACAAGCTCCAAAAGGCCTTGTACGGACTAAAACAAGCACCAAGAGCATGGTATGAACGTCTTACTTCTTTTCTTGCTGAAAATGGGTTCAAGAGAGGTAAGGTTGATCAAACACTTTTCACAAGAAAATCAGGTAAGGACATTTTGGTGGTTCAAGTGTACGTGGATGATATTATTTTTGGAGCTTCTGATAATGCCTTATGCGAGGATTTTGCAAAGACCATGCAAGGAGAATTCGAGATGAGCTTAATGGGGGAGCTAAAAATTTTTCTTGGATTGCAGGTGAAACAAACTTCGGAAGGAATTTTTATAAATCAAGCCAAGTATACTATGGAATTGCTGAAGAAATACGGGATGGCAGAAGCAAAATCCATATCAACTCCCATGGCCACCACCACAAAGCTGGATAAGGATGAAAATGGTAAAACAGTAGATTCCACACTGTTTGGAGGTATGATCGGATCACTACTGTACCTTACAGCATGCCGCCCTGACATTCAATTCAGTGTATGTCTCTATGCCCGTTTCCAGTCATGCCCTAAAGAATCTCACTTATCAGCTGTTAAACGCATTTTCAGATATCTAATTGGCACTATTGACTTTGGCTTGTGGTTTCCCATTGGTAGTTCTTTTGAGTTAATTGCGTATACCGATGCGGATTACGCCGGATGCATTGTAGATCGTAAAAGTACAAGTGGGTACTGTCAGTTTCTTGGCGGGTGCCTTGTTTCATGGGCCTCTAAGAAACAACATTCAGTAGCTCTCTCAACGGCCGAGGCTGAATATGTAGCCGCCGGAAGTTGTGGAGCCCAAGTACTTTGGATCAAAAATCAATTGCTTGATTTGAATGTTGAAGTGGATTGTGTGCCGATCTTCTGTGATAATACGAGTGCAATTAATCTCTCCAAAAATCCTGTTCAACACTCCAGAACCAAACACATTGACATTCGGCATCATTTTCTGAGAGATCATGTAGGCAAAGGGGTCTTTGAGTTCAAGTTCATTGATTCTCTTAACCAATTGGCTGACATCTTCACAAAACCTCTAAATCAGGATCAATTCAATAAAATCAGGCGAGAACTTGGCATGTGTAAGGGTGAGGGCATACGCACTTAAGTCTGCATTAGGTTGGTTCTTTTGTTGTTGGGTAGATCTTGTGAGATGCATGCATTGTGTGTGGTTCACTTTTATTGTGTATGACTATTCCTAGCATGTGTGTCTGTACTTATATTTATATACACTTATTCCTTGATATTTTTTCTACAACTGAATATTCCTTGATAGATAAATGTGGACTAGTGATCTAGTGCTCTTAGCAGTCTCCACTCAAGGGTTTCCGTAGTCGACTCATGCTTGATATCATTCGTGGGTTAGCAAAAGAATAAAAAAAAAGGAAAGAAAAATGATCTGTGAAAATGGGGGAGTCCAAGGGTCATGGAGCCCACTTCCATCTCTGGTAGTGGCTAGCTGGGGTTCTTCCTCTCTCTCGGGGTTTTTCTTGGGACTTAGGCCCCAGCGGTCGACCGCTGGCTTCGTGCCGGTCGACCGCCAGCGGCGAACCGGCCCGGGTCAACCGCGTCCAAACCCTACTTTAAGGGGGTTTTCTTCCCCCCCTTCTCATTCTATCACTCTCCCTTCTCTCTCCCTCATTCCACCTCCACTCTAGCACTTCTCCCTCCCACCTTTCAAGCCCTAAAAACCCCACACCGTTTCTACCCTAGCACGATCCGGTCGATTGGTTTCCATTTCGGAACGTCTCCTCGCCGGCGTTCGTGCACTCGTGCCAACCTTCCTTGAGCTCCAGAGCGTGGAGACGGTGTTCTTAGTTCTTCCCGGTGTCTCCCTCTCCATCCCAAGGTAGAGGTTCTACCTCTCTAGAGGATACTCTCTTCAGCGGGTTTCCTAGTCTAAAATGGCACCTCGAAGGAGTGCTCGGCGTCTTCTCCAAGGGGAACCTGGTGCTCAGAGACGTGAAGCTCCGGCCGCACCTCCACCACAAGCTCCCGCACGTAGGTTACCTCCGAGGTCTATCATCGAGCCTCGTCTTGTTGATTTTCAAGAGTTGAATCAAATCCTGCCCGACATCTATACAGTTTTTTCAATGCAACCGGGGTGGATTGATTTTGTCACTAGATACAATCGCTTCTATCCCTATCTAGTACAACAGTTCTATGGGAATTTGGTTGACAGAAATGGAAGCTTGTATACAATGGTTCAAGGTATTGAGATCCGCATTAATGCAGAATTATTCTATAATGCCCTAGGTGTTTCCTCCCATGGTGCAGACATGCTTTTTGGGCATGGTGAGGTTGAGGCCAGTTTTATTGCCATGACGAGCTGTGATTTTGTTCGTGGTGTGAGTGACCTCATTGAGCTGAATGCCAACCACTTTCCCGCATTACAACGGGTCATTCATCACATGTTTACTACACTCATCTATCCCAAGAGTGGGAGCCGAGATGAAGTGACTAAAGTGCACCGTTCCTGTTCTATCATGTTATGAATGGCGACTTGGTTAATATGGGATGGCTCATGACTCAATTAATAACTCGATGCCGTACTCATTTACGACGATCCCTGCCCTATGCCTCTCAGCTCACTGGAGTGTTCATCTTTGTCGGGGTCCCATTGGAGAATGAGCAGTCTGTTCTAGTCCGCCATGATGACATATACAATGAGCATAAGCTTTTCTCCGATATGGGATATTACAGGGATGCAAATGGTGAAATTCGCCGTGCTGTCCCAGTTTATGGGGAAGAAATTGGCAGTGAAGATGAACAAGCACCGGACCCACAGCAAGCTAACCAAAATGCACCGGCACCAGTTCAGCCTGCAGTTGTGCCTCCTCCAGCGGATCTCCCTCCTCCACCATAGCACTTTCATGGGGAGTCTTCTACTCAGGGTGCTGGGCATTCCACTCGGGGGGACTATGAGGCTCTTGACAGGCACCTTTTTGGCATGGAAACTCGGCTTGACTCCTCCCTTGGGCGTTTGGATACTTTTATGGACACCATGACTGGATGCATGGATACCTTCACCCTTGCTCTGGATGATCTTTCTCTCCACATAGCCACTCTCTTTGCCAGCCATGAAGATAACCGTGAGGCCTTTCGCACCACCAACCATACCCTTCTTTCTCTCCATAACCAGCTCCGTCATTATGATGCCATTCTTCATAACCTTGAGGATCGTCTTCCTCCTCCTCCTGCTCCTGCTCCTGCTCCTGCTCCTGCTGGTTCCCCCCATGGTGATGGTCCGCCGGATGGTGTTCATGGCGCGGAAGCTGCGGATCCCCCTGCTGTGTAGCTGCTTTTTGGGTCTCTAGCGTCCCCTTTGTCCACTTTTTGTATCCCCTCCCTCTCCTTTTTGCTGATGCCAAAGGGGGAGAAGTAGGCTATTAGGCTTATATATATATATATGCTATGTGTGCTTGTGTTTGCCTGTGTTTGCCTGCTTGCATGCCTGTCTATCTCTTGCCTCGTAGTTTGAGCATATTGTATGCATTAGTGGTTGCATTCCTTAGCGTGTCTAGCTCATTTCTCCCTTATGCATTCAGTGTACCTTGTATGGATCAAATGACAATGAATGGAAGAATGCACTCGTTGACGTTCCAAGATTGGCTCCTTTCCTTCTCACCTCTTGTCAATACGGCAAATAAGTATTGAATGGTTGGTAGTTATATGTTTGGTGATATGAGCATTTCGAATGCCTTCCAATCGTGAGTTTAGAAGTTTCAACTTGATGGATTTCCACGTATCTCATTTGTGACTAACGAAGTTTCTAAAACTCTTTCAAAAGCACATTTGTGAACATGCTATTCTACTGCCTAGGTTTTGTCATCATCAAAAAGGGGGAGATTGTTGAACATATCCGAGTGATTTTGACGATAATAAAACCTAAGATGTTTCTCTCCCTTGTATCTATTTTTCAAGCAAAGCTTCATGCTTTAAACCTTCAATTCTTACCCCATGTCAATTGTGTGGTTATTATTTCTTCCATGGGTTTATTCAAACATAAATCAACTCTTACACAAGCCCGGTTCAATCATCGAACAAATGGATAGCTTCAAGAGAGCTAACACTTGATTTTTGCAGGATTGAAGATTGGCGGTCGACCTGTGGACCCCTGGCGGTCGACCTAAATTAACAGAATTGAAATCTGCCATCTGTGAAAGCTGGCGGTCGACCGCCAGGAGCTAGCGGTCGACCGATTCTCCCAGCAGCCAAATGGCTACAGGACGGCCATTGGCGGTCGACCGCTGGCCTTTGTAGGTCGACCGCCAGCCTCGAGCTGCCAACAAATGTTGACTTTTTGTCACTTCGAGAAATGGTCTTTCTCTTGGTATTGTTTAATCCCTAAGCAACCTAACTCTCCAGAAATTGTGGATCTGGTCTGGGGGAGTCTTTGGACCATTCAAGAACCTATAAAACTAATACTAGAGGGTTTGGAAAACCCTAATGCTCAAGGAAGATCAAGGGAGGCTGCCAAGAGGAAGAGAAGGGATTTGGCACTGTAGACGTGAACAGTGCTCCGAGAGGAAAGTTCTTCATCCTTCTTCATCCAATCAAGTGCAAATCAGTCCAAGGATTCAAGCTGCATCCAAAGCATACAATCATCTACTAAGGGGGAGCATATCAAGATCCTTCTCTTATGTTTTGAATTCATTCTTGATCTCTCAAAGCTTCATATGTAATCCTTGTAATCTTTAAACATTCCTGAGTGTGTGGATCCTCTTAGATCAGTGTGTGTGTGGTTGTGAGTTCTTGGTTGGAGGTGTGTGTGTGTATTAAGGTGCTTCTACACCTTCGTGAGAATCCTCCTTCCTAGTGTGTGAGTGTTGTGTGTGGTTGATCTTGTAACCTCCTACAAGATAGTGTGTGGTTTCCTCACTGTCCGTGAGGGGTGGACGTAGGTTGCCGTTGTGGCATCCGAACCACCTAAAATTGCTGTCTCTGTGTGGTTTGTTCCTTTTCCTCTATCCTCCTTCTGTGCAAATCGTAAGTGTGTTAGTGTAGTTCAGTTTTTATTCTCTTTTATCCTGCATAATCCTTCCTCACCTTATAAAACTTGCTTTGTCTGTGGGCTTTAATTATTTCTAGTTCTCTTGTTAGCTTCTTGTTACACAATTTAAAAAAGGTGATATAGTTTTAGTAGTTTCTACCTTCACCCAATTCACCCCCCCTCTTGGGTGCCATTTAATCTCGGGACTTCATTAACCCCATTTTCTTTTCTTATTTTTTTATTGATATGTATAGGGTGGCAGGTCGAAGTGTGATGTTTGACTCCCGGTCGATAGTAGATGGCCCGTAGTGGCAACAATGTGATAATGATAGCTAGAACACAAAATCTCCAGCCGACTTGGGTTTATTCGTTAGCGGGAAGATAATGCTAACGCAAGGAAGGGTTTTCGTGCCAATCCAAACGCAAGGCTCGTAATGGCGGCGTGGCGTATTCTTTTGGAAGCTTGACCGGGGCGGAATGCCACTAGACCAAGGAGAGGGTAGCTTGGTTAGGGCGGAGTGCCACTAAACCAAGGAGAAGTAGCTTGACTAGGGCGAAATGCCACTAACCAAGGGAAGGGTAGCTTGGTTAGGGCGGAGTGCCACTAAACCAAGGAAAAGGTAGCTCGGTTAGGGCGGAGTGCCACTAAATAAGGGAAAGGTAGCTTGGTTGGGGCGGAGTGCCACTAACCCAAGAAAAGATAGCTCAGTTAGGGCGGAGTGCCACTAAACCAAGGGGAAGGTAGCTCGGTTAGGGCGGAGTGCCACTAAACCAAGGAAAGGGTAGCTCGGTTAGGGCAGAGTGTCACTAAACCAAGGGAAAGGTGGCTTGGTCAGGACGGAGTGCCACTAACCAAGGGAAAAGTAGCTTGGTTAGGGCGGAGTGCCACTAAACCAAGGAAAAGGTAGCTTGGTTAGGGCGGAGTGCCACTAAACCAAGGAAAAGGTAGCTTGGTTAGGGCGGAGTGCCACTAAACCAAGAAAAGATAGCTCAGTTAGGGCGGAGTGCCACTAAACCAAGGGGAAGGTAGCTCGGTTAGGGCGGAGTGCCACTAAACCAAGGAAAGGGTAGCTCGGTTAGGGCGGAGTGCCACTAAACCAAGAAAAGATAGCTCAGTTAGGGCGGAGTGCCACCAAACCAAGGAAAAGGTAGCTCGGTTAGGGCGGAGTGCCACTAACCAAGGAAAAGATTAGCTCGGTTAGGGCGGAGTGCCACTAAACCAAGGGAAGGGTAGCTTGGTTAGGGCGGAGTGCCACTAAGCCAAGGAAAGGGTAGCTCGGTTAGGACGGAGTGCCACTAAACCAAGAAAAGATAGCTCAGTTAGGGCGGAGTGCCACTAAACCAAGGAAAAGGTAGCTCGGTTAGGGCGGAGTGCCACTAACCAAGGAAAAGATTAGCTCGGTTAGGGCGGAGTGCCACTAAACCAAGGGAAAGGTAGCTTGGTTAGGGCGGAGTGCCACTAAACCAAGAAAAGATAGCTCAGTTAGGGCGGAGTGCCACTAAACCAAGGAAAAGGTAGCTCGGTTAGGGCGGAGTGCCACTAACCAAGGAAAAGATTAGCTCGGTTAGGGCGGAGTGCCACTAAACCAAGGAAAGGGTAGCTTGGTTAGGGCGGAATGCCACTAGACCAAGGGAAGGGTAGCTTGGTTAGGGCGGAGTGCCACTAAACCAAGGAAAGGGTAGCTTGGTTAGGGCGGAATGCCACTAGACCAAGGGAAGGGTAGCTTGGTTAGGGCGGAGTGCCACTAAACCAAGGAAAGGGTAGCTTCGATCGCTCACTCGGGACATGTCGGCTGCGCTGCATGATACAGCTTAATATGCTTTCCGTTGAGGGGAGAGAACTGGATAACCCCTTTGTGGTCTACCAGCACGTAGGCACCCCCTTCATATACTCGGCGGACGATATACGGCCCGACCCAGTTTTCGACCAGCTTCCCTTTGGGGTTGGAGGCCATCACTTCTTTTCTTTTGACCATTACCAGGTCTCCTTTCTTGAATTCTCGACCCTTGACTAGCTTGTCAAAAGCACGGGCCATGCGAGCTTGGTAGAGCTGAATGCTTTGCTGCGCCCGGAGGCGTTTTCCTTCGAGCTCAATGAGCTCTTCCAATCTTCTTTCTGCATTGGTCTGCTCACCATTGATTAATCCGTTCTGGATGGCAACTCACAATGAAGGAACCTCAAGCTCAATTGGCACCACAGCTTCTGACCCATAGACAAGGGAGAAGGGGGAACAGCCAGTTGGGGTCTTATAGACAGTACGATAGGCCCACAGTGCTTCGTACATCCTTTCCTCCCAATCTTTTTTATTAGACTTGACAGTCTTTGCCAGCAACGTGCACAGTGTCTTGTTAAAGGCTTTTGCGAGTCCGTTGGCCTGAGGGTTGTAGGGGGAAGATGTCCTCCAGTCGATTTTGTATTTGTCGGCCAGCCGATAAATCTTCTGATTTCTAAAATGGCTGCCATTGTCAAAGATGATTCGGCTGGGGATCCCGAACCGAAATATTACATTCTGCCGGAAGAATCTTGCAACTAGTTCTCCCGTCACATCTCTTAGTGCTACTGCTTCTGCCCATCTGGAGAAGTAGTCTGTAGCTGCTAAGATGTACTTGCACCCTGATGAAGATGCTGGCAGCGGCCCTACTACGTCTGTGCCCCACTGAGCAAATGGCCAGCTTGGCAGGGTGGGATGCAGTGGCACTGGAGGTCTCCTTGCCACATTAGCATGTTCTTGACATTTCTGACAAGCTTTGGCAAACTTGCAGCAATCATCAAATATAGTGGGCCAATAGTAACCCAGCTTCTTTATCTCAATTTTCATTTTCGGGCCAGCCTGGTGTGCTCCAGCTGATCCTGCATGGACTTCCTGCATCACCTGTCCTGCTTCTGCTGGAGACAAGCAACGGAGTAGGACTTTCCTTCGGGCGTCTGCCATAATTCGGAACAAGGTCCCGCTTCTCATCTCGTAAGAATCCTTGATCCTCAGGAGCTTCATTCTCTGTTCCTTTTCTTTTGGAAGTTGCTGGTGTTGAAACCAGCGTAGGAGATGCTCTCGCCAATCGGGCTGCTGAACCCCTTCGATGACTGCTACTTCCATTTCTTGTTCGTCGGTCAGGACCTCTGTCACGCTGGGGACCTGTCGGCGGTTGATCACTGTTACATTCAGGCTTGTGTCTGGCGGGACCGCCAATGAACTAGCCAGCTTAGCGAGGGCATCCGCCTGAGCATTCCGGCCTCGGTTGATGTGCTTGATGCTGATGAAGTAAAATCTTGACATCAGGCGAGTTGCCAACTGGTGATAGGGGAGGAGCTCTTGCTTTCGCACCTCGAACTCTCCTTCCAGCTGTTTTATAACTAGCATGGAGTCTCCGAATGCTTCCAGCATCTGAATTCCCATGGACAGAGCAATTTGCAACCCAATTATCAGGGCTTCATATTCTGCTTCATTGTTTGTGCATTGCTTGTTTATGGAACAGGATGTATATACCACTTCTCCTTCTGGGGATTTCAGGACTATGCCTGCTCCTGTTCTGACCCTAGCTGACCCGATGGCAGAGGTGTCAATTCTGGAAGCGCCATCAAAGTATAGTTGCCATAAGGAGGGCTGTACTTGCACGGCTTCTAGGGTTTCATCTTCAGGAAGCTCCGGCTCCAACGGGCAATCCCCGGGCACTGGGTGCTCAGCGAAGAAGTCTGCAATAGCTTGGCCCTTGACGGCCTTGCGCGGCACGTAGGAGATAGCAAACTCCATAAGGATTACCGCCCATTTGACCAGGCGGCCTTTGAGGGCCGGTTGAGACATAATGTACTTCAGGGGATCCTCTTTGGATACCAAGCTGATTTCATGCGACAACATATAGTGTCGAAGCTTTTTAACTGCGAAGACCAGCGCCAGACAGATCTTCTCAATATAAGTATATTTCTCTTCAGTTCTGACCAGTCTCCGACTGAGGTAATAGAGGGCTTGTTCTTTCCCTTCTTCATTATTCTGGGCCAGCATTGCCCCCAGAGAATTGTGTGTAGCTGCTATATACAGTATCAATGGTCGCCCTTTCACCGGTGCGCCCAACACTGGAGGGGTTTTCATGTAGTCTTTTAGCTTGTCGAAGGCTGCCTGGCAATCTTCATCCCAGTAAAAGGGGACATCTTTCATCATCAACTTGTGAAAAGGCTGGCACCGCCCTGACAAATTGGAAATGAAACGCCGGATATAAGCCAAACGGCCCTGTAGTGATCTCAGCTCGGAGATGCTCCTTGGCGGAGGTAACCCCTGAATCGCCTTGATCTTTGCGGGGTCTATCTCGATTCCCCGATATCGGACGATGAAGCCCAAGAATTTTCCGCTCGACACTCCGAACGCACATTTCATAGGGTTCATTTTTAGCTCATGCTGCCTCAGCCTCTGAAAAATAATCGGAGGTCTTGCAGATGATCTTCTTTTCTTCTGGTTTTGACCACCAGGTCATCTATGTAGCACTCTACCTTGTGGTAGAGCAATTCATCAAAGATTTTGGTCATTGCGCGCTGATAGGTTGCGACATCGTTCTTTAGTCCGAACGGCATTCTCTTGTAATGATAAATGCCTTTAAGAGTTCGGAAAGCAGTATGGACTCGGTCATGCTCCGCAATCCAAATCTGATTGTAGCCGGAAGACCCATCCATGAATGACAGGGCTTCATGGCCGGTTGTAGCATCGATCATGACCTCGGTTATTGGCACCGGGAAGTCATCTTTGGGGCAGGCTTTATTTAGATCTCGGAAGTCGACACATATCCGGATCTGTCCATTCTTCTTTTTAACGGGGACGATATTCGCCAGCCATGTGGTGTACTGGTTTTCTTCAACAAATCCCACGTCAATGAGCTTGTCGACTTCAGCACAAATTTGGGTGATGAGCTCTGGCCTCATGCGCCGCAGTGGTTGCTTCACCGGCTCGGCTTCAGGATCGATTGCCAGCTCATGTTGTGAGACAGCGGGGCTTAGACCTGGCATCTCTTTATAAGTCCAGGCGAAGCAATCCCGGTATTCTAGCAGTAGTTGAATGTACAGCTCACGTTCCTCTGGGGACAGTTGGGCACTGAGGAAGGTAGGCCTAGGGTCCTCATTTCCCAGGTTAACTTCTATCAGTTCATCGACTGTGGCTTGGCCTCCGTCTTCTATCTCCGGAGGTGCCGGTTGGAGTTCAACGAAGTCTGGAATACCATCTTGAGGGTCGAGTACTTCGACTTCCTCGTCAGACACCGCCAGAGCTTCCTGAGGTTTCTTGATCTCTTGTGCTAGCGGCTGGGTGGATTGTTCTATTAGCAGATCCATTGCCGTTGCAGCTTCCAAGGATGAAAGAGCAGCCTGGGTGTTTGCAGATGAGATTACAGCCATGACAGGCTGGTAACCGTTCACTGCCATGCCCAGACAGCATGCTGATTTTACAGCAGAAGTTGAGGAAGTATCGCCTTCTGGGACAGTTGTATCTTCCGCAGAAGTGGCTTTTTCTTCTCTGGTAGCTGGCTCCCCTTGATTGGAGTTGACCAAGGCCTCCCTGATTGGCAGAAAGGGTGTTGAAGTTGTCATTAGTAGGACCCCTGTAGAGGGAGAGACTCCACTTCTTGAATGTCTTCGGCTTCGCTGCTGCTAGCCGTATCAAATTCGGCTTGAAAGGCCGCTTCTTCAGGATGAACTTGCTCCCAGCATCGGCAAGGGGCCGAGGCTTCTGCTCCTTGATTTCGGGACTGAACGAGTTCAAGATATTCGGCTTCCGCCGGATACTCATCAAAGGTTACCCTCAGAGGGATATCTTCAGTAGGATAGAAGGCGGAGATAGTATCCACCTCGTACCGCCCACTGTAATAATATTCTTCCAGGGTGAAGCCCAACCCTGGATGTTGAGAGACACGTCTCATTTCCTTATCCAGATTTGCAGGATACCACATCTTCTGGAAAGCTTCCTTGCGTTTTTGAGACTGATCGGGAGGGATGTGTTGCTTTTGAAACATCCTGGCCGTTCGATCAGTTGTAAATGCCAGGCCCTGAACAGGAACCCGCGGGTTGGCTAGATCCTCAGGGAGGCTGCAGTCTGTGTCTTTCTGAGTGGGATGCTCCTCAGCTGTATAGAACAAGCTGCTGCGCCCATCTTCTGTGTCACCTCCCAGGCTTTGAAAGGTTCGACAGTGGGATCGTTGAGGCCGGAGACTGGCTTGGTGAGGCCGGCCGGGACTCCGATGCGGTCGTGCTGTCGATCGACCTGTACTTCCTTAGCTTTGGGGTATAATGCTGGGGGTGTTACCCTGCCGACATCTCCAGAGGCTGTGATGTGGGAGACCACCTTCGGCTTGACATATCTGCGCGGCGGTGGTGGATACCAACCGTCACCCGATTTATTCTTCGAGGCCCCCACGGGGGCTTCAGCTTCAGAAACCTTCCGGGGAGACCCCGTATATAGGTTGGCGTCCGCCAAGTGACATTCAAACACCTCGAATGGGTGGATATCAGCAAATATCCTCTCCACCTTCCCATGGAGGCTGTATTTGATGCACTGGTGGAGCGTGGAGGGCACCACCATATTTTCATGCAGCCATGGGCGGCCGAGCAGTGCTTTGTAGGAGGTGCGAGAGTCAATGACATGAAACTGCACCGTTGTAGTGAAATCTGCCAGGGTCAGTGTGAACTCTGCCACTCCCATAGATACTTCACATTTTTGGTTGAAGCCAGCGATACGCATATCCCCGACTTTCTCGAGATGCACATTAAAGTGGTACCTCTCGTATATTCTATATGGCAGGATGTTGACTGCTGCACCAGGATCGACCAGAATCCGGTTCAGTTCTCTTCCGTTCAGGTGTCCTTTCATATATAGCGGCCTGTTGTGGCTGGCAGTAGGTAGCAGCATGTCTTCTGGAGAGAAGGTCATACTGGCTTCTGGTATAGCCTCAGCTATGCAGGCTTCAAAATGAGCAGGCGTCTGCAGAGCAGTGATGATCGCCTGTCGAGTTTCTTCACTCAAAGAGAGAATTTCCCAGATCGTAAATCGAGCGGGGAGCTTCTTGAGCAACTTCATTATTCGGCTCCTAGCTCGGACATTGGAGAGCTTCATCTCTTCAGCCCATCTGGGCTTGGGGAGGTTTTGATTTGTGGGTCCAGACGGGCCTGCTTCATCTTCCTCGGACTCGGCACCCTCTTGGCTGACACCGGCTGTCGGGTCTTCTTTATTAGCTGCTGTAGGGCAAGCTCCATCTGCATTTGCATCCTCAGTAGATTACGCTGGCTGCGGGTGAATGACCCCGGGTGTAGGGTTAGCATCTTGGCAGGGCTGCTTCCCTTTTGACATCTTCATAAATTCAAGGAATGAAGGGACTGTCTTGCCCCCACTCTTGTTGTATAGGCCTGACGGAGGAGGGATTTGGGCTCCCTTAACTTTCGGCGGAGGCGTCTTGTAGGGTTGCTCCCCTCTGAACATAATGTTGTGATTGGGTGGTGGCTGGCGCCCCCATTTTCGGCCTGACCGAGTGGCATGCGCAGCAGTTGCGGCCTCGGCCTTGCCTCCCCCAATATGGGGTGTGAAGCAAGCAAATTTCTTCTTCTTCCTCTTCTCCGGGTAGGTTGAAGAGTGCTGACAGGGTATTGCAGGAGACAACCTGTGTTTTACGGGCCCCAGCGGCCTTTCTTTTCTTCTTCTTTTGCTTTTTCTTCTTTTTGGTTTCTGCAGGTGCCTGCCCCCAGAACATACTGCCTTCTTCAGGGGGTGTTGCTTCAGCTTCCTCCACCTGTTTGAGCTAGAGTTGTTCCAGCTCTTGCCATGGGACGTGGTCCCGTACCAGCAGAGGTTTCAATTCAGGCTGCACATATTCATCTAGCCCTTCAATCAGGTGCTGCAGTCGAAGGACTCCAGGGCTGGTTTCCTTGATTACTGGCAGCGGAGTTTGTCTCCTCCTGTTAGGTGTATGTATTCTGACAGCTGTAGGTGGAGTGACCCATACGGGTGCTACCGCTGGCGGAGCAGGCCGGGGCGTAATGCCACGGATATGTGCCCCCTCTTTTAGGCGGGATGCCCTCTTCTTCTTGTGATTCACAGGGATTTGCTGCCACCCCTGTTGTTCTTTCACGGGCTCCAGGAAATAGATTTCGTAGGTGCTCCGTGTGCTTGCTTCAGAGATCTCCTCAGGTAATGCCTGGTAGAGGGAGACCATGTTGACTGCTGCCTTCCTGAAAGGGGCTTCATGTGGCTGAGGAGGGTCTAGTTTGTACTTTCCCAGCTCTATCTCATTCTTCTTCACCATCCCTTCGATGACGTCTTTGAAAACATAGCAGTCTTCGATTGGATGTCCCAACATCTGGTGGTAGGGGCAGAATCTCGGACTGTCTATTCTTTTCAGGTCCTCCGGCCTCCTTGACTCGGGCAGAGTGACCATGCTGTATTCTATTACCCAGTCGAACAGGACTCGGGTCTTGTCTCTTGGAAAGGAATAAGCTTTCTTCATTTTGTCCCTCAGCGAAGGACCTTCTTTATCATCTGGAGCTTTTGCAGGTTGCGGGGGAGCCGCTTTCTTGCCTTTCTCCTTCTGTTGTTCGAACGCCTTGATATCAAGCGCATTCGCTTCTTTAGGTGTGGGGTGCCGTTCCGCAGCCTTGCCTTTCTGGGCTGTGCTGGCAGTTGACGTCGGGACAGGCTTGGCTAGAAAAGCCTCCACCTCAGCCACCACATTATTCAGCCGGTCGAACGACCGAATTTCCATACCAATCATCTTTTCCAGGACCTCCCTCCTGAGGTTTTGTTTACATATTTGCACAGCGTCCTCCTGATGCGGGGGTCGCTTGCACCTCATTCCGAGGTTCCTCCACCTCTTGATGTAATCAAGGGCTGTCTCATCTACCCTTTATTTTGTTGAGTAGAGTTCGGCCACTGTGACCTCCCTCTCTGTGACATGGAATCTTTCTCTGAATTTTCTCTGCATATCCGACGAATCATTAATTGATCCGGCCGAGAGGCTAGAGTACCATTCAAATGCGAGCCCCGTCAACGAGGACCCGAAGAACTTCAGCAGATATGACTCGTCGGTGGCCAGATCACCCATAACGGTCATATAATATGCAATATGCTCTTTAGGGGACCCCTTCCCGTTGAATTTGTCGAATTTGGGCGGCTTGTTGACCCCTGGGGGAAGCCGTTTAGCCGCATGGTGTTGTGGGTAGGGCACCCGATAGGCATCGAATGCGACGTAGTCGCCTTCACTCTTCTCTGCAAGCTTCAGCTCGATCATCCTTTCCACCATCCTCCGGTTCACGACCGTGGGGTCGACTGGCTCCGGATAGAAGTGCGCTGGCTGAAGGTATGGGGTGACCAGGGTGGTCGCCTGTGGAGGATGCAGCAGCGGGGGTGTCGGATGCGCCTGGGGGAGCACCGGAGGTAGCAACGGCTGAGGCTGTGGCGGCCGCTGTTGCGCTGTCGCCATGCTTGGCTCTGATGGCTAGGACAGTGTATAGAGCGGTGGAGGGTCGTCACGACGAACCGCTCCCCGGGATGATTCACCCTGGACTTCGGGTGGTTTAGAAGCTGATGAATGCTCAGTCTTTTCTATCAGCTGTTTCTTCAGAGAATCTATCTCCCGTTGATATTTTTGCAGCAGCATCAGAACTGATGGATCTATAGTGGTGGGGATACCCTCTGTCGTTTCCCCGGACGTACCCTCAGGCAGGATGTCGAGGAGGGCGTCGTCTTCTTCTTCCGTCGTCACCACATTAGCGGTCAAGACGGGGGCCTTATCATCCCAGCGGGGATAGACTTGGGGTTGTTTCCCTCTCATGGTCGCCAGAAGCTCTCTTGCCGCTTCTGTTCTGCGGGTAGCTGGCCCGGGCCGTACGGCCAATTGAGCCAGTTCTTGGGAGTCTTCAGGAAGCTCCCCATATCGGCTGGATATACCAGCCATGTTGCAAGCAAAGACCTGCATCCTTCTTCTCTGTCGATGGACCCTCCGTCTGGCTTGTTGCGGAAAGGTCAGCCTCTCGAACACAGAAACTCTTCTTTCTTCTTCCCGCTCGGGGAAGGCTTCATCGGCTTCGATCTCGAAATCGTCGTTGTACCCATTGTCGTCGACTGACGACACCATCATTCTGTCTCCCATGTTTTCTTCATCCGCCACTGACGGGAAGTAGTCTTCGTCAGTGGCGACTGTCTGCATCAGCCGCTGCTGACCCAGCGAGGGGTTGCCCAGCCCTCGAAAGTAGCTCCTGATCAGACAGGTTACCTCCTCTTGACCCTGTTCTTGATAGAGTACGGGGGATAGTTGTCGACCTCCAGCAGGAGGGATATAGGCCAGCCGAGCTCTGTCGGCCGGATGTTGGAATCTTCATCCCGTGACTGGGACGTTGGCTTGGCGGGCAGCAGCCTGGAAACTTCTGCGGCGCGGAGGATCCGCAACCACTTCTTCTTCATTCTTCGGGGGCAAGCCCCTTTCTCTTCTCACTCCCGCCTCGTCGTTCATAGGACGGCGGTGGATGGGGGTTAGATGGTAGGCAGGTCGGGTCCGCTTGGGAACCCACACCTGTTTGAACTTTTTCGACTTGAGTGCCGAGCTTCCTTGGCCATAGGGGCCGTCTTCTTCTCTTTCTGCTCTCCTTCCAGCGAGAGCTTGATAGGTATTGCGGACAGGGATGTTGGGGATGACTCGGTCTGGGGTCACCCGGGCCGTGCGTCCATCGAGGAAGACGCGCATGCCTCCAACAAGCATAGATTTCCCGGACTGCGATAGGGTTCCGGTGATTGCAGCAGCCTTCTGGCGGACCTGGCGACGCTGGCGTCCTCCAGGGTGCTTGTTGATGACACTGGGGTGGGTCCCACGTATGACGTGGTGCACCAAGCAGCTAGCGGCCGGGGCCGGGCTTTCAAGCAAGTCTTCGCAGCAGGGAACCTTCAGAGGCTCCATCTTCTCTGCGACTTCCTCGGTAGGCTCTGGGGCTTCAACCTCCAGGATATCGACGAAAGCTAACCCCAAAAAGTTGGGGAAGCCTACAGCGGCAGGGAAGCTGCCGAATTCCATGGGTACCGCCAGGTACCCTTGCGCGTGTCCAGCAACGATCGAATGATCGAAATCGACGCCAATTATCCCGTGGATCGTCATTAATCTGCCTGCAAAGGCAAACAGGGAAATAATCAGTAGCCTTTGAGAGGGCTTCGAAGCCCGGATATCTCGGCAAAGAGATGAAAGGTGACACTGGTCCCACCGGGCGTGCCAGACTTGTTTGACGCGGAATCTTTTTCCTTCCTTTTTTCTTGGGTTTCGCGGGTCGATCAGTCAATTGGCTAACTTGGTAGTTAACTGGCTGATTAACGACGCGGGCGTGCCAGTCACATGAGTGACGAGTTATTATGCGCTCATTCTGACCCATGTCAGGCGAATGTGAGGTTCGGTCGGGACCAACAGTCCGCCATACCATAAAGACTATGGCGTTAATTACATCCCCCACGAGGAGGGAACACCTTTGATTAATTGCCGAGATAGCGGGCTGTCGAAGCCGAAATAAAAGGAACTACATGATGACTATGACAAAAGCCTACGGAAGGCGTTTGTTTATCATGCAAGGGATGCATAACTCATAGAATAATGGACCCTTGGTACATGGCAGAGGACGTAGGTCCGAAGACCACCATCGCGTATAGTGAAGACTTCCGATCGAGTGTGACCCGACCTCTTGTCAACGTCCTTTGATATACGTAAGGGTTGATGCGGATATGCATGGGAAATCGTGCTGCATGGGGCATGATGACGATGCTACAGCGTAAATCCGATAGCATGCCCTCTTCCTTCGGATTATACCCAAAAAAGGGAGATAGGACATCCATCCATGGAGAGCCGGAATGGAGACCCAGAAGAAAATCAGGCACAGGCCTGGGTCCAAAAAGGATCCAAATGTGGCGGGACCGTCTGCGCCATTCGTTAATATTTCCCTCGAGGGGCCATTGGAGGACATGCGGTGGCAGGACTCCGAGGGCCAGTGGGGAGACGGGAGAGTTATCGTGTTCGGTGTAATGTAGGGGAGGAACCCCCATTAATATATCTCCGTGGGCCCAGGTGAGTGACGATAATCCCCTCGCAAGATGCTGAAGACTGGCTTAAGGGTTGATGGAAGTAGGACCTCTGGGTTTGGGATGATTATTCTGGGGTTTAATGGGATGTTGAGATATCAAGATTTGAAGAAGAGCACCCACTAGTAAGGTGAAATGACACAGATATTAGTCGGCGCTGGAGATCCCGGCACGAAGGGCAGACGGCGCGAGGGGAGGGGGTTCAAAGGGGCATCGGCCCAGCCTAGTCCCGGCGCGAAGGAATACGGCGCGAAAGAGGGGCTCACGGGGGTCTCGGCCCAGCCTGGTCCCGGTGCGCCCTAGCCTTCGGCGTGCCCTGGTCCCGGCGCGCCACCCACCCGGCGCGGGTTTGGCGCCGGGAGGCAGTGGCGCCGAGGGCTGTTTTATGAGGTTTAAAGAAGGGGTATTTGTGAGGGTTTTATGGGCGTTCAGTGGAGATTTCATGAAGTCAGGTGGGGGTTATAGGAAATGAGGGTGGATGCACTCCTGGAGGGGGGGTGTTCAAAGAGATCATTAGCAGGGAGATGTATTCCCTATGAGGGCAAGATGCCGTGAGATATCACAACTCAGGCTCTCACCAGATTCAGGGGTTAACTACGCTATCCCGATGAAACATCGTGCCGTATGACAGAGTGAAGCCCTGGGCAAATTTTGACAGCATCTCCCCTTATTTTGGGAGTGTGCCAAGAGAATATCATGGGATATCTACTCACGAATGCCGGAGTAGAAACCAAAATAAGTGCCGGGCGTAGCCCGTGATTCAAGTGTCTCGGTCATAAGAGACCTTATCCCCACTGTTATAATATTCCCAATGCAATCCACCGGAGAGCCTGCAAGGGCAGGGCCCCGTGGTTTACTGGGTTGCAAAATGTAGAGGGACAATTAACCCCTTTGATATAGCTCCCATGAGGTCAGAGGGAAGGGTAATGCACACCCATGGGGCAGGGTGTGATGGACAGAGGCTGTATGGGTTATCGGCACGTGCATGAAGGCACCAGGGTGGCCAATAAACGCATAGGTGTCAATGCAGAGAAGAGGGGTGGTTTTCGGCACGAAGACCAGGTAGGTTCGGCGCGATATGGGGGATGCAGCCGGCGTGGCAAGCCCTCGGCGTGAAATCCACGCCGGGAGACACCGGCGCCGGGGGGTTTTGCAAAGGAGGTTTCAGAACCCAGCAAGGCTTCGGGAGCTTGAAGGAAAGGGGTTTTATCTCGACTGTCTTAGATGATGGAGGGGGAAGAAACCCTTGGGGGAAACACCTTGCCTCCGGGAGCCTCACTAAGAGCAAAAAGTGTGCGGGCGGAAACCCCTAAACATATCCCTTTCAGTCCGCATACGAGGAGCCATGAGATAGACTGTCTCAGGCCCTCGAAATGTGGCACAGGAGGGGGGTAGAGCGATGGCGAAGAATCTTCGACAGATAGAGGAATTCAAACATAAAAAGAATTCATTCAAGGCTACCTGTAGCCCGTGCATAGATTAGAACCTCAGATGCATGGGAAAACAGAGGAGAATGATCAGAGGTTGCAGATATCAGCCCATTCTTTCATTAATAACTTCATCCAAATGGCTTACACGTATGCTATTTAGAAAAAGGAATCCGACTCAATCGGAAGGAGAAATCCAGGCTTAATCCCTGCAAAGCAGGGTTACATTGGCATCCGATGCTATTGAAGCAAAGATGCTAGAAATCGAAAATACAGAGGGAAAAGTTGAGACAGATAGGGAGGAGAAGCAGAGGAAGCTGTAGCCGCCCGACGTTCCCACCTGGATCCTTCTTCGAACCTCTGACTCTCTCCTCTTCTTTTCTTCTCTTTTTTTTTCTTTCAAGGGCTCTCGAACTCCCTCTTGCTCTTCGGTGGCTAAGCACTCTCTTTCTCTTCTTCTTTCTCCCTTTTTTTTCTCTCTTCTATGCTCTGCCTATTTTTTCTTCTTCTGTCCCCCCTTTCTTTTTTGTTCGAAGGGCAGGCCTCTTATAGAGGCCAAGCCCTCATCCTTTCGGCGTGCACTTCCCGGCGCGCCAGGCTCATCCTCCCGGCGCGGCAGTCATCGGCGCGTCGGGTCTCATATTTGGGCTTGGCCCATTCTCTTGTCGTTCGGCCCATTCGGTCCCGGATCCACTTGGTGGACTCCTTTCGACAGTGGGTCTTTTGGCATATGCATATCAAGACTCCGTGGGGCTTGTTTGCACCTTGCATTCACAACACGTGCGAGGCATTGTGCGTCCCTTCTTCGGAGAATCAGAGATGTCTGAACATCTGTTTCAGCAGGCGGATGGTCGCCTGAATGTTGGTATAGTTTTATCAGCCTGACTATCTGAATGACAACAGTACTGGACAGCGACCTAGCCACAAACGGCTTTAGTCGAACAACATGATAGGGGTAGTGGGTTTCTTCTGTTCAGACTCTCAGATCTTCCAGGGATGGTACGTGAGCCGTGCCCTCGACTGATCTTCAGAACTGTGAATCTGATATGATTTCTTCTGACATATTTTAGGTGTCAACAACTCCTTGATGTCCTTGAAGGCCGCAGCTGCGGCCTTCGTCCATACAAATGTGCCCTTCCGAATATAGTCCGTGATCGGGGCAGTGACGGAGCTAAATCCGCGGATGAAACGACGATAGAACGTCGCAAGGCCATGGAAGCTGTGGACATCATGGACCGTACGGGGTTCCGGCCACTCAACAATGGCCCGGACCTTCTCCGGTTCGGCGGAGACCCCAGTACTAGACACAATAAAACCCAAGAAGGTAAGCTGAGATGTCATGAAGGCACACTTCTGTGGGTTTGCAAACAACTGCTCTCGCCTCAAAAGCAGACAGACCTGCCGTAGATGGCCCAAGTGGTCCCCTTTTGTGCGACTATATATAAGGATATCATCAAAATACACAACCACAAAGGCTCCAATGAATGGTCGAAGGACCTGAGTCATGAGTCGCATGAAGGTACTGGGGGCATTGGTCAACTCAAATGGCATAACCAACCACTCATATAGACCATCATTGGTCTTGAATGCGGTCTTCCACTCATCACCTGGCCTAATCCTCACCTGGTGGTAGCCACTCTTAAGATCGATCTTCGAGAAGATAGTGGCACCGGCCATCATGTCTAGCATATCATCTAGGCGGGAAATAGGGAACCGGTACTTCACGGTAATTTTGTTGATGGCACGACTATCAATGCACATTCTCCACGTGCCATCCTTCTTTGGGGCGAGTAATGCGGGAACAGCACACGGACTCATGCTGTCCCAAACAGACCCTCTCTGCATCAACTCATCGACCTGCCGTTTTAGCTCGACATGTTCCGTGGGACTCATGCGATAGTGAGGAAGATTGGGCAATGAGGAGCTCGGAATCAGGTCGATAGCATGCTGAATATCCCGCATGGGTGGGAGTCCCTCGGGAAGCTCCTCGGGAAAAATATCAGCGAACTCCTGCAGAATAGGAATGACATCGGGTGGGAGTTCACCCTCGGACTTTGGCTCCACCTCTCGGACCGTAATAGCAAACACAGGGCAGCCCCTACTAGCCTCCCGCTCTATTTCCCGGGAGCTAATCATCATCAATCTTCTAGTCGAGGGCTCGCCTGGGCCAGATGCAACGGTCATAGCCCGAGCTGGGGGTGGGGTACTGGGCCAGGGGATGGAAGGCTCCGGAGTACTAGGACCAGTAGGACCCCTAACTGAAGGCTTCTTGGGCTGAGAGGGTTGGAGGAGAATCCGTTGGCCAGCATGGTCAAAGGTACAGGTGTTAGACCGGCCATGAAGTGTGGCATCCCGATCAAATAACCAAGGCCTACCAAGAATAATGTTGTCCACCTCCATGGGGAGGACATCACACCAGATCTCGTCACGGTAGGCATGGAATTGCAGTGGGACCAAACACCGCAGCCTGATCGGAATGGAGGTGGAATCCACCCATGATACTCGATAGGGTCAAAGATGATCCATGGGTGTAAGACCAAGACTGGAGACAGTGCCCGTGGAGATTTCATTGATGCAACTTCCACTATCGATGATCACCTTACAAAGTTGCTTGCCCAGCCTACAGAATGTATGAAAGATAGTGGTCCAACGCCGGTCCTCACTGACCTGTGGCTGGGTGAGAATACACCTGACGACTCCCAAGTGGGTATCATCCGGATGCTGGGCATCCTGGCCATCACCTTCGGCCTCATAATACTCGTCAGCTAGCTCCGGGTCTGCTTCATAGCTGACTAACACGATATCCATAGGGGTGGCGTCCTCGGCCTGTGTGTCCCCAATGACAAGAGATGGGCGAGTGGGACACTGGTTGGCAAAATGACCAAACCCATTGTAGCGATAACACTGCTGCCGTGATCCACTAGGCTCCCCAATCAAAGGTCCTTTCCCTTTATCCTCCCGACGGATAGGAGGTGAAGGTAACAAGGGACGAGCAGGAGGTGCGGGTGCCGGTGGACGGGCGATGGGTGCCGTAAGTTGTTGGGGACGATGAAGGTCCCTCGGAGGTGGAGGGCGAGGCCTAGGAGCGAACGGCTCGGGGCGAGTGGGCTCCTGAGGTCGGGCTATGGGGGCCCTTGGGTACGTGCCAGAAGTGCCACGGGGCTCGACACTACGAAGGGGGAAGGAGCCCAACCGATGGGTAGACTCGAACTCGGCCTCGAATTGCTCCAATTCGAGAGCAACCTGATACGCCTGTTCCAAAGTGGTCACATTGCGGCGAAAAAGTTCATATTGATAGTTTGACCGCAGACCTCTCCTAAAGCGTGATATGGTCATGGTGCTCTCTTCCGTAACTCCACACCGCAAATAATACTCATCAAACTCGACGGTGTACTCGGTCACGGATCGGTTCCCTTAGGAGAGACTTTGCCATTTGTCTATGAGACGTTGGCGATATGAGGCAGGAAGGTACTTCTCCCTCAATTTCATTTTCATGTCATCCCAAGTGCCAATCGGGAGTTGACGTCGCTGATTTAGCAGGCTCTCCACATTGGTCCAATAAGTGCATCTTCATCTTCGCGTATCGAACTCTCCGGTGGTCCGTCATCTCAAACCACTCTAAGTACCGGTCCATGCCGGCCTCCCAATCTAAATAGACCTTCGGGTCCAAGGACCCGCTAAAAAGGGGATGGTCCCCACGCACGCTCAGAAGAACACGATCGTCATCATCATCATCATGATTCCGTCGTTGGTTACGACGACCATATCCCTCTTACTCATTATCAGATGCATAGTCAGCCACCTCATGCACATGTTGCCTCCCAACATCTACCGCCTGAGCGCTTGGCGCAGCAGGTTGCTGAGCCGGCTCCTGTTGACCATTGGTCGGTGCGGGTTGCACCGCCGCTGGGGCCCTCTCAAGGACGGTAATCCTCCCTACAAGACCCTGGATGGACTGGTCCGAAGCTTTGGCCCGATCCTCGAGGGCTTTCATCCTCCCTTCTAGACGCGTTCCTACGCCATCTAGACGAGTACTAAGGCCATCCATACGCGTATCGAGATGATCCATGAGGGCTCGGAACATCTCGGCCGTCGAAGGCTCATCGGAGCTACGGGCTCGGGAATCCGCCATAGATGGTGGTGGCGAGTATTGGGTGCCTCGACGGGTGGGCATGCAAAGACACACGAACTAGGAGACACAAACTGATGCAAACACCAACTAATGCACCTAGACTTAAACCAATATTCGGTACATGGCGGAGTTAATCGATCCGAAGATCAATCTCGCAAGTGTGCGGCCTTCCCGATAGGCGTAGCCTAACGTTCGGACAACACCTTTTAAAATATCGAATTATCGGGATGAAATGCAATTTTAAAACACCTTTTTTTTATTTTGAAAATAATGATGATCCTAGACTCGACTTAGACCGTGCAAGACTCATGCAATGACTACCCTAGACTCGACTCGCTCTGATACCAAACTGATGCGGGACGGACACGGGAACCGATTCTAAGTGATGCGGACCTCGGACTCTAAATGCGGACACGACCAGCAACATACAACAATGGAGACGCTTTAGCCCGACACTAAGAGTTCCTATGGGCTATACGTCGCTAACAGAAATGCAAGCTCACTCGTCATCCCAAGCGAGGGGAAACGCGGATCCGCGCGGTTGAGAAACCGGCAGAGTCAAGGGTGGTCGACTCACTTCCGTGCTCGGATCGAGCCACGGGACGGGTCACTCTCTCGCTCACAGCGGTGACATGGACTCACGAGCTAGATCCCTACGCTCTCACAGCGGCATATGATCATATACTAGCTAAGCACAGTAATGCCAAGAAGTTACGATCGTACCTCCACGCACCCGGCATGGGGAAGACAACCCCGGCCAAATCCGTACTCCCGGTTAAACAAGTTTTACTGCAGTACAAAGTTTTGACCCACTCCACGCAGGGAGGTAACAAGTCACATGTGGGGCCCGGGAGTCTCGGGAAGTGGGTTGACGGGCAGCAACTTGATGTCGCTCTGACGGTGCCGAAGCTCGCGTTTTAATGCTGTCCGGACGGCACGATCTGCGGGTACGTGGGGCCCACGTGCTGCTCAGTCCTCCGGACCTGGCGGAGTGGGTCCCACTGTGATGGTGACCTCTGATGGTGTGCTTCCCTAGATGGTGGCCGGGCTGGAACACCGGTCGGAGGCCGATCGGCTCCGATCTCCAAGTCTTGGAGTTGCTGCCAACGGATCTGTTGCTTCTATTTTGTCGCGCGCGATCCGGTGAGATCTGCTCCTGTGATCACTCTCAACGTCAGATCGATGCGCAAGAGATATCGTTGGAAAGCTCTTTCGAAGTACTTCGACACTCTGTGACTCCAGACACCTTGTTGGGATCGGGCTTCTGATGGGGGATTTTAGAACCGGACTGATCTCAGTTTCAGATCTGGCCAGGCAGAACTGAAGTTTCCTAAGAGTTGGCGTTGATCGCAGGATAGACCTCTGATTCAGACCTCGAGCTCTTCATGAAAGTTGTAGAGGGGATAGAGAGGAAAATGGAAATAATTCTTATGACCGATTTGGTGGAGGTTTGGATTGGGAAAGATATTTTATACTGGCGGGTGGTCGGATCTGGACAGAGGCAGACAAAACTGAGTGGGATCTGAAAGTGATTTTTAGAAAATAGGTGAAAGCCTTTAGAAATTCCACGAAAATTTGTGGATGGAGGGGGTGTTGGACAGAACCTCCAGTAAAATTGGGGGCTCAAGTAAAAAATCAAGAAGAGGACCGAAGAGGGTAAACTCAGAGCTACTGTGAATCTGGACTGAAAGTTGACAGATCTGGGTGGAAAGGAATAACGAAAATGGAAAATTGCAAAATGGAAGCTTGAAGCCCAACCAAATTTTCTGGGACATGGTGAAGACCCATGTAACTCACCCTGAAAGTTTGGGCTCCAGATGAACTCGTGGATGAGAGTTAAAAATCCGAGAGTGGCCTGCTATCACCCGATTGGTAGAATACCGACGGAGGCGGTGACGGTGCAACGGCGGCTCGATGGCGGCGGCAACGACGAACTCCACACCAGATAGATGAGGCTTCCCACCTCAGAACACAGCCTTCCCAGCTGCAAGAAGAAGAGAGGAGAGAGAGAGGGGGCGGCCCTTGCTCCTTTGGAGGAAATTCAAGATTTTCTTTGCATTAATTCCACTCAAAATGAAAATACAAGGTTCTTATAGAAAATACAAAAAAACTAGTTCTATCTCGAGATCTAGGGTTGGGGAGGGTAAAAGAGGGAGTTCAAATTTATTTCTCCCATGTGATTTGGAATCAAATAAAATAAAAATTCAAATCCTTATAAACTACATTAAACATGGGGCTCCCCCTTTACTTTTATGGCATCCAATTTTGAAATTTTGCTCCCTTTGTCCCCCCCTTGGTCCAACCCTTCTAGAAGCCCACCATGGAGGGTTGACTGACCCCACATGGGCCCAAGAGATGAGGTGGATCAATGGGAGAAGGGATGGGGGGCCCGCGGGACCCAGGTGGTCCTATTTTACAAATAAACCCTTGTTACAATCCAAATTACAATACAAGTAAAGCCAAATAAAAATACCTTACATACAAATAAAGTCTCAATAAATACTATAAATATCGAGACTCAAGGGGGAGTCTCCAGGCTGTCTCCGAGACAGATAGAAGCCGTTGTAGCCCGAGTGGTGCTCCGCGTACGGTACCGACGGCTCGTCGGTTCGTGCTTCTCGCTCGCTCTGGTGTCCGCACCAGCAAGATTTTACTCTTGACAGTAACTTCCTCTTGTGGAGTTCTATCATACCTCTCTCATTCATATGCCCCAGCCGCATATGCAACAAAGTGGTATTCTTAGTAGTGCTCTCTACTGAAGATGATAAAACGACATTGCCTACAATTGTACTTCCAAATAGTATGTATAGATTATTCTCGGTCAACTTCCCCTTCATAACTATCAGAGCACATTTACTAAATTTGAACCTGCCAATGCCTCGAGCTACTGACAGACTAAGTCTAGACTTCTCTAAAAAACCTAGAGATATCAAATTCTTTTTCAGTTCTGGAACATGCCTAACATCTCCTAGTGCCTTGGTGACACCATCATGCATCCAGATTTTGATATTCTCAATACCAACTACCTTTTAGGAGTGGTTATCACCGAGCACAACTGCTCCATCCTCGTATCTCCTATAAATATCAAATCATTCTCTATGTGGACAATAATGGAACGAACATCTAGAATCCATGATCCAAGATGTAAGAAAAGGATCATTACATGATGATGATGTTAGTATTGATGTGCTACAGGTCAATTTCGAGTCAGGTAGGTCCAATAGTTGTACGATCTTGTTCATTATTAATAAAGTGGTATTTGAGCGTAAATATGTGATTGTATATTACTTTACGATGTCCCTAGGATATGTGGTTGTAAAGTCAACTCGAGATGGGATCTCGCTTATGAGACTGACTTTACATGGACACATACCTTAAACTATTCTTGGTTGGAAGGTAATCACTCAGGGACTTTGATTACCTATTAAACCAGTACACATGATGTGTGATTGACCAGTCTCATGGTCATTGGTGCGAGGCACCAACACATATGTGTAGGTGTATGTCCTTGGAGGATGTACACTGAAGTGATCCGCTATTGAATCTTCCGATGATTGATTATACCTAATGTCAACGGAAGATCTAATGGTCTCAGTAGCATCGTTGGTCCTTTGACCTGAGACATTGATCGGATCTTACACGAGAACTGGGATGGTTTAATTACTTGGCTAAGTGACTTTAACCATAAGTCATGAATTGCCGAGTCATTAACCATTTCAGAATACATGTGAGGATCATCAATGGTCAAGAGGGGATCGCTCACTGTCGGGTATATATCAGACAGTTAATGGGTCATGACACTGACGCTCCATTAAATCCCTGGTCAGGGTCGTGTGAGTTCATTTAGAACGGACGTCATACACTTTAAAGGAGGCCATGGTCAAATGGAACGATCATGGGGTTTGACAGAAACCATACCCTCGATCGAACCAGACTCATAGAAGGAGCGAGGGATTATAGCGATGCGACAACTGTAGACTTACAGGTACCAGACAAGTTGGTTTAAACTCGGCGTCCTCTAGGATCACGCGGATTTACTTGACCCAATGTGATCAAAGGTTTGGAATAAATTAAATTATTATTTAGCACTGGTAGAAGTGAATAATAAGTTTACTTTACTTCTAATTAGAAATTAGAAGTTAATGGGCCTTAAACTAGAGTGACTAAGGGCCTAGAGGATCACACACAATGGATTCTTGGGTGACGGATTATTATTATACAAATGTATATATTAATTCCCTTGAAATCCTTTTGGAAAGACATATAAGAGGGGCTTAATATATATGTACAATAATGAAAGAGATACATATACAATATCGGTTAATAGGGGCTCTTTTAGAAAGGGCTAAATCCTATAAATATGCATCCTACGAGAACTCTCTTGCTCTCTTGGCCTAATCAAGCATCACAGGAAGAGAAGAAGAGATTAACTCCTCCCCCCTTCCTCCCTCTTGCTCTCTCTCTCCCTAGAAGCGTTCTCTCTCTAGAAAGGGAAGCAAAGGGAAGATCATGGTCGGGGGATACCGTCGCTGCGCGAGGATCCGTGTGGATCTATTTTAGAGGTCGTACTTCTGTGCGGCTCGGTGTTCGTAAAATTCTACATCGGGCACTGCGGACAGCGTCGTTCCGCGCAAGGTGAAATCTACAACACGTAGTTAGGGGTTGTGATATATTAATGCATCGATTAGAGCATGGATCTAGGATTCCATCTAGCCGTGTTCGGGTAAATAATTTTTGTTATACGCTGCGTTGCCCGAACAGTACTTTGTGGAACCTTACAGTGGTATCAGAGCCAGGTTGGCGCTCTGGTCGGTGTTTTATCGCCGTATAGAACCATATTTTTAGTGGTAATCTAAAATCTTCAATTATTATTAGAAGACAGGGGTGCTGGGCATTTATGTTCTTCCTGGATGCTGGGCATCTGAAGCAAATTTTTTTGTAAATAAAAAATAAAAAATTACGCTGGGCGCACTGCACCGCTGAGGGCGCAGTGCGCCCGCCCGGGTGCGCGGACAGCGCACGCGGGCGTGCCGCGTGGCGGGCGCTGCCAGGCGGCACCGTTCCGCGTGAGAACGCAGGCGCGTGGGCCTACGCGTCCGCGTGGGCTGCCGCGCTCGATAGGGCTGCCGACAAATTTTTTTATTAAAAAAATTACTTTATTTAATTTAATTATGCTAGTATATATATCATATATATATGATATATATATATATATGTAAATGCATATTAAATTAATCAAAATTTTTATCTCAGATATTAATTATCTATTCTCATTAAAGAAAATTTAAAACTTAAATTTTATTTAACTTTTGAATATAATGAGGTGAGATAATTATCCTTTTACTTTGAGATAAAAAGATAAATAATTGAAGGTAATTCTGTGAAATTTAATTTTTAAATTTTTAATTGTTATATAATTAGTAAATTCAGAATTTGAATTTCATAGAAGTAATTTGTATAAAATTCAAATATTTAAATTTTTAATTATTAGATAATTTTTAAATTTAATTTTTAAATTTTATAAAAATGATAATTGAGGGTAATTACATTATTTAAATTTCTTTTCAAAAACAATTATTAGATAATTAGTTTGAATTTAAATTTAAATAATTATCATATTTAAATTTTAATTTTATACTTGATTATTATATAATTAAATTTAAATTTAAATAATTATCTCAATTATCTGACTTATTTGAATTAGATTCAAATTTGCATGCCCCTGTTATAAATGATGGTTCTTTACGTGAGTTGCTTTATTTACCTTGCATTGGCTTGCTTAAGTGTTTGATTTTAGTTAATCCAACTTCAATTTTTAAAATTAAACAAAGTTAGCCTATTTTTGTTTGCACATCACATTTTTAAATCCAAAAGTAAGGATTATTTTCAGAAATAACCCTTGATTGATTTTACTTGAATGGGTTGGCAAGTGATCATAGACTTGGTTAATGTAATTAATTAGGGTCTGCGAACCTCCTTTCTCTCTTTGTTAAAATTCATATGTACTTCTATCTCCCTTTACAGTTGTACTCGCCCTAAGGCCTGCTGGAATTTTAGTGACATGTAATTTAAATTTTGCCGGCCTGCATACCGTGTAAAAGTTGTAATTAATGCGGCGTCAGAGTTTGAAAGCACGGAGCACACCCGACGAGGACGATCCAGCTAGTTCGGAAGCGGGCATGTCTCAGTTACATTTGGGATAAAGTCCATGATCACTTGTGATTCAATTTCTGCATTGGATGCATTTATTTTGTGCAAACTACTATGTACGGTAAATATATTGGATATATTTATATTACCACCTAAGGTGAGATCAAGATAAAATCAAATTCCCTCGCGATTTAATTTTAGATCTGGTAAATGTGGCTCTAGGAGTCGTCGTGGCCCTCCATCATTATGGGGTTAATGAACGTCTTCAACTCATGGATTTGTTGTGCTTTCCACAAGGTTCATAGACTTGGAGGCGGGATGTAACCCTAAGGCTAGGCCTCAATGGGGTGAGGAATTGAACCCGACCTTGTTGTGCTTTCCACAAGGGTCGGATCATGAACTCATTGCCATATCGTAATGATGGTTAGATCTAACTGAGGGTATCCCTTGTTGTGCTTTCCACAAGGGGATGATTTCTTGGGGGCCGAAATCGGATATTGCATTAGATGCGAATGCTTGTTGACTGCCCTTGAGATGGTGTATGGCTTGTTGTGCTTTCCACAAGGTCATACATCAGTCTCGTTGAGATTCTGACCCACTATGTTGATCTCGATGATCTCTCGTTCTATAAACTGAGGGTTATATAGTTCGATCGAAAAATAGTGGGACTAACTAAGATAGAAAATCACATCTAAGTTAGAATTTGAACATATGCTAAGTTGTCTTTTATTTCTTATCCATATTATAATGTGGTCGTCCAACCCCCTCCGCGGCATCTTGGATGCCAACAGACTGAATGGACCGAACTACTCGGATTGGCTATGTAATCTACGCATAGTCCTCACCGCCGAAAAAATAGCTTACGTGTTGGACACGGTTCATTCTGAGCCAGCTCCCGATGCCGACGAGGGTGAGTTAATGACTTATGCCAAATGGTCTGAAGACTCTTCCCTTGCCCAATGTTACATGCTGGCCTCTATGGCTTCCGAGCTGCAGAGGCAATTCGAAAAGACTGATTGTAGAAGCATACTTCTTAACCTACGCCAGCTCTTCGAGGAGCAGGGCAGGATTGAGAGATATGATATCTCCAAAAGGCTTTTCAGGACACGGGTGTCGGAGGGTGCTTCAGTACAGGCTCATGTACTGAAAATGATGGAGTGGATAGAGAGACTCAATGCACTGGGGTTCAAGTTGGATCTTGAACTGTGCATTGATTTTATACTCCAGTCATTGCCTGATTCCTTTTCTTCCTTCATCATAAACTTTAACATGAATAGAATTGATGCAACTCTCCCGGAACTGCTCAACATGTTAAAAAGTGGTAAAGGAACTATACAGAAAGATAAACCATCTTCTTCTGTAATGATTGTTGACCGGACCAATAAGAAAATGAAGGTCACCCAGATATCCACCAAAGGTGACAAAGGGAAGGGAAAGAAGAAGGCCATGGGTAAGAAACTCACCAAAGTTGACAAAGGGAAGGGCATGAAAATGAAAAAGAAGACAAGTGTTTTCGATGCGGGGAAACAAGGCATTGGAAAAGGAATTGCAAGGCAATTCTAAATGAAGGTATTTTTGTCATAGACCTTAATTTGTCATATATGGAATCCACATCATAGGTATTGGATACTGGATGTGCATCTCATATCTGCAACTCTGTGCAGGTGGTGGCAAATAGAAGGCGGCTAGGTAAAAAGGAGATTTAACTGAGGATGGGCAATGGAGCTTTAGTTTCTGCCAAAGATGTCGGGACTGCACGCCTTAGTTTACCTTCAGGAGTCATTCTGGAGCTGAATGACTACTATTATGTTCCTAATATTATTAAGAACATCATTTCAATCTCTGACTTGTTTAACGTTGGATATACATTGGTTTTTAACAGCATTGGATGCTATATAATGAATAATGGTTTGATTATAGCCAATGGTTCATTAGTTAATGATCTTTATGTATTAGATACACGTTCTAATGTTATGCAAGTTTCCAATGCTAATGAAGTGAATTCTGCATATCTATGGCATTGCAGGCTTGGTCATGTAGGCGAAAAAAGAGTCTCTCACCTACACTCAAATGGGTATTTGAATTCATTCGAATACAAGTCATTTGATACATGTGAGTCGTGTCTCATGGGGAAGATGACCAAGGCTCCTTTTAGTGGACATGGTAATAGGGCTGCTGACCTTCTCGAGCTCATACACTCGGATGTGTGTGGACCCATGTCCATGGAAGTAAAAAGGGGTCAGCTCTATTTCATTTCTTTTATTGATGACTTCTCGAGATATGACTATGTGTATTTAATGAGACATAAATCACAAACCTTTGAGAAGTTTAAAGAATACAAGAATGAGGTAGAGAAACAGACTGGCAAGAGTATTAAGGCTCTTCAATCGGATCGAGGAGTTGAATACCTTAGCCATGAATTACTTCTTATCTTAAAGATAATGGAATTATTTCTCAGTGGACTCCACCGTATACACCACAGCACAATGGTGTATCCGAAAGGAGAAACATGACCTTGTTAGATATGGTCCGATCCATGATGTCTATGGCAGGACTACAATTGTCTCTCTGGGGCTATGCCTTAGAGACTGCAGCCTATTTACTGAATAGGATCTCAAGTAAATCTATACCTTCTATACCATATGAGATATGGAAGGGCAGGAAACCAAATTTTAATCACATTAAAATTTGGGGGTGTCCTGCTGTAACGACCCGAGAATCTGATTACCGGGAAGACCCGATAACCCGAGACTCGTACCGCCACCCACAAGCCCGAAGACTCGGAAGGGTTAAAGAATGGTGTGGAGACTACACAAGTATCACAAATAATTGCAGAAATAAACAGTTACATTATTAAGCATGAAATAAAATAACAGTTTACTGGATACATGGTTCACAAGATAACGACAAAATAACAACAGCAGTAGTCCACAACTAGTACAGAGACAAGAAAGAAAAGTACAGTTACACGAGGCATATCCCGGCTCTGACCTCTGGCACTAACGCTGGGCACCTGAACCACGCTGAGCCTCAGACGCGCTCCCCTGAGGCCGCGACTCACCTGAAACACGGTGAAAACTAGCAGGGAATGAGTATCGGGACAAGACTCGGTAGGGATCACTCGAACCCTACCTCGCAAACGGAGAAACCGCTATGCTAGCAGTAAGCGAGTACCTCAGAGAGGGAACCCTGCTGTCTACAAAACTCCGATCTTTCGGCATGAAAACCAGCACGCGTGCTACAGAGGAACGACCGGAACACCACGGCTAACACGACAAAACCCGAAGGTTGAAATCTCAATGACTGACGGTCTGTCACTACCGACTCGACAGGAGTACCTCCCACTAGAAGCAAGACCGGATGGGTCCACTGACGACTTAGTCCGCGTCTCAGGTGTCTCCCTCCGGCCCGGCGGGAACTGAGACACCGTACAAGTAATCACAAACAAGTGACTAGCTGGGGTCACGCCCATCGGCGTGGGTCCAACCGCCCCCAACCACGTGTGCACACACAGATCGTGCGTCCCTGGTCTGGCCCTCTGACCGATTTTCCCCTCAGCCGGACTCTGGCTTGTAGACGCAGGGCCCGACGGAAATCGGTCCACAAACCGTCTCTAAGGGTAGCCTCTTCATCACTCTCTAGTGGGACCACTCGTGTGTAAGCAGGCTATGACTAGTGAAGGGTCACTACGGAGTAGACTCTCAAGTCAACGAAAAATAACGTCTGCATCCGATGACGTACGGGGACCGCCCCACGTACCAGCACCGTCACACGGTGACCACGGTCGGAACAGAAACGGGGTTGCAAACCACCCGGGGCAACCCAGAGCCTGACGGTCTACCCTAGACGCGTCACAGGCTCTGACGATCTAGGCAGGACCATCACAATCACCTGACGGCCCAACGCAGGGGCGTCACACGCTTGGTGCAAAACAGGGCGTAACGCACCTACCATGGTGCGTTACAGTCTGTGACACGCCTACCCTGGTGCGTCACAAGACAACAGAGAAAAGCTGTGACGCGTGCCACTCGGTGCGTCACAGCATGTAACGGACTAACCCTGGTGCGTTACAACGTGGGAATGCATCTGCTCTAATGCACCCACATAGGGGCGTCACATGGCTGTGACGCGCCAAGCCAGGTGCGTCACATGCCTTGACCCCCAACGGTCAAAAATCAAAGGTCAGCAGCCAACGGTCGAAGGCCCCTGACGGTCCAACCTAGGTGCGTCACAGCACCCTGGCGGTCTATTGTGGGACCGTCACAGCCCACAGACCCCACTTGGCTGCACTCAGAGCTGTAACGTACCCATCTGGGCGCGTTACATAGTGTGACGGTCACTAGAAGGACCGTCACACCCGCCCAAGGGCGAAACGACGGGAAACGCCCAAAAAAACTGGCCACGCCCCATGCCCCCACCGGAGAGGGGGAAATCAAAGGGGAAGACCCCTGGGGACCCCTAGCATGATTCTAGGCCATCAAAACGTGAAATCATGCATCAAATCCATAGATCGGGCGTGCTCTCCCCAAATCATGGAGAACCCCAAACCCGCAAGAAATCCCATCTCTCGGCCTCCCCTCGGCCTACAAATCGTGGGAAAGGAAGGCTAGAGGCTAGGGAACGTCACCCTACCTCAATTGCGTCCCGAGACGCGCCGGATCGACCACGAATCGTGAAGAATGCTCGAAAACCCTCGTTCTTCCTTGAGCTCCCACGGTCAACGTACGCCTCCACGATCACCTCGTCGTCGCCGTCGTCACCACGCCGTCGCCCACAGCCGTCTGCAGCCGAAGGGGCTCACCGCGGTCTCACCGGACGAAGAAGAGAGGGAGAGAGGGCGTCGCACGGTGGGGGAGAAAGGAGGAAGAAGAAGAAGAAGAGGGTGGGGAAGAGAGAGAGAAAGGGGGTATTTAAAGGAAAATCAGAAATTCTGGAAAATATCAAAAAATAGATAGTTACATTTTCGTGATCCTCGGAACGCACCGATCGCAACGGTACCACTCTCGCCTAGGTGAACGACCCGGTTCACCCGCAACGAGGTTTCGGAGGAATTACTGAAACACACACCGGTAATCAGAAAACACGCGCGGAAAAGCCTCCGAAACAACTCCGGATCGCACCGATCCGAACACGAAAGATGTCCGAAATAAAATTTCAGACACAACGGAGCTGGACACTCCGAGAAACCAGATCTGGGACCCACGAAAAAGGATCCGAAAGGTCTGGAATATTACAGCCCTCCCCCCTTAAGGAATTCCGTCCTCGAAATTGAGGACAACCCAAGAGGGAAGAAGAGGAAGACTCACTCAAACAGGTAAGGGAACTGCTGATGCATCTCGTCCTCACGCTCCCAAGAAGCCTCACCACCAGAGTGCCGCTGCCACACCACCTTAACCAAGGGGATGACCTTGTTCCGCAGGCGTTACTGTCGCCTATCCTCCACGCGGACCGGAAACTCTGGGAGAGAAAGATCTGGAGTCACCTCGGGCCAAACAGAATCCTCGAGCACATGAGAGTCATCAGGCATATACTTCCGCAACATCGAGACATCGAACACGTCATGCACCGACGCTAACTCAGGGGATAACTGCAACCAATAAGCAACCTCACATATGCGCTCCACAATCACAAAAGGGCCAATCTAACGGGGACTCAGCTTCCCACGCCGTCCAAAGCGCATCACCCCCTTCATCGGAGAAACTCTCAAGAACACGCGATCGCCCACGGCGAACTCAAGGGGCTGCCGCCTACGGTCAGCATAGCTCTTCTGCCGACTCTGGGCCGCCAACATGTTCCAACGGACCAGGTGCACAACATCCACACACTGTTGCACCAGCTCCGGTCCCGTCAAAAGACGCTCACCGACCTCAAACCAATCAAGTGGAGTACGACACGGACACCCATATAAAGCCTCATAAGGAGCCATGCCGATGCTCGAATGATAGCTGTTATTGTAGGCAAACTCCACCAACGGTAGGTGGTGAATCCAACTCCCCTGCCACTCCAGACAGCATGATCTCAGCATGTCTCCAAAGTCTGAATGGTCCTCTCTGACTGACCATCTGACTAAGGATGATACGTCGAGCTAAAAGCCAAAACCGTGCCAAGCGCTCGCTGGAAACTCCCCCAGAATCCAGAAGTGAAGCGCGGATCCCGATCCGACACGATGGAAATGGGAATCCCATGCAACGGGACGATCCGCTCCACATAAAGATGAGCCAATCTGGACACGCTCCAGCTGACTTTGACCGGTAACAACCGAGTCACCTTCGTCAGCCTATCCACCAGAAACCAAATAATGTCCGGACCGCTTGGAGTCCTCGGCAATCCCACCACGAAATCCGTGGTCACATGGTCCCACTTCCACGCAGGAACATCCAAGGGCTGGAGAGTACCTTTCGGACGATGATGCTCCGCCTTCACCTGCTGACAGGTCAGGCACCTGGCCACAAATTCGAAAAATCTCTCTTCATGCCAGGCCACCAGAACTGCCTCCGCAAGTTCCGATACATCTTCGTCGCACCCGGGTGTACGGTGTACCTGCTCCCATGCGCCTTGCGCAACACCGCATGACGAACCTGCCCCTCAGCTGGGACGTACAGCCTACCACGGAATCTCACGGCTCCATCCTCGCTGAGCTCTACATCAGCCAAAGCCAAAATCTTGGGCAACTCAGGATCCGCATGCTGAGCCTCTGTCACCTAACGGCGGATAGTAGGCGTGACAGTCAGACTTGCAAGCACTGCTAACCCTGGCTCCTGGGGAATCCTGAGTCTGAACAAAACTTCGGGCACTTGTTCCCAGAGCCTCCACTTCCTCAACATCAAAGCACTGACCGCGACCTTCCGACTCAAAGCATCGGCTACGACATTCATCCTGCCCGGCTGATAAGACAGGGTAAAGTCTTAATCCTTCATAAACTCCATCCATCGCCTCTGCCTGAGGTTAAGGTCCCTCTGCGAGAACACATATCTCAAACTCTGATGGTCAGTGAACACCTCGAACCTCTCACCGTACAGATAATGCCTCCAGATCTTCAGCGCGAAGATCACAGCCGCCAACTCCAGGTCATGGGTAGGATAGTTCTCCTCGTGGGGCTTTAGCTGCCGAGAGGCATAAACCACCACTCTACCATGCTGCATCAACACAGCACCCAATCCGACTCCGGAAGCATCTGTACACACCACAAAGCCTCCCGATCCAGAAGGTAAAACCAACACCGGAGCCGAGGTGAGCAACCTCTTCAGTTTCCTGAAACTCTACTCACACTCCTCAGACCAGACGAAAGGCACATCCTTCCGCGTGAGTCTAGTCGTCGGGGTCGCAATGCGAGAAAAATCCTGGATAAACCGCCGATAATAGCCCGCAAGCCCGAAGAAACTCTAGATCTCCGTCACAAACCTCGGCCTTGGCCACTGCATTACTGCCTTGACCTTGGCGGGGTCCACGGAAATGCCATCACCAGAAATCACGTGCCGCAAAAAGTGCACCTCACGAAGCCAGAATTCACACTTACTGAGCTTCGCATACAACTGGTGATCTCGTGCAGCACCACACCCAAATGGTATGCATGCTCCTCGGCAGACCGCGAATAAACAAGGATGTCGTCCACAAATATGACTACGAACTGGTCCAAATACAGATGAAACACCCTCTGCATCAAGTCATCAAGGCTGTGGGGACATTGGTGAGACCGAACGGCATCACCAAGAACTCATAATGCCCATACCTCGTACTGAACATAGTCTTATCCACGTTGGACTCGCGAATCCTCAGCTGATAGTAACCGGACCGCAAATCAATCCGCGAGAACACTCGTGCAGACTGAAGTTGGTCGAACAAATCATCAATCCGCGGTAACGGATACTTGTTCTTAATGGTCACCTCATTCAGCTACCGGTAGTCAATGCACAACCACAAGCTACCGTCCTTCTTCGCAATGGATTCAGAGATCCAGTCCATGTACACCAACAAAGTTTAGAACTTGATTAATGTACCCGAAGGGAAAGTTTCTATCGGCTGCAAATAGATTTTCAAAAGGAAAATCGGTGCAGATGGACAAATTGACACATACAAGGTCAGATTAGTGGCGAAAGGGTATCGTCAAAGACAATGTATTGACTATGACGAGACATTTTCACCTGTGACCATGGTTAAGTCAATCAGAATCCTCCTTGCCATTGCTGCATACCTGGATTATGAGATTTGGCAAATGGATGTGAAGACAACTTTTCTGAATGGAAATCTGTCAGAAGAGGTGTACATGGCACAGCCTGAAGGATTCACTCCCATGCTTCATCCTAATAAGGTATGCAAACTTTAGAGGTTCATTTATGGATTGAAGTAGGCATCTCGGAGCTGGAACTTAAGATTTGATGAAGCTGTCAAATCTTTCAACTTCATTCGGAATGAAGATGAACCCTGTGTTTACAAGAAGGTCAGTGGGAGTTCTGTGACCTTCTTGGTCCTTTATGCTGATGACATCTTACTCATTGGGAATGATGTAGGGATGTTGACATCAACTAAGTCTTGTTTGTCCAAGACCTTCTCCATGAAGGATTTGGGAGAAGCATCCTATGTGCTGGGCATAAGGATCTATCAAGATAGATCTAAAAGGATGTTAGGATTATCCCAATCCAAGTACATAGATACTATCCTCAAAAGGTTTAGGATGGAAAATTCCAAAATAGGTCTCATTCCTATGAGACATGAAATTTACCTATCTAAGGGGATGAGCCCTAAAACATCTGAGGAGGTGGCACACATGAATAAGGTACCCTATGCTTTGGCCATAGGGTCAATCATGTATGCAATGCTATGTACACGGCCTGATGTTGCCAATGCTTT
Organism: Amorphophallus konjac; assembly: GCA_022559845.1. Taxonomy (NCBI): domain Eukaryota; kingdom Viridiplantae; phylum Streptophyta; class Magnoliopsida; order Alismatales; family Araceae; genus Amorphophallus; species Amorphophallus konjac. The sequence continues at coordinate 551,557,136 of CM040121.1, read as the reverse complement.
GAGCATGGTCAGTAGATATCAGGCAAATCCAAGCGAAGAGCACTGGAAGGCAGTAAAGGGCATCCTTAAGTACTTGCGAAGAACTAAGGATCTTTTTCTACTTTATGGAGGAGAGGACCTACAGCTTAGAGCTTACACAGACTCTAGTTTCCAGTCAGATCCAGATGATTGTAAATTCATGTCTGGGTTTGTATTCATGTTGAATGGAGGGACAGTCAGTTGGAGAAGCTCCAAGCAAGATACGACTGCAGACTCGACGACGAAGGCAGAATATATTGCTGCAGCTGTAACTACTAAGGAAGCCGTCTGGATGAAGAAATTCATCTTGGAACTTGGCATAGTTCTCGAGATATCAGCTCCCATCTCATTATTTTGTGATAATAATGGGGCAATCGCCCAGGCGAAGGAATCGAGATCTCACCAAAGGTCAAAATATATTCTCAGGCGCTTCCACCTTATTCGGGAGATTATTGATCGTGGAGATGTGGCGGTAGAGCGTGTACCGTCAGAAGACAACATAGCAGATCCACTGACTAAGCCTTTGACACAGACTGTATTTGAGCGCCATCGGGATAAGATAGGTCTCAAAGTTGTGGGTAATTGGCTGTAGATCAAGTGGGAGATTGTTAGTATTGGTGTGCTACATGCCAATTTTGAGTCGGGTAGGCCCAATAGTTGTACGATCTTGTTCAGTATTAATAAGGTGATATTTGAGCGTAAATATGTGATTGTATATTACTTTACGATGTCCCTATGATATGTGGTTATAAAGTCAACTCGAGATGGGATCTCGATTATGAGACTGACTTTACATAGACACATACCTTAAACTGTTCCTGGTTGGAGGGTAATCACTCGGGGACTTTGATTACCTATTAAACCAGTACACATGATGTGTGACTGACCAGTCTCATGGTCATTGGTGCGGGGCACCAACACATATGTGTAGGTGTATATCCTTGGAGGATGTACACTGAAGTGATCCGCTATTAGATCTTCAGATGGTTGATTATACCTAATGTCAACTGAAGATCTAACGGTCTCAGTAGCATCGTTGGTCCTTTGACCTGAGATATTGATCGGATCTTACACGAGAACTGGGATGGTTTAATTACTTGGCTAAGTGACTTTAACCATAAGTCGTGAATTATCGAGTCATTAACCATTTCAGAATACGTGTGAGGATCATCAATGGTCAAGAGGGGATCGCTCACTGTCGGGTATATATCAGACAGTTAATGGGTCATGACACTGACGCTCCATTAAATCCCTGGCCAAGGTCGTGTGAGTTCGTTTAGAACGGACGTCATAGATTTTAAAGGAGGTCATGGTCAAATGGCACGATCATGGGGTTTGACAGAAACCATACTCTCGATCGAACCAGACTCATAGAAGGAGCGAGGGATTATAGCGATGCGGCAACTGTAGACTTACAGGTACCAGACATGCTGGTTTAAACCCGACGTCCTCTAGGATCACGTGGATTTACTTGACCCAACGTGATCAAAGGTTCGAAATAAATTAAACTATTATTCGGCTCTGGTAGAAGCGAATAATAAGTTTAATTTACTTCTAATTGAAAATTAGAAGTTAATGGGCCTTAAACTAGAGTGACTAAGGGCCTAGAGGATCACACACAATGGATTCTTAGGTGAAGGATTATTATTGTACAAATGTATTTATTAATTCCCTTGAAATCTTTTTAGAAAGGCATATAAGAGGGGCTTAATATATATGTACAATAATGAAAGGGAAACATATACAATATCGATTAACAGGGGCTCTTTTAGAAAGGGCTAAATCCTATAAATATGCATCCTACGAGAACTCTCTTGCTCTCTTGGCCTAATCAAGCATCACAGGAAGAGAAGAAGAGATTAACTCCTCCCCCCTTCCTCCCTCTTGCTCTCTCTCTCTCTCCCTAGAAGCGTTCTCTCTCTAGAAAGGGAAGCAAAGGGAAGATCATGGTCGAGGGATACTGTCGCTGCACAAGGATCCGTGTGGATCTGTTCTAAAGGCCGTACTTCTGTGCGGCTCGGTGTTCGTGAAATTCTACATCGGACACTGCGGACAGCGTCGTTCCGCGCAAGGTAAAATCTGTAACCCGTAGTTAGGGGTTGGGATATTTTAATGCATCGATTAGAGCATGGATCTAGGATTCCATCTAGCCGGGTTTGGGTAAATAATTTTTGTTATCCACTGCGTTGCCCGAACAGTGCTTTGTGGAACCTTACAGATGCTACCAGTAGTTCTGCATCTTCTACTGGCACTTCGCATCACTAGATCTGTCTGCTGTTACACTTGCTGAATCATCCTGAACAACTCTCTTCCCCTCTACTTTTTACTTCAACAGAGGATAATCACTTTTATAGTGTCCCTTCTGATGACATCTGTAGCACTCTGTCTTCTTATTTAGATTTGGACATTCCTTTGTTCTTTACTTTATTGTTATCCTTAAATCTCTCACGACTTCTGTCCTTGGCCATCAGATCTTTAGAATGATGTTCATTTCTGTTACACCTGCTCTTGTCTCATTTGACCTGAGGATTGCAGTAACCTTCTCAAACGACAAAGTCTCCATGCCATACATCAGTGTCATGATCAGATTATCAAATGACATGAGTAAACATCATAGCATCACGATGGCTTTATCATCATCATCAAATTTGACCTCGAGTTATGACAAATCGCTGATGATATGATTAAACTTGTTGATGTGCTGAATAGATCTCCCCCTTCGACCATCTGAAGACTATATAACTCCTTCTTTAGGAATAACTTGTTGGTGATGCACTTGGCTATATACAGTGTCTCCAGCTTTTTTCATAATCCCTTTGTTGTCTTCTCTGTCATCACATCATAAGGATCAAGTCTGCAAGACACATCCAGATTGTACTAAAGGCCATCTGCTCCAATTCCTCCCAATCCTCCTAATCTATTTTTCAGGCTTCTCTCCTATCAAGGCCCTATCGACTCTCTGTTGAACCAATAGATCCTTCACTCATCTACTATAGACTAAAATTGCCCTTACCATCGAACTTGTCAAACTCAGCCTTCATCAGTCCACTCATCTTTGAGCATGTATTGTAGATCTTTGTAGAACCTAGTGCTCTGATATCAATCTGTTGAGTACCCCTTGCAGCGAAAACCTCATCGTCCTCATCCGCATTAGACGATAATGACGGATCACTCGTATAGAAACAAAGATGCACATAATAAGAGAGAAGGAGAGAGAAGATGAGAGAGAGAGAGAGAGAGAGAGAGAGAGAGAACAAAGGCATTTATGTAGTTCGGTTTGCCAGATTATTTCTCTACGTCCATATAACCTTCCTCAACTTCCTTCTTTGCACTAACACCAAGAACAGAGATACAACGACAACGGCATGTCTCTAAGACTCGCCTTCTCATGTCACAAAGTTAGGTTAAGTTTTTCATGTTCCAATACATCACATATATAGGAACTCTAGGCACTACACAACAAATATTCCCTAATAGTAAAAGAGAATACTCTTCCAATTATTGGCCCTAGTAAATAATTGGTTACAACCATAAAGGTACCATTTTCCAGACTCATGGCCGTACAGAAATGCAAAACACATTGCCTAGAGCGTATCATTCATTTTCTACTTGGGTTCCATATGATCTTTAGTCTTCTTTATCTGAATTTACGACTTAGACGATATTATTGTCTAAGCCTTTCATTGTCTTTATCGTTTTGTGAACTTAGACGATGCATCGATTGTCTAATTAAGTTTCTCATTTAGACAATCTCGTGATACGTCCAAGTCTTTCATTTAGACGGTGCCCCGTCTAAATCAACTCCAACTTCTAACTTAAATGTTGTTCGGCCTAATTAAGCTCCCGATTTAGACATTGTATTATCTAAATTTGTTCGTCCAAATTATATCATGGAAGTCACCTTGACCTTGTTACTTAGACGATACATCCTCTAACTTATAGAGAATTCTTTTAACTTGTGTTTCGTCTAACTTGAATGTCATTTATTGATCTTGAACCTATGCAATCCATCGTCAAGTCTCTTGAACTACTCCAATCGCTGAATTAGTCAGTCACATCTTCACATGCCCTTTCTCAGATCAGGTGAAAGAAGATGTGTGTGTGTGCGCGCGCGTGCAGACTGCAAAGTGCTGACATATATGGTTCAGGACTGCTAAGAAGGCAAGCACACGTACCGAACACCTGTTATTGTGGTTGGCGATGCTGGATGGGGGTAACTCCAACTTGGCTATATATGAACAAGCTAGCCCGGTGAATGATTGGGCGTGGGTGGACCTTCTCAATATTGGTTGAGGTGGACCCGACGTCGCGGCAGATTCGGGTACGTACAAGTGGTCCGAGAGGAGTGTTTCAACTACCACAATGACCCAAAGCATTGATTTCACATGCATGTGAATGACCCCCTCCCCACTCTCTTGTATTCCTGTTACGTACAATAATGGTGGTAGAACACTGTTCAAATAATTAACAAATTAATTAAACCCATGATCTCAACTAGTTTTAATTAGGCATTTCGATCTCCTTCCCCTTTGATCCACCCAAAGACATCTATCTGGTGGGTAGCATATGCATGCAAATGATCAGTCGTCCCCAGCCTGATTAATTCCAATTGTGCATGGAACCTATATATATGAATATATGTCATATTTATTTATAGATATATCATTTTTTAATAAAAATTTATAAAAATATTATATTTAAATAACATTCTTATATTATTTGAATTAACTCAACGACGATGTGTCTGCTAATACATCGGTGAGAATAATTTTTTATAAATTTATCTTTAACAATAATTTTCATGTAAATATCTCATAATTTAATTGTCACATTGACTGGAGCATGTATTGATCCCACATGTACATTAGTGCTCATGAAGGAATGTTCCTCCAAATTCTTGAAGCTCTTATATCTCCTATATATATATATATATATATATATAATTTGGTAATATTTGGAGTGCACCACCAAATTAATGCACGTTAAATAAACATGAAATAATATGATATCAAGTTTATTATAAGTGTCCATAAAAGTATTAAGTGTGAAATGTGACGTACGTTTCGGGAAAGGACTATTTGATGAGAACAGAAGACTTAAATGCAGAGATCTTCCATAGATTATTATAAAATACTAAAAAGAGGTTCAAACTCTTTGGGCGTATATATTAACAATCATCCAATCTTATTCGTCTATTCGACTTTGGATACTCGGGTAGTAAATTATTTGTGGTTGAACGTGCACGATGACGGATAGGGGTGAGTATTATTCGGATTCAGCCTGAAAATCAAATCGAATCAATATATTTGGTTCAGTTTGATTTTAGTTGAAATTTTAAAAATTTCGATTTGAATTCGAATCAAATCGTATTAACAAATTTGATTTGATTTGATTTTTAAATTTTGAAAATCAAATCGAATTGAATAACTCGAATTTAAGGATATTTTTATCAAATTAATATAAGTATATATATAACTATAAATCATAATTTCGAAAATCTAATCGTCGCCATCCCGATGAAATTTCTGACTCTACGAAGTAAGTTTCAAATCAACTTCTATTTTATTGTAATCGAAGTTGTTAGTTTTTTATGTGAAAATATCGTGGAACTTGCTATTACAGGTTATAATTTTTGATGTTATTTCTTTAATATTTATTTTATTTGATAAATATTTTTTTACACTACCTTTCTCTACTTCTTTTTGAATCTAATTTAATTTCTAAAAGAGGACAAGAATATGATTTAAATCGAACCAAATCGAATAAAACCGAATTAATTTTATTTGGTTTGATTTGATTTCAAAATAGTTTGATTTGATTTACTTTGATTCGAGTCGAGTCGAATCCTTAATTCGATTTGATTTGATTTAAAAAAAATTCTCTTTAAATCAAATATAAATCAAATCAAACCGTGTTCACCTCTGATGATGGAGGCCGTTTAATTAAGGTTGAGTAACTCATTCTACTTATTTGGTTGAATGGCGGGGGTCGAATAGGGTAATTAAGGCTTAGAATAAAGAATTTTTTATCAAATTTAGAAATGTAGAGATCTAGGAATATGTATCTGACCCGATATCCTTATATATTCTAACCGGCTAATTCTAACCGGTACCGCCTTAGGAGGTTCTCGAATTTTGCCTCAGCATATAAAAGCCTTTCAAATTCATCATTAATCTCCGTAAAACTGCTGCAAAAGCAGAGACTTCCCATGTAAAGAAAGGAAGATCAGAAACCTAAGACTCCATATAATTAAAAGCCTTTCTAATCCTTGAGAGTTCGTTCAAGTTAATCTACTCGTTAATTAATTAGTGGAGGCATTGTGTTAACATAAATAATATAAGGGAGCCCAGAATTAATGATTGATACCAACATCTGGATCGAAGGAATATATACATAGAATAGAAGAGAGCAGATAGAACAAAAGGGGGCGGCAAGGTGGTTGCCTAATTAACAAAGAGGATCCTCCAACGAGAGAGTACTCGCAGCAGCCGCAGCAGCGGCAGCGTAGGTGGCGGGGCCGGCGTCTGGAACCTCGCATGCAAAACAACGACGGCCCAACAACAAACAAGCAGACAGACAGTAGGAATTAAGGGGCCACTTATAACTTGCCGCAAATCGAGCAAGGAAATTAACAGGTAATTAATTAAGAGGTGCTTCTTAATTAGATCCCGGGGCCAGTTTCAGGCAGAAGAAGAACGTACGGTGAGAGGTTAATTACATGCATACGTACTGAATTTCGGGGTTGGGTTAACTGGGCTTGGACATCTCTTAACGCAATGCTCGTGTAGTATACACACACAGCGTGCAGGATTAATTAATTAAGCATCTGATCGCGAAACCATGCATGCAGTCATCAGTATGAGCCTAAATTTATGAATGGCAAACTAATTAATGTCGAGGCACACTTGGTACATCATCGTCGTTTAACCCCAAAGTTTGTGCCCAACTAGACTATATATATACCTGTAAGTAATTAAATTAGCTACGCCATCAAATCATCGGTAGCCTTTTTAGCAAAAGCTTTGCCTACTCGATTTCCCCTCTGCCCACACATCCTTATTGATAGCGCCATGCAAAGATTATGGGGGAAGAGAGAGAGAGAGAGAGAAGGGGGATAAAAGGGATGAAGGGGGGGTACGCTGACAGAGAGGACACCAATTGTCGTACTTTTACCCAACGTAATAAATGGGCTGACCCGGCGTGAATTATGGGCCTGGTCAGTGGTTCCGGACATGGTTGTCGCCTTGTGCTGTTGGTGACCCACTTACCCTGCATCATGTCATCCGTGGACACTCCCCACCAAAATTAATGGAAGTGAACATATCCGTCCATTTAAATGGGGGATTCTTGAAAACATGGCCCTTTTAACGTTTGATCACACATTGCCAACAGCAACCGTTACTTCGTGGTTTTGTTTTTTGATTTTTGTTTTTTGAAAAAAAACAAAAGAGACGCGTGTGCCTATGGCTGCATGCAAGCGAGTGGTCAACATATATATATATATAGAGCTATTACCATTCGCAGGTGTTTCGACTAATTAAAAGGCCGGCTGAGCATTTTTGACCAATTTTTTAGTTAACGTCTAATTTTAGGTTTTCCTTAATTTTACAATATTAAGAGAGAGTGTTTTTAATTGATCTTAGACAGTTAAGTTAATCACACCTTCTCTAGCACCCCCGCTTGTTTTATGAGTAATGCTTAGTGCATCTATCGCACTAATTACATCCATCGATGTAATTAATATAATATTTAATATTTTTTAAAATTTTTTGAATGATTTTCACCTCAAATTTATTTGGCTCTCACATCATGTTACCATGTGATGTGATGTGGAGGTCAGTAAAAAAAATATCTCCATGTAAATAGTGAAAAATACATAGTCCGATTTTTATTTTTGCTTGATTCTAAGGCCAAACAAATTTGTGACGATGATCACTCAAAAAAAATCAAATAAATATTAAATGTTACATTAATTACATCATTGGAGGTAATCAGTGCAGTGAGTGCATTAAGTATTACTCTCATTTTATACCTAATTTAGAAAGTACTAATTTGAGACCTTCAGTTGGATGCTAGATTACATGAATAGCTTCTGAAGTTCAGTTCCGTCTCCCTAACATAACAGGAGCAAGGTCATGTTTAATTAACACATGCGGTTCCCGATTAGAAACATTTTTGGACTTCTACAATATTTGAGCGTACGTAGTTGGTCTGAAGGGAGTAGATATATATATATATATGGAAGCCATTCATAAAGTTTCTGAATTCTTTATATCTGCAAATCAAAATCTCAAATTCTAATTTCTTTGATGAAGGTGAAGAATGGGGTTGTAAGAATTTTTTTTTTTGATTTTTATAGCTATTCAGAAACCTGTTGCATACAGCAACTCCTAATTTATATCTTTCTTGGTGGAAAGTGACTTAACAGTTACATCAAATGCATCCTACAACATCTAGAAGTCTTCTCCTACGCGATCCTAAGCCCAGTGTTCATGTACGTAGGAACCCATCTCGTTCTCTCGTCCATCGCTACATAACTCTCTCCCACCGTCTCAAGAAAAACCCTCCCCAAACTCAGCCTCCATCCCTTTTACGTGATGTTTTGTGTCAGGATAAATTTTCAAAAAAATAGATATGAGTCACTCTAGATTAATTTATTTTTATTCTTATTTCTGTATAAGTTTGATATGCGACGAGATAAGTACGAGAATATTCTTATTCGGAGATACAAGTAAGAATAAGTGTCAGTAAAGTACCGTATTATCCTCCTTATCTCAGGTTAAGCAATGTGATGTTATTTTACGTTTGGATGAGATTAGAAGATCACTTAGGTAAAAAAAATTTAACGAAAAGATTTATTTAATTAGACTTTACAATCATAGTTACGACTAATAAAGATTCTAATAAATTTTAATGGATCATATTTATTACTATTAATAAAAATATTATAAAAGTAATTTTTTTAATAATATTAAATAGTACAAATGAAGATATTATTTAAGACATTTTTTCTTTCTAAGAATATACGATACTATTGTTTAATAATTATTTTCTTCGTAATTATGATTAATTAACGGTACAACCTGACTTTAATATGTTTATCTAATCTAATAATGATTAATAATATTATTCAATTTACTATTAATACCATATCATCGTTAACATAAATCAAGCTCTATTTTAATTATGATTAGTGATAATGAAACTTCTAAATAACTTTTTTAATTCAAATTATTTTTTAGTAATAATGAGACTTTTGATCAATCTATTTTTTTCTACATTAAATTTAATTAGCACTAATGATAATTAATTAATTTTTCTCATTTAAAAACATACTTAGTAATAATTATACACTTCAATAACTATTTATTATTGTTAACTAAAATCAATAACATTAATTAATGTTGTAATCTTTGTTTTAATTGTTTTTAATCCATCATCAACCGTCATCATTAACAATAAATCTATTCATAATTAAATTTTTAAAAAAATTATTAATAATATTTAGTAATTACCAAATAAAATCTTATCTTTATCTTTGAATATCCTTTGTGCACGTCGAACAACACGTTGAACTCACTCGCCATCTCTCGTCTTTCTGATTAACACATTTTCATGCGTACAATTCATTATCACAATATTTTTATGCAAATAGTTGGACAATATTATTTACTTATGAAGTAATTAATTATTTAAATTAACCTAATGTATCTTTGAAGAAGTGTGATTTTACATAACTAATAAAATTACTAATTATTTAAATTAACCTGTGACATATATGATACACACCGACGAAAGAAAGAGCTACATTCTTGCTAAACATATTACTAACAAATTTTAGAAAAAAGTAAAAGTTTCAAAGAGTTTCATGTTTACATATTTTCACAAAAGATAAAATTTACAAAAAGTGTCGATCACAGCGTATTACATAACTTGAGTTGATCAAATTTTTCTAACAAAGTTTCACATAACGCAAGTGTTCGATTGACATCAAATTTTTCCTTCTCGATTGTTAGTCGTAAGTCTTTCAATACAACATGATCATCAACCTCTCGTTCTTTTACAGATATGTTAGACATTTTTTTATCGGTTGGTTCACTAAAAATTGAAGGATCATTTCCTTTTCCTGAAACAAAGAGGTGATTATGTTAAACAAATAGAGAGAGTAATCAAATGAAAACATGAAGCACTACTTCGACGCATCACACACTTGGCTGTGGAATAATCAAATATCATTTACAACATAAATACACATTCACAGCACACACTCGACTGTGAAATAATTAAATATCATTTAAAACATAAATACACCTTCACATCAGACACTCGGCTGTGGAGTAATCAAATATCATTTAAAACATAAATACACATTCACAACAGACACTCGGCTGTAAAGTAATCAAATATCATTTAAAACATAAATAGAATGTCCACATTAAGAATGTCCATATGACTATTAATAAAGACATTATGAAGCACCCAAAGACCTGAAAAATGCACAAGATAATATTCTAATCATACTAACAATAACGTAGACTTTGATATGCCCTAAACAAAATAGTTAACATGGCCTAAACAAAAAAATCATATTGAGCATGTTATACATCACACTAGGATTCATAAATAGCATTTCACAATAGTATCAATGACATCCACAATAGAGGCAAATCATATCTAGCACAGTGGTACGACGTTATGCAGTTACCTTACTGGAAGGAGCAGCTCGTACACCGGAGCGGAAGGAGCAGTTCGCACAACAAACAGGAAAAGGTAATGAAGGGGAGGGAGAAGTCAACAGGAAAGAGCAGTCCACTGCAATGGGAGAAGGGGCAGCCAGTAAGCTTATCACAAAATATTATTAGCAGTAACATGCACACACACAGAGATGACGAAGAGGAACACAGTGCAGGCGGCAGAAAAGGGCCGGCAGAGGGAATAGGGGAGTGAGGTCGATCGATCCGGGGCCTAGGGTAGCTGTGGCCTAGAGTTTCCTCACAGAAGGAGCTAGATGATCGAGATAGGGGAGAGGAGAGAGAGGTCGACACAACACACACTAGGGTTTTTGTGCCCTAAGATTTTCTCACATAAGGAGCTAGACGGTCGAGATAGGGGAGAGAGGAGAGAGGTCGATATAGCACACACTAGGATTTCTGTGGCCTAGGATTTCCTCATAGATGGAGCTAAACGGTTGAGATAGGGGAGAGGGAAGAGAGGATGAGGCATGCGAACTTGGTCGAAGAGCAAGAGGGGTTAATCGTGAGAGGGGGAAGAAATAATGCAATCAGATGAGGTCACGAGTCGAAGATGCTCGCCAAAGGACATCAAGGTTCACAGGAAGCTGGCTGAAGATGATCAGAGACAATGCGCGTAGCAAAGGTGAGAACTCCAACGGCGACGATCGGAGGCAGTGCATAGAAGAGCGGAGAAATCCGCCAGAGAGCACGAAGGGTGAAACAGGATGATCGAGTGAGGGCACGAGCCGGAGCCGGTCGGAGAAGAGATCAACCTTCCGAGAGAGTCGGCCAGAGACGATCGCCGGCCGTAGCAGAGGGAGAGCTCAACCGTAGAAGCAGAGCATAGAGAATCGCGAGAGAGAGACGTGAACAGTGGGATCGCGAGGGCACGGTCGAGGGGTCATTCTTGAGAGGGAGAACGTGCATAGGGATGGGGATAAGTTATTTTACTTGGAATGACTTATCCCCATGTTTAACGTCTATTTACAGGGTTAATCTCATTCCCTCTATCCTTGGATAATCTCAAAAATTTTGGACCTACCAAATAGGTAACGGGGTTAATTTAGGGTTAACCCACCCCCATCCCCATATCAAACGGGACCTTAACCTCATTAAGTAGTACCTCTACCCTTCAAACCGAGTATCACACTCTCCATATTCTAGTTCCCCTCGGGCCATTTGATTGGTCCCCCAAAATGGGACCTTTAGGCTGAATTGCTAATTACAGCATAGCCGTATCTAGAGATCTTTGAAGTTTGTCTATCTCTGAACACAGTTGCAGTCATTGGTGGACATGGTCAAAGTCAATCGAATGTCTCGAGTCACTACACGTAATCCATGCCTCCGTTTGAGTGCACATTGTCCAAGACATCTCCAATTTTGCAGCTATCATGAAGTCAGATGCAGTTGCAAATGACTGGATGAAACCCACTTGTTACATAAGCGGAGTAGATTTCGTCTCCTACATTCACTGGTGTTAGAGCTCTGTATAATTACTATGATAGTTGTATATTTGGGGTTTGGGTTTGAGCCAACTGTGCCTTTCACTTATCCTGTTGTATGGGTGGAGCATGTGCTCCTACTGTATATACTACTTAATGGGTTAACGAAGAGAGAGAGAGAGAGAGAGAGAGATATTGGACACTTGCACCAAACAAGCACCGGGAGAAAAGTTGATAACCTTCAGGGAACAATTTGACCCACACGCACACAACAGTCCACGTACGAGCGGCACTACACATGGAGCATGCCATTACAGACAAATCATCAGACACAATGCAGGGCGTCACATTCCTTGGTGTGGGGTGGAGGTGACAATGGAAGAATTGGTATATATGGTATATACATGCAACCTGATCAACGGTCCGCAAAAACACTAAAAACATAGTACCGTCCATCACCTGCATGAAATATATAGCTAATAAGAAAAAGGATCGATCGATGAGAGGAAACCAGACAGTGTGATGCCCATCTGCACGTAAACTCTCTGGCCCTACTATTTATTATACTGCTTTATTCCCCCTGCCAACCCCAACCCGATCGATCTGGAGACCAAGAAAAAGCTAGCTTCAGAAAAAAATAAATAAATAAATAAGAATGAATCTCATCGGTCTTAAAACTCGTGTAGATGCCCTTTCACTTTGCCCATGAATGAGGAGGAGGGGGAGGGGGAGGGCCACTCCTGTAAATACAAGGGAATCAGCTGGATTCTTGGCAATGTGGGCATTGTGGGGAACTCTGAGTCGGGAGTGCAGGAGCTGCAGTTGGACAGCTGCTGCTGCTACAGCAGCAGCACCAGCTAGAAGTTGCAGGTGCGGTGTGGGCATTGCAGATGGATGAGAAGAGAAAAGAAAGGTGGGTGGGTGGGTGGCGTGGCGGTGTGTCAGGATCTACATCTCCAGTCTCTTCAGCCATGTCCAGCGAGCTGTAGGATCCCAAGGAGTGGCTAAAGTCTCTGTCTATATGTGCTCTGTAACCTCTGTTCTTTGCTGTCATCTGGAAGCCTTACCCTCAAAAGAGTGCCCATTTATTGTACTGAACCTTTAACAGAATCCCCTCCCGCTTCTGTACTACTTCTCTCTCTCTCCCCCCCTCCCCCTGCCCTCGCCGCTCTGTCTACTTCTCCACTCTCACACAGAGAAGAGAAGATCATCATTATACGTCTCTTTCCTTCCATCTTTGCAGTGTGATCTTAGAAAAGGCTTCTAATTATTCTCAGATTCCTTTTTACCCTTCACATCGGATCAGAAAGGGGTCGCGACGACTGATGGATGGTGGAGGGGTGGGGGACCATGAGCATTGAGATCCCTGCTTTTAACTCCTGCTTACTTTACTGCAACGTCCCAGTGATAAAAAAAACAGGAAGAAGACTGGAACACCGGGACGAGGGCATTTTCGTCCATTCATCTCATGGGCACCCCACGTGAACTCACTGGCGCCGGAGGATCTTCTGCACGATACAAAGTGGTGCATTGTGCCCCATATATATATATATATATACTCCTTTTCTTGGTCGACTGTTAAGATGATACATCTATTTATCTATATATCTATTCATAAATCTGGAACAACTTGATTACTACGTTCTTGCACGTGCAGACGAGGGACTGCCATGGTGAGGCTAGCTATTCCATACGTCAGATGGGTGCAATGTGCCACGTTCCACAAAAACTCTCGAGCCGGAGACGTGGCTGCGGCCCCACATGGAGGCCCGTCTGTCGTAACGGATCTCTCGTGCCGTCGGTTTGCGGGGCTTTGAAACGCCGCTACTGTAGGCGTGCTCTTAAAGAGGCCCCCCCACCCCCCACCTCAGATGTTTCCATTGCTCCGCCGGCATGCATGCATCACCGTACCGCGAGCAACCTTTGTGAGTAGGTCACCGCAGCATGGAGGGGGGGAAACCCTCTCCATTAATTACGATTCAAAAAACAACTCTCTCTATTTTGACCTGGTCAAGACTCACAACGGGTCTCCCTGACCGGGTCAAAATAGAACCCATGGCTCCTGTAGTCGCCCTTTTATCCCTTTTGTTTATGATTAATTTGACTCCTCCCTGCCTCTTGGCCTTACAGATGTGTCATTGACATCCAAGAGAAGAGAAGGCCCCGGAGGGAAGGAAAAAGTGGGTATTATTTGGAGGGGCGGTGATCGAATTCAAGTTCCACCAGTAGGTAGGGCCCGGGGGTGGTGTTGTCATGGAGCTATACTGGATTGGCACGTACATCAACAGACCCAGTGTCTTTGGCTCCTTATAAACTTCACAGATGTCCCCCCCGTTACCACCACCACCACCTCCCTCCCACACCCCCACCCACCCACCTTCTCTCTCTCTCTCTCTCTCTCTCTCTCTCTCTCTCTCTCTCTCACATGTCCGGAAGAAGTGGATAAATCTGCCACACTCCACTCTCTTCTTCTTCGTCATCGCCATCTTTTCTTCTTCTTCTTCTTCCTCGTCACACGATCTCTCTCTCTCTCTCTCTCTCTCGGTCTCTCTCACTCTCTCTCTCACAGATTAGTAGCCATGAAGACCAACAGGATGAGAGGGTTCATGTGCCAGCCGCACACGTCGACGGCGGTGTGCGTGCCAGGGGATCCGCGGTCGGTGGTTGTGCCGAGGAGGCCCGACCGGACCCTCGTCGACCATGCCAGCATCGTCGACCTTAAATACACCCGCCTGGTGGACGCCCCGCGCTTCAACGCCCGGCCGGTCAGGGAAGATCAGAAGGTGCTGCAGCTGGCCACGTCGCTCCCCACCTCAACAGGAGGAGGTGATAAGAAGGGGCTGGAGATGGCAATGGTTCCGGTGACGGCTAAGACAACACCGCCGGCGCCACTGACAGGGCGGCCGGCGGTGAAGAGGGAGAGGAACGTGAGGGCGCCCAGTACCCTTCCGTCCAGCAATGACCATGTCTTCCAGGTACATATACATAATAACCTCTCCTTGCATGCCTGCATCGGTCCGAATCATCTAATTAATTTCTTTCTTTACCGACGAAGGTTAATTTGACTGATTAAAACCGCACATTGACTCGTTACAGCAGAAAGCTGCATATATAAATTAGAAGTGCAAAACTATAATTTATAAGCTAAAATTTTCAAAGCGTTCGTCTTCTTCAGAATCTACGGACAATATAATTAATTTTTCTCTAACTATATATGGTCAAAAGCCACTGCATCGATCGTCTTCATATGCATTTCTCTTTTCCTCGACATTGTGTTGTTAATTATTTCACAGAGAGGTCACCGGGCGCCAATGAAGTCTTCCAATGGAACGGCAAAAGAGTACATGCCAATTAGATCTGGTTAGATCCATGATAGATAGATAGATATATATATATGTATATGTATATACATATACATATGTACATATATATATATATATGGACATTTTGGAGTTTTGAGCAATAATTAGTCTCCGCTGTGTGATAAATGTACTTTTAACTTCATCGTAGGAAGCAAGAAATGCCTCTTCCCCTCGATCGCCATAATTAAATGGCTGTAAAAATTTCTGATTTCTCTCCCATTTTTCTGCATCTTCTCTTCTGGGTCAGGTCGTAGTGATGAGGGTGTCACTCCACTGCCAAGGCTGCGCTGGGAAAGTGAAGAAGCACATCTCCAAAATGGAAGGTACATTTCTATGTTCACAATCTAATTAATATATATATATATATAACAACACGTTATATATTCGAGCTTCCTAGCTATAGTTTTCTTTTTTATTATTATACATGTTCGATATATATATATATATATATATATATATCCCATCTTTTGAATGTAATTACGTAGTATAACGGGGAAATACGTACGTTTGCAGGGGTCACCTCCTTCAGCATAGATCTGGAGTCGAAGAGGGTGACAGTGATGGGCCACGTCTCCCCTGCGGGCGTCCTGGAGAGCATCTCCAAGGTGAAGAAGGCCGAGTTCTGGCCGAGTACCACCCCTGTGACAGTCTGAGGATCGACAAATTAAATCCGCAGCTCCTTCCTATATATATATATATCTATCTATCTATCTCCACGGATAAGATTGCCACCACACCAAGAGCGAGCAAGCGAGCGAGCTATATAGCTGGCTGTGTCCAGATCAAGTCTTTGCTACAAGATTTAACTCGTAGAACCGCGCCCACAGGGGTGGGGGGAGGGGGGGGTGCGGCGTTCTCTCCCATCTGTTAGGTTAAAGCTCGTCCATTTGTGATCAGAAGCGTACGTCCCCAGCGGGACGGACCCAACTTGGTTGCATGAGAAGGGTGCCATGTCGTCGTTATAGATGAGGCCAGCTAGCTAGCTTCCTTCTCCTCTGGTGGGCATGCATGCATCCTGCCATTGCCCAGTGGGGGATCGAAACAACGCAAGCATGCAGGGGCCCTGCTCAATTAATGGGTGAAAACGACGGGCGTGGGTCTAATTTCTGGGACTCCTTCCTTTTCTTGGTCGTGTTCTTAATTAATTTTAGTTTCGTTGTAGATCTCCTCCATAATTAATCAAAATGCTCTTCTTCTCTTCAGCATATATCTTGCATCAGCTGCATGCGTCTCAATTGATCCCATCAACTAATTAATTAAGCTGTGTCATATATTATAATAATGTTACGTACGTACGTGTATAGCTAGCTATAGCTAGCCAGCCAGCCTTCGGTACTCGTCGTCACTGGATTAATAATTAAGACGAGGGAGCTGTGTGATCGAGAAGGTGAACCGATTAATTAAGGACCATCTCGATCCCGGCCTTCCTTGATCTCTCTCCCTTGCTGGATCCTCCTTAAAGTTTTCCTCTCCATTGTCACGTATCTATGCTGATCGAGTACTGCCCAGCTGATCAGCTTCGAGTACGCCGGAGCTAACAGTCTGGTACGTGTTGCAGGTGGTCCTCCGATTCCCCAGTGACCCGTGGTTGCCGGAGCAGCTGGCCGCTGGGGGCCGGGACCCTCCTAATAATTAATCACCCGCATTATATACACACACACACACACACACACACATATATATATATATATATGATCGATGGTGTGCGTCAGATCAAATGACACTGATCGAGTGGTTTTCCTGTCCACTCCTCGCCCCCATCATCTGGCACGGCATGAATTCTCCGGTCGATGTGGAGTTTTGTGGTGCGCGAGTCCATATTAGCTGATACTAATTTTATACCCAGAAAATGGAAATAATAATAAAGATACGAAATTTAACAAAGAGACTAACGTGATAGGGCCGATTAGCCTACTCGGTATGATGTAGACCATCAAATACAACATACATTGATTGGAACAGCAAGTATTCCAAACCATCATCAACGCAAGTCCGATGCCACATATATTTGTGATCTATTATTATAAAGGATCCAAAGATCTGACAGCAATTTTTATGGTTGTACCTAATACAAGGCTAATATATATAATTGATTGGCAGGCCAACCCAAATTGAAAATAGGCCTAGCCCAAGATTTCCAGTCAAATGAGTTTTACTCATTGCACTTCCAAATTACCTGTCTATGCTGTTCGATCTTTGATCGGATAGCTAGAAAAAAAAATTCAAAAATAATAAAAGGAGGGATGCCCTTAGTGGGTCTATTTTGGTTGGCTCATTTTCATAGGAAAAATTCTGTTTCCTTTGTCTGATTTTTATTGGCTGTTTGATCCAAGATGGACAATATGAGCACTTAGCTTGCAAGAGATACTGCCTAAAAAATTTAAAAATAACTCTTGTTTTTTTTTCTTTCATCGCACGGTGCTGCAGGAGGCTCCTGAGCCGCTAACGGTGCACTCAGTGAAACTCCACTCAAATTCATCCCAATGATTTTTAGCGGAACCCAACCCACATTTCACTTTTAAACTTGGGCTGGGCCAAATGGGCCTGGCTGTTGAGCTGGCTTAGTTGAAATATACAAAACTTTACATGTTCCCCTAGTTTAATTACAAACCCTCTATCTGCATCGTCCTCCCACACGCACGAACATTTCATTAGACGGCTGCTTGCACTGTGCAGAGCAGTGTGTCCCATAAGTTTCTTTCTCAGATTGTTAGTGACGGACTCATCATGAACAGACAATACGCCTTGACAAATTGAACTGCCTGTGCTGCAAGGATACACTGAATCGCAAGTCATAAAGAATAACGATCTGATGTTCTATGCAGATGTAATTCTAGACCATAACATGGGTGCCCTCACAGAGAGTTGGAACACTCTGGAATGTGGGTTTCACCAAAATTAGAACAGACATCTAATGTTCAATGGAATACTTGAGAACCACCCGCGCAGTGAGCAAATACACTTTTGAGGTTAACAGGTCCCGTCCCTAGCTGCTCTTATTGCAGGATCTAAGGAGGCGATTTTGTGTTCTAAATGGGGTCTAAAATCTGAGTAATACCAAATATACAGCATGAATTAACGGAGCCTCGGCTCTAAAACCTGAGTAATACTTGACGTGGGCAACGATGGTGCATACAGCATGAATAAGGATAAACATTGAATAGCAATGTTTCAATAAAAAAGAAAAAAAAACAACAGCAGCACCGATGGAGGAGTGGAGTGAAAAGAGCAACAGCGCAAATGAGATCAGGAAGCCAGTGCAAGGCCCAGCCACTTGTCGTGAGGCAACTGAGGCAACTTCGGCGACAGCGACGGCAATGGCAAGAGCTTGGGCCACAGAGACAGCGTGGGTGATGGCACAGACAACGGAGATGCTTGGGACGAGGACAACGGTGTACTACTCTCTCTCTCTCTCTCTATCTGTGTGTGAGGTGGTGATGGCAGCTAAACCTGTAAACGATCGGATACGGAGCGAATAGTGTGATATCCGAATTCATATCCGATTAATATTCAAATTATCTGATTAATAATCGAATTATTCGTCGGATACTTTATTCGGATAACGATCGGATAAATACAAATTCGAATTCGATTCGAATTTTAAACGGATAATTACAAGACCTACTTAGAGGTGAATTATGTTAACCGTGTGAGAACATCGTATATTATTTTCTCAAAAAAATAAAGAAAGAATGAATTTTTTTTATTTTGAGAGATGTTATCAAAAGATTAGACTTCATCTTAAAAAATAGTAGATAACTTACGAAGCGATTGTAAATGAATTTTTTATTTTTAAATTATATTTTGAGACCAAAAAAGATAAAAAAGAATAATCAAATAATATATTAAGATTTAAACTAATTATATATAGAATATGTATATCATTAAATTTTTATATAAGAATTCATATTCGATCGGATAATATCTAACACGGATATCTTAATATTTAAATTCGTATCCGATTAATAATCAGATATCCGATTAAATTATCCGTCGGACATTTTATTCAGATAATTATCTGATTAAACGAATACAAATTCGAATTCGATTCAAATTTTAAACGGATAATTACCGGGGCTAATGACAGCCACGAGATGGTGACGGTGAGGCGAAGGGGAGAAGACGGTGGATTGGTGGGGGTATCTTGGCTGAATAGCAGGCGATATTAACAGGTAACGTTTCTGTTTCCATAAATGGGTCTGAAATTGGGTGGGTGGAAGGCTGGCCCAACTTCAGCCCACTGGGGTACCCCAGCCCAAATTCAACCGAGGTCCATTTTCATTATTTTGATTCAACCAAAACATAATGAAATTGGGTTGGACCATGGGTCGGCCTGCCCAACTTGCACCCCCCACTAAGAAAACAATTCATCCCAGAACAGCCAGAAGATTAATCTGAAGAAGATTGTCCACTCCACAACACAGGCGGTTAAGATTTTGACGTTCATCAAGCAGAGGACAAGGCCCTGGAATTTTGTATATTTTTTGGACAATGCATTCTGGGGTAACGCGCTTCATCTACTGTAGCGATTGCAAAGAACTACCCAGGACTGTCCGGATACACTGCCTTCGGAAAAACAGCCTGGAAAAAAGCTATCTCAGCGTACCACCAGATAAAACACTCAGCATATCGCATGACAAAATACAGAGCCATTTCTGTACTTCATATACTCTGAAAAATATAAGTGGGCAAAGAGGGTACCCAGTGTTGTTCTATAAAACTTTTATTGGAGCGCTTGATGATGAGAGCTAGTTGCCTTTTGAAAAAACTCTGGCCCCAGTAGCAGAAAAAAACTGCAACATTTTCGCAGACAGAATGAAGAATATGTGTGGGAATGGAAAAGCCAAAAAAGGAGGGGAAAGAAGATATCCCTGCATCAATCAGGAAATGCAGAAAGAAGATATGCAGATTTAAGAAAGGCTGATAGAAGTGGCATACGCTTGAAGAAGAGTGAGAGCTTGCTCAGTGATGGCCCGGTTTCTCGCATGCCTCACCCACTCACTCACAGCCCCCTCTGCTTCTGTCCCAGAAACACCTTTCTCCAAAACATCTGCCGCTTCGGCAAGTTTTCCTTCAGCTAGAAACCTCTCAACTCTAGTGATAACAGATTCAATGCCATCTCCAGAAAGACTACTTTCTCTCATCTGCAAATGACACAGGAGACATGGATTCAGTTCAAAGGCATGATATCAAATTCTATCAGATGGACGAGGAGGGTTAGAGGGTGAAAGAGAGGATGTATAACATCCATCAAAAGGTTTGTTTATATACTGTGCAGACCGGTCTCTTGCCAGCCCAAATGTAAACCAAAATGGAAACATGAGCCAGGGAATAGGGCTAGTAGAAATGACCCATCAAAATAAAGGGTATAACCCCATTGGCTCAACCAACCCATTCCAGCATTGCAGCACATCTCCCTAATATTGACTTCCAAATCAAGATTTGGCAAAGGCAAATTCTTAGAAGCTTTATGGCTAACAACTCATGCACATGAATGTAGTACATTTTTACAACTTGATACCTAACCTTTATAGACGCTGCAATATGAGCCACAGTATGTGCAAGTATGCCACCTCCGCCAGGTGGAATAAGGCCAAAATGTTGAAGAGTTCTTTTCAATGAATCAAACTGCAAGTGAAATCAAAAAATTAGTTTTGAATTTACAATAAAATTATGCACAAAATAACAATTAAAATGTATAGCAGCAGATTAAGCACTGAATTTCATTCACAAGGCCTAGTAGCTAGTACACTCACCATAAAGCTAATCATTAGACATGCTTGCACCAGGGAGTCATGCTCTACAAACTAACAAATTTCCATAAAAACTCCAAAACTTTTATCCATTCTGCTTGTCAATTTCTTCACAACAAAAGAGTCATAAATGTTGTACAGATAAATTCTCAATAGAGCTGGCTTGCTCTATGACAAATGGTAGAATAGGAAAAGCTCATGGGAGAAAACCGATGGTAACAAAGATGAGAATGCTGTGATGGTGTTTTACAAACCTTTGAAGGATAAAGAGTGACCACTGCACAATTATAACCAAAGTCAACAACAACTGAGATGGACTTACAATATAGCGTTACCAAAGGGCTCAAAGGGGTGACAGAGAAACAAGCATTCGAAACACATGAAAGAAAAAAGTAATGACCTAAGGCTATGCTACCCAGATCCTCCCAAGGGAAAGTATGCAGACGCAGCAGACCAGTTCGCACTTTTCTTTTTATGAGAGAAATGTGGACAGTAACACTAATTTCATTAAAATAAGTAGAAGCAGTACAACCAGGTTGGGAGGAGAGATTCCTCCTCAACCAAAATCTAACAAAACTAAAACTCGGCGCTTAATCTTTTAGAAGGTATGGTACTACCCCATGCTCTAATTCAAGCCTTTTAAAAGCTTGAAGAATCACCTTACTCTATCTCATACCAGGTATGATCTTAAACCCATACTCAGATAGCAGACTACAAAATTGCTTAATATCAAATGATTTGACTCTTGTCAGCATATGGAATAAGATAAAGATTACAGTTTCAGAAGATAAGGTTGAAAACTTTTGCCAGTTTGACTTTATTATGCAACTGAAAGCTCCCATCACAACTTGGCTATTCATATTTGCCATTCATACATCATTTCATTGATATCTCAACGTTAGCCTCCTATTTTAAACTTGCTTATAGCATGTTTTACTTTTAGTTCTCCAGGTTTTGAACGTACAAAGCAATATCTCCTTTTTCCTTCACTTCTTTTTAATTGTAGGTTATTTATTGCACCTTCATATTTATATCATGGTAGACATCATGACTCCAGCAGCTACAAAATTGACCACTTCCTAGTCCTCACTTGCCAACACCATCAGCTAATGCATGAGAAGTTTGCATCACATTGGCAACCCAAATGAAATTCTTCAAGACTGCAGTGAAATCAATCCAAAATTGATGAGATAAAATAGTATAATAATGAATGAGTTCTTTGAATATATGACACCCCCTTACAAGCTAAATTGCAGAATTGTCACAACTGCATATGCATCGATGTATGTACTCCCGTTACATCATATGCTCAAAATTACCCCTATAGTTATTCTCCAACAAATACACAGCAAATATTCCATTGTCATCAGCTTGCAACTTACATGTCCCGACAAAGCTACCATCCTGGGTGTGTCCCTTTTGTGTGTGCATGTGCTCGCGCATGCGCACATTTGATGGAGGGAGGGATAAAGAGATGGGTGCAGAAGTCTCCACACCCTAGATCCCCCAACCCCGAGTCCCCACTTCGCCCTCCAAGCCCGACAGAAAACAGAGTGAGACAAAGAGCAAAGAGGGAGTTAGGACCAAAGGGATGCTCTCCCCTCCAGCATCAATGCTGCAATCTGGGGATATTGCATGGTATACACGCACAGGAGGCCAGAGTGGGGGACACTAGTGCCTCCAGCATGGGGCACCTCCTAACTAAATAGAGAATGAGAGAGAACATAGAGGAGAGAATATGAGGGGGAAGGTTATCACAAAGGAAGACAGAATTGGGGATCGGGCTCGGATCACCGGTCCAAAAACCAATCTAGATCGGCTGGATCAGCCAATCCTGGCCGAGAGGACCTTATATGTTTAGAGGTTTGTGTTCTTATAGAAGTTTACAGGGAGTTTTATACAATATTTGTAACTTAAACTTCTCGATCTTGGGGATTCTTTTCTCTTCTCTTTTTGCAGCCTTGCAGGTGGAGCCGTGGGGCAGAAGAAGGAGGTGGCTGGTGGCAGAGGAGGAGGTGGCCGGCGGTGGCAGAGGAGAAGGACGTAGTGACCAGTGGCAGTGATGGCAACAGTAACATCAGTGGCAGCCAATAAACAGGCATTGGTAGCAGGTGGTGATGGTGATGGCAACCGTGAACAGGTAAGTTTTTTCCCTCCCCCTTCTTCTTCCTTCCGTGAACAGGTAAGTTTTTTTCCCTCCCCCTTCTTCTTCTTCTTCCTTTTTTACAACTAAAGTAGACTCGTATTGCACATACACCTGATGGCATGCTTCACGAGTGCATCCTAAATGAATAGCAATGATTCCAAGGTGGAACCAGCAATAAGCACGATACCCGAAATCAGGAGAGTCAGCGTCAATGTGGGGGAGGGAGAGCAGGGAGGGGACTAATACAACAATGTGAATCCAGGGAGGGGAAGAAAGCCCATGAGGAAGGGAACTCAAAAGAGGGGGTAGAAGATGACGGGAATACAAAATGGAGTGGGGAACAGGCATGGGAATACAAAAGTAACAAAATGCAAGTCTGAAGGCGCAGTATGCGGAGACAAGCAATCGGCAAGGTGGCACGACGGCATGCAGGGTTGTAGTTGATGATGGCGGGATGGCTAACAGTGGTGCTGCTGCAAATGGTGGCAGTACAGGCGTTCAGTGGGCAGGGCAGTGCTGGACGGCAAGAATCACCGGGCGATAGAGGGGTGTGGCTGGAAAACTGGTCACAGCCTCCAGGTGGCAGCTAGTGGGGTGCAGGCCAACTCAATGGTGACGAAAACAGCATGCAACGCAACGGGAAGCAAGGTGGCAGCTGCTCGCCTGGCAGCGGAGAACGTCCGGCGTGGGTGCTTCTCGCGCCGGCTACGGGTCGCCTATAACAAAGGGAAGGAGGAGGTAGGAGGTGATGCTGGCCGAACACTACAAGGGTGGACGACGGCGTGGTGGCTGAGAACAAAGAGGGGGAAGAACGTGAGCACTGTGTTGGGGTAGCAGCAGTCGCAGACGAGGCGGCTAGCATTCTGCTAGCACTAAATAGCAGGTTGTGGCCCTGAGTGGGTGGCTGTGGGTGACGCAGAGTTGCAGTTAGTGGCAGAGTGGTGCTGTGGCCATGTTGTTGTGCAGGGGAAGGGGGGATAGGCAACGTAGATGCAAGTTTGGCCGGCAAGATCCAACAGTTGATGTGGCGAGGTAGGCTCGCGGTGGCAGTGGAGGGCCAGGCGTGCCTTTGTGGGCAGCTCTTTGTGGGTGGGCAGGGAGAGGAGGTGTGGAGGAAGAAATAGAGGGGAGAAAGGAGGTGCCCATGGCGGCTAGGGTTGGGGAAGTGGTTGTCACAGTCTACGGAAAAAGAAGGAATAGGGAAAGGAGGAGACAATGGAGAGGCTTGTGAGGGAAAGGGAAGAGGAATAAAAAGGAAGGTGAGAGGAGAGTTATACAACGGGCATACAAAGTGGGGAAAGGAGATAGAGGAGAGGGGGAAGAGAGATGCGGTAGTGGTACAGCTTACCCCTTCTCTCTCGCGGAGCAAGCTTCACAACAAAGAAAAGGTTTCTTTCTTTCTTCTTCAAAACATGTTAACCCCAAGTGGGGAAGTACAACTCATATAAATAGGGTGAGAAAGAGACTGAAGGCTCAAGGCTTCCTTGAAAAGGATGGCCATCCTGGGAAATACAAGAAAATCTGGCACCTTCTTAGAAAATACAAGACTTTGACATTCTCTAGGAGGATCCACCTACCCTAAGATAATAACAAAAAAGGCACTACAATGAGAAATACAAGCTACTGTCAGCATCCTAATGATAGTGGAGATCCTCCCCTAGCTAAAACGTGGTTGGCTCAGGGTTTCGACAGCATTGGTACACCCGTGTCGGATCGAACGTCCGACTGGGACTAGTGTCCCCACTAGGTCTCGTTAGTGTTTGTTGCTTAGGGGAGATTTTGGCCTTACTCCCTCTACACTTGTACATCCTTTTTGACCTTTTATAAATTTAGTGGTACCATCTACTTTCTAAAAAATAAAGCAGTTATCTGCCTTGTGTCCAGTTGTCACCAACGTCCCTATAAGTGCTAAGTGTTAGAAACCTTCAGTTTAAGAGATTTTTGGCCATACAATTCAGATCTTGAGTAGGGAGACCACTGACCTCAGCAAACAAGTTTCTCTCTACGACCAGGAATAAGGAGGTTGAAGTTGCAGCTAGCAGATCAGGAGTGGAGCATAGTGACGGAAATTTTGAAAGATTCCTTTCCCACGATAATGTGCTAGTGTTTTCTTGAAAGTCGGATCATGTGCTAGTGTTGATAGGGTGACGGAAGTGTTCTATTCTAAATTTGAAGGTACATTTGCAATTGAGGTGGAATCTTTTGATGCTGGAAATAGCTTGATGCTTTTGAAAATTTGGAGAGGCACTATATAGGTGCAAGCTGAAGAGTGATGATATCTTTTAGGACAGGGAGTGAGATTCCCAAGGCAAGAGTTCATCAAGGATCGGAGAATGTGTGAGTATGAGAAGGGAGGAATGTGTTAGGGGATGAAGTGGGGTGGTGCACAAGGTGGTTGATATGTCCCACTTCCCCCAAGGTATCTTAGTAGTGGAGATGTGTGGCATACAAAATTCAAAACAAACTTTTCTTTATTGGGAGGGGGTGAAGGGTGGGGATGGGGGGATGTAATACCTCAAGCTTCAGATCCACCTTGGCGGTGCAGTTAGGAGCTCCGATGCAGTGGTAAGTTGCCTTCTGGGGCCAAACCGGAGGGGGAAACAGAGAAATTAAGGTTGAAAATGATGTTTTATGCCAACAGAAATAAACGCCATTGTGGAGCTCTGGGTGTGGATTTAAGAAGTGATCATTATAGAGATTCTAACATCCATGTGTGAGGTTCTATTTATTTTACTATAAGGGTGTGTGGGTAATTAGCATCAAGTGGAAGCGATGCATTTAGATATCAGTTTTACATTGTGGAAACATTTTCTTAAATCGGATGTCATGTTATGGAGACATTTTCTTGAATCAGGCATCACATCATGGAGGGGTTTTCCTAAAGTAGGGATCATACAGTGGAGACAAGTTTTTCTTGCCAGAGATGGGGAGCATTTAAACCTTGTTGCCTTCTCTCCCTCCCCCCTTACATCATCCACCCTCTCCACTTCTTACTCAATGACAACCAGTAAGGAGGTAGGCAATGGCCATGTGCTCATGGTGGACATGAGAGGCAGCATACCCCATGCAAGCGATGGTGCAGCAGCCAATGGTGAAAATCACAATGGGGGAGGCCCGCATAAGCAATCCCGTCAGAAGGGACCAACCAACTTGAGTGCCCATCAGGGTAGGAGGAGTTCGAGTTGAGGAACGGTGATGATCCCCTATGTAAATCTTGGTTTCCAATTCCCATGCCTCTTCCTCATCACTTTCTTGTTGTTCTTTACTTGGACCTTGAGGGGTTTCTGTATTTTGGGGTGTGCCCCCCTTTGTTTTTGACATAAATATCGAGTGTTCGAGAGGTACTCAGGGTAGAGCATTATGCATTTCATGACATTCTGAAGCCACATCTACTAAAAGTGAGGTGAATTCATAAAGATTCACCTTAAGATGATGTGAATGTATAAAAATGTCACCTTAGGGTGACATGAATTTAGAGATATCACCTTGGGTTGATGAAAATTTATAATGATGTCACCTTCAAGTGATGTGAATCCATAGAGGTGTTACATCATAGTGACCATAGTTGTCAAGGCGACAAGGCGACCCAAGGCGTTCACGGGGTCCCTAAACGCTTAGGCGACAAGGCGTCCGCTTAGGCGTCGCCTAGGCGACACTTCGGCCGCTAATTAAAAAATCAAAAATATATATCCTCCAATATATAAATCAAGAATAAAAAATATGAAAAAAATAAAAAAAATACATGAAAAAATTATTGTAATTAAATTATGTGACAATTATAGAAAACTAAGTTGTATAAAAAAATTACAAAAAAATGCAAAAGATTCAAAAGTAAATGTAAAAAGTTCAGAAAAATTACAAAAGAATATAATAACATCAAGAAAATTATAAAAAAGAAAGAGTTAAATGTACATAACCAGGTCGGATTCGGTCCGGACAGGTCAAGGTTGGCCCCGCCTTGGCGCCTAGGCGCCCGCCTTGGCGCCTAGCCCTCCTAGGCGACCGCCTAGGTCGCCTTTTCTAGTGTCAATAAGGCGCTGCAGCGCCTTGCCCTTTCAAGAGCGCCTTGGCGCCTAGGCGGCGCCTAGGCGCCCGCCTTGACAACTATGATAGTGACAAATTCAGTAATTCACCCAAGCCTCATAAAATACATTACTTCATTATTACTAATGATAGTCCCACGCTTATATTATGATAGATTTTATCTTTTTTTCCCTTAAGCACTATGTAGTCAGAGGCGAGAGGCGACCAAGGGGTCGCCTCATGCCTCAAATGCTTAAGCGATGGCCCAGGCGTTTGAAGCAATATTTTATTAAAATAATATATATATATATAATTCAGAAATATAAATATGTCTAAATATCACAAAAAATGCATACATAAAATCAATAAACTTCATAAATTCATTCATTCCTAAAATCAAACAAATTTAAATAAAATTAACAACAAATTAAAACAAAAAATCAAACGGGCCGGGCCGTACGGAGGTGGGTTGGGCACACGGGGCCAGATTGAGGCGGAGGCGAGGCAACTTGTGGCCGCCTCCATCGCCTTTGATAACATAGCTTAAGCATTCGTCATTTATGATGAGCTCATTCAAATCCATTTACGTGGATAGAAGAATTAAATTCACAAAAGTACACGCTATAAAGTTTTTTATTCAGAAACTAAGATGATACAAGTATTTTCATCTAATATATATAATTATATACATTACTATCAGAATAAAGAGATTATAGAGAAACAGAAAAAAAACTATGTAACAAGAAGCAGTATCATTAGCTTGCCTTTTGGCTCAATTGCAATAGGGTATTTGTTCCATTCTTCAGTGTCTCTTCTGGAAGAGTTGAAAGCACCAAATCTAGAAGGGAGTCCCTCTCAAGCCCCACAAGAGAGGAGTGAAGTGCATCTATCTCTTCCTTAATTGGCAGCCCTTTAGACAATGCATCTTCTAAGGCAAGTGCTCCCTATGAATGAATTGACCATCAATCAGTTATGTGGTTATAATTTAAAATTATGGAAAAACAGGGACTGAACCTATGTTTCAACAAACTTCACTTGAACAATTAGCCCTGTTAATAGGAACGAAATTAAATAACAACTAATCTACAGACAATAAAATTACCAAAGCCATTTGAGAAATTTTATTCAAATATAGACTTTTTAATAGGAAGAAAAGATAAACAAACTAATTCTGGAGACAGTGGAATTACCAAAGCAAGCTTGTGGATGGAGTAGCTTTGACGTGCCTCTTCCGATCTTGCATAGAATGCCATACACAAGGCCTTTATCTATTAAATTTAAACAGAAGATCAGTTTACTCACATTATAGTCCAGTGTTCTTTGTCCATATGTTACATGACAGCAAAAAAGAAAGGAAAGAGAAGAATACGTGTATGTGTTGAAAGACAACATGTGAAAATAAAACATGAAAGGATAATTACATGAAGGTTAGCCTCAGCCATTTTCTCCATGTGAGATGATTTCTCTTTTGCAATAGCTGCAAGTAACTCAGCTTTACCTAGTTCCTGGAATTCCTTGAGCTTTAACTCCAATTCCTCCTCCTGTATGGCGATAAATTTGCACAATATTTAGTAAAAGCAGGAAAAAGGATAATACATTTTGAATGACAGTCATAGTAACCTTGTCTTTCAGTTCCATCCTCAGATTCTCTTCAGCCTTTTCCTGGAGCAACTTAGCGGCAGCTGCAGCTTTTACTCTCTCTTTATTCAACTCCTGGAATAGTTGCAGTCATGCTTTATGTTTTTTGTTACATTGTGCAAGTCATGTTTTATGTTTTTGTGACAATGTGCAAATAATGACAGAACAACCAAGCAAAAAACATGCAGGGATGACTACCATATTTGCCAGAACAAACATGAAAGAAAATTGATTGCAGCAGTGAAATCTGAAAAACAAACGCGAAATTTTTTGGAACTACTAAGGCACCCAGATTGCCTTATCTTCTCACATGTAGTTTTCCACTTTGATTTATGTGTAGTCCTCGTCAGCATTATTATTGTCCCGACAGCTTTCTTATCATTAAACATTCTTATGCATACGCTATATTTATTGCAAGATAAAACTCTATATTTATTGCAACATAAAATCTGAAATGAGTTGATTGGTAATCATTGATAAATGCCACCAAGATATTTGTTACAAACAAAGAGGGCCAATAACTTTGTTAAGTTAAATTATATGAACCTAAAGAGTTAAAGAAAATAGGCAGATATGGCACTGCAATCAAGCAGACTACTCAGAAAGAAATAATCATGCTGAAGTATATGAAGGCGAGATCATTTTGAAACCTTCTCAAGGATTGCTGCCTCTTCTGCATACATGAGCTCCCTTGCTTTTGCATCCTTCAATTCCTTCTCAATTCTTTCCTGAATGAGAGTAATAACAGCCATCTTGAAAAGTCTTCAGAAAAACTAGTTTTGCAAAATAAGAACAGACATTTTAAAACAAAATTTAAAGACTCCTAAATTCATCTGATGGTAGAACCTTCAACTTCTGTGTCTCCTCAGCAAACATACGAAAATCTGATTCAGCTTGCCTTTTCTCAGCAGCATGAATGACCTCTATAAAATCAAGTACTATTTTCTGATCTTTGGATTCATTTGTCTCCACAAATTCTTTAGCTGTACCCATAGGAACCTTCAGAAAAAATAAATAAATATAATGTAATCCAGGATCAGAACATTTATTCTGCCAAATGTGTAATAAGATATTTATAGATTAGAAAAGTGAAAAAAGGCATATGGCATTATACAAGTTTTTGCAGTGAAATACCACTTTTTCTTCCGATAAAGGGACTATAGTATCAGTGCTCTCTCTGTGGAGAGGAACTTCAGGCTTTTCTTCATCTTGTTGCAGTGAATACAACTCAGAAAGGGAACTCGGTACCTCCACTTCATGTTCTATAAAAACCTGCTAAAGGAAGGCCCTTAAGTCACTTTGATGGTAAGAAAAAAAAGATGGAACAAGCATTGTATGGGTTAGAGTTAGTGACCAAGATACCCAGTCCGTCACCAGCATAAAAGGGGACCTTGTTACCTAGATGTGGTCTGCCATGCGCTGTGCACAATTCCCCTTTCATGCACTTCCTCCATCTCTACCTCCGCTCTCCTTGCTCCTCCCCCTCTCCCCTCCTCCTTCCCCCAGGTGGAAGAGAGAGAAGGATGTGCACGGGGAGCATTACACATGGGAGGGTGGATCAGGGTGACATGGTGTCCTCCCATGCACCAAGGACAGACTGGGTAGCCTATCTTGATCACTCAATCCATCCCCAGAACTAAGGTAATGACAGTGACGATGATAAGCAGTGAATCAGACACCAACGTAAATGCTAGTTAGGAAAGAGAGACTAGTTATTCACCAGTTTCTTAGAAAGTGGTTAAAATTTCATATAAGAAATGTGTTCATTGCATAAACAGCATCATTGCTGATTTGGTCGCATATTTGCCACTGCCAAAAATGCAATTGCATGTATACCACCCTTGCAAACTTTTATGGGTGAAACTACCACTTGGGTGAAGTGTTACTAGTTATCATTCAGATATTACCCAGATATTCCTTTCCAACAGAACCCAAAAAAATGAATATTTACTAAAGCACCCTCATATAGGCAAAGACGAGATTTTTGCAAATGTATTCCCCTTAGAAGTTGATTCATGGAGTTTGCACTCTTATTTTAGTAATGTTTTTAATAACCTCACAGCATTGTAATACTTGCAAAACTGTCCCCTATTTTCACCATCCATCAGTATTTCATTACAATACTTACCTAATCCCAGCTAACTTTTAAGTAGAATTTGAAAAAGTTCAAAAAGCCCCTTTTGTCAAAAATTCCCCTGTTGTCACCATCCATCAGCATTCCATTAAAACATCTTATCTAACCTTGGTTCACTTTTAACCAGAACAGAACTGGAAAAAGTTCAAAATACCCCTAATCCCCTCCCTCTCTCTCTCTCTAAAAATGACTCTTTATGGGGTTTCATCCAAAAAATCAATTTTACCTAAGAGAATGGAATATTTGCCACACATTGAACGGAAGCTAACCACAGGGCTATTTTGACACTTTTAATTTAAGGACGTTATTTGTTTTGAAAGTAATTTAAGGACATTATTATAGATAATATGAAAATAAGAGCGACAATTCTGCAAACCAACTCCTCTCTAAAAGGTTCCTCTCTCTCTCTCTCTCTCTCTCTCTCTCTCTCTCTCTCTCTCTCTCTCTCTCTCTCTCTCTCTGCCCAATGCAGAGTGAGGACTTCAATTTGAACCAGAGTAAATGCTACCTAAAGTGTGGTCACATTAAAGTCAAGTCACGAGATGTCAGCTGTGGATTTTTCACATTGCCAAGAAATGCAGGTGAACATGCAAATGCATTTCTTGCAATGGCAAATGTGCAATTCCAGCTAAAAGAATACCATGTGTGCAGGGGAAAAGGAAAATGAAGTACAAATTCTCAAGTAGACTGATAGAAACAGGAAGGCATCAGCAGACAGAATACGCACAAATATGGGAGGACATGAACAAAAACAACATGACCAAATCATGCGATTGGAACACAAGAATAAATGACGAAGGAAATCCACTACGATTTGTAAGACACGGACATGGGTGTCAAGTGTTGACATGGATATGGGCATTGGACATAGGAAATTAAAAGAAAAAGGACATGGGTACACATTAAAAACATAATATTATATATTTATAATTATACATAATTATTTTTCAATATGTAGCAACCATTGGTATAAATAATAAATATTCACATTTATGTATTAATATGTATAAAAACTTGATATAAAATGTTAACTAATTACTAAGTTAAAGAAAAAAGTTTAAAATACAAAGAGTTTAAAAGTTAATACTTGTACAAAGTTTAACATTAAGATGTGAAAGATCTATAACATGTTTATACTTAAATATATATACATGTTAAAGCCCACCCAATTATACAATGTGACATGCAGTTTCAAAAAAAAATGTTTCAAAAAATACACTAACTAGCATGCATGACACAAGCTAACATTGGAGCGTGAAGCACGGAAGAAAAACTTCCAACCATTTCGAGGAGAAGAAAGCATGTTCACAGAAGAAAAGGCTGCTCTCCCTAATCGGACCATGTCGGCACGTGTGTCCATGTTTCCTCGTGTCGACTTGGCACGGAAGTCTATTCCGCAATCCATAAACCATGCCAA
Source organism: Amorphophallus konjac (assembly GCA_022559845.1). Taxonomy (NCBI): domain Eukaryota; kingdom Viridiplantae; phylum Streptophyta; class Magnoliopsida; order Alismatales; family Araceae; genus Amorphophallus; species Amorphophallus konjac. Next base: position 551,524,470 of record CM040121.1, on the reverse strand, counting down.
TATAAAGTTTAACCTTTCCTAGGGAAAGGTACGCATATCCTGACATATATCTCTTGTGCGTAAAGCATGAATGCCAGGTTGCAGTCACAGCATTTCATTTTAAAGCTCTTTTATGACACCAAAGGAATTAGCAAAGCTAGATGGCACAATTTAACACTCAGAATCTATTCATTCCCATTAAAAGGTAGAGAATATGTCTACCACCTGTTGATGCAAAAAATGCAACACGACCTGCTAATGAAAAATAAATTAACATATCATCATGGTTTATTAGCATGCGCATTATTGACCTCGCGATATTAGGTATATTAGACAATATGGGTTCGTGTATTAGACGTTTCCTCATCGACTGTCATTGGTGTTAATTTACATCGACTAAGTCTACACCTTTCATTAACTGTCAAAGAAACCCCCATCAATATCCACTATGATATTGAGGGTTTTTCATTTAATGGTTATGATCATGATGATCGCCCATTAGATATATAATCTAGCAAATAATTTAAGGATTTTTAATCCTTGAATGTGTAATGAAGATAATCAGTCTATTAAGACTCATCCATTTGGTCTCGATTAAGTAATCGAGCCATTTAATGTTACAATCCTTGTTCCGATTGGTATGATTAGGCCATAGGATTTGTACAAAATGATTGCTGGATTTATATATTATCACGACTGGACCATTGGATTTGTATACGGCCACGATCAGACTGTTGGATTTGTATCCGATCACAATCGAACCGTTGGATTTGTATCCGGTCACAATTGGACCGTTGAATTTGTATACAATCAAGATCGAACCGTTGGATTTGTATCTAGTCACGATCAGATCGTTGGGTTTGTATACGGTCACGATCGGACTGTTGGATTTGTATCCAGTCACCATCGAACCGTTGGATCTATATCAAGTCATGATCGGATCGTCAAATTAAAGTATAACCACGATCGGCCGTCGGATCACCATACGATCATAATCGAATCGTTGGATTGAAGTACAATCACGATTGATTGTGGATCGCCATATAATCAAGATCGGTCCGTTAGATTGAAGTATAACCACGATCGGCCGTCACCATATGATCATAATCGGACCGTCAGATTTAGGGGTGAGCATAATTCGGGTTCAACCCGTAATCCAAACCGAATCAACAGATTTGGTTCGGTTTAGTTCGGGGTTGAAATTTCCAAAATTTTGATTTGGTTTAAAATCGAACCGTAGTTAAAAATTCGGTTTGGTTCGGTTTTCAATTTCTAAAAAACCAAACCAATCCATATAAACTAGTTTCTCTGGGCTAGGATATTTTTGTCAATTTCACCAAACCCTAAAACCCACCCAAACACGTTCACTCACACACACCCAAGCTACCCAGCCCCGCAGCAACGCAATCGGCCCTCACCACTCACCAATCACCCCCACCCCTCACCCTCGCAGCCCTCGTCGGCGGCGGCCATTCGCCCTACAGCCCTCGCCGACACGCCGCCCAGTCGGCCTCACCCCTCGTCCTCACAGCCCTCATCGTCGTCAGCCATTCACCCTACAGCCCTTGCCAGCACACCCCTCGCCCTCGCCCTCGCCGGCTCACCCCTCGCTCTAGCAGTCGCAACCCTCATCGGCCCCTCGCCCTCGCCAGATCACAGCCCTCGTCGGCACCCTAGCCGGCTCGTCCCTCGCCCTCTCAGTCGCAGCTCTCGTCGTCCCCTCGCCCTCGGACCCTAGGTGTCTCGCAGCCCTCGTCGGCCCCTCGCCAGTCACCCTCGCAATCACAAGCTCGCAACCTCTCCCTTCTCCTCCTCGCCAGTCACCGTCCACCTCCAATCCAAGGGGAGAAAGATCGCTGCCGCCACTAGACACCAGCTCGCAGCCAGCCAGCCACAGCCTCTCCCTTCTCCTCCTCATCGGCCGCCGTCCACCTTTGTCCAGATATTGTTAGGTATTGTTAGTTAGGTGTTCTTGTTAGTAAAATATGTTGTGTTTTTGTTAAGAATTTGTTAGTAAAATGTGTTGGTCGGTCAAGATATTGTAGGTTCTTGTTGCTTGGTATATTGACATCATTCTATTAATAACGGCGTCAACAAGTGGATATACAAATGTAATGTTTTTAATTCTATGCCCACTACAAAATAGATTTGATTATCATTTATGTTATATTAATATTGAATTATTTAGATATTTGAATAGATGTCGCAAACTAGTGATAGGCCCAGGCTGCCCCAGCCCTACCTATGTTTAACTTTGGCCCAAACCAATGTGCAATGATGGTTCAAACTGAACCAAACCTTAATTCGGTTTGGTTTGGTTCGGGGTTGACCCCTCAATTCGGTTTGGTTTGGCTTCAGAAAAATTCTCTTCAAACCAAACAAAACCAAACCGTGCTCAACCCTAGTCGGATTGAAATACAATCACGACAGACGTCGGATCGCCATATGATCACGATCGGAACGTCGGATTGAAATATAATCGCAATCGGCCGTCGGATCACCGTTGATCATGATCAGGCAGTCAGATTGGGATATGATCTCAATTGACCGTCGGATTGCCAATATGATCGCAATGGGTCCATTGGATCAATGTATAATCACAATGTTCCCTTTTGTAAATCAGTTATATGTGTTATGAAGCATTTTTTTGGTAATGACACACTTGTAAATAAGAAAGTGTTAATAAGAAAGGAGTTCCCTTCTGTGCATACTATTCTCTTTGTTTAATTCTGCCTCGATGTCTTTATGATGCTTTGTGTGTCAGTTTTCTGCGCTCAAACTCAGACTACCACCTTTCTGAATAAACAGGGGTGTGTGTTTTAGGTCATGTGGCTAAGGCCCAGGTTAGTCAAAGCAAACTCTAAGATGAGTGAGATTGTTAGAACCATAAGATTCGGCCTCTGAATAAAAATCTGAGGTAGATGATTTGAAGTCCAGCCTTCAAATGAAAATTTAAAATGGATGATGTAGAAATCAACTTTTGAATGGCAAGTCAAGGTACTGCATTCAAATGAAAATCCCAGGCAGATAATTCAAAGTCCAACTTTCAAATGAAAATCCAAGGCAGATGACCTTCAAAAGAAAATCTGAGGCAAATGATTGACAGTCTGACCTCTGAATGAAAATCAGAAGAGAATGATTCAGAGTTCATGATATTGGTAAAAAATGAGAAACTAAACATAAGGGAGGAAAAAGAAATAATAGTAACTTGGTCTAGGGCATCCACCATTATACCCACAATGATTGGCCATACAATCGCTATTCATAATGGAAAGGAACATTTACCCATTTATATAACAGATCGTATGGTAGGTCACAAATTGGGAGGCACAATAAATTGAGGGAGCTAATAAATATTGAATTCATTCATAAAGCCCGAGTCACAGATTCTGGATTTGCTGGGAGTCAGTCTGATCATTGGTAACACTTGCATAGGCACTTGGTGCTCTAGGTTCTCAGGATCAATCACCCCTCAACAACTTTGTCCCCTCCCAACTGGGCGCCAGCTTGCCAACCTTTGTTGGCTGGGACATGTCACGTGCATACATCTCAAAGGACCAGGTCTCCGAGTAATAATCCCCAGCAGTGTGTTTTTTGAAAGTGAGTAGTACCACTGTTTCATTAAATGAAAAAAGGATGTACAAATATAATCAGTAAGCTCCCAAAAAACCCTGTACATAAGAGGGCCACACAAATGTGACCCACACTATCCCCCCAACAAAACAAAAAGAGAAGAGTTATGAGAGCCCACATTACAAAAGAGTTCCGCCCATTCTCACTTTCTCACATACAGAAGAAACCACTCTCTCCACCGTTGTAGGTTCCCTTCTGAATGTCCTGTTGTTTCTTTCCCCCCACAAAGTCCAAAGAGTAGCATGAGGATCATCCATGAGACAATTCTATCCCCTCTGAGAGTCCAACTTCTGCCCCATCTCCTAATAAGGTGGTGCACCTTTATGTGGCCGCCAAGAGAGCAATATGATCTCCTAGCATGCTCATCCCACACCCCCTGAGAATAAGTGCAGCCTACAAACAAGTGGCCCAAAATCTCGTCCTCCTCTCCACACAGGTAGCATGTCAAGGATATGCCCTGAAGAAATGGAAGCAGTCTATCTCGGGTGGGTAGCCTCCCACGGGAAATCTTCCAAGTGAGGAGCTTCACCTTCAGCGGGCTCCTAGGCCTCCAAATCTGACAGGCAAGGCAATGGCGAACCCCCCCCCCCCTCAATCGGAGGTAAAGGTGTAAGCTGACCTCATTGAGAAGATACCATCATTTCCCCACCTCCATGTCCACACATCCTCTCTATCAAGATGTGGAGCATAGTCCAGGAGGAAGTGAAGAATGTCCTAAAGTTGCTCCACCTCCTCGGCCCTAAGATTCCTCCTAAAGGTTGGTGTCTAGGTGCCTCCAGAAAACTAGAAATCAAAAGTCTAAGAGACAACCCTAGAGGGGCTGCTGAAATTGCAAAGAGCCTCGGAAAGGATGAAGAATCCCTAGCAGTGTACCCGAGCATTGTGGTATTTAGCCATTTTCTATCAAAACACCACTAGTCAGACCTGAGCCATGCCCCTGAGCTCTTCGATGAGGGCCTACTTGTCCTTCAAGAAGACTGAGTTTTTAAAAGCCTCAAATGTCTGCACTTGAAGAGAGAGGAGGCCAATCTTTACCAGGGCAACAGCTCCATCACAATATCACATAGGTCGAACTGAAGGGTGTTTTGCCCATTCAGACTGGCTAGTGGTAGGATACACCCATAACACCAAGGGAATCTCCTCCACCCACCTTCCTTTGGCCTGATTGAGATGGGTTTGGGGGGCATGTAGAATTGTATGGTTGGTCACCTCAGCCAACCTGATGGTCTGCAGATGGGTGACCAAGGTGAAGCACTAGGTGATCTCATACGTTCAACAACATTTGTAGAAATAGTCATTGTGGAATTGCCATCTGTTATCAATAGCAATGATGTGGGGGATGCTAAATATGTAGATGATCGATTTCCAAATGAAGCTCCAAGTTGCCTTTCTATGATATGGGCCAAGGGTTCGACCTCGGCCCATTTGGTAAAGTATTCGACAGCCACGATGAGGAATTTCCTTTGCCCTTATACCAAAGCGAAGGGGCCGAGGATGCCTATCCCCCATCGTGCAAAGGTCATGGCTCGACAAAGGCCTTCCAACTTTGAAGCCAATGTGTGGCTCAGATTGGCAAACCATTAGCATTTGTCACACCACTTGTCAAAGTCAGCCATGTACTATATGAGGATCGCCACCAACATCCCCGTCGAATGACCTTATGAAGAGCTCAGCCACCAAGATGAGCTCCTCAAACTCCTTTGTGGATCTCCTGGAGGACACATGATGCCACTTCCAGCCTACATTTAAGATACAACATCTTGAACAATCTCAGAAGAGCTGGCCATTCGGGATTAAGAAGCGCAATGACCTTTGCTTCACTTTCTGAACTTTCGCTTTGCCCTCTGATAGCTTCCCTTCCTTAAGATATGGCGTATGGGGGTCCAACCAGCAAGGTTCTTTGGGCCTTTCTAGTTTCCTTAATTCTAGTTTGGGGTTCCTAATCCTTGGTGCTTGATCGGGTTCCTCAAGGTCAACAAGTGCCGATTAACCAAGGAATTTTTCACCAGCATATCGTCCACATATATCTACATTGCGTCCGACCTGATTTGCAAACATCTTGTTCCACTAGCCGCTAATAAGTCACCCCAACATTCTTGAGGCCAAATGACATTCGGGTGTAGCAATGGAGGCCAAGGTCTATAATGAAGTTGGTCTTCTCTTCATCCTCCAAGTGCATCAGGATCTAGTGGCACCCAAAGTGCGTATCCAAGAAGCTCGGGAGTTCATGCCCAGTTGTAGCATCAACGATCTGGTTCATCCTCCCTAGAAAGAACCCATAGTTGTCAAGGTGACAAGGCAACCCAAGGCCTTCTCAAAGAGCCTAAGCGCTTAGGCGGTAAGGCATCCACCTAAGTGGCGCCTCTTTAAAATTTAAAAATATATATGTCCCCAACTTAGAAATTGAGAACAACATATATTAAAAAAATGTAGATTTCGGTCTAAAATTGAGAGAATTAAACATGTCAAATGCAGAATATTGAATATAATATTGGAAAGAAATTGAATAACAATGAGACAATAAAATTGAATATATAAGAAAAAAACAATAATAACAAATACTATTCACGATAAAAGTTTCGTTAGAAGATTTTGCTACTATAAAAAGAACCAAATTAAATTGGTACATGGCACACCGGAGTTCTAGCATTAATTCACGAGAACAACAGCATGTCTAGATGCAAAGAAATTGTTGACAAAGAAAACAACATAAATTTCTGGATATAAAGGAACAAAATCAACATAAACTGCTAAGAAAGAAAGAGAGTCTAAGAAAGAGGGAGAGAAGGGTCCCAGATGGGGGCAAGTCGATAACAATGGAAATGGCAGCAATTGATGATGGCAACGCAGTCGATGACAGCAATGATGGAGGCAGGAGATGATGGTGAGGATGGAGGCAGTCGATGTTGAAGGTAAGACGACAATATGGTGGAGGTGAAACTCTAGAGGGGGGATGTGAGAGACAGTCGAGCGAAATGGGGTTAGGTATTTAAACATGATCGATTTGGATCCTGTTACTAAAGATATGTCGGGGCAAGTGGACCCAAGAAGCATAAGTGGGCTGCCTAGCTCGCCTTGTCTGCGAAAGCAGCCACCTTGGTGACTTTATGGGCCACAGGAAAGGTAGGTTGGTGCTTGTAATCCTCAAATCTGCATGGTAGCTGTTGGAGGCAAAAAGAAAATGACACACAAAAAGTGAAAATAATAAATGAATCGGCTATTTATAGGGGCTGCCCCCTTCTATAATCCCCTAGAGGAATTTTTGGACCGGGTCCACCCCTCCCAGGGGGGGGGGGGTGGTTTGCCCCAGGTCCAACCCCCAAGGAGGGTTTGCCCCGATTCCCACCCCCCTTTGGGGGGTTTGCCCCGGGCCCACCCCCCTTGGGTTTGCCCCGGTTCCAACCCCCCAAAGGGGGGATTTTTGCCTTGGGTCCATCCCCGTGGACTTATAAAAAAATAGGGGGGGAATGAAAAAAAAACTTGTGGAAAGGCTTGGGACTAGATCTTGACTGTACTTACAATCTTTGGCCTTAAAGGGGTGCTCTACCGTAATTAATGGGTGATACAAAACATCCCTCAATTAGAGACCAGGTTTAGTCCTTGGAAATTCCCCAATCAATGGCAATTCCATGATGACCGGCAACAATGACAGCAGTAGCAGCAGATTTGCAGCAGCGCAGCAACAAGGGCTGCAACAGCAACACTGCAACAACAGCTGCAACAGCAGCAACGACAATTAGCTGCAACAACAGCTGCAACATCAATGCAACAATTGCAACAGCAGCATCAATGCAGCACCACACCAGTAATAAACGTAGCAACAACAGCTGCAGCAGAAGCAGTTAAGATTAAACAACAACAGCAGTTAAGATTAAACAACAGCAGCAGCAAGTAGCAGCAACACCAACATCAGCCCTTATCATCATCAACTTAAGAGGAAAAATCAACTAAACTTGACACAAAAGGGGGTTTGGACCCCCATATGGGGGTTTTGCCCCGGGTCCAACCCTCATATGGGGATTTTGCCCCGGTTCCACCCCCATATGGGGGATTTGGACCGGGTCCAACCCCCATGTGGGGGTTTTGGTCCGGTTCCACCCCCCATATGGGGTTTTGGTCCGGTTCCACTCTCCCCACATTGGGTTTGGCTCGGATCCATCCTTTCTATGGGATTTTGGCCCGAGAACAACTCCTAAACCTGGGGGTTTAGTCCGGATCAAGCCCTAAATCTCTCATTTTGCCCCGGATAGAGGGTGTAACCGCTGGGACTCCCTCGGGGCTCTATAAATACCCCAGTGGGGCCCCCATTTAGAAGGGGGAGGAAGAATGCAGACAAAGAGACAGAGCGCACAGACGGTGCTTGGTGCTTATGTTTTCTTTTGAAGGCCCATCTCCCTGGGTTTTGTGCTTGTGTGGTGATTGTGTTGTGCTGTGAGGGTATGCTATAAAGAGAAAACCTCTCTTAACTCATGTGCATCACCGGCCACTATGTGAATTATGCAATCTATGAATCTCTTGGGGAAATGAGAGCATGCCCCCTCAGAATTCTAACCTCATAGGAAGGCCTTTTCAAGTCTTATAACTATGTGGACACCCGAGATGTGTCCGAAAAATTTGTATAAGCCTTGATTGTCTATGAACAACGGGTCGATCCCCGGCGTTGCGCTGATGGACGCGCGAAGCTGGATCCCAACCCATCAGAGCTCGAGAAGGGGAAGCAATCTCCCGAGAGTCTTTGATCAACGAGTCTCCCCCAATGAGGGACTTGCGCCTCATGCCAAAATTATACAAAAACCCTTGTTCAGTCCAAATATTACCAAAATATCCTTGGTCTGGACAAATTACATAAATACCCCCAATGACGGGACAATTGTAGAAATACCCCGAAAGAGGGAAAACTACAAAAATACTACCAAAGGTGAAAAATTGTAGAGATACCCATGACGAGTCTGAAATTGCAAATATATCCAAAAAAGAGGGTTTGATCTCTATGAGACTCATTCAACGGCCTGCTCTAGTGGTGAAATTTAGGCCACATGTAAATCAAATGACCCGACTATGTAATCGGGATTTCATGTATTTTGTAAGGATAAAACCAAAGAATAAAATATTTATTTTTCTCCTGCAAATGTGTATCTCTATTGGGTGATCTCCTTGATCAAATTTGTTAGAGAAAACCCCCAATATCACAGCTGATATTGTGGAGGCCGAAAAATATTTTCTTTGACAATTAATCAAGGGTATTCGGACTTTACGTCGATGTAAAAAAATATCGACTATGGTCGATGGGGAAATGTCCCGTACCTGAACCATAATCATCTGATAAACATAAATTCGCAGAAATAATAATACACCTGCTACCTAAATAACCACGAATGTGCATTTTCTTCTTCAAAGGAGAAGTATTTACTTATCTATTTATTTATTTATTTTCGTGCGATAAACAGTAGCCTAGGTAGCACCCAAAGAAGGCAAAACCGGAGATCGGGCTCGGATCATCAGGCCAAAAACCAATCTGAATTGGTTGGATCGGCAAATCCAAGCCAATCCTGATCGAGTCCACCTGTGTTGTATATAAAATCCCCTAAAAATGTTATGTAAATCCCTTGTACACTAACATAAGAACTACTTATTTTATAGTTTTTAATATAATTTTGCAACTTTCCCTTCTTTAGCCTTCTTTTCTTCTCTTTTTGCAGCCTTGCAGGTGACGCCGTGGAGCAGAACAAGGAAGAGGTGGTCGGTAGCGGTGACGGCAGCATCAGCGACCTTTGGCTAACAAACGTCTGCAGCAGGTGGTGACGGCAACAGCAGCAGCTAAATATTTTCTTCTTCTTCTTCTTCTTCTTCTTCTTCTTCTTCTTCTTCTTCTTCATTTTCAGTTATTCTTCTCCTTCTTTTCCTTTTTTTTAAATGTTACACAGTGGGACTGGCCTGGGGATTGCGCCAAATCGGCCGATCCAACGTGGTCCACGGCCTATCCTATCGCAATCCAGCTGATCCGGCCAAATGGCCAATCCCGGTCAAAAGTTGGGGCCGGGTGGATCAGACTCGAATTGGTTGGAGTTGACATCAATTGGATCGGCCAATCTTGGCTGATCCAATCTGATTCTTCCTTCCACGGTGGCACCTAGGCACATTATATCTGTATGTATGTATAAATATGTGCACGTGTTCTGCGTGTAATGTTAAAACAAACAAACAACATGGGATATAACATAAGATTAATGCATTTTAATATTTATAAAAGCATATATTACACTAATTTGTAACAATAACTATATATAAAAAGAAATGGAATCAGCCAGTGGGTTTATAAAGGGGCATGTTTATCAACAAAACCTCCAAAACATATCTATAAAAGGCTTAACAAGTTGGGAAGATTTCAAGCTACAACACAAGGTTCTGATCAGGACAGTCCAGAATGGGTATAGGGACAGCCAGGACAGACTAGAATGGCTGAGATGAGCAGGAGACCCACTGGACTAGAGTAGAAAGCGTCCCACCTTGTTTTCTCATTGGGACAGAATGTCCCAGCTAATTCTGTCCAGGAAAAGACAAGATTGACAAGTGTGATAGGTAGTGCTATTGTAGGGAATAAGAAAGCTAGGAAAGTAAAACTGCAAAAACTCATTATATTGACATCAGTTGTGGTGTCTTACCACAAGAAAGTAACAAATCAGAATTACCATTTGCAACAACTTATTTCAGTTCTAATTCAGCCAAAACATGACCTGGACTGACCAATACTACTGAAGCCATTGTCTATCTTTTGGTGCTAGAATTTATTGACCTTAGATAATTGTACAATTGCTCCATCCTTGCTAACTTTTTTCAAAAGATTTTCCACTAATTTGCCAATGTCAAAACAAAAGCTCATCTATCAGATGTCTTCTTAATACAAACGGCAACTAGTGCGATGAGGCTCCCACCAGTGGGGGGACTAGGGAGGTTCAGTTGTACACAGATTTACCCTGCTTTTGATAGAGAGGCTACTTCTCAGAACCTCCAAGTCACATTCGAGAAACCTTACTAATGCAACCCCCCATGCCAATTAAGCAGCTTCTTCATCAAACCTCATTAACTCCCATTCATCAAAAGGGACTCATCAATCCAGGGTGAGCTATACCAGATGAAGCATTATCCATAGAAGATTTAGCAAAGTTCTTCAACTGCTTGCCCACCTCTCATCAACCCTTACAAAGTCATGCCGAGTACCTGGCTAAGATAACTGTAGAAGAAGGCCTGTCAAAGACTCAAAAGTCCCACTTCTTGTTAACATAGTTTAAGCTCATGTGAGCCAAGACCAACACTTAAAAGGTTTCCCTAGACATTGGAAAGATCATAGATGAAGATGGAAAAGGAAGCTTAACAAAGAATATAAGTTCTTTGGTGAGGACACCCGAGCGCGGATCCGGTTCGACCCGACCCGCGTTTACCGTCGACGGAGGCCCCGAGCAGCGACTTCGGCATCCTTATGGCTTGATGATGACACTTAGCACATTGATGTATTTTTCTTTTGATTATTTGACATTTATTTGAGAGAGAGGCCCATTTGAGGCCCATTTGATGTATTTTTCTATTTTTCTGTATTTTTGGGTGTGGTTTTAGCACCATTTTAGGTCTCAGAGATATTTTGGTCTTTAGTCTTGTGAGGAGACCACTAGGGTTTTCCTTGAGTATAAATACTCATGTAGTCCTCCTTTTTGGGTAATGATGAAAAGAAAAGAAATTTTTATGGACAATGGCGGCCGCTCCTGTTCCTTCCTCCTCCTGTGAAGGGAGTTATCTGAGGGCGCGAAGCCCTAGGGCGTGAAGCCCGTCCCATCTGTCGTGCGCGACGGTGGAAGCTCCCCCCCCCTCTACTGTTCGCATTTACTCCCCACCCCGACCCCACGACTCCACGAGCCGTTCCCCGTCCCACCACATCCACCTCTCCCCCCCCCACGTCGCGCTCCCCCGTGTTCGCACCCTCGCGACCCCACTCCACCCCCACGAACCCCCTCTTCTTCTTCCTCCTTCTCCCCCTTCCACCGTTTGCCCCGCGCTGCTCGCGTTTGAAGCCCCCCACCCAGAGGCAGTAGAGCCCGTGCACCTCCACACCGCCCGCAGCAGAAAAGCCTCCTCCCCTGCGTCAGCCGCGCTCGCGGCCAGCCACCTCCGCCGGGCCGCACCGCCGACCGTCCGCAACCACGACGGCAGAAGCCGCCGTCCCTCTCCTGCGGTCGCCGAGCTCGCGGCCCCGCCATCACCGGACGCCGAGGAAGCGGGTCTCACCGCCACCGACGCTCCCCTCCCAGTCCCCCACCTGCGAGCGACGGACCGTGGTCGCCGCCCCGGCCGCCGTCCCGGTCTGCAACTGGGCAGCGACCGCCCACAACACCACCCTCCTCCCCTGTCGTCTGCCTTCTCGCGGGAGACAGCAGCCGCGACGGACGGCGCAACCACTCCGCCGCACACCAGGAGGGTCGGCCGCCACCCGCATACTATCGTCGCCGCCTCCAATTCGCGTGACCGCCCGGCTACCGGTCGCCCCAGTCGACCCCCCCCCTCCAGGACCTCCTTCGCATGTGAGCTCCGCGGCTTCGGTCGCCGCCGACCCTGCCTGCCGTGGCGAGCAGCAGACGCCACACGCAGTAGAGCGCCGATCGATTCCCTGCGGGGACGACCCCCCCCCCCACCTCCGCCACTGTCGCGGCCAGCGCCCCCGCCGTCCCCGTTCGCCCACGTGCAGCCTCCCTGGTCGCCCCTTTCGCTCGTCCGTCGCCACATGGGAGGTAGCCGCGCCGCCACCGGGATCCTCCCAGCAGCCATCCCTGCCGCCTGGGGCTAGCTCCTGCGCCCTGCCTTCCTCATCGCCCTCTGCCAGCTGACTACGTTCTCTCTCTCACTCTCGACGGACGCGATTCAACTCGGACCTCGCTCTTCAGCGAGCAGGTTATTCTGAAAGCTCGCTCATATAACCTGCTTATCTAGTATCCATGTCATATCTGCCACCGTGATTGAGTAGGGCACCTAGCTCTTATATTATTATCCTGCCGGCTTGTTAGATTGTGCACGTTATCCTATCCCGAGGTGTACCGATTTGAATATGTTAATTGTGCATGATTGATACTCTAGATCGTGGTAGTTCTACCTACCGATCGGTTCGACGTTTCTCGCTGCGAGGGAAGGTTTCTTAGCGTGTAGCTACTGTTGTTTGGCGTAATTTATCTCTTGGCGTTCGAATACACGTCGGAATATTTGTCGGCCTATCATAGCGAGCTTGCTGATCTAATTAGCTGCCTAGTCGGACTCGTTTGAGTACACCGTCCCGCGTCAGTCTTGGTATCAGAGCCTAGGTCGGCAGTCTAGGGTGTCACCACTTTGTCATTTCATACATTGCATTTATTGTTAGTTCATTTGCATCGTTTAAAAAAAATGCATCAATTTCGCATCATAGTGTGTCAGTGCATCGTAGAGTAGTCATTTGTGTTTTATGCCCACACGTAGCGGTGCTGAGTATCTCTTGTCAGCGCCGATGTCAGGTTCACACCCAAGTGTGTCAGGCACACATGTGGACCCCCAGGGAGGTCTTGACTTGACCGAGTTAGTGTCCCAGCTCAGGGCTGATATACAGATGTTGGATCGTCGCCTTGTGAGGGGTTGGCAGGCATAGAGGATAGGGTCACCGAGTCTGACCATACTGTCCAGGGGATGGTTGGTCGCATCACTGCTCTAGAGGGAGCCATCCGAGGTCAGAGGCGCAACCGGCCAGTAGATCACCCCCAGCAGCAGCGCCCACATCCCCAGGCGGTGCCTCGACACCCGTCCCCTAGGGTTGCCCCCGCTGATGACCGGCATGGTCGAGTTGATGATTTTGAGGGGGAGTCCGTTGAGGAGGAGGTGGGTGAGACTCCTAGGGCCCCCGCTGCCCGGGGGTACAGGAGGTTCGATAGGAGGCGTGATTTGGACTTTGATGATGAGCGGAGGGCGCCCCGAGACCGGGACCAGGATATTTGGAATGCCCGCATCGAGGCTCCCAGCTTTGATGGTTCCTTGAAGCCACAGGTTTATCTTGACTGGGAAGCCAGGATGAACCGCTATTTTGATTGGATGGAGATGTCTGACCCTAGGCGAGCCTTCTTCGCCAAGACGATGTTGAGAGGTCGTGCTTTGACTTATTGGACGAACCTTGAGGATCGTCTTGCACAGCGATTTGAGGAGCCTATCGACTCATGGGAGGAGATGAAGGCGAGACTCCGGGAGAAGTATGTCCCCGTGACGTACCGACACCGGTTGATTGACAGATGGCAGAGTATCACTCAGGGTACCCGATCTGTGTCGGAGTATATCGATGAGTTTGACGAGCTTCTATTGAGGTGTGGAGCTCGTGAGGAGGGCGTGTTGACCCTTTCCCGATTTCGGAGGGGACTTCGTCAGATTTATCAGCATGAGTTGTTCCGTCAGTGTGTGATTACCATTGATCATGCCTACCAGGTAGTACGTGAGATGGAGCAGTTCGAGTTAGAGAGTGAACCTCCACCTCGGGTGAGGCCCCCGTATCAGCGCACCTTCGAGCAACGTGCTGTGCCCATGCCATCCCAGAAAGGCCCACCTTTCAGACCCCCTGAGGCCCCTCGCCAGGATCTTCCCCCTCGCCCACGTCCTTTTCCCGTGCGAGAGCCTGTGCCAGCCTTACCTGCCCCTCCCACTCGCCCTCATACTACTGCACCACCTATCAGGCGAGATGATAAGGGGAAGGCCCCTGTCGTGGGAGGTTTGCCCCAGGACGGCGGTTCCCGTAGCCGCTGTTATCGTTGTCAAGGGTTTGGTCACTATGCCTCTTCTTACCCTACGAGGACCCTAGCCATTGAGACCACTGATCATGAGGAGCCTCCACCGGCCCTGGCAGAGGTGAGTTATGAGGCTGGAGTTGACATGGCTGACGAGTTTCAGCTAGATGAGGGAGCAGTCGGCTACATCCGAGAGGTGGGCACCGAGGATGTGCCGAGTGATGATAGGCTTGGGGTCGTTCGTTGTATTCTGGCCCAGCCGAGAGAGAGCGATGACTGGTGTCGTACCACGATCTTTCACACCTACAGCCGCCTAGGTGGTAAGGTGTGCAAGGTCATCATTGATAGTGGGAGTTGCATTAATACAATCTCCACCGGGACTGTTACGCCTTGGGTTGACACCTATGGATCATCCTCACCCTTACCAGGTGTCTTGGGTGGATGCGACTTCTATTCCAGTTCGGTCGAGATGTCTCGTACCGATACTCTTCCACCCATATGAGGACCAGATTTGGTGCGATGTCTTGCCCATGGAGGTCGGGAGTATTATCTTGGGCAGGCCATGGATATTTGATGTGGATGCGACCCTCTATGGTCGGTCCAACACTTGTGTCTTCGAGCATAGCGGCCAGCGTATCACCTTACACCCCTCTCGACCACGAGCTCCTACTACCCCTCAGGGGAGCACCACGCCCAGTGCCGTGGCTGCTGTTGGCGCACCTCAGTCCCGCACCATTGTTGTAGCTAGTACTACGTAGCAGGGTCCGACTGTCATTCCTAGAGTTTCCCCGCCTAGTGGCACCCCTACACCCTATGCCTCTATCCTCGGTACCCCGCCTTCCAGGACCCTTCAGTTGATCACCGCCCGGGAGTTTGAGCAGGAGCTACCCAGGTGTGATACCATCTATATCTTGGTGGGGATAGAGGTCACCGATGTGATTGTAGGGGAGACTTCGAGCGAGCATCCCGCTGAGATTGCCTCACTCCTCCATGAGTTTGCTGATATCTTCCCCGAGGACCTTCCGGATGGATTACCCCCGATGCATGATATCCAGCACGCTATTGATTTGGTTCCGGGGTCTACGTTACCCAACCTGCCGCACTATCGCATGAACCCGGCTGAGCATGCCGAGTTACAGAGGCAGGTGGAGGAGTATCTGAGGAGGGGCTCCAAAGAGAGAGCTTGAGCCCCTGCGCCGTTCCCGCACTATTAGCTCCAAAGAAAGACGGCACTTGGAGGATGTGCGTGGATAGCCGTGCGATTAATCGCATTACGGTGAAATATCGTTTTCCCATTCCCCGTTTGGATGACATATTGGATATGATGGCGGGAGCCACAGTATTCTCAAAGATTGATCTGAGGAGTGGCTATCATCAGGTTAGGATCCGGCCTGGAGATGAATGGAAGACGGCCTTCAAGACGAAGGATGGGCTTTATGAGTGGTTGGTCATGCCCTTCGGGCTGTCCAACGCCCCTAGTACTTTTATGCGGCTGATGACCCAGGTGTTGCGACCATTCATTGGTGTGTTCCTGGTCGTATATTTTGATGACATTCTTATATACAGCCGCACTAGGGAGGATCATGTGGGTCACCTACGCCATGTGTGCCTCACCCTTCGTCAGGAGAGTTTATATGGCAACCTCAAGAAATGTGCCTTCTTGACCGATCATATTACTTTCTTGGGGTTTATTGTTTCACATGAGGGTGTCTCCGCTGAATCGGAGAAGATCAAGGCGATCGTAGAGTGGCCTGAGCCGCAGACCATCCATGATGTGCGCAGCTTCCATGGCTTAGCCACTTTCTACCATCGATTCATACGCGGGTTCAGCACCATTATGGCTCCTATTACTGACTACATTCGGAAGGGAGCCTTTATTTGGACGAAGGCCGCTGCTTCGGCCTTTCGTGACATCAAGGAGCGGATGACTCAGGCACTTGTACTTCGATTGTCAGATTTTTCGAGGGTGTTTGAGGCTTCATGTGATGCTTCTGGTGTCGACATAGGTGGAGTGATGAGCCAGGAGGGCCACCCTATTACTTACTTCAGCGAGAAACTGAATGATGCAAAGCTGAAGTACTCCACTTATGACAAGGAGTTTTATGCGGTAGTGCAGCCTTTGAGGTATTGGAGACATTACCTACTGCCGCATGAGTTTGTGTTGTATTCGGACCATGAGGCCCTGAGATTTCTCCATGCGCAGAAGAAGCTCAACCCCCGACACAGTCGATGGGTAGAGTACCTTCAGGCGTATACATTTGTCCTCAGGCATCGGGCGGGCGTGGAGAACCGTGTGGCCGACGCCTTGAGTCGTCGATCCTTGCTCTTATCCATGGTCCACACGGAGGTTACGGGGTTTGAGAGGCTCCGAAAGGAGTATCTCGATTGCCCACATTTTGGTCCGATTCACATTGCGCTCCAGTTAGGACCCTCTAGAGAGTACAGTGATTACATCCTTCAGGAGGGTTATCTATTTCGAGGGGATAGGTTGTGTTCCACGGACCTCTGTCCGTGAGTTTTTGATTTGGGAGGTTCATGCGGGAGGTCTCGCCGGTCACTTTGGCCGGAACAAGAGCATTGAGTTGGTGGAGTATCGATTCTTCTGGTCCAGCCTGAAGCGCGATGTGGCCCACATCGTGGCCCGGTGTCGCATTTGCGCCATGGCTAAGCAGCGAAGGCAGAATACCGGTTTGTACACTCCTCTCCCTGTGCCAGATCGTCCGTGGCAAGATGTTAGTATGGATTTTGTCTTAGGGTTGCCACGTACGATCCGTCGGCACGATTCCATCATGGTGGTGGTTGATAGGTTCTCCAAGATGGCTCACTTTATCCCCTGTGCCAGAACCTCTGATGCGTCGAAGGTAGCCCGTCTCTTTTTAGCTGAGATTGTCCGTCTACATGAGCTACCCAAGACTACTGTGTCGGACAGGGATGTGGGATTTGCGAGCTATTTTTGGAAGACCCTATGGCATCTTTTGGGCACCAAGCTCAAGTTCTCCACAGCTTATCATCCCCAGACCGATGGACAGACTGAGATAATTAATAGGAGTCTGGGTGACCTTTTGCGATGTCTAGTTGGAGAGCACGAGTGAGGTTGGGATCTGATCTTACCATTAGCAGAGTTTGCGTACAACAACTCGGTCAATAAGTCTACTGGCATGAGTCCTTTTGAGATATTCACTGGCTATAGACCTAGGAGACCCATAGATCTTGTCCTCATGCGCCGTCAGGCCCGTGTGTCAGAGTCAGCCGAGTCGTTAGCTGAGCATATTAGGAGTCTACATGATAGCATTCGTCGTCACATTGAGGTCAGCAATGCAAGCTACAAGAAGTCGACAGATGCATACCGCCGGTCACAGGAATTCCAAGAGGGTGATTACGTGATGATCAGGGTTAGACCTGAGCGGTTTCCCTCGGGAACAGTAAAGAAGCTACAAGCTCGGGGAGCTGGTCCATTCAAAGTGTTGAAACGTGTCGGGCCCAATGCGTATGTTGTAGATCTACCACCAGATTATGGTATCAGTCACACGTTTAATGTCTCAGATCTGGTGCCTTATCGAGACCCGACAGTGATTCCCAGTGATCCGTTCGAGCCTTCTCCTCCCCTTCTGAGTGACCCCACCCTTGAGTGCCCACTTGCAGCCCCAGTTACAGCACGGCGTGAGCAGATTGACCAGATACTGGATGAGCAGATTGTTACGTCACGGAGCGGAGCTTTCCAGCGTTACCTGGTTCGTTGGAGAGATCGGCCACCTACTGAGGATACGTGGGTCACGCGCGAGGAGCTGCAGCAGATCGACCCCGACCTCTTGGAGCGGTACCAGAGCGGTCAGGACCCTTACTCGACAGGGTTGAGTTCCTCCCAGGCGGGGAGGATTGGTGAGGACACCCGAGCGCGGATCCGGTTCGACCCGACCAGCGTTTACCGTCGACGGAGGCCCCGAGCAGCGACTTTGGCATCCTTATGGCTTGATGATGACACTTAGCACATTGATGTATTTTTCTTTTGATTATTTGACATTTATTTGAGAGAGAGGCCCATTTGGGGCCCATTTGATGTATTTTTCTATTTATTCTGTATTTTCGGGTGTGATTTTAGCACCATTTTAGGTCTCAGGGATATTTTGGTCTTTAGTCTTGTGAGGAGAACACTAGGGTTTTCCTTGAGTATAAATACTCATGTAGTCCTTTTTGGGTAATGATGAAAAGAAATTTTTATGGACAATGGCGGCCGATCCTGTTCCTTCCTCCTCCTGTGAAAGGAGTTATCTGAGGGCGCGAAGCCCTAGGGCGTGAAGCCCGTCCCATCTGCCGTGCGCGACAGTGAAAGCTTCCCCCCCCTCTACTGTTCGCATTTACTCCCCACCTCGACCCCACGAGCCGTTCCCCGTCCCACCACATCCACCTCTCCCCCCCCCACGTCGCGCTCCCCCGTGTTCACACCCTCGCGACCCCACTCCACCCCCACGAACCCCCTCTTCTTCTTCCTCCTTCTCCCCCTTCCACTGCTTTCCCCACGCTGCTCGCGTTTGAAGCCCCCCACCCAGAGACAGTAGAGCCCGTGTACCTCCCCACCGCCCGCAGCAGAAAAGCCTCCTCCCCTGCGTCAGCCGCGCTCGCGGCCAGCCACCTCCGCCGGGCCACACCGTCGACCGTCCGCAACCACGACGGCAGAAGCCGCCGTCCCTCTCCTGCGGTCGCCGAGCTCGCGGCCCCGCCATCGCCGGACGCCGAGGAAGCGGGTCTCACCGCCACCGACGCTCCCCTCCCGGTCCCCCACCTGCGAGCGACGAACCGTGGTCGCCGCCCCGGCCGCCGTCCCGGTCTGCAACTGGGCAGCGACCGCCCACAACACCACCCTCCTCCCCTGTCGTCTGCCTTCTCGCGGGAGACAGCAGCCGCGACGGACGGCGCAACCACTCCGCCGCACACCAGGAGGGTCAGCCGCCACCCGCATACCACCGTCGCCGCCTCCTGCTCGCGTGACCGCCCGGCTACCGGTCAACCCCCCCCTCCGGGACCTCCTTCCCCTGTGAGCTTCGCGGCTTCGGTCGCCGCCGACCCTGCCTGCCATGGCGAGCAGCAGACGCCACACGCAGCAGAGCGTCAGTCAATTCCCTGCGGGGACGACCCCCCCCTCCTCCGCTACCGTCGCGGCCAGCGCCCCCGCCGTCCCCGTTCGCCCGCGTGCAACCTCCCTGGTCGCCCCTTTCGCTCGTCCGTCGCCGCGTGGGAGGTAGCCGCGCCGCCACCGGGATCCTCCCAGCAGCCATCCCTGCCGCCTGGGGCCGGCTCTTGCGCCCTGCCTTCCTCATCGCCCTCTGCCAACTGACTACGTTCTCTCTCTCACTCTCGGCGGACGCGATTCAACTCGGACCTCGCTCTTCAGCGAGCAGGTTATTCTAAAAGCTCGCTCATATAACCTGCTTATCTAGTATCCATGTCATATATGCCACCGTGATTGAGTAGGGCACCTAGCTCTTATATTATTATCCTGCCGGCTTGTGAGATTGTGCACGTTATCCTATCCCGAGGTGTACCGATTTGAATATGTTAATTGTGCATGATTGATACTCTAGACCGTGGTAGTTCTACCTACTGATCGGTTCGACGTTTCTCGCTGCGAGGGACGGTTTCTTAGCGTGTAGCTACTGTTGTTTGGCGCAATTTACCTCTTGGCGTTCGAATACACGTCGGAATATTTGTCGGCCTATCATAGCGAGCTTGCTGATCTAATTAGCCGCCTAGTCGGACTCGTTTGAGTACACCGTCCCGCGTCACTCTTCTACAGGACATCTTAGTTTCCCTCCCCCCAACCCCATGTTCAGCGTCATTGTTAAAATTGCAGCAAGCTAACAGGAAGCATCTAAGAATTGTTTGAAACAAATTCCATCTAGACACGACCTAAGTGAAATTTCAGACCAATCTAGATCCGATCTTTCATGCACTGAACATGTCATAACAGATTTTTCATAAATATAACTGTTTCAACTAGTAAGGTGATGTTTCTCTGCAACCATCACTTATATCCTCAAATTCCTTTCAGTATGATGCATGAACTCTGTGACAAAAGTCACAAAACTAAGCTCAAGGTTGCACAAATGCCAAACGTATAAAGAGAGAGAATACAAGCACACTTTGACCATATCTATCTGTTAGAAGTTGCAGGGAAAAAGTCAAATCCTTGGCACACAGCATACGTTTACACAACTGCATTCATGTCATGCAACATATAAATATATCTTCCAAACCAAAGAAGATAAACAAGCAGAGTGGTGAATCAAACATTCTATAGCATGTAAGACATCATGATCAATGGAATCAGAAATTTTAGATTCATTACAAAGATAAGAATGCCATTTGATAAGAGTAAATCATTAAGGGCGGTGTTGGACCCCAAAATCATTCAAGTAATTTTCAGAAAAATAAAATGGCTCACGAGCGGCCTCGGAATAATAGTCCCATGCAACATAATATGTGCTTTATGCACGAAAAGATCCATCAAAAATCCCGTAGGGCAGCAATCTCGCTGATGAGAAATGGGACTCGGGATGGACGCGGAGGGAGACTTGTGACATCATATGGCGGACTCGATTGGCGTCACATTCGATGGCATTATATTCTGTATTTTGTCTTTATTTGAGTCGGGTCTAATAATTTAAAGTTGTAGGATTAAGTCTCTATTTTTTGTAACTTTTATTGGGCTCATTTGGAGCAAAATTCGTGTATTTCTAATTTTTCTGTAACTTTTGGTGCGAATTTTGCACTATTTCTTGAGTCTAGGGGTATTTGAGTCATAAAGAGTTAAAATAGGGTTAGGGTTAGCCTAACTCCTATAAATAGTCATGTAAACCCACTTTTCAAATTAATGGTGAATTACAGTTGCGAATTTTGCAATAATTTCTCTCTCTCTGAGATGGAGATGACAGTGCCTTGAGAGGAGGCAACCCTAGGTGATCCCTGTGAAGGGGAGGGTGCGAAACCTACACTCTCACCTCTATCCTTGTTCCATGTTCCCCCGATCTGTTCCGCATCACCGCCCCTCTGTTGCAGAGGCAACTCCAGTGCCCCCGCAACACTTCTGGGCAAGCCCAGCGCACGAAGGATTCCTCATCGAGTCCTCTTCGCAACGAGTTCAGGCTCGCCATCATCCGCCCACAGACCAAGCCGGGGCGGCCGTTCTCGTCTGACTGCGCAGACCTGCATCGCCAGACGCCCAACAGGACAGTACACGAACCCTAATTGTCTGATAAACCCAAAAGCGCGGAATTAATATGCTCAAAATAAATAACAATACGCATATTCGCCCGTCGAAACGGATGCTCAAAAATTCCGCGTGTAAATAGGCGGCTTTGATAACAGAATAAGGGTCGGGTAGGGTATCTTATTCGCCTTACTCCGCCTTAATCGACTTTGGTAGCACCACTCGGATAGAGTGAGTTATTCAGGGTCGGGTAGGGTAAGTGAGGGTTAAGGGTGGGTAGCTTATTCGACCAAAATGGTCGAATAAGCTAACCAAGGTCGAGTAGGGTAAGATTATGTGGGTTTCTTTTTTGTTCTATTTTTTAATTATTTTATGTATTTTATTTTTCTTATTCTAGGTAAAATAAGAACTAGTTATCAAACTCGGTTAGGCTTAACCTTGAAATAACTTACCCGAGCTTACCCTAACCAAGCTTACCCTATCTGGTTATCAAAGCATCCCTAAAACTAAAAGTGCAGCAAATATTTGGACTTTTCTATAATGTTTCAGCAAGAATAGTAAGAACAACGAATTGGTACAAATAGATTTGGTGAGGGATAAATGGACAACAGCATACCTTTGGTGCTTCCTCTAGAGTCAGATGACCAGATGGAACTTCCTCTGTTTTAGTTTCTCCGGCAGAAGAAATTGGAGTAAAAGTAATTTCATTTTGTTCTGTAGAATCATTACTTAAATCTAGACTGCCACCCATCTCAACACTGTCCATGGATGAAATCTCAGAAACAGCATTTTCCTTCTCCAGTGGTGATGCATCCTCAGAAAAGCTTGATGGCTCATTCTCTTTGACAGCAGCCACCACCTCCACAGAGATGACAGCAATCTCCTCCTTTGAAGGTATTTCTGAAGCATCATTCTTGTTCATCTCTACGTCACTAATCTGGTGGCTTTCATCAATTTCCTCAACAACCTCAAGTTTAGGATTTTCATGACTTGTTTCCTTGCTGGCAAAGTCAGCTCCATCTTGAGAATGTTCCTTAAATGTTGAACTACGAGCATCTAACTTACTTGATTTAAGGGAAAGGTCTTCATGTGTGACTTGAGAATTACCAATATATCCGGCTTGGTAAGCTGTCCCAACTGCTGCTCCAACAACAATGGTCCCAACAACAAGTTTTTGCAATAAGTTTCCTGAACCAGAGGGCTTCCCTGAAGTAGATGCAGAGCCTTTGGGTGGATTTGGTTTAGGTGCAGATGATAATGCCCGTCTTGAAGAAAGAAAAAATGGTGTCTGTCCACAAAGTAGGCATATAAGGATAAAATATGAAACGTAAACATTTGTCATGTTTTGTGTCCTATGAAAAAAAGTACTAAACTACTTCAAACTGAACAAGATAATCACCGGCAGGGAAAGGGAAAAAAGGAAGAAAAGAGTGAAAGGTCACAAAAAGTTGTTCATGGCAGTTCGAGAATCAATTTACTTCTGAAAATGGATAAAGATGTTCCAGATGCAATTTGTCATAGACGAGAAGCCTAAAATAAAAACAATCTAATTGAGTCACTTTCCACTTGTTATCAGCTTAAACTTGAAATTAAAAAAATGACATTAGGAAACAGATGGTTCATACTTTGGATCAAAGGAAGGTCAAAAAGTTTGCAATGTCTTTGAGGTAAACACAAAGTTAAGAGATGTTGACCATTAAACTGGCAACCGACAGCAGTTCATGATTTTGAATTCTCAATCTTGTTCAGCTTTCTATGCATGGCAATGCCTTTGAAGGTTATATTATCTTCAGCATTCTTTCAACAGGACAAGACTACTTCTGCTCAGGTGTTAATATGTTATGGTCTATGTGAGATACCATGGCCTGTGTGAGAGGTGCCAGTCCCATATTGGAAACTAATTGGGAGGTGGGGACCTAATATTGTGGAGTATGGACCTCCCAAGTGGCTAGTCATTTTCAGATGGAACCAGCTCTTTAACAATTGGTGTATGGGCCCATTTTCCCCATGTTTATGGAAAACACAAATGTCTGGATGGAACATCCTGGGGGGGGCCAAAGGGTGCCTTAACATCCCAAAGTAGGCACCGGGGGCGGTGTCTCATAGACAGGGGGAGATTTGTTGTGGTGTCCGTGAGAGACCATGGCCTATGTGAGAGGTCAACAACCAATTTAGTCCCACCTTGGAAACTAAATGGGGGTTGGGGACCTAATATTGGGGAGTGTGGACCTCCTACGTGGCTAGTCATTTTGGGAGTGAACCAGCTCCCTGACAGAATAATTTTTTTTTGGCTTCCTCTTAGACACCATTCTCTGAACTTACTATGAGCAGTTTTATCTTACTTTTATTTCTGATTATCCATGGCTCTAACAAACCTCCAAAGAAATTATGGAATGAAAGTAAACCGGAAATTCGGTGTTCAATCACAAATTTTGTTAGTAATTGGACGGGACAAACGATTCCACATGTTCAAGTACAATTCGCCTGAGATTGCGTTAAAATCCAAGCCAGAGGAGTGCCATTTTGCCATGAAAACATCAATGCAATCATACCCCAGCCGAAACAATAAGAACCAGAGTACCTGTGCAGTGGCCTGCTTGGCAGACGACTTGACAGACTTCGCTGACGATGACAAGCCCAGCACACACCTAACGGGACACAAGAACAAGGAGAAATGGAGGCAACCGTGAGAAGACCGGTGCACGCAGATTGACCACAAAACTAACCCTAGACCGCTATTCAAGAAAGATACATCGGCCTAAATGAACCAGAGCGGGGAGGAGAGCCATGGCACCTTCTTAACATGTTCGGAGCCCTCCGGGGAGGATGCCGCAACACTCAGACGGAAGGTGGGGAGCCTCTGATCCTTCCGGGAGCGCACCCTCTTCCTGTGTCAGTGCGCCCTTGATAGAGGGAGGAGCCCTCGCGAGAGCCGGTGGCAGAAGGAGGCCGTGGAGAAAGCCCGTTGACGTGCGGAGAGGAGAATGGCGCGGTGCAGCCGCCCTCGGCAGTCCGGGAAGTTCTTGGTGGGCTCTAGCTCTGCACACCGAAGACCGCAGGGTCGGGTCGGACCGGGTCTGCACGGTGGCGAACTCGGTGGATGTGTTAGGTATTGAGTGGCTTGCACTCGGTTTCGCGGGTTTGTGGGTATAAATGTAATCATAAAAAGTGAGCATCTTCTTGCCGTAACATTCGTACCAAACTCCGTTTTACTGGGTTTGCGGGTATAATGTATCTTATATAAAGCAAAAGTTTACTATAGCAGAACTAGCATACATTAAAAAAAATATAATTATAATGGATGATAATGAACATGAGGATCTTGAAGGTATCTTAGATATATGTAAAGAATATTTTCTTTTATTCAGGAATTATTGTGTCATGAATTTAATTGTCATGCTTGACGTAGATTAATGTGTATAGTATCTATACATAACTAAACAGTATTTCTCATATAAGGACTATATATATAACATAAATTCAATTATTATTTTTATACTTAATATCTGTCATTTTGATTCTTAATCTATGATTTGAAATATCTTACCCGCGGCTAAATTAATCCTCTCAACCTAATCTTCAAACAAACAGATCCACTTTGAGTAATAAATACCAACAACTAAATAAACTCAAATAACTTGCTTTGTTCTAGGCTACTCGGGTTAGTGTATCACATCGTCCGAACTTCGAACAAACATCGATGTGATGGAAAAGAAGTCCCAAACTGTGTCCCCGACGGACACATCCGCGTGAGATTTAGGGCGCGTTTGGGAATTCAACATGTCATAAATTATGATCTAAATTTTTTATTTATTTAAAATTTTATTAAATATTTAAATATCATATCAGATTATTTAAAAGTCATAATCTAACCTTTTAGAAAGAGATAAGGTGAAAAGACTCTATTTTTCATACTCTCTTAAAAACTCCTTTTTATTAAATTATTCTCACTCTAAAGAATTATGAAAAAAAACATAATCTTATTAAATTTTCAAACGAGACTTTAGAACAAATTAAATTAAAGCCATTCTGGCACGGGGGCTCAACGTACAATGTTAAAGGAAAATGGTGTTTTAACAAAAGTTTTTTCACATATTTCCGTTGAAAACTTCAAAAATATCCTCCTCCCTTTGCAACATTTCAGATATCTAATCAATAGATATTAATATTTTTTTCTTTATCTTTATGTGTATAAAAAATAAAATATGTTAATTTTTGATATTACATAACTAATTTCTTACTACATTAGAAGATACCCTGATTTTCTAGGTTCAAGATTAAAATTAAATAGTGACCGTTGGGTTGACACACTTTTTATTAGGAAACCCCGCGTGTCCAAACCACTCATAATACTAGTAGGACTCCGACTCCAGAGTCTGCTACCCGACTTCAACTTCGACTTCGACTTCAGGTCAGAGCTGACCACCCTCATCTTTCCCAGTTAGATTGTGACCTCCACCGTCTCCCCCAGTTGGATTCGGGCGACCACCCTATATAAACCATTCATCATGCGTCCCCCCGCCCCCACCCCACATGCAGTTTAGCGGAAGGAATCATGCCCGACCACAGCAGCGGTCTCTCCCTCTCCCTCTCCTCATCACTTCCCTGCAGCTGTGATCACCGCCTAAATCGTACGATGGAGGAGACGAGGAAGAAGACGAAAGTCGCCGGCGGCAGCTGTAACCTCTCCTGCGAACTTGTACTCTCCACACCCTCCTCCTCCATCTACAAGAGGAAACCCGCCGACGGCAACAACCCCTCCTGCGAGCTTGTACTCTCCACGCCCTCCTGCATCTACAACGACGCGCGCCTTCCCCAGTCGTCGCTGCCCCGTCCTCCGATGGAGGTGGCGGAATCGTCATATGACAACGCCACCATGTCCCTCGAGCTCTCCCTTTCCCGGTCTCCATCTACGAAGTACAAAGGCGCAATGATGTCTGCCGGCGAGGAGCTGTCGGCCACCAGCGACGTCAGCACTCCCATTAGCTGCATGGATCATCAGATGTCGACAGAGTTGGAGTCCGTGCCCCAGGATCCAAACCTTCGCTACAATGCCGCCGCCGACGGCGCCGAGGGGAGCAACCAACCACTACCGAGCAGCAACACAGCGGGGGAGCTCCAGGTTGCGCGGCGGGGAACATGGGAGGAGACGGCGCAGCGCCTGAAAGGGACGGACCCCGTGCGTGTTCTGAATAAGCGGCTGTTCTCCACCGACGTCAGCCGCAATTACACCCGGTTCCTCTTCACCATGGATGAAGAGGACAAGGGGAAGTCCCGGCCCCAGCAGGAGGAGAAGACGAATAAGAAGAAGAAGAGCCGGGAACGAGGCCCCCAGAAGCTGCTCGACATGCTGACGGAAGCCGAGAAGGCGGCGGTCAGGGACGACGGTGGGCTGCCGGTGCTGCTGCTCGACCGGTGGGGCAACCCACACCCGGGGAACAAGCTGAGGTTCTGGGAGGGCAACCACTCGTACGTCATCCTGGGCAGGTGGATGGAATTCGTTCATCACTCTGAGCTCGAGGTCGGCGACGCCGTCGAGGTCTACATCTTCCGTGTGCCGCGGGAGGCGGCAGCACCATACCTTGGAGGATCCTCATCATCATCGGTAGCAGCAACACCACCATCATCGGAAGCACGGGCACCACTGGCAACAACAATAAGCGGTCCGCAATTAGAAGAGCACCTGGCCGTGGTGGTATGCTCACAGGTGCCTCTCGAAGAGGAGGAGAGGAGGCGGCGAGAGAGCCCGGAGGCCAAAGAGACGCGCCATCAGCCAAAGGAGAGTGCGGGCAAGATCAAAAGGAAGCGGAAGAGTGCCAACGGGGGATGGCGGGGCTGAGTGCCACGCCTAGGATTACGCAGCTAAGGTAGCTGCGGTTCTATACTTGTAGTATTGTTTTGTTGCCAACTGCGCGCTCTCCTTAATATTCTTGTATGACAGGGAGGTTTAATTAACCCACTCTTAGTCAATAATTAGTCCCTAAAAGGGCTGTGATTGTAATGACCTTCTTGTTGTCATACCTGTTTAGCTTCTAAAGCACGAGCATTAGACTGCCGTGTCCATCATTCTTTTTTAGGTCCTATTCAGTTTCGTAATTAGAGGCATGGTTAAGTTACTATAATCCATATCCACATATTATGACTTATAGTTAAAGTTCCTGGAGCACTAAAATGGAAAAATTCGTATAAACTTGAACTTGAAGCACAGTGTTGGGACTCGAAAATCATCAACATAACCGGACGTTATTCTTTTATTTTCTTACTTTCATCATTTTCTTAAATATGATACGGGGCTGCACCCTTACAAGTTCTCCAAGAGGATGGAAAGTGATTAGTCACACAATATTCCTTGGAAATATCATTACAGGCTATCTCTCAACCTTCAAACTCAACCATATTGTTGGCTTTTCATGTCGCGAACACATGATTCCTAAAATTCGCCTACTCGAACCACACATTAAACACTTAAACGGACAAGGTGCCTACGTTCATAAGGAGGGTTCTTAATTGGTTGCCACCGGTGATAAGATAAAAATTGTGCCACCCACTCTAAAATGGTATGATTTAATTTTCAATCCCCAGTCTACATTATTTTCAAAAGACTCCATTTGAAAAGAATTGCGGCCTTGGAATCCCCACCTTTCATAAAGTCTTTCCAAATACAACACAGTCCCATCAGATTTAGAGAGGTACGATTTTTGTAGATGGGGAGAGTGGGGAGGGAAAAAAGTGAGAACCCAAAAATTACTCAAAAGGTGATTCTTCTCTCTTCGGGAGATTTTTTTTTTTTAAATATGATATCCCCTTTCTCGAGATCACTTAATTGAGTCCAGCAACATCACATGGTACGCTATGAACCAAAAAATCCTCAAAACACTAAAGGACAAACCATCCACAATTCTAATAAAACATTATGGTATCATTTCCATAATATATACACCACTGTATATTCTTATGTTCACAATATCATTTGTCTTGCTAATAGGAATGACTAACCTCAATTCTTCTAATTTGTATACACACCATTTAAAATGACTTAAACTTAATTATGCAACGAACTTTAAAAGGCTCTCAAGATCTCTCCTCGACTTTCTCCACGTCGGTGTCAATATCGCACTTTCTAATTTCTTGAAAAATGGTTAAATAGAACACGTGAGTCTCAAGATTCAGTAGGTGCGCATTAGAACCAATTTAATGGTTACTACATAATAGTTGTTGATAAATATATTATAATACTTAATTTAATATAACTTTCTGTCGATTCTAAACATATATCATAAAATGAAGGGATACAATAACAAATCAGAATAATTAACAATCATGTGAACAATTGTTCTTAATCAATCAATTTAATTATTAATCAGTTTGAAATTACAATTGACTTGTCAATCAATTTAGCATTCACTTGGACTCAACTTGAATTCAATCAATCAATCAGTCAATCAAATCCGTCAATAAAATATGCAAGTCTTACAATCAATTTTATAGTATGTACTTTCACCCCGTTAAGGCAAATTAATATTCAGTAAATTTTGATTGCATGTAAGAACATTATAGTAGTTAATTAGACATACATCCAAGTCAATCAGTACTAAGGTTTCATAGAATATGCATATAGACAAGTGGCATGACTACACCCTAGGTGTCGGTCAGTCTTCATCAAGCGCAAGATGGGGTAATTGGTGCTTATCGATCATTCTATTTGTCCTCAGACATTGGGGCCTAATTTCGTAGTAGACGCTGGCTATGGTTTGTTGTCCAGTAATTCCGCTTAAGATGGCACATCCATATACTCAATTTCATATATCTATGTACTTTATTTTATATAAATCTCTCTCTGTCAACTTTATCTGAATAATCTTTAATTAAACTGAATCTGCAGATTATAGATACATCAACTAAGGTTAATGACTAATCAGAAAAATAAACATAACTAATCAAGTTGCATATATAAAAATTTAGGTAGAATTATCTATATACCCTTGAAATCTTATGAAAGTACCCTTATACCCCTACCTTTATCATATTGTCATAATACCGTTGAAATCTTTAAAAAAGAGCCATTGTGCCCCTATCATTGAAACTCTTTGAATTGAAAAATTACCCATGTACCCCTGCGGAAGGGCACAATGGCTATTTTCTTAAGGATCCCAAGAGTATTACGGTAAATATGATAAAGATAGGGATATAGAGATAATTTTCCTAAAAATTTAATATGTAGTTCGTGGGATCCTAGTAATGCATGATCTCCTTAACATATGCAATCAATTTTCAGATGACTTAATCAATCTTTTGAACACGTACAATATCAAACTAAGATTAAAACAATCATATACATAAAGAATAACATGTGTTTAGTTCATCACGTGCCTACCTTTAAGATGTGATCCTCAAGGATTCCCTAACACCTCTGTAAAGCTCCTATTCACCCTCGTGACAACTTTTCGATATCATAGATGTCCTTCTTCTCGTGTTCTCCCTCTGTAACTCGTACTCTCGTATTCTTTTTGTGAACACTTATATATATGTGTGTATATATAGCTAGAACTTCCAACTAGTTGCCCTATCACCGTCATAGAAAGTAATTTTTATTTATATATGAGGAGGGCTTATATATCTCGCCAGCCCAGTAAGCGTCCATCCTCCAGCACATCACGGGAGCCCAACTCATCTGGCCCATTACACCACTTGGCCGACCCAACATGCCTCCTGCCCCAGTGCAGACCCAGCGCAGGCTTTGTACCCGCATGTATCTTCTCCGACAGCGGTCACGACGCACATCTGCTATAGTGCATTAATAACGAACGATGCTCCAGTCCGACAACGAGATGAGGACACTGCCTACATCACTCTCTCTAGTAGCATAGGCTCACACCCTCTCCGGTGATCCCTGCCTCATTAATGATCGGCGGCCCTGCTGCACATTAATGGCGGAGCTCCCCCCTCTCCCCCCCCCCCCGGCGGGAGACAACGAGTCAACGCCCACACCTCCCTGCCTCGTTAGGCATGCGAGTTGGGTGACTCACGTCTCCCCCGACCTCAGCAACCCAACGGTCAACTCTCCTGGCAATGGTATAAGTAGAACCATGGCCCAACAATCAAGAGGTATGCAAACTCTTCCCTTGAGCTCACTCGTTCCCTCTCTCACTCTGCCTCTTCCACTCTCGAGTGCTCGTCTCCTTCTCCGCCGTTGCCGGACTTGACCGTCGGAGGGCTGTCCCCTAGGGTGACTCCAAGGGCTCCTACTGACCTTCCAATATTGGTGGTTGCAGGTCCCTCTTCGACGAGGCTCTCTGTCCCAACCAAACAAATCATTGGAGGTGTGGTTCGTGAGGTGGGTAACCATTCTTCGACCACTGTAATATATATTCTAATTCTCTTTTTCTCAGTCAATATAATATTTTTCTCATTCACCACAGCTTGAGGGGAGTAAGGGGTTTATTTTTCAATGTATATATAATCTCAGTAATTGTAGTTTTGCAATTTATAAGTTCTCTCCAAGTCCCAACGTCAAGCACGAGTCCCAATGTTAAGAGATATGTCCTCGACATTAGTTCTATTGAATCTCTTAAAACAACCACCTATAAATCATAAATTTACTTGTTACTTAATTTCATTTTTCTCATTTTTTACTTAGTACATGACATAATTTGCAAAGTGTTTAACACGAGATTTAAAGATAATTAGATTATCTTTCCAATGAATCTAATATAGACTCATTCTATATTCCTATGTGTAACAAACCTCAATAAAGATAATTTCATAATTTACGTGAGCACTTAGTCACATTCGAGTAATTAACTATCATCTATTTTTTATTAGTTATCTTTCTTATTATCTTTTTCTTCAATTTATATATCGTATATCTCTTCAATATATCATATAGTCGTTTAACACATCGGTTATCTTTTTAAATTATTATTAATATATCATCTATCTATTCAATTTATCGTTAATATATCGTCTATCTCTTTAATATATCATCTAATCTTTTAATATATCGTCTATCTCTCTAATTTATCATTAGTATATCATCTATCTCTTCAATATATTATATAATCTTTCAATATATCGTCTATATCTTCAATATATCATCTATCTCTCCAATGTATCATCTATCAACTTCTAGATCATATAATATTTCGTCTATGTCTTATACATTAGATGATATTTTGTCTAACTCTTCTAGATTAGACGATATTCCGTCTAACTTCAATTTTATTATTACCATTCAACACTACACTTCATTTGACAAGTTTGATATATTAAATTATAGAATGTCAAAAATTGCTCAACACAAAAGTTATAAATGATCTTTTCAATGAGTCTACTTTCACCTTATTTGGATATTTCTCCTCAAAGTTATGTTAAAAATAACGGACTACTCCGTTGAAATTGTGAATTACTCTTAACTATCTCAAATCTACTAAATGGAGTGACTTATTGGGCTCTTATAATGAAAAATTTGACACCGTATAAGGTGTCATGAAATTAGGATGTTACATATCTCTCCCCCTTAAGAAATTACGTTCTCAAAATTTAATCATAATTTTATATTAAAAATATCTTAACCAACCAATATAGTAATAGATATTTTTCACATTTCTATAATCTATTTACTTCCCAAATAAATTAATAAAACTTCCTAATGTATTAACACCTATCATACTTATATATTTTATGGCATTTAACAAGCATTCATATATGTACATATATACATTTATATTGTGACCGTTACAAAACATCTCCCAAAATTACAAAATACACGGAGGTTCAAAATCACGCTATCTTCATCATTCACACTAAAATACAAGTCAACTCACACATCTTCCTTTAAACACTATTATCTTGGGTATTGTCTCCGGTGAGCACATATACTTTAGTTTGGACCTTTTGCCTTTGTTGTTGTAGTCGTTGTTTCTTAAAATTGTTAAAATAATCCTTCACAAAATGTTCTGCCTAGCCACATGTCAAGCACCTACCCTAAATTAACCATCACTCTCATACATGTGGTTTGCTACAATGTCGCCAACTTGCCATCTTTTCTCTCTCTCCAATGGCCGAGCTACTTATATTCTCTTCCCCTTGTCATTTCTCATATCTAAAATGGAAGTTTCCCTTTTCTTGATCCATTTGCCTTCTTTTCCTTTAAAAATTATTCTCGTTCAATTTCCACAATAAATGATATCCTCAAAGTTGTCATAATTTGATGGTCAAGATGACAACTCCACTCCTGATATTATCCTCTAGTCTCACAAATTTCTTGACTCTTGTCACGCCCCGTACTCTATACCGTCGAGGTATTGTCCGCTTTGGCATATCGACCTCACGATTTTGTCCCTTTCTAAGGGTGATCGACTCCAGAATGGAAGACTTCCCAGGAGGTCACCCATCCCAATACTACTCCCCATTAAACATAATTAACTTCGGAGTTCTTTTCAAGAACTGAGCCGATACTTAAAAAGACGTCTCGATGATATAGAGTACAACTTAGTTATATTTGATAGTGTTACAACTCTTCTCTGCTCATCTATACAAATATGTGGGGCATAATTTTCTAATTTAATAAACTTAGCCTCGTACTTTGCAACTGATAACTCTCCTTGAGTCAAACTTAAAAATTCAATTTCCTTTTTATCCCTTACATGTTGTGGTAAAAATTTTACATGAAATGCATCTAAAAATTCTCCCCAAGTAATATCGATATTCATGTCCTTGAATATGGTACGAAGTGCAGACCTCCACCATTCATCTGCATAGTCTTTTAACATAAAGGTAGCCAACACTATTTTATCTCGTTCTTCACATCTATTGACTCTGAAAATTTTCTCAATCTCCCTCTCCCAACTCTCCACAATTTCTTGCTGACTCTCACCGTGAGACCTCCTTTCCCGATATCTTATATCTTGATCTAGAGACATCACATTATAAATCATTATTGTGAACCGAGAAATCCACAAGACACCAAAGGCCAAACTATCCACAATTCCAATAAAACACACCCATATACCATTTTCATAATGCATATGCCACTATACATATTTTTGTTTACAATATCATTTGTCCTGCTAACAAGAAGGACTAACCTCAAATTTTCTAATTTATATACGCATCATTCAAAAGGACTTAGACTTACTTATGCATTGGACTTCAAAATGCTCTTAAGATCTCTCCCCGACTTCCTCCACGTCAAAGGTCAATATCACACTTTCTAATTCCCTGAAAATAGTTAAGTAAATCACATGATATGATGCCCCCTTATTGGGACACTCGGTGTCCGAGGGAAGCATCACCTTTCACTCCAATGCGTTATGAGCTCATATTTCTTACAAGGCGCTCAAGACCATACCATATGTATCCAAGACAAAATTCACTATACCAAAATCTATTTAAATTAAAAAATACATCATTGATTATCACTCTTCATTCCTTTGATTACCAAAGGACACTTACGTCTCTCGTATAGAGAGAACTAGACAAGACTAGTGTAATATCCCGGACCTTTCGGATCCTTCTTCGTGGGTCCCGGATCTGGTTTTCGGAGCGTTCGGCTCTGTTGTGTCCGAAATTTCGTTTCGGACATCTTTCGTGTTCGGATCGGCGCGATCCGGAGTCGTTTCGGAGGCCCGGAGGCGTTCCGCGGCTTTTTCCGTGCGTGATTTCCGACTTCCGGCGCGGGTTTCGGCTTTTCTCTTCGGACGCTCGCTGCGGGTGAACCGGGCTGTTCACACGGGCACGAGTGGTACCGTTGCGATCGGTACATTCCGAGGATCGTGGGGGTGTAATTTCCTAATTTTTGGTATTTTCCGCATTTTCCGGGTTTTTCTATAAAACCCTTTTTCTTTTCTCTCTCCCCCACCATCTTCTTCTTCCTCTCTTCTTCTTCCTCCTTCCTCCTCCACCGTGTCTCCCTCCCTCTCCCTCTCTTCCTCCCGGTTGGCCACGGCGAGCTCCCCTCCGGCTGCAGACGGCGGCGGGGCGACGACGCGGTGACGTGGGCGGCGGCGAGGCGGTCGTGGGGGCGTGCGGCGAGTGTGGGAAGCTTAAGGAAGAACGAGGGTTTTCAAGCGTTCTTCGCGATTCGTTATCCGGCGGAGCATTCGCTCCATTGAGGTAGGGTGACGTTCCCTAGCTCTTCGCCGTTCTTTTCCGTGGTTTGTAGGCCGCGGGGAGGCCGAGAGAGGCATGTTTGGGCATTTTTGGGGTTTTTCCATGTTTTGGGGGTGAGCCGCCCGATCTATGGTTTTAGCCCATGATTCTATGTTTTGGTGGCTTAGATGCATGCTAGGGGTCCCCAGGAGTCTTCCCCCTTGTTTTCCCCCTCTCCGGTGGAGGTACGGGGGCGTGGTTGGTGTTTTTGGGGTTTTCCCGCCGTAGCGTGCTCTGGGGCAAGCGACGGTCACTCCAGTGACCGTCACATGCTTGTAACGCCCCTAGAGGGGTGCGTTACTTCCCTGGGTGTTGGCCTTTGGGGTCGAGGGCTGTAACGGTCCTGCGACTGGCCGCCGTTTGCTAGTGACGCCCCTGGGCTGGGCCGTCACATGCTTTTCGACCGTTGGTTTTGACCGTTGGGGGTCAGGCCATGTGACGCGCCATTCTAGGTGCGTTATATGCGTGTAACGCCCTGGGGCAGGAGCGTTACTTCCTGTGTTTACCCCAGGCGTGAGGGCCATGTAACGCGCTGGTCCAGGTGCGTTACATGTGAGTAACGCGCCCGGACAGGGCCGTTACATCCCTTTTTGAATCTGTGCCGTGGAGGGGCGTGTAACGCGCTAGGCTAAGCGCGTTACATCCGTGTAACGCGCTGGGCCTGGGCCGTTACTTCCCTTTCCCCCGTGTTGAGTGACGGTCCGCCTTAGACTGCCATTTTAAGTGACGGCCCTAGAGTGGACCGCCATTTGGCAGTGACAGTCTGAGGGTAGACCGCCACTTCCTGAGTTGCCCCATGAGGGTGGCAACCTTACTTTTCTCCGACCGTGGTCTCCGTGTGACGGGACTAGTGCGTGGGGTGATTCCCACACGTTGTCGGGCTTGGGCATTGTTTTCCGTGACTTGAGAGTCTACTCCTTTAGCGACCCTCCACTAGTCGTAGCCCACCAGTACGCGGTGCTGGTCTCACCTGGGAGTGGTGTACGGGCACCCACCTTTCGAGACGGTTTGTGGACCGGTTACCGTAGGCCCCTCGTCGTAGCCAGAGTCCGGCTACGGGGGAAAACCGGTCAGAGGGCCAGACCTAGGACGCGTGGTCTGTGTGTGCACACGTGGTTAGGGGCGGTTGGACCCACGTCGACGGGCGTGACCCCAGCTAGTCACTTGTTGTGAGTTACTTTTCGGCGTTTGCGCCTCGGGTAGGACCTACCACGTCAGGCGGTTCACCTGCGGTGCGGTGTAAGACGTCAGGGGACGCTACCGGCTATGCTTCTAGTGGGTGGTACTCCTGTCGAGTACGGAGTGTCAGGCTGTCAGTCGTGTGTTTCCGACCTTCGGGTTTGTCGGTGACCGTTGAGCTTTGGTCTTCTCTTCGTAACACGTGTGTCGGTTTGCGTGCCGTAGAGTCTTGCTTTGTAGAGTACAGGGCTTTCCTTTCCGAGGTACTCTCCTACCGCTAGAGTAGTGGTTTCTCGCTTTGCGAGGTAGGGTTCGAGTGATCCCTACTGAGTCTTGTTCCGAGACTCATTCCCTGCGTGTTTTCACCGTGTTTCAGGTGAGACGCCACCTTCGGGGAGCGCGTCAGGAGCGCAGCGTGGTGCGGGTGCCCAGAGGTAGTGCCAGAGGTCTGAGCCGGGGGATGCCCCGTGTAGCTGTACTTTTCTTTCTTGTCACTGT
This sequence comes from Amorphophallus konjac, assembly GCA_022559845.1. Taxonomy (NCBI): domain Eukaryota; kingdom Viridiplantae; phylum Streptophyta; class Magnoliopsida; order Alismatales; family Araceae; genus Amorphophallus; species Amorphophallus konjac. The sequence goes on along the minus strand of CM040121.1, from coordinate 551,488,053 downwards.
ACTAGTCGTGGACTGTTGTCGTGGTTATTTTATTTTGTGGACCATGTAAATTGTTATCTTATTTCCTGCTTAATATCATAACTGTTTAATTTCTGCAATTACTTGTGATAACTATGTAGTTTCCACACCATCCTTTTAACCCTTCCGAGTCTTCGGACTCGTGGGTGGCGGTGCGAGTCTCGGGTTATCGGGCCTTCCCGATAATCGGATTCTCGGGTCGTTACAACTAGAGTACACTTATACACACACTGTGAAATTAACACCTTAAAATCTTCTATAAGGCAGTTGCACAAAGTCCCACAAGATCTCTTTCTAACCTCCTACTTGTTGTGAACGCGTCACGTGGTGGACTGAGAGAGAGGGATGGGGTTTCTCCCTCTCTGAGTGATAACGGGTGAAAGAAATGAGGACAAAACAATGAAACGCGCGCTATGGGGATATGAAAGAACGGTGGACAAGTACGACCTATAGATGAGACAACAATAGGGACATGGAGAATTTAGACTGACCGAACTCCGGTACGTGGTGGAGATAGGGGTCCGAAGACCCTCTCGCGCAAACTGAACCCCTTCCCGATAGGCCTGACCCACCGTTCCGAGAGCAGCTTTTCAGATACCGAATTGGGGTCCTGGGACTCTACGTAATATAATTTGACAGACGGGAAGACACGTAGACTCGGAAATCGTAACGATATATCCTCCTCGGACAGTTACAAGAACAATATAAATAAAAGCACACCACCGCAGGACATTGGTCTTTACGGGGTTTTAACAGGAATATAGCAATATGAGCAGTAATTAATAGATGTACATATAGAAACCACCGCGAGACATTGGCCTTACGGGGTTTTAACAGGAAAAGTAATATAAGCAATAATTAATATATGTACATATGGGAACCACCGCAAGACATTGGCCTTACGGGGTTTTTAGTGCAATATAAATAATAAATGTATGTATATATATAAGCCACCACGAGACATTGACCTCGGCGGGGTTTTTACTATAACATAAACAATATAAATAATATATATATATATGTATATATATATATATATATAGAAACCACCACGAGACTGTGGCCTCTGCGGGGTTTTTACTATGACATAAATAATAAGTATAAGTATATATATACATATATATATATATATATATATATATATATATATATATATATATATATATATATATATATATATATATATATATATATGTATATATATAGAAACCACCACGAGACTGTGGCCTCTGCGGGGTTTTTAATGCGACATAAAGAATATAAATAATATATATATATATATATATATATATATATATATATATATATATATATATATATATAGAAACCACCACGAGACTGTGACCTCTGCGGGGTTTTTACTATAATATAAATATATGTGACAAGAAAAGAAGAGGGACCAAATAAACCGCCGCGAGATGTTGATCTCCACGGGATTTTAAAGCGATGATGGGGGAATGCTGAAATTAAATAGTTAGGGGTTAGAGAGTAAAGTGCAGAAAATAAAATACTAAAATAGAAACGGTCGCGGGAGGTGACCCACCGCACCAGTTAGGAATTAGATATACAAAAATAAAAGTGCGAAAAATAAAACGGTAGCGGGAGGTGACCCACCGCTACCAGTTAGGGGTTAGATGTACAGAAAGTAAACGACAGAAACCGCCGCGGGGAATAATCCTCCGTGCGGGTGAGGACAAAACACAAGAGCAACCGCTGCGGGAAGTAACTCTCCGCGGGTGTTATTAAAACAGAGATGATCAAAATGGAGCGCGCGTTAAGAGGGTTTTGTGATCGCCAGGGACCGAGGGTCCCGAACAGATTGATCGCTTTCGCCTTTGACACGGGGTTATGCGGGCTCCAACTTCCTCTTCTTTCGACAGGCCGAAGAAAAGGGCATTTGACTGGTTACCCTTACACAAAGAACAAACAGAGCAGAACTAGTTGGTGAGAATGACGATGGTATAGTACCAATCCTTAGGTAATGATACTGTAAATAACACGAACAAACACGTACCTGGTTGGTGTGTTTAAAACCCCTTTAGAACTAGAAGGGTGGGAGAATGACATGATGAAATGCACAAACACAAAGATACTCACGATGGAGGCCCTCTCGAAGAGAAAGGCATGGCACATATGCTAAAGTGATGCATGGAACATGATTGATTGACTAAATAAAAATAAGAGAGGGAAGAAAAGCTTATCGGTGGAGGCCAGCGACGAGCTTTGAGAAGGACTTCAATATCACGAGCGTAGCACGACCGAAGGAGCTTCCGAGCAGACTTCAGAGACTGATTAGGCCGAACATAATAACACACATATATATGTACAAAGTGAGAAGGATATACAAACATATATATATATATAAGGTGGGAGAAGATAATTAGAAATATGAGTAAACAAAGAAATAAAGAAAAAAAAAACTAATGGTATATGAAAAAGTAGAGAGGAGTTAGAAGAGAGAGAGAGAGAGAGAGAGAGAGAGAGAGAGCTCTACCTCGCTCTTTTTTTTGGATTTTTTTATATTAAGAACGTAGATGTAAGGAGATATAAGATTAAAAGAAAAATAAAAATAATTAGAATAAGAACATAATAAGAAACATATATATATATGATAACTATGGGAGAGAAGGAGATGATATTATATATACATGTATATATTTATATCTACATAAAAATATAATAGATCTATAAATATATATATATATAGTTATAGAGGGAAAGAGAGTGTTACATGTATCTTAAAAATATATAAAGAAAACTATATCAATATATATATATATATATATATATATATATATATATATATATATATATATATACATAGATATGGGGGCAAAGAAGGGATAAAAAAAATAATAAAATAAAAAATGAAAGAGGGCAGAGAGAGATCGGGTGAGAGCAGAGAGAGAGGAGAGAAGAGAGAATAATAATAAAAAAAAATTAAAAGAGAGAGAGAGAGAGAGAGAGACAGAAACCACCGCGAGACATTGGCCTTACGGGGTTTTAACAAGAAAAGTAATATAAGCAATAATTAATATATGTACATATGGGAACCACCGCAAGACATTGGCCTTACGGGGTTTTTAGTGCAATATAAATAATAAATGTATGTATATATATAAGCCACCACGAGACATTGACCTCGGCGGGATTTTTACTATAACATAAACAATATAAATAATATATATATATATATATATGTATATATATATATATAGAAACCACCACGAGACTGTGGCCTCTGCGGGGTTTTTACTATGACATAAATAATAAGTATAAGTATATATATATATATATATATATATATATATATATATATATATATATATATATATATGTATATATATAGAAACCACCACGAGACTGTGGCCTCTGCGGGGTTTTTAATGCGACATAAAGAATATAAATAATATATATATATAGAAACCACCACGAGACTGTGGCCTCTGCGGGGTTTTTACTATAATATAAATATATGTGACAAGAAAAGAAGAGGGACCAAATAAACCGCCGCGAGATGTTGATCTCCACGGGGTTTTAAAGCGATGATGGGGGAATGCTGAAATTAAATAGTTAGGGGTTAGAGAGTAAAGTGCAGAAAATAAAATACTAAAATGGAAACGGTCGCGGGAGGTGACCCACCGCACCAGTTAGGAATTAGATATACAAAAATAAAAGTGCGAAAAGTAAAACGGTAGCGGGAGGTGACCCACCGCTACCAGTTAGGGGTTAGATGTACAGAAAGTAAACGACAGAAACCGCCGCGGGGAATAATCCTCCGCGTGGGTGAGGACAAAACACAAGAGCAACCGCTGCGGGAAGTAACTCTCCGCGGGTGTTATTAAAACAGAGATGATCAAAATGGAGCGCGCGTTAAGAGGGTTTTGTGATCGCCAGGGACCGAGGGTCCCGAACAGATTGATCGCTTTCGCCTTTGACACGGAGTTATGCGGGCTCCAACTTCCTCTTCTTTCGACAGGCCGAAGAAAAGGGCCTTTGACTGGTTACCCTTACACAAAGAACAAACAGAGCAGAACTAGTTGGTGAGAACGACGATGGTGTAGTACCAATCCTTAGGTAATGATACTGTAAATAACACGAACAAACACGTACCTGGTTGGTGTGTTTAAAACCCCTTTAGAACTAGAAGGGTGGGAGAATGACATGATGAAATGCACAAACACAAAGATACTCACGATGGAGGCCCTCTCGAAGAGAAAGGCATGGCACATATGCTAAAGTGATGCATGGAACATGATTGATTGACTAAATAAAAATAAGAGAGGGAAGAAAAGCTTATCGGTGGAGGCCAGCGACGAGCTTTGAGAAGGACTTCAATATCACGAGCGTAGCACGACCGAAGGAGCTTCCGAGCGGACTTCAGAGACTGATTAGGCCGAACATAATAACACACATATATATGTACAAAGTGAGAAGGATATACAAACATATATATATATATATAAGGTGGGAGAAGATAATTAGAAATATGAGTAAACAAAGAAATAAAGAAAAAAAAACTAATGGTATATGAAAAAGTAGAGAGGAGTTAGAAGAGAGAGAGAGAGAGAGAGAGAGAGAGCTCTACTTCGCTCTTTTTTTTTGGATTTTTTTATATTAAGAACGTAGATGTAAGGAGATATAAGATTAAAAGAAAAATAAAAATAATTAGAATAAGAACATAATAAGAAACATATATATATATGATAACTATGGGAGAGAAGGAGATGATATTATATATACATGTATATATTTATATCTACATAAAAATATAATAGATCTATAAATAAATATATATATATATAGTTATAGAGGGAAAGAGAGTGTTACATGTATCTTAAACATATATAAAGAAAACTATATCAATATATATATATATATACATAGATATGGGGGCAAAAACCCACCTTCACCATCGTGCAGCCCCCGGTCGAACTCCCCTCTCCCGAACATCACACACCCCCCCACCTTCACTTCCTCTCCTCTACCACCGGCCAGCCACCACCGTGACCACCTCCGCCTTGGACGCACCCCCTGCACCATTGACGCCGCCGTCGCCGTCTCCCGCTCCTGCTGCCGCTCACACCCACGTCCACGAGGCCGCCGCCCGTGTTCTCTCTCCACCAGACTCCGCTGCCGTCGCCCTCCGCCGTCCTCTCCCTCCACACTGCACCGCCAACGACGTCGCCGACCTCTTCCCCCACTCCGCAGCTATCCTCCACCGCGGCTCCCCCTGCGCGTGTTGCCGCAGCACCTCCACTGCCACGACCCCGTCGACCACGTCGGCCTCCGAAAGTATCTCGGAGAAGGTCCGAAAGTTAGCATCGGATTGATGGGGCATCAAAGGCGATTTCCATACACGGGTGAAGTGTATTTGTGTGTTATGGCTTGTATAAGATTGTAATTGTGTAATTTCTTTCTTTTGGGCTCCTTGTAAGGCTTATATCAAGCCAATGGGCCATTTGTTATGTCAAGTCCAAGGCTAGGTTGCCATTAGTAGAGTCCATTAAGAGTGTTACTTCATATTGGGTCATTAGGTGTCTAATGGGTCACTAATGCACTTAAGGCCCAAATTGGGTTACACTCCCTCATGGGCCAACTAAGTGGGAAGGGTCCAAGTCTAGCATGGGCTTGTGGATGTTTCATGGCCCATGAGGAGGCCCTTGGCCCATGAAGGGGGGCGCCCCCTCTTTTGGCTCCATTAGGCTAGGTTGTTTAATTTTCTTTCTTTCCTCCCTTTATTTGACCACATGTGGTAGAATTAGGAATGGGATTCCTTTAAATATTGTATTTCTTGTGGTTGGTCATACCTCATCCCAGCCCTTCAATCCAAACCCCTAGATCCAAGGGTTGAGATTGAATTTGGTTGGCATCCTATATAAGGTTGTATTTTTCATATTGAATGAATTAATGAAGAGAAAAAAGGCATTTGCCCCCAATTGGATCTTGCACCCCTCCCCTCTCTCTCCCTGGTTCCTCCACCTCCAGCCGCCTTTCTAGAGTGTAATCCCTTCCCCCTTGATCCCCTCCAGCATCTGAAGCAACTCCGGTGATCGCCGCCGCCATCGTCTCGCCGCCGACGCGTCGTCGCCAACGGTTTCGGTGTTCTGTCCACTCAGGATAGACCCTTCTTCTCCGAATTCCTGCTATCACTCCCTTCATCTTCTGAAGCTCAAAATTTCAGGGTTGGTTCCCCTCTAGAACCCTTATCTCCACAAAAAAAATCAAGTCAAAATTCATCCTTTAGCTATTTTTTGATTTTCGTCCAAGTCCAAGTTCCAGATCTGTCCTGGTTCTGTGTACTGTTCATCAGCTCTGAGTTTACCCCATTCGAACCATCTTTTGATTTTTTTTTGGGTCGACCAAATTTACTGGGATCTCTTTCCACATCCCTCTACCACCATGAATTTTATTAATTTTTGGTTCACCCTTCAAGTATTTTACAAAATTCGTCCAAGTTCCCAAGAACAGTCTGCCTATAGTTTCCCAGATCCGACCCAGGTCTAGTAAAGAAATCCCAGAAAATCCATTTCGTCTCCAATCAGAAAAACAAAAATAGTCCCGGATTCCTCTCTCATAGACCTTCAACTTTTCTGAAGAAATCATTGCCAGATTCGGAGGTCTTCTCCCTGGTCAACGTCGATCTTCAGAGAAGTCAGAACCTGCCCCTGCAGTTCTGGCCAGATTCCAGCAAGCTTGTAAAATACATGATCAGAAATACAGATCTGATTATTTTTTTTGAAGACCCCTACGTCGAAGTACTCTGAGTCAGCTTTCCAACGGCGCTAATCTCGTCGCATTCCGACGACGGGGCTGATCGCAGCAGCAGGTTTCTACGAGTCGCGCGCCTGCAAACAGAATTTTCAGATTCGTGGCCGAGTTCCCGGTGAGCGTCGTCCGAGGGCCGCCCGGCGTCCGGGGGTCGTTCCAGCAACTCGCCATCCCAGGGGAACGCTTTCCAGGTGTCTCCACAACAGAGGAGTCATCAGGCCCCACACGACCCCTCCGGTCAACACGTGGGCCCCCACTAGCACGAGTACGCGTGAAGCCGAAGCATCACACGGAACCGCCCGTCAACCCGAAACTGGTCCTCCCGGGCCCACTTGTGTCGCCCTTTACCTCCCTGCGTGGAGTGGGCTTATTTGTAATGCTGTAAACATAATGTACTAAGTTCCCGGGAGTACGAGCTTCGGCCGGGTGCCATCTTCGCCACGCCGAGAGCGTGGAGGTATCGCCTTCACCCTTACATTAATTTGGCATTAGCTTAATTCTTTATATGCTTTATATGCCGCTGCTAGAGAGCATGTGTAGGGATACCTAGCTCTCCTTCAATTTATAATATCACTGCTGCGAGAGAGAGCGAAGCCGTCCCGTGACCCGATCCGGGCGCAAAAGAGAGCCGACCACCCTAGCTCATTGCCGGTTTCTCAACCGCGCACATCCGATGCTTCCCTCGTTAAGGGACGATCGTGAGCTTGTCGTGTCCGTGGTCCCGTCCCGCATCAATTTGGTATCAGAGCCAAGTTGAGTCTAGGGTGTTTACATTCAAAAAAAAAAAGAGTGTCATGTAGTCATTAGTCGGTCTAAGTCGTGTTTAGGATCATCACATTTTTAAAACAACAAAAAGAGTCATTTTTGGGTCGCATACATCCCTTTACTCGGTATATCAAAAGGTGTTGTCCGACCGTTAGGTTACGCCTATCGGGAAGGCCGCACACTTGTGCGAGTGACCTTCGGGTCGATTGTCTCCGCCCCGTACCGAGTCTTGGTTTACGTCTAGGGTCCTTAGTGTGCATTAGTTAGTGCATTCCAACTTTGCATTACTTAGTGTTGTGTCTAGTGTTTTGGTCCGAGTGTCGGCATGGCCATCCACTAGTTTCCCGTGTCCCATGGAGTCCCAAACTCCCGGATGGTGGCGATACTATCTCAAATGGAAGGACCACCCGAACCACCCCACGAGACCCGAAACCCGGGATTTCTACGGGTCCGATGACCCGAGTGTCTATCTAGAATGGGAAGCCATTATGGATGATTACTTCGAGGTGTACATCATGTACGGGCCCATGCAAGTCGATGTTGCCAAAAGGCGACTTTTTGGTGAAGCCGCTGCAACTTGGAGGGACATCAAATATTGGAGGGAGGATAGGAATCTAAGGCCCATCGAGTCATGGTGGGAAATGAAGAGAGTGCTTAGGAGGGCCTACGTTCCCCGCCCACCTACCTCCAACCACGGAGGTCATTCCACTCACCAACCCCACCAACTCACTCACAATCAAGTGGGCCACACCTCTACCCAATCCCACCCCTTCACCGCCGTCCAAACCCACCAAAGTGACCCCAATCTAGTGGCCCGCCCATGCACCACCAACCAACCTCCCCTTGGCACTCCCATCCCAACCCACTCAAGCACCTCCAACCGAGTGGAAGTCCCGCTTATAACTGAGCCAAGGCCCACACCCGAGCCAAGAGTTAAGGAGCTAGTCCACCCCAAGGTCCCTCCTCCAACCCGCTCCTTAGAGGAAATAAAGAAAATGATTTCGGATTGGTGGGAAAGGACACAAGCTACTCCACCACCCATGGATGCTCCATTGTTATCTACCTCCGGTCTTCATTCGAAACCATCAAAGTGGGAACTACCAAAGCCCGAGCCACCCGTGTTTCTTACGGGAACACTTTACATAGCCGAGCCACTTCTTAGATGGCTCAAGGATGGCTTGGTCCCACATCCCTTCCCGTCCATGGACCCCACCTTACCTTTAGTGCCAGTCAACTCATTCCATACCACCTTTCGATCTCGTCACCATGTTGACACATTGGACGATCTTGTCATGGGATTGGATTCACAATGGGAGTTGACGCACCTTTTGGCCCGAGGCTTTGACCAACCCACTAGTCTTAGCCTCACTCATCCGGCCTTAGGGTCTATTACCTCCGAATGCACCGTGGGTTGTATCACCACGGAGGTCCTCTTACTCCTTCCCTTACCGGACGAGCCTGAATTCATACCCTTTTGTCCGAGGGAGGAATCATACTTCTTGCCTACGGTCCCCGTCCCACCCATCACAATTCAAGAAGGTGATTATCCACACCTTCAAAACTTCTACACGTGGGACCGTGACTTGTGGGAACCCACCACAAGGGGTCACACATTCTTTGACCCATTTGACCCCTACTCTAGTGGGCCCCGTGACCCATCACTTCCCTCATACCTTATCGGGGAAGTCCACTTTCATACCCCTTTCCTACGGGCCGGGTCCTCCATACCCACCAAGCCCGTCCACGATACACCTACACCCAGCTCTTCCACACCCGGCTTTCCTAGCCCTCTCAAGTCTCCCAAATCCAAAGGGCCGTCCATGCATGACTGGGTCATACTTGGACATTTAGGTGTACCTCATGCCACCCATCTCCGGTTACATAACATGCATGCATGGCACATATTCGGGTGTCCTGGTCCGCCGTCACCCATGTACGGGTCAGACTAACATTAGGTGTGTCTAGGGTCATAGTTGAGTCAGTGTGTTTTCTTTGTGTGGTTTGTTTGTGTGGTGATTTTGAGTCGATTGTTTGTGTGATTTTCATTCATGTGTCAGTGCATGGTGAGTCTCATGTGTCTTGTGCAAGCTCGTGTCGTTCTCTTATGAGTGTGAAGCGAGTCGACTCACTCGATGAGTATGGGATCGGTTCTACATCTATATCCGGATCAGTCACCTATAGGGACTCAGCGGTGATTCCTAGTGAGTCTTCGAGCTGTCTCCTTCCTTTTGAGAGTGCCCCTTCGGAGTGACCACCTTTAGCCATAGCAGTGCGCATATCGAGTATATATGGAATGAGCAGATGCCGATCACTTGGAGTGGAGCATACCCGCGCTACTTAGCACGGTAACGGATCCGCCGGAGTACCAGAGCAGCCATACCCCTACTCGACGGGGTCGAGTTCCTCCCACCCGGGGAGAATTGATGGGGCATCAAAGGCGATTTCCATACACGGGTGAAGTGTATTTGTGTGTTATGGCTTGTATAAGATTGTAATTGTGTAATTTCTTTCTTTTGGGCTCCTTGTAAGGCTTATATCAAGCCAATGGGCCATTTGTTATGTCAAGTCCAAGGCTAGGTTGCCATTAGTAGAGTCCATTAAGAGTGTTACTTCATATTGGGTCATTAGGTGTCTAATGGGTCACTAATGCACTTAAGGCCCAAATTGGGTTACACTCCCTCATGGGCCAACTAAGTGGGAATGGTCCAAGTCTAGCATGGGCTTGTGGATGTTTCATGGCCCATGAGGAGGCCCTTGGCCCATGAAGGGGGGCGCCCCCTCTTTTGGCTCCATTAGGCTAGGTTGTTTAATTTTCTTTCTTTCCTCCATTTATTTGACCACATGTGGTAGAATTAGGAATGGGATTCCTTTAAATATTGTATTTCTTGTGGTTGGTCATACCTCATCCCAGCCCTTCAATCTAAACCCCTAGATCCAAGGGTTGAGATTGAATTTGGTTGGCATCCTATATAAGGTTGTATTTTTCATATTGAATGAATTAATGAAGAGAAAAAAGGTATTTGCCCCCAATTGGATCTTGCACCCCTCCCCTCTCTCTCCCTGGTTCCTCCACCTCCAGCCCCCTTTCTAGAGTGTAATCCCTTCCCCCTTGATCCCCTCCAGCATCTGAAGCAACTCCGGTGATCGCCGCCGCCATCGTCTCGCCGCCGACGCGTCGTCGCCAACGGTTTCGGTGTTCTGTCCACTCAGGACAGACCCTTCTTCTCCGAATTCTTGCTATCACTCCCTTCATCTTCTGAAGCTCAAAATTTCAGGGTTGGTTCCCCTCTAGAACCCTTATCTCCACAAAAAAAATCACGTCAAAATTCATCCTTTAGCTATTTTTTGATTTTCGTCCAAGTCCAAGTTCCAGATCTGTCCTGGTTCTGTGTACTATTCATCAGCTCTGCGTTTACCCCATTCCAACCATCTTTTGATTTTTTTTGGGTCGGCAAAATTTACTGGGATCTCTGTCCACATCCCTCTACCACCATGAATTTTATTAATTTTTGGTTCACCCTCCAAGTATTTTAAAAAATTCGTCCAAGTTCCCAAGAACAATCTGCCTACAGTTTCCCAGATCCGACCCAGGTCTAATAAAGAAATCCCACAAAATCCATTTCGTCTCCAATCAGAAAACCAAAAATAGTCCCAGATTCCTCTCTCATAGACCTTCAACTTTGCTGAAGAAATCATTGCCAGATTCGGAGGTCTTCTCCCCAGTCAATGTCGATCTTCAGAGAAGTCAGAACCTGCCCCTGCAGTTCTGGCCAGATTCCAGCAAGCTTGTAAAATACATGATCAGAATTACAGATCTGATTATTTTTTTTGAAGACCCCTACGTCGAAGTACTCTGAGTCAGCTTTCCAACGGCGCTAACCTCGTCGCATTCCGACGACGGGGCTGATCGCAGCAGTAGGTTTCTCCGAGTCGCGCGCCTGCAAACAGAATTTTCAGATTCGTGGCCGAGTTCCCGGCGAGCGTCGTCCGAGGGCCGCCCGGCGTCCGGCGGTCGTTCCAGCAACTCGCCATCCCAGGGGAACGCTTTCCAGGTGTCTCCACAACAGAGGAGTCATCAGGCCCCACACGACCCCTCCAGTCAACACGTGGGCCCCCACTAGCACGAGTACGCGTGAAGCCGAAGCATCACACGGAACCGCCCGTCAACCCGAAACTGGTCCTCCCGGGCCCACTTGTGTCGCCCTTTACCTCCCTGCGTGGAGTGGGCTTATTTGTAATGCTGTAAACATAATGTACTAAGTTCCCGGGAGTACGAGCTTCGGCCGGGTGCCATCTTCGCCACGCCGAGAGCGTGGAGGTATCGCCTTCACCCTTACATTTGGCATTAGCTTAATTCTTTATATACTTTATATGCCGCTGCTAGAGAGCATGTGTAGGGATACCTAGCTCTCCTTCAATTTATAATATCACTGCTGCGAGAGAGAGCGAAGCCGTCCCGTGACCCGATCCGGGCGCAAAAGAGAGCCGACCACCCTAGCTCATTGCCGGTTTCTCAACCGCGCACATCCGACGCTTCCCTCGTTAAGGGACGATCGTGAGCTTGTCGTGTCCGTGGTCCCGTCCCGCATACACGCTTCTAACCTCACGCGATGGGAATCTTTCCCGACTTTCACGAAGCAACCTTGAGGAAGGTCCTCCGAAATCAACGATTGTTTGGATGGTAAACAAATTGGGAAGGACATTGTGTGCACTGGGGCACAAACAAATTAAAAGGACCAACTTCACGGTGCGGAAGTACCTGGGTCGTAAATCTCAGGTTTCACCATTGGGGAGCAGTTACCAGCCATTGTGGACGTGCTACAACCAAGGTGGGTTCGAGGGGAATTTAACAGATGATTGGAGACAAATCCAAACAATGGTTTCATCCAGAGAAACATCCCAAGGCAACCTCGAGGAAACTCAGTACTCGACTCGGAATGGAATATCCCATATTTAAGCAATTAAGCAGTGGCTCACACAATCAAAGTAAGTGAGTGATTTTCCACAATGAACTCAAAGTCCTACATGAATGCATGCTGGGTTTAAAAGAAAAATAAAACAAACTAAAATAGAAACTATCCAAGGATAATATTGCTAAGCTGTGGAGAGTGGGTCAGGATACCGATCCAATGAGCTGATACTGAGCCGGGGCCCGTTTATCCACGTACCGACTCATCGAACGGAACCATCGTCCCCATTCTATCACAACTTAACGGCCTATCCGTACGTCCTGAACTCCTCCGGGATCATCACTGTTTTTGTTGAAGGGGAACTCAAATCCCGGATTCATCCAAGGCGTATGGTCCTTGGCATGCTCTAGTAGCGTAAATATCATATAATACGATGCATGATAAGGGGGACCACAATAATGGAATGATTAGGGGACAAGGCGGGACAAGGTGGGGCATCGGTGGGACAGTGGTACCCCACTCGATAATTAACATAACAAAACAAGATCACAACTATGCAAGCAAATTATCACACACAACAAAACGAAACTGCCAACACTGTTCTTAGATTCCTTTCCTCACTATAAGTATCACCCCTTTGGCCTTAAGAAAATACATTCAAGGGCGAGCTAAGGAAGTTGAAGCTTAGGAGGAGATCAGAGTTCGAGATGGAAGGGGAGTCTTCCCGTCCCGTAAAGAAAAGCAAGCCCAACAACGAGTGCAAGCGGCTTACTGACTTCGAAGGGCATCTTAGCGGGAGAATCCAGTCTCGAATGGTGAGTTAACATTTCTTTTTTGTGTTTCTGCAAGACTTTCTTATGCCCATTTTCGCCTTCTCCACTTTTCTATTTTCAGCCGTATCCTCTCTTTCCTGGCCCGAGGAAGTTTTCAAGGTTGCCATGGCTGTCGAAACTCACTTCGAACATCTCAATCAGTATGAGGGCCATCATCAGAAAGTGGCATCTCCAAAAGCTCGTAACTCATGCCAAACATTACAATGAGATTCACATGAATTGGGCGGCTATGGGTGCACTGGTAGAGCTTTGGCACCCTCAAACCCATACATTCATATTCCCCACTTTCGAGGCAACTATTCTCCTCGAAGAAGCAGAACTTCTACTTGGCATGAAGAAATTCCAGAGAAATGGCAAGGTAAAAGTTACGCGCATGCTAAGACGGGTGACTTCCGAGGAGGTGCTCAGAAGCTTCATGCCGTCTGAAGCCATCAAGGGCGTCTAGACTCAGAAGGGAATCCATCTGCAAAAACTTGCAGATTGGGTGATAAATGCTCTTGAAAGGTTGACAAGTGGTGATGATCGCATTGAAGGGCTCATGAAGGGATTCACCATCTGCTTAGCGGGTGCTCTCTTATTCCCTTATACTGACAACATAGTGGAGGAAGATCAACTAAGCGCCATCTGTGGAATTTGGGAAGGAAAGAGAGTGGGACATGCTATCCTTGCTTATCTCTATAGTGGACTCACGGCTTCCAGTATGGGTAAGCCTCCTTTTGGTTGCGCACTCCTTTTGAATTGCTGGACTGACTTACATTTCAAATTTAACCATCGTGAGGGAATGTCATCTACTTCAAGACTCTTCCAACAAAGCTCACTTCACCATATGGCCAATGTGTTAGGCTCTAGTGGTAGTATAGCAAATCGCGTTCCCTGGTTGAAGAAACGAGAAGACTGGCGGGCTCACTTCAGTACCATTGAAGAGTATATGTTCACTCGTGCACCGACATGCTTACTCCCATATGAGCTTCTCACGAGGTCTTCTCTTAACATGGAGCTCCAGCTTGTTGGCGCGTCTGAATTTACCCTTTACAACACGCACCGGTGTCATACTCAGATAGGCCTCCCTCGCCATTCATTCCCACTGCTATCCAAGCTTCCTTTAATCAGGAAAAGGGAGTTGGGCACAGGGGGTGACGCAAGAAATGTGAAGACAATCAAAGCGTCATGGAAGGCCAGCATTACACTGAGGGCAACAGAGTCTGTGAGTGAGGACGAAGAACTGCTGAAAGCTTATGTAATCGAGTTGGAGAAATTGAGGCCTGAGATGTCCAAACCATAATGTATCTTTTCTTGGAATAAATATGGAAGCTTTAATGCCATCTACATCCTTACTCTCTACTATTTTTTTCTTTTTTATTCCCTTTTTTTCTCTTTTTTTTTATTTTTGGCACAAACATATGCAATAGCCAGTGCTAGGTGATAGCCAACCATTCCGGACAAGAGTCAAAAAATCAAGGTAACTAGCATGAGGAGTTGCCCTGTGATGCCCGGGAGCTGAAGATTTCTCTCCGAATGGCTGAGAGAGATAAGGCGAGAGATAAGAGAGAGAGAAAAGGCAAAAATAGAGCAGCACAAGAGGCGCAGGAGATGGAGCTCTGAGAGAAAGAGCATCCAGTCATGGCTCGCCCTGTAGATTGAAGGAGATTAGAGCTCGCAACAGAGGAGCTCCTGGAGTTGGTAGCATCTTCATCGGCAGAGCATAGGGCAGCTCAGCTAGCGGCCTCGACTTCAAGAGCTTCGCGGCCATCAGGGTCACGAGAGAAACAGGAGGACGGCGAGGAGCACTGCCGAAGAGCAGGTGGGAATGCATGACGCGATAAAGCGATTGCTGCGTGACGAAACTATAGAAGGCCTCCGAGGGACTGCTTGCCTTCGGAGAGAGAAGAGATGTAACCAGGAAGGTGATGAGAGTTAGTGAGTGGCTTGTTCACTCACTCCCTTCTCATGACGGGCACAAACCCTTATATATATGTGCAAGTGAAATAGGTTGGTTTGAACACGGCTGGTTCGCCCTGGATATGTTTCTTCTGCTCTACGCCTCTTCTCCACCACATAGGTTCACGCGCAGTACGCTCGGCGAGATGTCGCCTTAAAACACGGGACGGTGACTCACCATAGCCATGATTTTCAAAGGGGATCAGCTACGGATTTCAAGAATATCGGCCCGTGGTGCTCTTTTCCCACGTGAATGTCCCTTATTTCCTTATTTGCGCTAAAAGTAGTCGCAATAGGACAAGGGACACGCGGAATCTTTGGACCGAATAGGAGTGGCGGGTCAACAAATCACAGCTCTGCTCCATTTACTTCACATGGCAAAGTGGCACGCGAGTGTACCGTGGCCATGACTTTCAAAGGAATCTACCACCAATTTCAACAACGTCGGTCCCTGGTCCTGTTTTCCCGTATAAATGTCCCCCACTTTCTTCTTTGCGCTAAAAGTAGTCGCAACGGGACAATAAACACAGAGAATCTTTAGGCCGCATGGGGAGGGCAAGTCAACAAATCACGCCTCCGAATTGATCACTCCAGATGGCAGGGTGACATGCGAGAGTAAAGAGAGGGTGACTCGTCGTAAAGGATGTTGCTGGGGTGATGGTGATAGATCTAGACCACCTTCTTTCCAATCCTATAAATACCTCCCCTTTCGCTCGACTTGGAAACACCGAAGTCCTGAGAGCAGACTTGAGGAGTGCAAATTTGTAAGGAAGGGAGGTTGCGAGTGTTGCTCACTTTTTCAGGATGGAGGGTGAATCCAGCTTTAGAGCAGAAGGTGAGTCTTCCCGCTCCTCGAAGAGGAGCAGATCGGGTAGCAGTTCCAGGAGACTCTCAGAAGTTGAAGGACAACTGAGTGAGAGGACCCGATCACAGCTTGTAAGTGGCTTCTTTGGTTTCCTTCCTTCATCCTTTTCTTCTCCTTTCTTGCTTAGCAATGCTCCCCTTTCTCACTTCTTGTGGATGTGCAGGGCATGATGCGATCGCACATCTCGTGGGAGCTGGTAGTGGCAGCATATCGAGGTCTCCCGGACTTCCAGAAGGCCAGGCTAGACGTGATGGGGTTCGGTGCCTTCCTCCAAATCGAGCCGATAAAGCTCGACCTTGCCCTGATCCAAGCATTACATGAAAGATGGGATCCGGCGAGTCGGGCATTCCTGATGCCTTGGGGGCACATGGTGCCCAGTTTGGAAGATATGGTCCGCATTACGGGCCTCAAAGTGGATGGAGAGGCAGTGACCGGCGTCACTTATGCGGATTACCGAGAAGGTGCCCAGAAACTATTAGGACTGGAACTCGATGGACGGAAGAACATGTCAGTAGCCAAGACATTGATCCTGGAGGTGTTAGGGCTTACTGACATCCGTCCACGGGATGACGAGTCCTTGGAGGAATTTATGGAAAGGGCAGAGAGAGGTGCCCGTGCTGTATATTGTGCAGATGTCAACAACTGGGAGAGGACCAACATGGACCTGAGGAGGTTCCTCCTCTTTCTGCTGGGTAGGTTGCTACTGGGCTCCAAGGGAGACAACATACACTGCCGCTTCCTGGAGCTGCTCGTGGATTTGGAGAGAGTAGGACAGTACGCCTGGGGAGCTGCCGTGCTGGCACATCTATTTACAGGTCTGTCACAAAGGACAGGCCGAGAGGTGACAATAAATGGGTTTACGCCCTTCATCCAGGTAAAAAATTATTTGTTTGTGGTTTTGGTTTTATGCTTTTTTCTTTTTTGAATTTGTTGATGCCAATGACACATGATGGTGTAGCTGTGGAGCTACTATTATATTCCAATGGGGAGAGCTCGACACTGTCGGCCAGTGACGATCCCGTTGGCTAGGCGGTGGCAACCCATCATGAGTACAGCACCATTATCCTACCAGCTGATGGTATCAAGACGGGAGCTACAAGAGTTCCCTGCAGCGATGGTAGGATACTTTTTCTCTTTTTTATATGTTTTGTTCATTTTTTTTATTTTTTGTATTATTTTTTTTTTGTATTTTTGAGTAACTAAGAAGATATGTACAACCCAACATAGGTGAACTGGAGGCCTTACTTGAATATGGTCGATGTCGACCAGCCATGGGTAATTGGAAGCCGTGCCCGATTTGGACGGGATCTCTGGCTTCATTGCTTGAATGAAATTGAGCCATTAAGGCTACGATTAGTCATGAGAACCCTCGGACTTGCCCAGGAATGGGTGGATATAACCTCCTCACCCAGCGTCGGGAAGAAGACGCGTGGGCCGGCAACCTGCGTTGATTGGAGGGTGCGCTTCCCCGAACAGTATGAAGACTGGCAGTGGGGTGGCACGCTCCTGGAATCACAAGCGCAAGACAGTGAAGATTACCTACGGCTCTATAGGGCAATGTATGCGGAGAGGCTCCAGCTTGGAGGGCTTATAGAGGTAAAATAAAACACCATTTTTTTTGTCTTTTATAACTTCCATTTTTTTATTTTTATTTGTGAACTCAAGAGCCATGGCTGTAGGATGCCCGTGACACCATAATAACGGACTTACGAGCTCGTTTGGCAGACACGGAGCAAGAGTTAACTGATACTCGAGCGGCTCTGGGTTCATCAGTAAGTGTATATATACATACTCCTGGCATGATTTGAAATTTATGGCGTTAACCATTTAACTGCCACCTCTCGTATGTGTACGCAGCGTGCCCAACTCGATGTAGTTTCATCGGCAATGGGGGCAGACGGCGTTTCTTCCAGTCTATGGATTCCCACTTCAGAGTTAGATTCACTACACGAGCAACTTGCTCATGCCACACAGCGGGCTGCGGAAGCAGAAGGGATGCTTTCTGTACAGGTGAGAGCCTCACCATTTAAAATCCCTTGTTCAAGCGTTACCAGAAGCCTGAGATGAAACGTCTGGCAGGAGAAAGAAACGGAGGAGGCACTCGCACATGCCGCCCAGAAGGAAGCTAGAATAGCCGAGCTAGAAGAGGAACTGCAGCGTCGTCCAGGTGACGACTTTTCTAGGGATGCTATAGAGCTGAGGATCACCCTTCAGCTGGAGAGGGAAGACAGAGCGAGAGAACGTGCTGAGAGGGAAAAGGCCAAGGAACGAGAAAAGGCCAAGAGGTCGGCCGAGAAAGAGGAGAAGAGGGCCCTAGAGGTCCAATTATTTGAATTGAAGACCAGTCTCGGCCTCGCCGAGCAGTGGCTAAAGGACGGTGAGGAACGCTACCGAAGAGCACGAGAGCGTGACTTTCGTGTCAGCAGCTCCTTTGGTGCCCCGCAGATCGGCGCCGGGGAGTAGAGATAGAAAGAGGCTCACAAAGCGTTAGAAGTACCGCTTTTCGTAGTTGGGTAGCGCCTCCTAGAGCGTCTTGCCCGGAGAGCGGTGAAACGAGTAATGTGGAGAAGGGGGGTGGAACCTAATGTAGACTTCTATTTGTTGCTTGTTTTTAGTTGAGAGTGGAATAGAATAAAAGTTTTGTGCTTGATTCTGCTTCTTTTTGATCTCTCGAATCCCTGCATACATCTAAGCAAACAAGTCAGTATTTCTGTTCTGACTTGCCCCTTGCTCAATGAGCAAATATGATGAAGAACCATTCTTGATAACGAGTCAAGGGGCAAGCCCTTATTAACAAAGGCACTGATAAAAGATGATGATGAATGCGACAGACAAGCACACGGATGCAAACGAGAATTTAAAAATGAATGCTGCATACAAATGCGATCATGCAAAGATGTGATCTTCTTTGTTTTTGTAGGTGTATGTTAATTTTTTGTGTTTTGTTATTTGTTTATTTTTTTGGTCTTTTACATTTCCATTTTTGTGTGCATATACATTTTTCATATACATTTTTCTACCCCTTTTTTTTTGGATTTTTGGATTTATTACTTTTTTACTTGTTTTTGGTTTGTTTATTTTTGTTTTTGCTAATGCATGATGACCACTTGATATAACATCTAACCTGAATGAGAACGAGGGTTTCTTGCTAACCTCCCAGGTATCCTAAGTGCACATCTAAGTTGATTTGGGCCTCTAGACTCCTAGAATGATAATCCCGCCGGCTAAGACTTATCCTGATGACAATGCCGCCATGCCATGCTTAGGCTCCCAGTTGCTTCCGACCACAGGGATTCACCCAAAAAATGTTCAAGGTAAATGATTTGCCCGACCCGGGTCTATTTCCTCACAACTCTAGATGGTATATAATGGAACACCCTGGAACCCAAATGACCAACCGCGCGACGCTGACCCGGAATCAGACGCCATCGCACCTATAGGTGACGCGCTTGCATTGGTCTAAGCCCGAGGTTATACTAAGCAGACATTAAGGTGGTAAATAAAGGTCTTGACCAGCCAGAAACACGGAGACTCCTTCACGACAATGACTTCTGCTTTCAAAATGGACAACCATATGTTTGTGTTAAAAGGATGTTGCAGGCTTTGGCGAGTTTCGCCCTTCAGGAACTCCATTGAGCCTTCATCTTTAGAGGAAGAAGGAAGAGTATAGGGGGTAAACCTCCTGAGAGGACCGGCAAAACCGTTAACCCGGCGAGCCAGTAGAGGCACACTTAACTTCCCCTTTCGGGCAACTTCGGACTAACTCTCGAGCATTTACATCTCGTGACCCCCTTTTGTGTAATTTGACTTTCAGTCAAAGGGGTTTCATTTAGTGGAATCAGGCACGGTTACGACCAGGCCTTTCTTTTGACTTTGATTTCTTGCTTTTCTTTTTTCTGATTCTTTTGATGGATTTTTTTACGAGGGACATAGTATTTTGACATTATGGAATCCCTCTTGGATGCCTGCGGGGACACTGCCCTCTTCTCGTGCTCTGATTTATGCTCGAAGAATTGGATCCTACTCTCACCCTAGGGGTCGTGTTCATGTTTCCCATGCTCAGCGTTTTAAGGGCGCCGACTGTCTCACTCGGTCGAGAAGAAGAGAACAAAGATTTAAGCTTTCTTGGAGACCTTTTGAGTGATGCCCTACCATAAGCGATGCTATCAATTTTTATAACACAGATGTGTATTCATGTTGTCTTCTTTTGAGGGGGCATAGGCCGAACTGGCCAGACAGGGGTCTCCACGGTTCTGGCAAACCAAGACCTGAGACCTACCAAGTCTTAATGGGCCCTTTCCTAACATAGAGGTTGAATGCAATGACTTAACTACACGGTGATCTCCGAGCATCAGCATTTTGAATTTTCTATTTTTTTGTCTTTTCTTTTGTTTTATACACATGTTTTTGTTATTTTCATTTTTTTCATTTTTTTGTTATTTTTCTTTTCAATTTTTTTTTATCTTTGACAGTATGTACACCTATCTAAGGGTAATACTTCTTAAGGTAAAGCCCATTCCAAGGGTGGGATAACTCAACTCCCTCAGCATTGACTAGCCTGTAGGCGTTGCCAGGATGCACAACCTGAACCACGTATGGTCCTTCCCAATTGGGTTGGAGTTTAGAACGCGGCCCGCCAGGTTTTACAAAAATTCTTTTCACTACCATTTCACCAACTTTGAACTTTCTCTCAATAACCTTCTTCTGGTAAAAACGTGCGAGTCTATTTTGGTAGACGCGAGCATGCTCGGCAGCAACCAGACGTTTCTCGTCTAAGAGTTCCAACTGGGCAAGGAGAGAATCACGACGTTCGTCGAGGGGAAGGTCCTTATCCAATTGTACCCTAAGAGAGGGAATCAGAATCTCATATGGAACTACCGCCTCCATCCCGTAAGTGAGGGCGAACGGAGTTTGCCCAGTAGGAGTTCGGATTGAAGTGCGATAGGCCCATAGAGCTTCGATAAGCTTCTCTGGCCAATCCGAGAATCTGCTAGACTCACATGTTTTCTTTATGATTTTGATCAGTGTTTTATTCGTGGCCTCTGCTTGGCCATTACCTTGTGGATAATATGGTGACGAATGATGCAATGCAATTTTATACCTTTGGCAGAGGTCCTGAAGATCCTGAGAGATGAATTGTGGCCCATTGTCGGTGATGATAGTTCTTGGAATGCCGAACCTGGCGATGATATTCTTCATGATGAACTTGCAGACTGTAGATGCCTTGACTTCTGCATAGGCTTCGGCTTCAGCCCATTTGGTGAAGTACTCCGTTGCAGTGAGGATGAAGGATTTTTGCTTGGTGAGGGAGTTAGGATCACCAAGAGGACCAATGATGTCAAATGCCCACATGGAGAAAGGCCATGGGGAGGACACTGGATGGAGAGAGGAAGATGGGGAATGGATCTTATCGGCGTGAAGTTGACACTTGACACACCTACGGACATAGACAGCACAGTCTTCCTCCATGGTGGGCCAGTAAAAGCCTTGTCGAAGGATCTTCTTGGAAAGCATCTGGCTATTCACATGGCCACCACACACACCTGAGTGTGCTTCCTCTACACACTTCCAGGACTCATCATCATCAAGACACCTCAGAAGAACACCAGTGAGGCTTCTTTTGTACAGCAATCCTCCAACCACCGTATACCTTTGGGCAACTCTCCTTATGGCCCTCTTATCTTCTGCTGTTGCTTCTTCGGGGTAAGACTGGTCTTTGCAATATTTAACAATCTCATAGAACCATGGCTTCTCCTCATCAGCCAATTCTTCTTCCAATTCGACCAACATAATTTCCCTCTTTTCAACAACTTCTCTATTCTGAGCCATCTTTGACATTTCCTCCTGAACCCTTAAATAGGAAGGGTTGTGAATAGCAGGGAAGAGAAGCTTGTGGATAGAAACGGACAGAGCCCTTCTGCCCAGAGGAAACCTTAATGATGATGCCAACGAAGCAAGAGCATCGGCCAAAATGTTCTGATTGCGAGGAACGTGGACAAAGACCAACTTAGTGAACAGTTTAGCGAAAGCAACAGTAAGCTCTTGATATGGCTTGAGCTTGGGATCGCGAGTGCGATATTTGGTGAGCACTTGGCGAAGGATAAGTTGACTATCACCTATGACTCGTAATTCAGTGACCCAGAAGGAATAGGCAAGGTTCAGACCCGCCAGAAGAGCCTCGTATTCAGCCACGTTGTTGGTGACTGGAAATGAGAGCTGGAATGCATCTGGGATAGCGACACCTTCAGGTGACAAAAGAACAATGCCAATACCTCTCCCCTGGGAATTCAAAGCTCCATCAAAATATAACGTCCACATGGGATCATCAGACTGGGTAATGGACATTAGTTCCTCATCTGGAAACTCTGATTGAACAGGATCAAACTTGGGGAGAGGGTGATGAGCCAGATGCTCGGCTATAGCATAGCCTTTGATTGCCTTTTGTTGAATGTAGGTGATGTCGAATTGAGATAGAAAGCTTTGCCAACGTGCTAGCCTATCAGTAAGGACAAACTTTTCCAAGAGAAATTTGATAGGATTCATGCGAGCAATTAAATGGACTTCATGAGCAAGAAAGTAATGTTTTAATTTCTGCACTACCCACACAAGGGCGGCACATGTCTTCTCCATGGCCGTATACTTTCGTTCACAGGGGTTGAGAAGTTTAGACAAGTAATAGGTTGCCCGTTCCTTGCCTTCTTCATTGATTTGTGCCAGAACGGCTCCCACAGAGTCGTCTAGGACTGAGATATATAGGATCAGAGGTTTATCTGGAACAGGTGGAGTGAGAACAGGCGGGTTGGCCAGATATTCCTTTAATCCGTCAAAAGCATTCTGACACTTAGAATCCCAACAGAATTTGGTCCCTGCTTTGGTCAACTCGTAGAAGGGCCGGCACCTTTGCGAGTGTTGAGACACAAAGCGACGGATAAATTGCAACCTCCCGATTAATCCTCGAACTTCTCTCAGATTCTTCGGGGGTGGCATATCCCTAATTGCCTTAGCCTTGTTGGGATCTATCTCAATGCCTCTTTTGCTCACAATGAAGCCAAGTAACTTGCCCGATGATACACCAAACACGCACTTTTTTGGATTCATTTTCAAATTGAATTCACGTGATCTTTGCAACACCTTTGCAAGGACCTCGGGATGTTCCGCCCTAGTTTTAGATTTTACCAACAAATCATCCACATATACCTCCAAATATATGTGCATCATGTCGTGGAATATTGCCATCATAGCCCTTTGGTAAGTGGCTCCAGCGTTCTTCAGTCCAAATGGCATGACCACATAACAATAAGTTTCCCAGGGAGTAGTGAATGAAGTTTTCTCCTGATCTTCTTCTGCCAGACGGATTTGATTATATCCAGAAAATCCATCCATGAATGAAAGGGTTTCATATCCTGCTGTGTTATCAATCAACACATCAATATGAGGCAAAGGGAAATCATCCTTTGGACACGCACGGTTAAGGTCCCGGAAGTCAATACAAATTCTCACATTTCCATCTTTCTTCATGACCGGGACGAGGTTTGCGACCCACTGAGGATAAAGGACGACTCTTATGAACCTAGCTTTGTGGAGCTCATCGACCTCTTCCTTCATTTTTAAAGCCATTTGTGGGCGGAAACGTCTTAACCGTTGCTTTACCGAGATGGACCCTGGTTTGAGGGTGAGACGATGCTCAACCAGAGTAGAATCCAATCCTGGCATATCCTCATAGCTCCATGCAAACGTGTCCTTGTAATCCTTAAGAACCTTAACTAGTGCCTCTTCTTCAGATGATGGTAAATTATCACTTATGAGGACAATCCTAGGGTCTTCCTCAGTTCCCAGATTGATCTCTTTGGTAGACTCTTCTACAGCGGCTGACGGTTCGTCAAATCTGCTCATTCCACTAGCATAAGTGTCAGCCGCGTCCTCATATTCTTCATCCTCTTCTTCAATGGGGTATTCCTCGTCAGTGAGTTCGTAGACCCCATACCCTTCATCAATCATGCAATCATTTTCACATTCTATCTCTGGCAGTTGGACGGGATTTTCTAGCAATTTGGGGATGGCTAGAAGGGCTTGACACCTGGTGGCTAGATCCAAAAGGAATCGACGGGGAATATGCCTACCCTTAGATTTCCTTTTAGGTACTACCATTGACTTATTCCTAACCTGACACACATTATTTACAGAAGAAGAAGAAGCTAGAGAGGATGGTGAAGAATGTACAGAGAAAGACCCCTCAGATGAGGGGAAAAGAAGGTCGCTCAGGGGACCTTGAATGAGTGGCCCGTGAGTCGGGGCACACTCGTGGGAGATATAGGAGGTTTCCTCAAAGACAATGCGCTGTTGAGGAGTTGTGGAATTGGCGTTTTTTTTTCATTTTCATTTTTAATAACAAAACAGTGAAAAGAAATTGGAGGAGGTGAAAATGGAACTAAAGCTAGAGGGTTGTGTAGCTCGTAGAGCAGATCGTGATTGAAAACCTGGCGTGAGTTAAGAAACCCACGTAGGTATATGAGTAAAGAAGGGGACCTGGGAAGATCATCAGACAACTGTCTCGCCCAGGAAGGAGACAGCAACAAAGGCTGTGATATGTGGATAGAAAAGATGACGGCTAATGAGCCGTCGGTGACAATATTGGTGACGGATGATGACCCGTCAATGACAACATCCTCTTGGCGAGGAGGGTTTGTCATTCTGGCAAGTGTGGTGGTGTCCCCTGGCATTTCGGAGATCAAAAGTGGGCCTTCTAGATGTGGAGGCGAGAACATTCTTTCCAGTGCAATGGATATATCTGGTATGTCAAACCATTTATACCATTCACAATCTAGGTGGACAATCTTCCCTCTTTTAGGGATCCTTGAACATGCTTGAGCTAAAAACACATCCCGTGACCCCCCAAGTGATTCCAGTGGAGGATCTCCCATCTGGACGATGGGCCCCTTTTTGAAATGTGAGGACAAAGTCCAAGTGAGGGGTTTGCCGTCTGATTCGAATGGCCCCTTAAAACCCAAGCCAGCTCTATGAATTGGCTTTATCTTTTGGAGTGGTCTCAGCCTTCCTTGCAGTTGTGCCCCTAAGCCTTTGCCATCTTGGTAGCCAATATTTCTCATAATCTCCCATCCTTTGGAGCGGAAGGGGAGACGTGAGTTTAACATAGGGAATGACTTTTGTTGTGTGAAGGGAGCACGGCAGGGGTCATACACATCCAATAAGGATAGTATGGGCCGATGAGTCGGCCAGACCGAAGGCAAAGAGGTGTTAATAGCATCCACCGTAGAACAGATGGGCATGCTCATTACCTTGATAACCCATCCTTTGTATGGAAATTTCAAGCACTGATGATTGGTGGATGGCACAGCATTCATAGCTTCAATGTAGGTACGGCCTAGTATAGCCTTGAAAGTGGGATCCATATCAAGGATATGGAATTCCGTGAAGACTGATACAGGGCCTAGTTCTACATTGAGGGCAATCATCCCCATTGGCGGCTTCTTACTGTTGTCGTAGGCCGTGACTGTAATTGAGGAGGGCATGAGTTGTTCTTCATCAACCCCACATGCTTGGAGAGTACTCGGGAAATCACATTTATAGACGCGCCCGTGTCCACTAGGCAGGGATCCACTGATACGCCATTGATTTTCACCGCAATACACAACGCATATTTCGAGCTTCCTTGGGGGCAAGCTCGTGATTGTGAAACATGATAGGCGGTTGTGTATCAGTGGGCGTCAGGACTGCCGAGATTTTCTCCACAGGGAGATCCTCGTTCACCATGACTTTTTGGAGATATTCCCTTAAAGCTTCTTGGTGAGATGGGGATCTTTTAATCAGCTCAAGGATGGAGATACGGGCAGGCGTCTTATCCAGATGCTTTAACAAGTCATACTGGGTCCCAGGGATGGACTCTTCTGACTGCTCTTCCTTATCTTTCTGGGGCTGAGATTGTTCAGGGGCCTGACTATTCTGGGGAAACACCCGGTGGAACATCCTTCCACTCCGGAGCACCATTGCTTGTGGCTCTCGTTGCACCTCTATGGTATTGGGTGTGGACTTTAACAAGGGTTTGAGGGGTAGTAGTGGAGGAATGGTTGGTGGGATAGGGGTTATGATGGGTGTAGGGGTTTTGATTAGGGGTTTGCTTGGCGGAGGTATAGTAGGGGTAGAAGGAATCTCGGGTGAATCACGGATGATAAGGGGCTTAGAATGTGAAAGAATAGGGGAAGTAGAGGGAATCTCGGGTGAATGGTGGATGATAAGGGGTTTATATGGTGGAGGGGGTATAGTGGAGGTAGAGGGGACCTCAGATGAACGGTGAATGATAAGAGGTTTAGATTGTGGAGGAGGAGGTTCAATGGGGGTAGAGGTGGATGGTGTGTTATACGGGTAATGGGCGGTAAAAAGGTTAGAAGGCGGAGGTAAAGGTGCGATAGAGGTAGATGGTAAATTAGAGGAATAAGAAGTGATCAGGGGACTTGGGGGTGAAAAAGGAGTGGGAGATGGCCTTTGGTGATGGACTAACGGTGAATTGACGATAGGGGTACGAATAAGAGGGCGTGATGGCTGTGGAACGGGAGAAGGACCAAATAGGGGTTGTGAGGGGGTTGAATGGTAAGAAGATGATGTTCGAAGGAGACGAGGAGACTGATTGGTGGTATGACTGGTAGCAAGGACAGAGGTGCTTTCTAAATGACATGTTTGCTCTCTTCCAACTTCCGAGAAGGAGGAAATCGGATTAACCTGATAGTTGGGCTGTTGGTGCTCCGGAAGCGGGTTATGGATGATGCCCATATTAGGCTGCTGTTGTGGGGCCTGCTGAGGCTGTTGTTGTTGATGTGGTTGTTGTGGTAACTGTGGCCTAGGCGGAGGTCTCCTGGCCTTTAGGGTGACGATGCATCGCCTCATTTCATCCCAATCGATTTCACCGAGATCATTCATGTCATAAATGTAATCTTTGAAGTTGAAACAATTCTCCACCGTATGACCCGGCTGTCTGTGATAGACACAGTACCTGGAGGTATCAGCATTTGGGGGCCATGCAAACTTTTCTTTGGGCAAAGTAAGCAGGTTGGCAGCCATGAGGGCATTAAAAATGTCCGGTAATGCCTCGGGCAATGGTGGATAGTGGGCTCTTTTGGGTCCAATGGGCCTCATCCGTTGTTGTGGTGGGCCGTAATTTCCCGGGGGTGGAACTTGGTGATACTGAGGCTGTGGTTGTTGTTGTTGTTGGGGATGAAAGGGTTGAGGCATGTTGTTTTGAAGGGGGTTATTTTGGGGTGGAGGACGATAAAGAGGTGGACCTTGTTGAAAGGGAGGTCGTGAAACCTGAGGAGGCCTTGGGTTAACTGGTTGGTTGGGGCTGCCAAGCACACTCACTTGCTCGTTTATGACGACTCCCTCAGTTGTTCCTCCTTGGACACCAGTGCCCGTCTTCTTAAACACCCTTGGCTTTGGGGGTTCAAACATATGCATGATGGGGGAATCTTTTAATTGGGTCTGGATATACCGAGCCCTCTCATAAAGTTCCTCCATCGTGGTAAGCTTATTCATGGCTAAAATGTGTCTAAACTGCGGGGTTGCATTAGACACAATCATCTTGACTTGCTCGGGCTCTGAAAGGGTATCCTTTATTTTATCAGCCAGAGACCTCCACCTATCAGCATATTGGACAAAATCCTCATCTGACCTCATTTTCTCAGCAACTAGGTCGGTGATAGAAAGGGAGGGACCGACCCTATCCCGGTACTTCTGTATGAATTTGGCTTTGACAATTTCAAAATCTCCAGCCTCACTCGGCTCTAGGGAATAGAACCATTCTAGGGCGGGACCATCCAATGATTTCCGAAAAAGGTAAGCCAGGGATTTTGGATCGTTCTGCCATGAGGAAGATTCATACAGAAAATCCTTGATGTGAATATAAGGATTTCCCGTGCCGTTATACCTACGGTATGTAGGCATTTCGGAGGGAGGAAGATGAAATATGGGGAGATTTGGCAGGGAAATGTCAGGGACAGACTTCCCATGTGCCTCTTTCTTGAAATTTCGGAGCTCCTCGTTCATTTCAGTGTATTTGTTGAGGAGGGACTGAGTGAGCTCATCGGCAGGTGAAAGTGGGGCCTGCCATTGAGGCTGAGAAGGCCTTATAGGGACCTGAGAAGGGAACCCTGAGCCAGATGGGTATGGTGGCCCACCAGTGGACGGACCCGCTTGGGGTACCGTATGAGGGATGGCAGGGGTTTGAGACTGTAGAGGGGGGAATTGGTGAGAGGCGGGCTGTTGGCTCGCCTGTCCTTGAAGTGAAGAAGAAGGAGCGACATATACATGTGATGGAGATGTAGTAGCCTGGAGCGGCTGTTGGTAGGATGTGGGAGCCGGAGTTGACTCCTGAGGAGGGGGAGAAACAGACTTCCCCTTTAAAATGGCCTGAAAGGCCAGAAGTTGCTCAGGGCTGAGCCGTGTACTAGCGAGGACACCCAAAAGGGAAAAGATATCCTGGGGTGGAGCTACCTCCCGTGGAACAACGGGGACCTCTTGTGAGGTGTCGCGGGAGGGGCCTGAGTCCATTGCGTGGACCCGTGGGTCAGCTGACTGACCACGACCTAATTGATTCTCTTCGGAAGAGTCGTGAGCCATTCCTGTAATTTTACCAGAACGTAAATGCATACACTAGCAAACAAGTATCAGAGATTAACAGACAAGTGGATGATCTTACGCCATTTTTTTTGTTTTTGTTTTAACCCTTTTTTTTGTGTTTTGATTTACTTAATTTTTTTTGATTTTTCTTTTTCTCTTTTTTTTGATTTTAACAAATATAAAATTCACACTTAGTAGGAGGGACCCTAGTTGCACTTTGTTTTACCGCCGTGTCAGCTAGGGGCACTCGTCTCACCACGAATAGGTAACTAACTCCGGGGTACTCCAGTGGTACAACCAGCCCAGTGAACGAAGAGGGAATCCTTCGCTGTCGGGGACTTACGGAGGTCTCAATGGAGGAGATCCTAGTCCGTCGAGAGGAATTCCCGACGGAGAGTCCTTCCTTCACCGAGAGAGGTTAATCCTTAAATAAGTAAAAGAAAGAAAAGAAAAGGGGTAAATGCATGAAATGCAGTGCTGAATAAAAGATGTATAACGCACAAATATCAGAGATAAACACACAAATAGAACAGAGATAATCACAATGATATAACAGATATATAAAAGCAATAAACAGATGGAGTAGGATACAACCGTTCCTCTTTCCGAGACACGTAGATCACTTGAAAAAAGAGAAAGGGGCTCTAAGGGTGCACGTAGTGCACGAGGGGAATGACGTAGCACACGTGGGCGCAATAAAGAGGCGGGGCACGAGGATGCCAAATAGAGGGGAACAAGGAGGCGGGGCACACGAGGGTGCCGAATGGAGGAGAAGGGGCACACGTGGGTGCCGAATGGTAGGGGAAGGGGCACACGTGGGTGCCGAATGGTAGGGGAAGGGGCACACGTGGGTGCCGAATGGTAGGGAGGGCACACATGGGTACTGAATGATAGGGGCACACGTGGGTGCCGAATGGTAGGGAGGGCACGCGTGGGTGCCGAATGGTAGGGAGGGCACACGTGGGTGCCGAATGGTAGGGGAAATGCACGTGGTGCACGAGACAACGTTATCCTCTCAAGTAACCACAAAGGACCGGGGGAGTGCACGAGGTGCACGAGGGGAGTGAGCGCACGGGGGCGCAATAAGGAAGGGCACACGTGGGTGCCGAAAGGAGGGACACACGTGGGTGTCAAAAGGAGGGGCACACGTGGGTGCCGAAAGCTTGTGGGTAACCAGAAAAGCAAAAAGCAGGTCCCACCGTGATCGCCAGAGATGTGAACGCGTCACGTGGTGGACTGAGAGAGAGAGATGGGGTTTCTCCCTCTCTGAGTGATAACGGGTGAAAGAAATGAGGACAAAACAATGAAACGCGCGCTATGGGGATATGAAAGAACGGTGGACAAGTACGACCTATAGATGAGACAACAATAGGGACATGGAGAATTTAGACTGACCGAACTCCGGTACGTGGCGGAGATAGGGGTCCGAAGACCCTCTCGCGCAAACTGAACCCCTTCCCGATAGGCGTGACCCACCGTTCCGAGAGCAGCTTTTCAGATACCGAATTGGGGTCCTGGGACTCTACGTAATAGAATTTGACAGACGGGAAGACACGTAGACTCGGAAATCGTAACGATATATCCTCCTCGGACAGTTACAAGAACAATATAAATAAAAGCACACCACCGCAGGACATTGGTCTTTACGGGGTTTTAACAGGAATATAGCAATATGAGCAGTAATTAATAGATGTACATATAGAAACCACCGCGAGACATTGGCCTTACGGGGTTTTAACAGGAAAAGTAATATAAGCAATAATTAATATATGTACATATGGGAACCACCGCAAGACATTGGCCTTACGGGGTTTTTAGTGCAATATAAATAATAAATGTATGTATATATATAAGTCACCACGAGACATTGACCTCGGCGGGGTTTTTACTATAACATAAACAATATAAATAATATATATATTTATATGTATATATATATATATATAGAAACCACCACGAGACTGTGGCCTCTGCGGGGTTTTTACTATGACATAAATAATAAGTATAAGTATATATATATATATATGTATATATATAGAAACCACCACGAGACTGTGGCCTCTGCGGGATTTTTAATGCGACATAAAGAATATAAATAATATATATATATATATGTATATATAGAAACCACCACGAGACTGTGGCCTCTGCGGGGTCTTTACTATAATATAAATATATGTGACAAGAAAAGAAGAGGGACCAAATAAACCGCCGCGAGATGTTGATCTCCACGGGGTTTTAAAGCGATGATGGGGGAATGCTGAAATTAAATAGTTAGGGGTTAGAGAGTAAAGTGCAGAAAATAAAATACTAAAATGGAAACGGTCGCGGGAGGTGACCCACCGCACCAGTTAGGAATTAGATATACAAAAATAAAAGTGCGAAAAGTAAAACGGTAGCGGGAGGTGACCCACCGCTACCAGTTAGGGGTTAGATGTACAGAAAGTAAACGACAGAAACCGCCGCGGGGAATAATCCTCCGCGCGGGTGAGGACAAAACACAAGAGCAACCGCTGCGGGAAGTAACTCTCCGCGGGTGTTATTAAAACAGAGATGATCAAAATGGAGCGCGCGTTAAGAGGGTTTTGTGATCGCCAGGGACCGAGGGTCCCGAACAGATTGATCGCTTTCGCCTTTGACACGGGGTTATGCGGGCTCCAACTTCCTCTTCTTTCGACAGGCCGAAGAAAAGGGCCTTTGACTGGTTACCCTTACACAAAGAACAAACAGAGCAGAACTAGTTGGTGAGAACGACGATGGTGTAGTACCAATCCTTAGGTAATGATACTGTAAATAACACGAACAAACACGTACCTGGTTGGTGTGTTTAAAACCCCTTTAGAACTAGAAGGGTGGGAGAATGACATGATGAAATGCACAAACACAAAGATACTCACGATGGAGGCCCTCTCGAAGAGAAAGGCATGGCACATATGCTAAAGTGATGCATGGAACATGATTGATTGACTAAATAAAAATAAGAGAGGGAAGAAAAGCTTATCGGTGGAGGCCAGCGACGAGCTTTGAGAAGGACTTCAATATCACGAGCGTAGCACGACCGAAGGAGCTTCCGAGCGGACTTCAGAGACTGATTAGGCCGAACATAATAACACACATATATATGTACAAAGTGAGAAGGATATACAAACATATATATATATATATAAGGTGGGAGAAGATAATTAGAAATATGAGTAAACAAAGAAATAAAGAAAAAAAACTAATGGTATATGAAAAAGTAGAGAGGAGTTAGAAGAGAGAGAGAGAGAGAGAGAGAGAGAGAGAGAGAGAGCTCTACTTCGCTCTTTTTTTTGGATTTTTTTATATTAAGAACGTAGATGTAAGGAGATATAAGATTAAAAGAAAAATAAAAATAATTAGAATAAGAACATAATAAGAAACATATATATATGATAACTATGGGAGAGAAGGAGATGATATTATATATACATGTATATATTTATATCTACATAAAAATATAATAGATCTATAAATATATATATATATAGTTATAGAGGGAAAGAGAGTGTTACATGTATCTTAAAAATATATAAAGAAAACTATATCAATATATATATATATATATATATACATAGATATGGGGGCAAAGAAGGGATAAAAAAAATAATAAAATAAAAAATGAAAGAGGGCAGAGAGAGATCGGGTGAGAGCTGAGAGAGAGGAGAGAAGAGAGAATAATAATAATAAAAAAATTTAAAAGAGAGAGAGAGAGAGAGAGAGAGAGACGGAGGGAGGAGAGAGAGCGTGAGAGAGAGGGGGGAAGAGAACGAGAGAGAGAGAGAGAGGCGGTGAGAGGAGAGAGAGCGTGAGAGAGAGGGGGGAAGAGAACGAGACAGAGAGAGAGGCGGTGAGAGGAGAGAGAGCGTGAGAGAAAGGGAGGAAGAGAGAGACTGTGAGAGAGGGGGGAGTGCAGAGAAAGAGGGAGGAAGAGAGAGAACGGGAGAGAGAGGGAGGACTGGCGGGAGAAAGAGGGAGAAAGAGAGAGAACGGGAGGAGAGAGAGGGAGACAGACGAGAGGGAGAGAGGGGGAGTGCAGAGAGGGAGTAAGAGAGAGGGGGACAGACGAGAGGGAGAGAGGGTTGGCGGGAGAAAGAGGGAGAAAGAGAGAGAACAGGCGAGAGAGGGGGGGTCTCGCGAGGGCGGTGGCCGCGGCGTCGGGGGCGGAGGCGGCCGGTGCGGTGTGCATGCGCAGGGGAAGACGGACGGCGGCCGGAGGGGGGGACCGGCGACGGGAGCGACGGCGGTCGTGGGTGCGGTGGCGGTGCTGCCTGGGAGCTGACGACGGCGACAGGCGCGCCGTCGACGGGCGGCGTCGGTGTGGGGGCTCGCGATGGTCGCGGCGGAGGCGGACGGGAAGGCGGCTGACGGCGTCGGGGGGTGGTCGGAGAAGAAGGGCCGCGACGGTCCTGTGTCCAGACGGGGGGCACGGGGGCGGTGAGCAGCCGGCGGAGACGTGGGCGGCTCTGCGGCAGTCGGAGGCCGACGTGGTCGACGGGGTCGTGGCAGTGGAGGTGCTGCGGCAACACGCGCAGGGGGAGCCGCGGTGGAGGATAGCTGCGGAGTGGGGGAAGAGGTCGGCGACGTCGTTGGCGGTGCAGTGTGGAGGGAGAGGACGGCGGAGGGCGACGGCAGCGGCGTCTGGTGGAGAGAGAACACGGGCGGCGGCCTCGTGGACGTGGGTGTGAGCGGCAGCAGGAGCGGGAGACGGCGACGGCGGCGTCAATGGTGCAGGGGGTGCGTCCAAGGCGGAGGTGGTCACGGTGGTGGCTGGCCGGTGGTAGAGGAGAGGAAGTGAAGGTGGGGGGGTGTGTGATGTTCGGGAGAGGGGAGTTCGACCGGGGGCTTCACGATGGTGAAGGTGGGTTTTTTTGTGTGTTAGAGGGAGGAAGAGAAAGGAGAAGGGAGGTGGAGGTGGTTTACGTGGGTAGAGTTAGAGAGAGTGGGGGGTGGTCGCATGAGGGACAGTGGAGAGGGAGAGAAAATGGAGAGATGGATGGGGTGAGCTTCCGAACGGGAGAGAATGAAGTGGGGGTGAGTGTGGACGAGGGAGTGTGTGTGTGTGCCGTAGGGGAGGGGGTGTGTGCAGTGAGGTGAGAGGGAAAGAAAGAGACGGAGATGAGAGGATTATGTGAGAGAGAGGGAAGGAAATAGAAAATAGAAAGGGACTTAGAGAGAAAGATGGGGTAGGGAATATTATTTCTAATTATCTTTTATTTTATTTTCTTTATGCTTGTTTGTTTTTATTTGTTTTGTTTCTTTTATTGATTCTTTTTATATATATATTATTTATGGTTATATATATATTTCTTTGGTTTTTAATAAATATATTATGTATATACTAAACACTTATATATATATTTATATTTTATGAAAATAAATTTATTAGAGAAAATCAATTATATTATGTTTACGTAAACACAACTACACACATTTTTTTTGGAATTTTATTTTTTTCTCTTTTTATTTATTTTATATGTACACATATTTTAATCTTCTCCCTTTCACAAAATAATGCAATTTAACCACAATTACGGAAATCACTCAAATAAAATAAAATGTAAGCCACTTCAGGGCATTACGGTACAATATGGGATTTACTCATCGTAACGTCAGAAACGGCGTGTCTACAGCTGCCCCGCCTTGGCATCCACTTTGTAGGGGAAGGGCGTGTAATGGAATGAAACGAAGTGTATTGAAATGAAATGAAGTGGACTGAAAAGTCGATGCCAAGGTGTGATGAGACACGCTTCTAACCTCACGCGATGGGAATCTTTCCCGACTTTCACGAAGCAACCTTGAGGAAGGTCCTCCGAAATCAACGATTGTTTGGATGGTAAACAAATTGGGAAGGACATTGTGTGCACTGGGGCACAAACAAATTAAAAGGACCAACTTCACGGTGCGGAAGTACCTGGGTCGTAAATCTCAGGTTTCACCATTGGGGAGCGGTTACCAGCCATTGTGGACGTGCTACAACCAAGGTGGGTCCGAGGGGAATTTAACAGATGATTGGAGACAAATCCAAACAATGGTTTCATCCAGAGAAACATCCCAAGGCAACCTCGAGGAAACTCAGTACTCGACTCGGAATGGAATATCCCATATTTAAGCAATTAAGCAGTGGCTCACACAATCAAAGTAAGTGAGTGATTTTCCACAATGAACTCAAAGTCCTACATGAATGCATGCTGGGTTTAAAAGAAAAATGCCTTTCGTCTGGGAGGTACGATTATTCTTTATGTTGTGGTTATGCCACATGTCCGATTTGTGCAACTAAGTTGACATACGGAATTATGTTCTATTATGAAAGACTTGCTTATGAATGATTGATCTATTGAGGTCATTTGAACAAGTTTAGATTTGCCATGCTCAGTCAGTTATTCTGTTGTAATTATGATCATATATATAAGACCATCTTAAATGATGAGTATCTCCGTGCTATCATCTGATTTGCAAAACTTTTTATATGATATGCATGTTATCGGTTTTCATGCCTATCGAGTCTTGAGACTCACACCGGCGGTCTAACTTTTTTCATGGAAGTAGGAGGTGTGATTGCAGATCCGACAAGTGTAGACATGCCGTTTCTGACGTTACGATGAGTAAATCCCATATTGTACCGTAATGCCCTGAAGTGGCTTACATTTTATTTTATTTGAGTGATTTCCATAATTGTGGTTAAATTGCATTATTTTGTGAAAGGGAGAAGATTAAAATATGTGTACATATAAAATAAATAAAAAGAGAAAAAAATAAAATTCTAAAAAAATGTGTGTAGTTGTGTTTACGTAAACATAATATAATTGATTTTCTCTAATAAATTTATTTTCATAAAATATAAATATATATATAAGTGTTTAGTATATACATAATATATTTATTAAAAACCAAAGAAATATATATATAACCATAAATAATATATATATATATAAGAATCAATAAAAGAAACAAAACAAATAAAAACAAACAAGCATAAAGAAAATAAAATAAAAGATAATTAGAAATAATATTCCCTACCCCATCTTTCTCTCTAAGTCCCTTTCTATTTTCTATTTCCTTCCCTCTCTCTCACATAATCCTCTCATCTCCGTCTCTTTCTTTCCCTCTCACCTCACTGCACACACCCCCTCCCCTACGGCACACACACACACTCCCTCGTCCACACTCACCCCCACTTCATTCTCTCCCGTTCGGAAGCTCACCCCATCCATCTCTCCATTTTCTCTCCCTCTCCACTGTCCCTCATGCGACCACCCCCCACTCTCTCTAACTCTACCCACGTAAACCACCTCCACCTCCCTTCTCCTTTCTCTTCCTCCCTCTAACACACAAAAAAACCCACCTTCACCATCGTGAAGCCCCCGGTCGAACTCCCCTCTCCCGAACATCACACACCCCCCCACCTTCACTTCCTCTCCTCTACCACCGGCCAGCCACCACCGTGACCACCTCCGCCTTGGACGCACCCCCTGCACCATTGACGCCGCCGTCGCCGTCTCCCGCTCCTGCTGCCGCTCACACCCACGTCCACGAGGCCGCCGCCCGTGTTCTCTCTCCACCAGACGTCGCTGCCGTCGCCCTCCGCCGTCGGCATGGGCTTGTGGGCAAGCTTGTATTACGGTCGGCGAACCGGGTGGGCTTCCCATTCCCCCCCGGAGATCTGCTTGAGCGTGTGCAATAGTCCGCTCACACCGACGTCCACGAGGCCGCCGCCCGTGTTCTCTCTCCACCAGACGCCGCTGCCGTCGCCCTCCGCCAAAAGCAAGCTTGTCCGCCGCCCGTGTTCTCTCTCCGAATTCCTGCTATCACTCCCTTCATCTTCTGAAGCTCAAAATTTCAGGGTTGGTTCCCCTCTAGAACCCTTATCTCCACAAAAAAAATCACGTCAAAATTCATCATTTAGCTATTTTTTGATTTTCGTCCAAGTCCAATTTCCAGATCTGTCCTGGTTCTGTTTACTGTTCATCATCTCTGAGTTTACCCCATTCGAACCATCTTTTGATTTTTGTTGGGTCACCCAAATTTATTGGGAGTTCTGTCCACATCCCTCTACCACCAGGAATTTTCTTAATTTTTGGTTCACCCTCCAAGTATTTTACAAAATTCGTCCAAGTTCCCAAGAACAGTCTGCCTACAGTTTCCAGATCTGACCCAGGTCTAGTAAAGAAATCCCAGAAAATCCATTTCGTCTCCAATCAGAAAACCAAAAATAGTCCCGGATTCCTCTCTCAGAGACCTTCAACTTTGCTGAAGAAATCATTGCCATATTCGGAGGTCTTCTCCCCGGTCAACGTCGATCTTCAGAAAAGTCAGCTTGGAGGGCTTATAGAGGTAAAATAAAACACCATTTTTTTTGTCTTTTATAACTTCCATTTTTTTATTTTTATTTGTGAACTCAAGAGCCATGGCTGTAGGATGCCCGTGACACCATAATAACGGACTTACGAGCTCGTTTGGCAGACACGGAGCAAGAGTTAACTGATACTCGAGCGGCTCTGGGTTCATCAGTAAGTGTATATATACATACTCCTGGCATGATTTGAAATTTATGGCGTTAACCATTTAACTGTCACCTCTCGTATGTGTACGCAGCGTGCCCAACTCGATGTAGTTTCATCGGCAATGGGGGCAGACGGCGTTTCTTCCAGTCTATGGATTCCCACTTCAGAGTTAGATTCACTACACGAGCAACTTGCTCATGCCACACAGTGGGCTGCGGAAGCAGAAGGGATGCTTTCTGTACAGGTGAGAGCCTCACCATTTAAAATCCCTTGTTCAAGCGTTACCAGAAGCCTGAGATGAAACGTCTGGCAGGAGAAAGAAACGGAGGAGGCACTCGCACATGCCGCCCAGAAGGAAGCTAGAATAGCCGAGCTAGAAGAGGAACTGCAGCGTCGTCCAGGTGACGACTTTTCTAGGGATGCTATAGAGCTGAGGATCACCCTTCAGCTGGAGAGGGAAGACAGAGCGAGAGAACGTGCTGAGAGGGAAAAGGCCAAGGAACGAGAAAAGGCCAAGAGGTCGGCCGAGAAAGAGGAGAAGAGGGCCCTGGAGGTCCAATTATTTGAATTGAAGACCAGTCTCGGCCTCGCCGAGCAGTGGCTAAAGGACGGTGAGGAACGCTACCGAAGAGCACGAGAGCGTGGCTTTCGTGTCAGCAGCTCCTTTGGTGCCCCCGCAGATCGGCGCCGGGGAGTAGAGATAGAAAGAGGCTCACAAAGCGTTAGAAGTACCGCTTTTCGTAGTTGGGTAGCGCCTCCTAGAGCGTCTTGCCCGGAGAGCGGTGAAACGAGTAATGTGGAGAAGGGGGGTGGAACCTAATGTAGACTTCTATTTGTTGCTTGTTTTTAGTTGAGAGTGGAATAGAATAAAAGTTTTGTGCTTGATTCTGCTTCTTTTTGATCTCTCGAATCCCTGCATACATCTAAGCAAACAAGTCAGTATTTCTGTTCTGACTTGCCCCTTGCTCAATGAGCAAATATGATGAAGAACCATTCTTGATAACGAGTCAAGGGGCAAGCCCTTATTAACAAAGGCACTGATAAAAGATGATGATGAATGCGACAGACAAGCACACGGATGCAAACGAGAATTTAAAATGAATGCTGCATACAAATGCGATCATGCAAAGATGTGATCTTCTTTGTTTTTGTAGGTGTATGTTAATTTTTTGTGTTTTGTTATTTGTTTATTTTTTTGGTCTTTTACATTTCCATTTTTGTGTGCATATACATTTTTCATATACATTTTTCTACCCTTTTTTTTGGATTTTTGGATTTATTACTTTTTTACTTGTTTTTGGTTTGTTTATTTTTGTTTTTGCTAGTGCATGATGACCACTTGATATAACATCTAACCTGAATGAGAACAAGGGTTTCTTGCTAACCTCCCAGGTATCCTAAGTGCACATCTAAGTTGATTTGGGCCTCTAGACTCCTCGAATGATAATCCCGCCGGCTAAGACTTATCCTGATGACAATGCCGCCATGCCATGCTTAGGCTCCCAGTTGCTTCCGACCACAGGGATTCACCCAAAAAATGTTCAAGGTAAATGATTTGCCCGACCCGGGTCTATTTCCTCACAACTCTAGATGGTATATAATGGAACACCCTGGAACCCAAATGACCAACCGCGCGACGCTGACCCGGAATCAGACGCCGTCGCACCTATAGGTGACACGCTTGCATTGGTCTAAGCCCGAGGTTATACTAAGCAGACATTAAGGTGGTAAATAAAGGTCTTGACCAGCCAGAAACACGGAGACTCCTTCACGACAATGACTTCTGCTTTCAAAATGGACAACCATATGTTTGTGTTAAAAGGATGTTGCAGGCTTTGGCGAGTTTCGCCCTTCAGGAACTCCATTTAGCCTTCATCTTTAGAGGAAGAAGGAAGAGTATAGGGGGTAAACCTCCTGAGAGGACCGGCAAAACCGTTAACCCGGCGAGCCAGTAGAGGCACACTTAACTTCCCCTTTCGGGCAACTTCGGACTAACTCTCGAGCATTTACATCTCGTGACCCCCTTTTGTGTAATTTGACTTTCAGTCAAAGGGGTTTCATTTAGTGGAATCAGGCACGGTTACGACCAGGCCTTTCTTTTGACTTTGATTTCTTGCTTTTCTTTTTTCTGATTCTTTTGATGGATTTTTTTACGAGGGACATAGTATTTTGACATTATGGAATCCCTCTTGGATGCCTGCGGGGACACTGCCCTCTTCTCGTGCTCTGATTTATGCTCGAAGAATTGGATCCTACTCTCACCCTAGGGGTCGTGTTCATGTTTCCCATGCTCAGCGTTTTAAGGGCGCCGACTGTCTCACTCGGTCGAGAAGAAGAGAACAAAGATTTAAGCTTTCTTGGAGACCTTTTGAGTGATGCCCTACCATAAGCGATGCTATCAATTTTTATAACACAGATGTGTATTCATGTTGTCTTCTTTTGAGGGGGCATAGGCCGAACTGGCCAGACAAGGGAAGCCATTATGGATGATTACTTCGAGGTGTACACGGGTGAACTATGGATGGTCGAGAGCGTGGAGGTATTACGAGGTTGACCGTAATACAAGCTTGTCCACGGACAGGAGGATTTCTGATCATATTTTCAAGATCACGATCGGATGAGAGAGCTAGGGTCACGGACAAGTATTCATTAAAGTCTAGATCCGGCTAGATCCATATTCTCGGAGAAGGTCCGAAAGTTAGCATCGGATTGGTCCAACCTAGCCATAATGGCCATCATCGCCTCTTGTAGGGAGTGGAAGTCTCCCGAGGTATCCCGTGGGTTGGCCATAGGTGGTGGTGGTGGGGGTGAGTACTGAGTACCCCGACGAGTGGGCATGCAAACACACCGACTAGAAGACGCCGACTAAAGCAAAACACACTAATGCAAATGATGCGCCTAGAC
Organism: Amorphophallus konjac; assembly: GCA_022559845.1. Lineage (NCBI taxonomy): Eukaryota > Viridiplantae > Streptophyta > Magnoliopsida > Alismatales > Araceae > Amorphophallus > Amorphophallus konjac. The sequence goes on along the minus strand of CM040121.1, from coordinate 551,447,900 downwards.
TTAACCAAAACTCGATACGTGGCGGAGGTAATCGATCCGAAGATCACTCGCGCAAATGTGCGGCCTTCCCGATAGGCGTAGCCTAACGTTCGGACAACACCTTTTGATATACCGAGTAAAGGGACGTATGCGACCCAAAAACGACTCTTTTTGTTGTTTTGAAAATATGATGATCCTAGACTCGACTTAAACCGACTAATGACTAGACGTAAATGACACTCTTCTTTTTTTTTTGACTTTAGACACCCTAGACTCAACCTCGCTCTGATACCAAATTGATGCGGGACGGGACCACGGACACGACAAGCTCACGATCGTCCCTTAACGAGGGAAGCGTCGGATGTGCGCGGTTGAGAAACCGGCAATGAGCTAGGGTGGTCGGCTCTCTTTTGCGCCCGGATCGGGTCACGGGACGGCTTCGCTCTCTCTAGCAGCAGTGATATTATAAATTGAAGGAGAGCTAGGTATCCCTACACATGCTCTCTAGCAGCGGCATATAAAGCATATAAAGAATTAAGCTAATGCCAAATGTAAGGGTGAAGGCGATACCTCCACGCTCTCGGCGTGGCGAAGATGGCACCCGGCCGAAGCTCGTACTCCCGGGAACTTAGTACATTATGTTTACAGCAGTACAAATAAGCCCACTCCACGCAGGGAGGTAAAGGGCGACACAAGTGGGCCCGGGAGGACCAGTTTCGGGTTGACGGGCGGTTCCGTGTGATGCTTCGGCTTCACGCGTACTCGTGCTAGTGGGGGCCCACGTGTTGACCGGAGGGGTCGTGTGGGGCCTGATGACTCCTCTATTGTGGAGACACCTGGAAAGCGTTCCCCTGGGATGGAGAGTTGCTGGAACGACCGCCGGACGCCGGGCGGCCCTCGGACGACGCTCGCCGAGAACTCGGCCACGAATCTGAAAATTCTGTTTGCAGGCGCGCGACTCGGAGAAACCTGCTGCTGCGATCAGCCCCGTCGTCGGAATGCGACGAGGTTAGCGCCGTTGGAAAGCTGACTCAGAGTACTTCGACGTAGGGGTCTTCAAAAAAAATAATCAGATCTGTATTTCTGATCATGTATTTTACAAGCTTGCTGGAATCTGGCCAGAACTGCAGGGGCAGGTTCTGACTTCTCTGAAGATCGACGTTGACCGGGGAGAAGACCTCTGAATCTGGCAATGATTTCTTCAGTAAAGTTGAAGGTCTCTGAGAGAGAAATCTGAGACTATTTTTGGTTTTTTTATTGGAGAAGAAATGGATTTTCTGGGATTTTTTAACTAGACCTGGGTCGGATCTGGGAAACTGTGGGCAGACTGTTCTTCAGAACTTGGACGAAATTTGAAAAATACCTAGACGGTGAACAAAAAATTAAGAAAATTCTTGGTGGTAGAGGGATGTGGACAGAGATCCCAGTAAATTTGGGCGACCCAAAAAAAAATCAAAAGATGGTTCGAATGGGGTAAACTCAGAGCTGGTGAACAGTAAATAGAACCAGGACAGATCTGGAACTTGGACTTGGACGAAAATAAAACATAGCTAAAGGATGAATTTTGACGTGATTTTTTTTGTGGGGATAAGGGTTCTAGAGGGGAACCAACCCTGAAATTTTGAGCTTCAGAAGACGAAGGGAGTGATAGCAGGAATTCAGAGAAGAATGGTCTGTCCTGAGTGGACAGAACACCGAAACCGTTGGCGACGACGCGTCGGCGGCGAGACGATGGCGGCGGCGATCACCGGAGTTGCTTCAGATGCTGGAGGGGATCAAGGGGGAAGGGATTACACTCTAGAAAGGGGAGAGGGGGTGGAGGAACCAGGTAGAGAGAGGGGAGGGGCGCAAGATCCAATTGGGGGCAAATGCCTTTTTTCTCTTCATTTATTCATTCAATATGAAAAATACAACCTTATATAGGATGCCAACCAAATTCAATCTCAACCCTTGGATCTAGGGGTTTGGATTGAAGGGCTGGGATGAGGTATGACCAACCACAAGAAATACAATATTTAAAGGAATCCCATTCCTAATTCTACCACATGTGGTCAAATAAAGGGAGGAAAGAAAGAAAATTAAACAACCTAGCCTAATGGAGCCAAAAGAGGGGGCGCCCCCCTTCATGGGCCAAGGGCCTCCTCATGGGCCATGAAACATCCACAAGCCCATGCTAGACTTGGACCCTTCCCACTTAGTTGGCCCATGAGGGAGTGTAACCCAATTTGGGCCTTAAGTGCATTAGTGACCCATTCGACACCTAATGACCCAATATGAAGTAACACTCTTAATGGACTCTACTAATGGTAACCTAGCCTTGGACTTGACATAACAAATGGCCCATTGGCTTGATATAAGCCTTACAAGGAGCCCAAAAGAAAGAAATTACACAATTACAATCTTATACAAGCCATAACACACAAATACACTTCACCCGTGTATGGAAATCGCCTTTGATGCCCCATCAATTCTCCCCGGGTGGGAGGAACGTGACCCCGTCGAGTAGGGGTATGGCTGCTCTGGTACTCCGGCGGATCCGTCACCGTGCTAAGTAGCGCGGGTATGCTCCACTCCAAGTGATCGGCACCTGCTCATTCCATATATACTCGATATGCGCACTGCTATGGCTAAAGGTGGTCACTCCGAAGGGGCACTCTCAAAAGGAAGGAGACAGCTCGAAGACTCACTAGGAATCACCGCTGAGTCCCTATAGGTGACTGATCCGGATATAGATGTAGAACCGATCCCATACTCATCGAGTGAGTCGACTCGCTTCACACTCATAAGAGAACGACACGAGCTTGCACAAGACACATGAGACTCACCATGCACTGACACATGAATGAAAATCACACAAACAATCGACTCAAAATCACCACACAAACAAACCACACAAAGAAAACACACTGACTCAACTATGACCCTAGACACACCTAATGTTAGTCCGACCCGTACATGGGTGACGGCGGACCAGGACACCAGAATATGTGCCATGCATGCATGTTTCTCCACCCGCCCCTCCTCAGGAGCCCACCCGTCAGGATCGCTTCGCTCCACGGCCTCGCCCTCCTCCACCCCGGGATCTATTTCCATCCCAACCACCGGCACCCTTTGCCCGTCCCCCAGCTCCTATAGCCCGTCCTTTGGCATCGGCACCCCCTCCACTCTTGTCCAAGGCACCTACATCTCCCCCATTGTTGCCTACACCCCCTACCCGGCGGGATGATAAGGGTAAGGCCCCTCTTATCGGGGAGAGTAGTCGATCGCGAATACAATGTTTCCACTGTCACGGGTACAGCCACATTGCTAGTGAGCGTCCCGCTCGCACCACCCTAGCCTTAGGTGTTGGAGGATCCGCACCTCCCGAGCTTGAGCATGTCGATTACGAGGCCGATGAGGCACTGGCCGATGAATACTATGCCATGGGGGAAGAGCTGGGCGACCCTTCGGCCGCCCAAGATGTCGCCACCTAGTGGGTTTGATGCTACCACCTTAGTCTAGAGTCGTGCATGAGTCAGTGTGCTTTCTTAGTGTGGTTTGTTTGTGTGGTGATTTTGAGTCGATTGTTTACGTGGTTTGCATTCGTGTGTCTGTGCATGGTGAGTCAGCATGTGTCTTGTGCAAGCTCGTTGTCGGTCTCTTACGAGTAAGAGGCGAGTGAACTCACTTGATGAGTATGGGATCGGTTTTACTTCTATTCCCGGATCAGTCACCTATAGGGACTCAGCGGTGATTCCTAGTGAGTCTTCGAGCTGTTTCCTCCCTTTTGAGGGTGCCCCTTCGGAGTGACCACCTTTAGCCATAGCAGTGCGCATATCGAGTATATATGGAATGAGCAGGTGCCGATCATTTGGAGTGGAGCATACCCACGTTACTTGGCACGGTGACAGATCCGCCGGAGTACCAGAGCAGCCATACCCCTACTCGACGGGGTCGAGTTCCTCCCACCCGGGGAGAATTGATGGGGCATCAAAGGCGATTTCCATACACGGGTGAAGTGTATTTGTGAGTTATGGCTTGTATGAGATTGTAATTGTGTATTTTCTTTCTTTTGGGCTCCTTGTAAGGCTTATATCAAGCCAATGGGTCATTTCTAATGTAGAGTCCATGGCTAGGTAGCCATTAGTAGAGTCCATTAAGGAGCTTATGCCATATTGGGTCATTAGGTTTCTAATGGGTCATTAATGCACTTAAGGCCCAAATTGGTTTACACTCCCTCATGGGCCAACTAAATGGGAAGGGTCCAAGTCTAGCATGGGCTTGTGGATGGCTCATGGCCCATGAAAGGCCCTTGGCCCATGAAGGGGGGCGCCCCCTCTTTTGGCTCCATTAGGCTAGGTTGTTTAATTTTCTTTCTTTCCTCCCTTTATTTGACCACATGTGGTAGAATTAGGAATGGGATTCCTTTAAATATTGTATTTCTTGTGGTTGGTCATACCTCATCCCAGCCCTTCAATCCAAACCCCTAGATCCAAGGGTTGAGATTGAATTTGGTTGGCATCCTATACAAGGTTGTATTTTTCATATTGAATGAATTAATGAAGCGAAAAAAGGCATTTGCCCCCAATTGGATCTTGCACCCCTCCCCTCTCTCTCCCTGGTTCCTCCACCTCCCTGATTCCCGACATGCGGCTAGATCTGTATGGAACCAACCCTCATCGGTGGGCATTACTGGTTCCTCCACCCGCCCCTCCTCGGGTTCCCCAACTACCACACCGTGACCTTGGTCTCGAGGACTATGGGTCCGACAATGCCTACGAGGGGTATGGTCAACGCCATCGTGGTTTTCAGCCACAACGAGATGAGGATGATGATAGGGTCCTTAAGACCGTGCGAGCGGACCCTCCCGCTTTTTACGGGTCTTTGGATCCAAAAATCTACCTAGATTGGGAGTTTGGCATGGACCGTTATTTTGAATGGTATGATATGTCGGAGCGTCGAAGGGTCCGATTTGCCACCATGAAACTCATGGGGCAGGCACAAACCTATTGGAAGAATGTGGAGAGCCTGCTACTTCAGCGGCTAGAACCCCCGATCGACACATGGGCCGAGATGAAGAATAAACTTCGGCAAAAGTACCTTCCTCCCACATACCGCCAGCGACTCATCGATAGATGGCAAAGTCTTAGCCAGGGAGACCGGTCCGTCTCCGAATACATCGCGGAGTTTGATGAGTACTTTCTACGATGTTGTGTCACGGAGGAGAGTACCATGCCCGTGTCCCGCTTTCGACGTGGTTCGCGGCCACACTACCAGTATGAGCTTTTCCGCCGCAATGCCAAGACGTTGTAAGAGGCATATCAGGTTGCTCTCGAGATGGAGCAATTTGAGGGAGAGTTCGAGTCTAGCCATCGGTTGGGCCCCACCCCTCTCCGTAGTACCGAGCCCCGTCACTCCATAGGCCCGCATCAGCGGCCTCCCATGGCTCGACCTCAGGAGCCCACCCGTCAGGAGCACTTCGCTCCACGGCCTCGCCCTCCTCCACCCCGGGATCTATTTCCATCCCAACCACCGGCACCCTTTGCCCGTCCCCCAGCTCCTATAGCCCGGACCTTGGGCCGCCCGTGTTCTTTACTAGACTTGGATCGGATCTGGGAAACTGTAGGCAGACTGTTCTTGGGAACTTGGACGAATTTTGTAAAATACTTGGAGGGTGAACCAAAAATTAATAAAATTCCTGGTGGTAGAGGGATGTGGACAGAGATCCCAGTAAATTTGGCCGACCCAAAAAAAATCAAAAGATGGTTCGAATGGGGTAAACTCAGAGCTGATGAACAGTACACAGAACCAGGACAGATCTGGAACTTGGACTTGGATGAAAATCAAAAAATAGCTAAAGGATGAATTTTGACGTGATTTTTTTTGTGGAGATAAGGGTTCTAGAGGGGAACCAACCCTGAAATTTTGAGCTTCAGAAGATGAAGGGAGTGATAGCAGGAATTCAGAGAAGAAGGGTCTGTCCTGAGTGGACAGAACACCGAAACCGTTGGCGACGACGCGTCGGCGGCGAGACGATGGCGGCGGCGATCACCGAAGTTGCTTCAGATGCTGGAGGGGGTCAAGGGGGAAGGGATTACACTCTAGAAAGGGGAGAGGGGGTGGAGGAACCAGGTAGAGAGAGGGGAGGGGCGCAAGATCCAATTGGGGGCAAATGCCTTTTTTCTCTTCATTAATTCATTCAATATGAAAAATACAACCTTATATAGGATGCCAACCAAATTCAATCTCAACCCTTGGATCTAGGGGTTTGGATTGAAGGGCTGGGATGAGGTATGACCAACCACAAGAAATACAATATTTAAAGGAATCCCATTCCTAATTCTACCACATGTGGTCAAATAAAGGGAGGAAAGAAAGAAAATTAAACAACCTAGCCTAATGGAGCCAAAAGAGGGGGCGCCCCCCTTCATGGGCCAAGGGCCTCCTCATGGGCCATGAAACATCCACAAGCCCATGCTAGACTTGGACCATTCCCACTTAGTTGGCCCATGAGGGAGTGTAACCCAATTTGGGCCTTAAGTGCATTAGTGACCCATTCGACACCTAATGACCCAATATGAAGTAACACTCTTGATGGACTCTACTAATGGCAACCTAGCCTTGGACTTGACATAACAAATGGCCCATTGGCTTGATATAAGCCTTACAAGGAGCCCAAAAGAAAGAAATTACACAATTACAATCTTATACAAGCCATAACACACAAATACACTTCACCCGTGTATGGAAATCGCCTTTGATGCCCCATCAATTCTCCCCGGGTGGGAGGAACTCGACCCCGTCGAGTAGGGGTATGGCTGCTCTGGTACTCCGGCGGATCCGTCACCGTGCTAAGTAGTGCGGGTATGCTCCACTCCAAGTGATCGGCACCTGCTCATTCCATATATACTCGATATGCGCACTGCTATGGCTAAAGGTGGTCACTCCGAAGGGGCACTCTCAAAAGGAAGGAGACAGCTCGAAGACTCACTAGGAATCACCGCTGAGTCCCTATAGGTGACTGATCCGGATATAGATGTAGAACCGATCCCATACTCATCGAGTGAGTCGACTCGCTTCACACTCATAAGAGAACGACACGAGCTTGCACAAGACACATGAGACTCACCATGCACTGACACATGAATGAAAATCACACAAACAATCGACTCAAAATCACCACACAAACAAACCACACTAAGAAAGCACACTGACTCATTCCACACCCGATCTACTCCTCTTCGAGGAGCGGGAAGACTCACCTTCTGCTCTAAAGCTGGATTCACCCTCCATCCTGAAAAAGTGAGCAACACTCGCAACCTCCCTTCCTTACAAATTTGCACTCCTCAAGTCTGCTCTCAGGACTTCGGTGTTTCCAAGTCGAGCGAAAGGGGAGGTATTTATAGGATTGGAAAGAAGGTGGTCTGGATCTATCACCATCACCCCAGCAACATCCTTTACGACGAGTCACCCTCTCTTTACTCTCGCATGTCACCCTGCCATCTGGAGTGATCAATTCGGAGGCGTGATTTGTTGACTTGCCCTCCCCATGTGGCCTAAAGATTCCCCGTGTTTATTGTCCCGTTGCGACTACTTTTAGCGCAAAGAAGAAAGTGGGGGACATTTATACGGGAAAACAGGACCAGGGACCGACGTTGTTGAAATTGGTGGTAGATTCCTTTGAAAGTCATGGCCACGGTACACTCGCGTGCCACTTTGCCATGTGAAGTAAATGGAGCAGAGCTGTGATTTGTTGACCCGCCACTCCTATTCGGTCCAAAGATTCCGCGTGTCCCTTGTCCTATTGCGACTACTTTTAGCGCAAATAAGGAAATAAGGGACATTCACGTGGGAAAAAAGCACCACGGGCCGATATTCTTGAAATCCGTAGCTGATCCCCTTTGAAAATCATGGCTATGGTGAGTCACCGCCCCGTGTTTTAAGGCGACATCTCGCCGAGCGTACTGCGCGTGAACCTATGTGGTGGAGAAGAGGCGTAGAGCAGAAGAAACATATCCAGGGCGAACCAGCCGTGTTCAAACCAACCTATTACTTGCACATATATATAAGGGTTTGTGCCCGTCATGAGAAGGGAGTGAGTGAACAAGCCACTCACTAACTCTCATCACCTTCCTGGTTACATCTCTTCTCTCTCCGAAGGCAAGCAGTCCCTCGGAGGCCTTCTATAGTTTCGTGACGCAGCAATCGCTTTGTCGCGTCATGCATTCCCACCTGCTCTTCGGCAGTGCTCCTCGCCGTCCTCCTGTTTCTCTCGTGACCCTGATGGCCGCGAAGCTCTTGAAGTCGAGGCCGCTAGCTGAGCTGCCCTATGCTCTGCCGATGAAGATGCTACCAACTCCAGGAGCTCCTCTGTTGCGAGCTCTAATCTCCTTCAATCTACAGGGCGAGCCATGACTGGATGCTCTTTCTCTCAGAGCTCCATCTCCTGCGCCTCTTGTGCTGCTCTATTTTTGCCTTTTCTCTCTCTCTTATCTCTCGCCTTATCTCTCTCAGCCATTCGGAGAGAAATCTTCAGCTCCCGGGCATCACAGGGCAACTCCTCATGCTAGTTACCTTGATTTTTTGACTCTTGTCCGGAATGGTTGGCTATCACCTAGCACTGGCTATTGCAGATGTTTGTGCCAAAAATAAGAAAAAATAGAATAAAAAAAGGGAATAAAAAAGAAAAAAATAGTAGAGAGTAAGGATGTAGATGGCATTAAAGCTTCCATATTTATTCCAAGAAAAGATACATTATGGTTTGGACATCTCAGGCCTCAATTTCTCCAACTCGATTACATAAGCTTTCAGCAGTTCTTCATCCTCACTCACAGACTCTATTGCCCTCAGTGTAATGCTGGCCTTCCATGACGCTTTGATTGTCTTCACATTTCTTGCGTCACCCCCTGTGCCCAACTCCCTTTTCCTGATTAAAGGAAGCTTGGATAGCAGTGGGAATGAATGGCGAGGGAGGCCTATCTGAGTATGACACCGGTGCGTGTTGTAAAGGGTAAATTCAGACGCGCCAACAAGCTGGAGCTCCATGTTAAGAGAAGACCTCGTGAGAAGCTCATATGGGAGTAAGCATGTCGGTGCACGAGTGAACATATACTCTTCAATGGTACTGAAGTGAGCCCGCCAGTCTTCTCGTTTCTTCAACCAGGGAACGCGATTTGCTATACTACCACTAGAGCCTAACACATTGGCCATATGGTGAAGTGGGCTTTGTTGGAAGAGTCTTGAAGTAGATGACATTCCCTCACGATGGTTAAATTTGAAATGTAAGTCAGTCCAGCAATTCAAAAGGAGTGCGCAACCAAAAGGAGGCTTACCCATACTGGAAGCCGTGAGTCCACTATAGAGATAAGCAAGGATAGCAGGTCCCACTCTCTTTCCTTCCCAAATTCCACAGATGGCGCTTAGTTGATCTTCCTCCACTATGTTGTCAGTATAAGGGAATAAGAGAGCACCCGCTAAGCAGATGGTGAATCCCTTCATGAGCCCTTCAATGCGATCATCACCACTTGTCAACCTTTCAAGAGCATTTATCACCCAATCTGCAAGTTTTTGCAGATGGATTCCCTTCTGAGTCTGGACGCCCTTGATGGCTTCAGACGGCATGAAGCTTCTGAGCACCTCCTCGGAAGTCACCCGTCTTAGCATGCGCGTAACTTTTACCTTGCCATTTCTCTGGAATTTCTTCACGCCAAGTAGAAGTTCTGCTTCTTCGAGGAGAATAGTTGCCTCGAAAGTGGGGAATATGAATGTATGGGTTTGAGGGTGCCAAAGCTCTACCAGTGCACCCATAGCCGCCCAATCCATGTGAATCTCATTGTAATGTTTGGCATGAGTTACAAGCTTTTGGAGATGCCACTTTCTGATGATGGCCCTCATACTGATTGAGATGTTCGAAGTGAGTTTCGACAGCCATGGTAACCTTGAAAACTTCCTCGGGCCAGGAAAGAGAGGATACGGCTGAAAATAGAAAAGTGGAGAAGGCGAAAATGGGCATAAGAAAGTCTTGCAGAAACACAAAAAAGAAATGTTAACTCACCATTCGAGACTGGATTCTCCCGCTAAGATGCCCTTCGAAGTCAGTAAGCCGCTTGCACTCGTTGCTGGGCTTGCTTTTCTTTACGGGACGGGAAGACTCCCCTTCCATCTCGAACTCTGATCTCCTCCTAAGCTTCAACTTCCTTAGCTCGCCCTTGAATGCATTTTCTTAAGGCCAAAGGGGTGATACTTATAGTGAGGAAAGGAATCTAGGAACAGTGTTGGCAGTTTCGTTTTGTTGTGTGTGATAATTTGCTTGCATAGTTGTGATCTTGTTTTGTTATTTTAATTATCGAGTGGGGTACCACTGTCCCACCGATGCCCCACCTTGTCCCGCCTTGTCCCCTAATCATTCAATTATTGTGGTCCCCCTTATCATGCATCGTATTATATGATATTTACGCTACTAGAGCATGCCAAGGACCATACGCCTTGGATGAATCCGGGATTTGAGTTCCCCTTCAACAAAAACAGTGATGATCCCGGAGGAGTTCAGGACGTACGGATAGGCCGTTAAGTTGTGATAGAATGGGGACGATTGTTCCGTTCGATGAGTCGGTACGTGGATAAACGGGCCCCGGCTCAGTATCAGCTCATTGGATCGGTATCCTGACCCACTCTCCACAGCTTAGCAATATTATCCTTGGATAGTTTCTATTTTAGTTTGTTTTATTTTTCTTTTAAACCCAGCATGCATTCATGTAGGACTTTGAGTTCATTGTGGAAAATCACTCACTTACTTTGATTGTGTGAGCCACTGCTTAATTGCTTAAATATGGGATATTCCATTCCGAGTCGAGTACTGAGTTTCCTCGAGGTTGCCTTGGGATGTTTCTCTGGATGAAACCATTGTTTGGATTTGTCTCCAATCATCTGTTAAATTCCCCTCGGACCCACCTTGGTTGTAGCACGTCCACAATGGCTGGTAACCGCTCCCCAATGGTGAAACCTGAGATTTACGACCCAGGTACTTCCGCACCGTGAAGTTGGTCCTTTTAATTTGTTTGTGCCCCAGTGCACACAATGTCCTTCCCAATTTGTTTACCATCCAAACAATCGTTGATTTCGGAGGACCTTCCTCAAGGTTGCTTCGTGAAAGTCGGGAAAGATTCCCATCGCGTGAGGTTAGAAGCGTGTCTCATCACACCTTGGCATCGACTTTTCAGTCCACTTCATTTCATTTCAATACACTTCGTTTCATTCCATTACACGCCCTTCCCCTACAAAGTGGATGCCAAGGCGGGGCAGCTGTAGACACGCCGTTTCTGACGTTACGATGAGTAAATCCCATATTGTACCGTAATGCCCTGAAGTGGCTTACATTTTATTTTATTTGAGTGATTTCCGTAATTGTGGTTAAATTGCATTATTTTGTGAAAGGGAGAAGATTAAAATATGTGTACATATAAAATAAATAAAAAGAGAAAAAAATAAAATTCCAAAAAAAATGTGTGTAGTTGTGTTTACGTAAACATAATATAATTGATTTTCTCTAATAAATTTATTTTCATAAAATATAAATATATATATAAGTGTTTAGTATATACATAATATATTTATTAAAAACCAAAGAAATATATATATAACCATAAATAATATATATATAAAAAAGAATCAATAAAAGAAACAAAACAAATAAAAACAAACAAGCATAAAGAAAATAAAATAAAAGATAATTAGAAATAATATTCCCTACCCCATCTTTCTCTCTAAGTCCCTTTCTATTTTCTATTTCATTCCCTCTCTCTCACATAATCCTCTCATCTCCGTCTCTTTCTTTCCCTCTCACCTCACTGCACACACCCCCTCCCCTACGGTACACACACACACTCCCTCGTCCACACTCACCCCCACTTCATTCTCTCCCGTTCGGAAGCTCACCCCATCCATCTCTCCATTTTCTCTCCCTCTCCACTGTCCCTCATGCGACCACCCCCCACTCTCTCTAACTCTACCCACGTAAACCACCTCCACCTCCCTTCTCCTTTCTCTTCCTCCCTCTAACACACAAAAAAACCCACCTTCACCATCGTGAAGCCCCCGGTCGAACTCCCCTCTCCCGAACATCACACACCCCCCCACCTTCACTTCCTCTCCTCTACCACCGGCCAGCCACCACCGTGACCACCTCCGCCTTGGACGCACCCCCTGCACCATTGACGCCGCCGTCGCCGTCTCCCGCTCCTGCTGCCGCTCACACCCACGTCCACGAGGCCGCCGCCCGTGTTCTGTCTCCAGCAGACGCCGCTGCATTCGCCCTCCGCCGTCCTCTCCCTCCACACTGCACCGCCAACGACGTCGCCGACCTCTTCCCCCACTCCGCAGCTATCCTCCACCGCGGCTCCCCCTGCGCATGTTGCCGCAGCACCTCCACTGCCACGACCCCGTCGACCACGTCGGCCTCCGACTGCCGCAGAGCCGCCCACGTCTCCGCCGGCTACTCACCGCCCCCGTGCCCCCCGTCTGGACACAGGACCGTCGCGGCCCTTCTTCTCCGACCACCCCCCGACGCCGTCAGCCGCCTTCCCGTCCGCCTCCGCCGCGACCATCGCGAGCCCCCACACCGACGCCGCCCGTCGACGGCGCGCCTGTCGCCGTCGTCAGCTCCCAGGCAGCACCGCCACCGCACCCACGACCGCCGTCGCTCCCGTCGCCGGTCCCCCCCTCCGGCCGCCGTCCGTCTTCCCCTGCGCATGCACACCGCACCGGCCGCCTCCGCCCCCGACGCCGCGGCCACCGCCCTCGCGAGACCCCCCCTCTCTAGCCTGTTCTCTCTCTTTCTCCCGCCAACCCTCTCTCCCTCTCGTCTGTCCCCCTCTCTCTTACTCCCTCTCTGCACTCCCCCTCTCTCCCTCTCGTCTGTCTCCCTCTCTCTCCTCCCGTTCTCTCTCTTTCTCCCTCTTTCTCCCGCCAGTCCTCCCTCTCTCTCCCGTTCTCTCTCTTCCTCCCTCTTTCTCTGCACTCCCCCCTCTCTCACAGTCTCTCTCTTCCTCCCTTTCTCTCACGCTCTCTCTCCTCTCACCGCCTCTCTCTCTCTCTCGTTCTCTTCCCCCCTCTCTCTCACGCTCTCTCTCCTCTCACCGCCTCTCTCCCTCTCTCTCTCGTTCTCTTCCCCCCTCTCTCTCACGCTCTCTCTCCTCCCTCCGTCTCTCTCTCTCTCTCTCTTTTTTAAATTTTTTTATTATTATTATTCTCTCTTCTCTCCTCTCTCTCTGCTCTCACCCGATCTCTCTCTGCCCTCTTTCATTTTTTATTTTATTATTTTTTTTACCCCTTCTTTGCCCCCATATCTATGTATATATATATATATATATATTGATATAGTTTTCTTTATATATTTTTAAGATACATGTAACACTCTCTTTCCCTCTATAACTATATATATATATATTTATAGATCTATTATATTTTTATGTAGATATAAATATATACATGTATATATAATATCATCTCCTTCTCTCCCATAGTTATCATATATATATATGTTTCTTATTATGTTCTTATTCTAATTATTTTTATTTTTCTTTTAATCTTATATCTCCTTACATCTACGTTCTTAATATAAAAAAATCCAAAAAAAGAGCGAAGTAGAGCTCTCTCTCTCTCTCTCTCTCTCTCTTCTAACTCCTCTCTACTTTTTCATATACCATTAGTTTTTTTTTCTTTATTTCTTTGTTTACTCATATTTCTAATTATCTTCTCCCACCTTATATATATATATATATATATATGTTTGTATATCCTTCTCACTTTGTACATATATATGTGTGTTATTATGTTCGGCCTAATCAGTCTCTGAAGTCCGCTCGGAAGCTCCTTCGGTCGTGCTACGCTCGTGATATTGAAGTCCTTCTCAAAGCTCGTCGCTGGCCTCCACCGATAAGCTTTTCTTCCCTCTCTTATTTTTATTTAGTCAATCAATCATGTTCCATGCATCACTTTAGCATATGTGCCATGCCTTTCTCTTCGAGAGGGCCTCCATCGTGAGTATCTTTGTGTTTGTGCATTTCATCATGTCATTCTCCCACCCTTCTAGTTCTAAAGGGGTTTTAAACACACCAACCAGGTACGTGTTTGTTCGTGTTATTTACAGTATCATTATCTAAGGATTGGTACTACACCATCGTCGTTCTCACCAACTAGTTCTGCTCTGTTTGTTCTTTGTGTAAGGGTAACCAGTCAAAGGCCCTTTTCTTCGGCCTATCGAAAGAAGAGGAAGTTGGAGCCCGCATAACCCCGTGTCAAAGGCGAAAGCGATCAATCTGTTCGGGACCCTCGGTCCCTGGCGATCACAAAACCCTCTTAACGCGCGCTCCATTTTGATCATCTCTGTTTTAATAACACCCGCGGAGAGTTACTTCCCGCAGCGGTTGCTCTTGTGTTTTGTCCTCACCCGCGCGGAGGATTATTCCCCGCGGCGGTTTCTGTCGTTTACTTTCTGTACATCTAACCTCTAACTGGTAGCGGTGGGTCACCTCCCGCTACCGTTTTACTTTTCGCACTTTTATTTTTGTATATCTAATTCCTAACTGGTGCGGTGGGTCACCTCCCGCGACCGTTTCCATTTTAGTATTTTATTTTCTGCACTTTACTCTCTAACCCCTAACTATTTAATTTCAGCATTCCCCCATCATCGCTTTAAAACCCCGTGGAGATCAACATCTCGCGGCGGTTTATTTGGTCCCTCTTCTTTTCTTGTCACATATATTTATATTATAGTAAAGACCCCGCAGAGGCCACAGTCTCGTGGTGGTTTCTATATATACATATATATATATATATATATATATATATATATATATATATATATATATATATATATATATATATATATATATATATATATATATATATATATATATTATTTATATATATTATTTATATTCTTTATGTCGCATTAAAAACCCCGCAGAGGCCACAGTCTCGTGGTGGTTTCTATATATATACATATATATATATATATATATATATATATATATATATATATATACTTATACTTATTATTTATGTCATAGTAAAAACCCCGCAGAGGCCACAGTCTCGTGGTGGTTTCTATATATATATATATACACATATATATATATATATTATTTATATTGTTTATGTTATAGTAAAAACCCCGCCGAGGTCAATGTCTCGTGGTGACTTATATATATACATACATTTATTATTTATATTGCACTAAAAACCCCGTAAGGCCAATGTCTTGCGGTGGTTCCCATATGTACATATATTAATTATTGCTTATATTACTTTTCCTGTTAAAACCCCGTAAGGCCAACGTCTCGCGGTGGTTTCTATATGTACATCTATTAATTACTGCTCATATTGCTATATTCCTGTTAAAACCCCGTAAAGACCAATGTCCTGCGGTGGTGTGCTTTTATTTATATTGTTCTTGTAACTGTCCGAGGAGGATATATCGTTACGATTTCCGAGTCTACGTGTCTTCCCGTCTGTCAAATTCTATTACGTAGAGTCCCAGGACCCCAATTCGGTATCTGAAAAGCTGCTCTCGGAACGGTGGGTCACGCCTATCGGGAATGGGTTCAGTTTGCGCGAGAGGGTCTTCGGACCCCTATCTCCGCCACGTACCGGAGTTCGGTCAGTCTAAATTCTCCATGTCCCTATTGTTGTCTCATCTATAGGTCGTACTTGTCCACCGTTCTTTCATATCCCCATAGCGCGCGTTTCATTGTTTTGTCCTCATTTCTTTCACCCGTTATCACTCAGAGAGGGAGAAACCCCATCTCTCTCTCTCAGTCCACCACGTGACGCGTTCACATCTCTGGCTAAAGGATGAATTTTGACGTGATTTTTTTTGTGGAGATAAGGGTTCGAGAGGGGAACCAACCCTGAAATTTTGAGCTTCAGAAGATGAAGGGAGTGATAGCAGGAATTCGGAGAAGAAGGGTCTGTCCTGAGTGGACAGAACACCGAAACCGTTGGCGACGACGCGTCGGCGGCGAGACGATGGCGGCGGCGATCACCGGAGTTGCTTCAGATGCTGGAGGGGATCAAGGGGGAAGGGATTACACTCTAGAAAGGGGAGAGGGGGTGGAGGAACCAGGTAGAGAGAGGGGAGGGGCGCAAGATCCAATTGGGGGCAAATGCCTTTTTTCTCTTCATTAATTCATTCAAACGGGAGAGAGAGGGAGGACTGGCGGGAGAAAGAGGGAGAAAGAGAGAGAACGGGAGGAGAGAGAGGGAGAGAGGGTTGGCGGGAGAAAGAGGGAGAAAGAGAGAGAACAGGCGAGAGAGGGGGGGTCTCGCGAGGGCGGTGGCCACGGCGTCGGGGGCGGAGGCGGCCGATGCGGTGTGCATGCGCAGGGGAAGACGGACGGCGGCCGGAGGGGCGGGGACCGGCGACGGGAGCGACGGCGGTCGTGGGTGCGGTGGCGGTGCTGCCTGGGAGCTGACGACGGCGACAGGCGCGCCGTCGACGGGCGGCGTCGGTGTGGGGGCTCGCGATGGTCGCGGCGGAGGCGGACGGGAAGGCGGCTGACGGCGTCGGGGGGTGGTCGGAGAAGAAGGGCCGCGACGGTCCTGTGTCCAGACGGGGGGCACGGGGGCGGTGAGCAGCCGGCGGAGACGTGGGCGGCTCTGCGGCAGTCGGAGGCCGACGTGGTCGACGGGGTCGTGGCAGTGGAGGTGCTGCGGCAACACGCGCAGGGGGAGCCGCGGTGGAGGATAGCTGCAGAGTGGGGGAAGAGGTCGACGACGTCGTTGGCGGTGCAGTGTGGAGGGAGAGGACGGCGGAGGGCGACGGCAGCGGCGTCTGGTGGAGAGAGAACACGGGCGGCGGCCTCGTGGACGTGGGTGTGAGCGGCAGCAGGAGCGGGAGACGGCGACGGCGGCATCAATGGTGCAGGGGGTGCGTCCAAGGCGGAGGTGGTCACGGTGGTGGCTGGCCGGTGGTAGAGGAGAGGAAGTGAAGGTGGGGGGGTGTGTGATGTTCGGGAGAGGGGAGTTCGACCGGGGGCTTCACGATGGTGAAGGTGGGTTTTTTTGTGTGTTAGAGGGAGGAAGAGAAAGGAGAAGGGAGGTGGAGGTGGTTTACGTGGGTAGAGTTAGAGAGAGTGGGGGGTGGTCGCATGAGGGACAGTGGAGAGGGAGAGAAAATGGAGAGATGGATGGGGTGAGCTTCCGAACGGGAGAGAATGAAGTGGGGGTGAGTGTGGACGAGGGAGTGTGTGTGTGTGCCGTAGGGGAGGGGGTGTCTGCAGTGAGGTGAGAGGGAAAGAAAGAGACGGAGATGAGAGGATTATGTGAGAGAGATGGAAGGAAATAGAAAATAGAAAGGGACTTAGAGAGAAAGATGGAGTAGGGAATATTATTTCTAATTATCTTTTATTTTATTTTCTTTATGCTTGTTTGTTTTTATTTGTTTTGTTTCTTTTATTGATTCTTTTATATATATATATATTATTTATGGTTATATATATATTTCTTTGGTTTTTAATAAATATATTATGTATATACTAAACACTTATATATATATTTATATTTTATGAAAATCAATTTATTAGAGAAAATCAATTATATTATGTTTACGTAAACACAACTACACACATTTTTTTAGAATTTTATTTTTTTCTCTTTTTATTTATTTTATATGTACACATATTTTAATCTTCTCCCTTTCACAAAATAATGCAATTTAACCACAATTACGGAAATCACTCAAATAAAATAAAATGTAAGCCACTTCAGGGCATTACGGTACAATATGGGATTTACTCATCGTAACGTCAGAAACGGCGTGTCTACACTTGTCGGATCTACAATCACACCTCCTACTTCCATGAAAAAAGTTAGACCGCCGGTGTGAGTCTCAAGACTCGATAGGCATGAAAACCGATAACATGCATATCATATAAAAAATTTTGCAAATCAGATGATAGCACGGAGATACTCATCATTTAAGATGGTCTTATATATATGATCATAATTACAACAGAATAACTGACTGAGCATGGCAAATCTAAACTTGTTCAAATGACCTCAATAGATCAATCATTCATAAGCAAGTCTTTCATAATAGAACATAATTCCGTATGTCAACTTAGTTGCACAAATCGGACATGTGGCATAACCACAACATAAAGAATAATCGTACCTCCCAGACGAAAGGCATTATTCGGACACACACAATGGTCTGTCGTCTTTGAACTGTGAGTCTATTTCTCATAGCAGACACTTACTAATTGGGGCACCCATTGCTCGTCGGGACACCCAAGGGTCTAATTCCAGTGGTAATTATTACCAATCAAGGCACTCTAGGTCTAATTCCCACAACATATCATTTCCAACTAAGGCACCCATCATTCTTCCTTAAGGTGACACTGTCCATGCACGTGCTTAATTCATGCACATTCTTTAATAAATGAACTCAACTTTAAATTGTCAAAATAATATCCTTTAAAAAACTATTTTTTATTTTAAAATCTAAAATTTATGTTATACATGAATAAAACTTTATATATTAATAATATTTTTCCTTTAGTAGTTTTTTTTGTTCTTTTGCTTAGTATTTGAGTCTTCACTAGGGTACATTATTAAAAAATACGAATTAATATGACTTTGTCCACCTTCATATAGTGTTAAAATAATTTACACACTATCAGTGCAATCACAAATTTTACTTTTTAAAAACACTACATTAAAAGATAAGTATTTATGCGGTAAAATGCGAAGTTAGAAATGAACGAGATTGAGTAAAAGTTATTTTAACTGATTTTTAGAAATCTACATGAATTAAGTATTACCTAACATGTCTATCGTTATCTCAGTCAATTTATGAAGCTCCAGCGTAATGCTTTTGATTAGGAAACAAATAACAGATTAAAACTTATATAAAAGATATTATCAACACCTCAATTTAATTAATCTTTTCGAAATGACCATCTCCAACTTGAGCAAGTGCAGAAAGTGCTTAAAAACGTACGTACCTAAATATGCCTAACATATATAAGTGTGTCAGAGGGTATATACATATATGATCATTGAACTGGATCACTAATACTCCATTAAGAGTTATACTGTCACTCCACTTTAAGAATGACATGACATATTTTATCTCATTCTAAGTTTTAGATTTGATGGTCGTGAAGAAACATAGTTTTTGAGAACTTTTCTACGTTAATGATATTTTGAACTTAAATTTAAATTCTTAAAAAAATATGCTTTATTTTATTAATGATTTAAAGATCAAACTATGGAAAAGAAGAAGAAGAATACGTCACTCTTGCGCGGAGTGGCACGGTAACATTTTTCCTTAATTGATATTCAATAATCCAATATTCCTAGTACTAGAGGGGTAGAGAGGTATCCTCTCTTTCTCTTTTAGCCCCATCGTTTTGGTACGGAGTTATCCCAGAGTTAATGTAATTTTAACTCTGGGTTAACCTATCAAGCGTTTTGATTGTGAAATTTTCTTAAGTTAGTTGAGTTGGAGGTTAATTAGGGGATAATTTCGGATTATGAAACTCACGTGGAAAGGTGGGTTAACTCTTAAGGGCATGTTTGATTCGAGAATAAGATAGAGATATCTCTGCCTCAACCCCGTACTTTATTTGGTAAAGTTAAAATTGACGAGAATAAGAGGATTAAGAAGAATGGGATTATCCTCCAAAATGGGATTAAGACCGAGATAATTCATTCCATCTTCTTATCCCTATTTTCTCTCTCCATTATTAGTGATAATTATCCTATTAATGTTAATTAATATTATTAGTGTTAATTAATCATGTTAATTAATTTTATTAATATTAATTAATAAATATATTATTTAATTATCATTAAATAACTAATTATAATGATGCTACTTAATCTTATTAGTGCTAATTATCTATATTAATTAATCTTATTAGTACTAACTAATCATGCTAATTAATCTTTTTAGTGTTACTTAATTAATATATTAGTTAATTATTATTAAATAATTAATTATAATAGTGCTACTTAAACTTAATTATTATGGTAATTAGCATTATTAGTGCTAATTAATAATATCAATTAACTTTATTAGTGCTAACCAAGCATACTCATTATTTTAATTAATGTTAATTAATAAATATGTTATTTAATTATGATTACTTAATTAATTATTACTGTGCAACTTAAAGTTATTATGCTAATTAACATTATTATTGCATAATTAATTATGCTAATTAGAGTTATTCATGCTAATTAATCATACAAATTAATCTTATTTATGCTAATTAATAAATATATAATATAATTATCATTAAAAAATTAATTATAACCACCTCGTTGTTACTAATAAAGAATTAATCATGTTAGAATTAATAATATATTAGTGCTAATTATGACCATTAAAAATAAATATATTAAATAAAATTATCAATATTAATGTTAATTATGATCATTAAAGAGAAATATTAGCACTAATCATAATCAATAATGGCATAATAGTCTTTTTTCAGTGCTTATTCTCATTTGTATCTTTATTTTTTACCAAACGAGTAATAAAGATATCACTATATTTATCTCTCGTATATCAAATGTATATGAAAATAAACATACGGATAAATTGACGCAGAATGATTTACCCCTATTCTCCTCAAAACTTATCTCTGGACCAAACCTGACCTAAGTTCCTAACCCTCCCATTTATTGCTAGTCCATACAATTTCCCCCTCTCTCTATCTCTCTCTCCTCTTCGTTACTTTTAATTGTATAAAATAAGTTTATGACTTTTAAATTTTAATTATTGAGACTACTGATGTTATTTATCAAATATTTTTATGATATCTTTAATTTATAAGCTATGTTAAAAATAATTACAAAATCAAAATAAAATTTAAATATGTAAGATGAACATTAACATTAAACCATAATTAATGATGTTTTTATGTTAATTTCATTCTTGTTTAAAGCGTGTTGACAGAGGAAGATGATATTACGTTCTTGTTTAAAATACATTCACGGAGGAAGACGCTAATTACAATCTTATTTTAAAAAGATAAATGGTGGAATGCGTTAATTCTATTTTTATTTTTGAATTTTAAATTTTAAATAGTGAAATTAATAATGCTATTTATCAAAAAATATTTTCATGATATATTTATTTTATAGAATATGTTAAAAATATTTAAAAATAAAATAATATGTATAAAAATAAAATAAAATAAATTAAGATAAACAATAACCTCAACCCATCATTAATGATGTTTTAACTTTTAAAATTTAATTGGTGAGATTAATGATCTTATTTATCGATCAAAAAATTTATAGTACTTTTGATTTTATAGAATATATTAAAAATTTTAAAATAAATTAAAATAAATTTTTAAAGATGAATAGTAACATCAAATCACAATTAATGATATTTTTACTTTTAAGTTTTAATTAATGCTATTGATAATATTATTTATCAAAAATATAGTTTTTATTTTATAGAATATCTTAAAATATTAAATAAAAAATAAAACTAAAAATTAAAGTGAACACATCTCTATAGATAAAATGTTCAAAAACTAAAGACAAATGTAATATTTTAGGTGTCATTAACATATCTTCTTATTTATGTATTAACTACGTTCTAATTAAAATTATTTTTAAATTAACTTAAGCACATTTGAGTTAACCCAATTTTAACCGTAACTCCTAACCATACTAAATTGAGGCTTAAAGTTGAGAGAATAATTAAGTTTATTGCGAGTTCAACAAGTTAAAAAAGTACCCCAACATACTAAATTGACAACATCGAAAAAGCAGAAACATGTATCGAAGGCTAGAACGTCGACCCAAGGCTAGCTAATCAGACCCAGCTCCTGATTCTCTTCCCGGTATTGGGCTCCGGCGAGCCTCGCATATGGTCGGCGTTTTCCTCCATGTTCTCGTCGTCGCCGTCTGGGCCGCCACCACCGTCATGGGCGCCGACGCGTGGGCGGCCGCGTACTCCTCCGCTAACTAGTTCTGCTACTAATCCCTCGCCGAACGGCATGCACTCGTTCCCGTTGGCCCTGTTCCGCCCCCCCATGTTGGCCACGCCTTGCAATATCCACATCACACCCGACAGGTTGAAGTGCCAGTGCATGAAGCCGTCGGGGATCTGCGACCAGCGGTCCGGCGCTATGGACCAGTCGCCGGTCCCGATGCCGCTTGCTGCCTCCACGGCGTCCACGATGTCTGAGACCGCGCGGAGGCTAGGGAAGACGTAGGGGGCTCCTCGACAGGAGGCGGGGGTCACGGTGGCGACCGGCCCCACGACGTCGATGTGGTTGGAGGGGTCGACGTCGCCGGTGAGGACCTTGGCGACTAGCTTGGTGGCGGCGGAGGTCCTCAATGCCCTCCGGAACTTGAGGGCGGCCGCCTGCTGCCACGTCCACTGCGTGGTGGCGGGAGGCTCGGTGGGGGGGCGGGGGAAGGCCACCTGGGAAGGTGGAAGCCTGGTGGAGAGCCTCTTGATGGTGGGGTAGGCTGATGCCCAGAAGTTGGTCCCTGGCTTCTTCCGGATGCAGAAGTTAGAATCTGTCATTCGTTGGCAGACAGGATAAAACAAATTAATCCATTCTGCACGTAAATACAATATAGCAGAGAGAGAGTCATGTCGTCCAAATTAATTAACCTAGCCGGCCAGTTCCATGCATCTGTTTTTTTCTCGGTAGGTGCCGGCCAGTTTCATCGGTCTAAAGAATTAAAAATAATCTCCAGTGGTTCGGAAAACATAGATCAGATCTTGATTGCCACGATGCTAGCTAGCTGTGTTGACATGAGCAATTAACTTGCATTTTTTAATATCTCGAGGATATTATATTTCCATGGAACCGAGTATACCTCGCTCGCCTGCATGGTTCACATAAGTGCAGAACGTGACGAGGATGATCTCAAGCTTGCTGGCGTCCCAGTCGAAGCAGCCCTCGGGCAAGGCCAGCGCGAGGAAGTACTGATCCGGAAAGGCGAAGGTGAACTTCCTCGAGCCCACGCGGAGCACCGGGGAGTCGCGCGCGAGGAGCCACGAGTGCTCCCCCACCGCACATATCAACACGGTGAGGGGCGTCCCCGCCCTCCGGACGGCCACCACGGAGAAGTCCCCCACCCCGAGACGCGCCACGCTCTCGTTCGCCTCCCCGCTCACGAGAGAGAGCTGGGCCGGTCCGGCGGTGCCGCCGATGCGAAACAGCTCGCCCTCGGCGGCCCACCCTGCAGAGAGCTGGCTGCCCACGGCCGCCGCGGGGCGGCTCCCCCTCATCCCCCGCGCGAAGTTGGTGGTAGGACGCTCCATGCCCGCTCGCTTAATTAATTGAAGAAGCAATCGATCGATGCTGCAACGTGAAGTGATCAGTACCAACCGTGCCATCGTTTTTGCGCCCGATCGATGTCGTGTTGCGATTTTGCAAAAGGAGAAAGAAAGATAGCAGAAGGTGAGACAGCGGCAAAGCTTAAGAGGAAGAAACGGAGGGGACCTGCAACGGGCGGGCCGGCTGGCATGCATGCATGCATGTGTATGGTACAGAGAAGACAAACTTATAATTAACACACACAGAAAGCTGGAAAACAGTAACGGACATGGGTAAAGGACTGAGAACGGAACTCACAGACACGCACCCTGCACAGACACACAGATACCAGTCTTGACATTCACAAGAGAGAAAGAGGTTAAGAGAAAGAGAGAGCTAACCTTCCCCCTGCAAAGGAGACCTAGAGAGAGGCTTCAACGGGGATGGGGAGAGCTGCCGCGGAGAGGAAGGGACGTAAATAGACTGTGAGAAGCGTGGGGAAGGTGCGCGGGAAACTACTCGTCGGCGGAGGGGGGGATGCCCGAGGCGTGTTCAGCCTGCAGTGAGAGAGATGGCCCGTCCTTGGACACATGTCCATGAACACAGAGTTGGGGTGGCGCATTCCGGGAAACACCCCCCGACGGGTGCCAGCCTATTGGCCGTGGGCGACTCTGCCGCCCCATACGTGGCCGAGCGACCCCTGGCCCCGGCGGCGACGTGGGCCTGCGTTGCCAAGCCCCTCCCCTGCCCAGGCTCCACATCTACGCCCTCTTTTTCCCCGAGCGGAATATAGAGAGGAAAAGCCAAAAAAGAAAGATGACGGGGAGGGTGGTCCCCTCCGAATTCCCGCGATGCCTGCCACGAGAGTGCATCTCTCTCTCTCTCGTGAGAGGGAGCTCAGTGCTTAAATGCATGTATTAACTTAGAAGTAAGAATTTGTTGAACCTCGTAATTGCCCCTGGTGAGAGGGAGCATGGTGCTTAAATGCATGTATTAACTTAGAAGCAATATTTTGTTGAACCTTGTAAATTTGTGAGGTGTGACATTTATAAAGTATTTTTAAAGAATTTAGTAATTTTTTTGAGAATTTTTAGATAATTTGCAATTTTTTTAGAACTTTCATAAGTTCTTAAATAATTTTTAGAAAATTCCAGAAATTTCTTCATAATTTAAAAAAAAACATAAGAATTTATAGAGAATTTTCAAATAATTTTTGGAAAAATCCACATAATTTTTAAAAAAATAAAAAAATTGAGATTTTTTTAAAATTGTTAAGCGGCTTGAGACGATAAAAATTATCATTACGAGTAAAATACCCCTGGAATTTCGACGGACAAGGTTATTCATGTAAACCTTACGTGCTCCTATGCACGATAATTTTATCAAGCACCTCGCGAGTGACATACAGCCATGTACCCGTGTAGAGAACAAACAAGTAAGATCTCGTCCGATCTTTAGAGATTGTTTTCGAGACCTCAGAGTGTGGTCCCAAACAGCCCAATTAAGAAGACCAATCACAAGTCGGCGTCAAAGAAGAAATAAAAATCTCACAAAGTCTCCACGTGCCAATGTGTCCTTGATGCAGTGATATATCTATTAATATATTTTTAAGAATGATTTTTTTTACAAATTCATCGCTAACAATGATTTTCACGTAAAAAATCCTATAAAAAATCAACATTGAAGTGACAACATATTTGTGATATATATATATCTATACACACACTTGTATCAGTTAAAATTAAATATTTTTTGTGATCTAAAATCTAGTAAAGTTAATTTAGGATTTAGCATTCAACCTGACATCTTGAGTTCAAGACTTAGTATAAGATCACTTACTTATGTATTATTTTTTTACAATCAACGTAACAGTAAATCTAAGGTATACAGTCACGAGTCGGGTACTACACACTAGTAATTTTTCACCCACTTGATGTCCGAACAGTCAAAATTATATATTCATGTAGAAAAAGAGAGGTATAGAACTAATTTTATTGTCTAAATTATATTTTAGCAATTTAAATAATTTTATTTTAAAATAATTTAATTTTATTATAAAAATAAAATATTTTATAGCAAAATTGAAATATTAATTAGATCCAGAAGTAAAACATTACATGACAACAATCATGAAATACTTTGTCAGAGAAACCTAATAGTTCCATATAGAAATAAAATATTTATTATACAAACGAAACATCTCATCTCACTTGGACGATCATACATAATTTTTTTTACAGACATGAAATTTTTCCTAATAAGAATGAAATACTTTAAATGTCTGGCTAATTTTTTTTGCATGAATATTGTAGCGGCAGAAAAATGGTTCCTAGGCCACGTACCACCTTCTCTATTTATTTGTTGAGAAAATCGTCTCGCGTCCGTTGATGCATGCACACGCCAAGAAACCAGAAGGGCGTCAGAAGGAGTCCCGGGTGTTACCCCAGGGGACAACCCTCCGATGTTTAAGTCAGCAAGGGATTCAATGAGCGATAGAGAGGAGCAAAGTAAGAGAGAAGTAAAAGCCGCAGTAGTTGATCCAGGAGGCGTGTAGATCCTCTGCACGCGTGCTCGCCGCTCCCAGTGGGCTCTCGGAGAGTGCTCGCTGGGTGATAAGGCCGTGCGGGAGGAAGTGGCTCTCTGGACGTAGTAGATGACCTCTCTATCGTAGTTGCAGGGTGAGTTGCTCTCTTCTCTGTATGGAACTCTGGTGGCAGAAGTATCCGACGTATCTCCTCTTGCATAGTAGTATGGGGTCTAGTAAAAGAATCTACCGTCCTCTTCTCTTCTGTCGATGTCCCTTTTATATGGGCTGTCCTGGAGCGATACCTCATCCCTTGATAGGGTATGGTCCATTTAGTAGAGCAACGTTCCTCCACTATGTTGGCGGGAGTTTCCCATTAGAGGGCGATAGCCCCGGCGTCGGCCGTTCCCTGGGCGAGTCTTACGGCACTCATGGCGCGTGCTCGCCCGTTATGGGGTCAAGGCCGGCGTCGTGGGGGCAACGGTCGGTCGTCGGAGTATCCTCCGGCGAGAACTGCGCTTGGGCCGACCTCATTGGCGTCGTGGAATCCGATGCTCCTTTGGGCTGGTGGTCCTTTTACTGAACTGGGCGTGCATGTTCGCCCCTTGCGTGGGCTCAGCGCTTCCGAACCTTCATGGGCCGCTCGCGCTTGGGCCGTTTCTGGGTCAAACCAGATTTACCCCCCTCACTTCCCCCCTACTCTTAGTTGCCGAGCACTCGCAGGGGACTGAGAGTAGCCCAAGAGAGAGGGTTCTTCTGGAGGGTGTGATCTGAAGGTGATTTCCTCGTACGGCGGGAGTTGGTGGCTTCGAGGCCTGCTTGGCGCGCAGGGCGCCTCTGGCGATGGCAGAGGCCACGTTGGCAATGATGACGCCGGGTCTTGTCTTGTTTTAGGGATGTGGGCTCAGAACGGTCGCCTGGCCTCGGTAGCCGTACCGCCGTAGCGGTAGGCGTCTCTTCGCCTGACCCTCAGGGGGCAACAGTTGGATTGTAGTCGGTGGTTTATAAGGAGTGCTGTGATGTTTTTCGAAAACCATACCCACATCTCGCTAGTCGCCGCGCTTCGTCGTTGGCTTCTTCTTCCCTTTGCCTGGTGAGGATCTTTCTTTCCCGGTTCTTCTTTTCTGAGGTAGTGATGCCTCCACGCAGGAGAACTCTTAGCGTCGAGTCTTCCTCTTCGGAGGAGATGCCTCAGAGCCGAGGCGGTGTGCCAAGCACCTCGGGTGCGAGCACTAGTCGGCCTGACTCCCAGCCCTTAGTGGCCTATCGGGTATTCCATGGTTTGCGGGAGATCTTCCAGATCCCCCCTAAGTACGATATTATCTTTCCTGTTGTGGGAGATGACATAACGAGTCACCCTACTGGCGGGATCATGATCCCGGTGGCCTCCTTTCAGGCGGGTCTTCGTATCCCGGTCCACCCTTTCATTTCGGTCGTCCTCCACCATTACGGGCGGAACCCTGGGCGTATAACTCCCAATCGTTATAGCATTCTCTGCGGGTTTGTCTATGCTTGCCGCAGAGTGTCGGTGGTACCGAGTGTCAACTTGTTCCGGCAGTTTTTCCTCCTCCAGAGTTGTCCATCTGACACCTATTTCGCCTACTTCAAGGCTCGTGCCCGCGACCTTTTTATCTATGTTTTCCGTACCGCGTCCAACCGTAACAGATGGGCGGAGCAGTCTGTATACCGGATCAAGTCAAAGGACTGGCAAAGAGCCTTCGATGGTTGGATGCGGAGCAGTTTTTGTAATGCCCCGGGTTCAGCGGATCCTTCTTCTCAGGTTCCCGATCTGCGTTTTCGGTATATCTGGTTCCGTTGTGTCCGAAATTTCGTTTCGGACATCTTTCGTGTACGGATCGGTGCGATCCAGAGTTGTTTCGGAGGCTCGGAAGCGTTCCGCGGCTTATCCGCGTGTGATTTTCTGATTCCCGGTGTGTGTTTCGGTAATTCCTTTAGAACCTCGTGGCGGGTAAATCGGGTCGTTCACTTGGGCACGGGTGGTACCATCACGATCGGTGCGTTCGGAGGATCGCGAGGGTGTGATTTTCTATTTTTTGGTATTTTTCGGAATTTCCAGATTTTTCTATATAAATCCCCCTCCCTTTTCTCTCTCTTCCCTCTCATTTCTCTCTTCCCTCCCTCTCTTTTCTCATGCTCTCTCCTCTCTCCCTCTCTCTCCCGCAGCCGACGGGGTGGAGTGCGGGCAAGGCGGGGACGGCGCGGGCAAGGCGGGGACGGCGCGGGCGAGGCACGGGCGAGGATGGATGAGGATCGAGGCGGTGGGGGCGTGGTGAAGCTCGGCCGTGGGTTCGTGGAACGGCGAGGCTTCATCGGTGTTTTCTTCGCAGATCGACGAGCTCGGGGCGTGAAATCTTCGGTGGAGGTAGGGAGATGGACCCCCAGCTTGTGCACTTCCTTTCCCGTGAGTTTTGTAGGCCGTGGTGTGCCAAGCGGGCTAATCGGGGTGATTTGAGAAAAATACATATTTTTGGGGAGTGAGTCAGATCTCTCATTTTACAGCATTTTTGGCCGATCTAGGGGTTTAGATGCATGCCTAGGGGCTTGGGGATGGATTCCCCTTTGTTTCCCCATCACCCGGGGGTGATCGGGACGTGGATCGGATTTTTGGGTCGTTTCCCGTCGTAGCGTTCTCGGGACGGTGTGACGGTCATTCCAGTAACCGTCACAACGTGTAACGCGCCTGGGCAGGTGCGTTACGCTCCCTTTGTCTCGAGTGTTGGCGTTCGTGGGCCTGACGGTCCCACGACAGACCGCCAGACGCTGTGACGCGCCTGGGTCCGACAGTTACGTCCGTTTTTGTGTTTTTGGACCGTTGGGATCATGAGTCCCTGACGCACCTAGGTAATGCCGTCAGAGCCTTGTGACGCCCCTTCACGGGACCGTCAGAGACTGTGACGCGCCCGAATGGGAGCGTCAGAGCTGACGCAGCCCATTCTTCTGACGCGCCCGGGCAGGACCGTCAGACGCTGTGACGCGCCGAGGGGTGAGCGTCACAGCCTGTGTTGTTCTGTCTTCTAACGCGCCTAGCTTGGTCCCTTAGAGGCTGTGACGCCCCAGGGTGGGTGCGTCACAGCCAGTTTTGCTCCTTTCGTGTAATGCTCCTGTGTTGGACCGTTAGAGGGCTGTGACGGTCGGGCTTGGTAACGACCCAAGATCCGGATACCAGGAAAGGAACCCGATACCATTCGAATCCTGGCCCGCCGCCCACGAGCCAGGGCTCGGAAGAGCTAAAAAGGAGTGTGGAGGTACAAAGAAATAGGAAATAAAGCAGGATAATTCAACAATTAACATAAATAAACAAACAACTACAACAGAGTCCAGTCCAACAGAGAGTACAGTCTAAGGCAGAGAAACGTACCCCACGCCGAGAGAACACTCGGCCCGGCGAACTGGAGACTAAGAACCTCCGCACAGCACCCTCGAACCACGAGGAAGAACTGCCGCACCTGAAAAGCAGGGGTGAGCCTCCTGTCACTGGCTCAGTAGGGGTCCCGCGGAACCCCAATAGTAAACAGCGGTAGCACGGAAAGCAGTAACAGTAAGAATAACAGAAATAGCAGGAACAGTAAATACGATGGCCGGTAAAACCTCGACACTACTGCTACTCCTACTGTACCAGAAAACACGTCCCGATCTCACCGTCGGGAGACCACCAGACAATGAACCACCCTAGCAACACCACGGGGGAAAACGACCACACCGTCGGGAACTCAACACTATCTAGGGAAAAGCCCTCGGTGACGCTCACCGGAACCCCTACACCTCGGCATCGGGAAAACACCCGCAAACTACGCGTCACGTGAAACTCACGTCAAGGGACGGGAGCACTGCCCACCAGAAACAAAGTCGGATGCGTCCACTGACGACTTACTCCGCGCCTCAAGTGTCTCACTACACGCCCCAGGCGGAGACAGAGACACCACAGTAACCAGTACCACGAACAAAGACTAGCTGGGGTCGCGCTCGTCAGCGCGGGTCCGATATCCCCCAACTAAGTGTGCACACACAGACCATCCGCTCTAGGTCAGGTCCTCTAGCTGGTTTTCCCCCCAGCTGGACTCAGGCTGCAAAGGCGAGGGGCCCTACGGTAACCAACCTAAAAACCGTCTCTCTCGGGTAAGCCGCTCCACCACTCCCGGGTGGGTCAGCACACGCATGCCGTAAGAAGGCTACGATCAGTGGGAGGTCACTAAACGTGAACACGGAAAGCCACGCACGCACCCATCGTGAGTAACGCGGAGTAATAGGTGGCACGACGCCACCAGACTCTGGACAGCCCACTAGACCTACTAAATCCAACGGTCCTTGAGTCACAGACTCTGGTCAAGACTGACGTACACAACGGCACAGCACCGTTAATCTAGCCTAATCCCTAGGTCTGAAATCACGGTGATATGATTTCCAAGGCGGCTCACAAGCTGCCGAGGCCATTCCCTCAAAAAGGGAACTCGAGAGCCCTCCAGCCCCAGGCTGGGTGACTGGACTCACAGTCCAAGGCCATACGCTTGGCCCACTAGGAAAATACTCATCGAGAAGCTAAAGACGTGTGGGAATAACCTACCGCACACAGGCCGATACACAGCGGCTCATTCTAGCGAGAACACGACAGCTCGGATCACGTGGGGTCACCCGGACCCACCAAACCTACGGGCACGCTAATCGAGGTAACACGACATCTCTAGACACCTAAAAACACGGACACAGAACCCACAGGGTGTCCGAAACATCCACGAGGCCGAAGCTCAACCACTGGGTCACAACCGGGTCGATCGGAGACTAATACAACGCGAAACAGACACGACGAGCACGAAGAACCGCCCGGCGGTCCTCTTTGGACCGTCAGGGAGTCTAGCGGTTGCCTCCGAACCGCAAGGCCCAGCCTAGCGGTCCAGCCAGGACCGCAAGGGCCGACGACGAACTAAAACCCCAAGCGGTCACTCCCGGACCGCCAAGCAGGGTAGCGGTCCCCCGCCTGACCGTTAAGCTTTGCCTAGCGGTCAGTCGCAAGGCCGCTACCCCACTGACCTCAAACGACCAAAACACGGTCAAACGGTCAAGCGGTCATGTGGAGACTGCTAGGGTCCCCCCTATGTCAGTTCGAGCCTTGCGGTCTCGCGATGGTCCGCCAGGGTGCCTTAGCGATCTGGTGAAGACCGCTAAGCTCTGCTTTGCGGTCCGGGGGTGACCGTTTGACCCGGCAAAACCCGAAGGTCGGAAACACCCGACTGAAGTCTGTCACTCCGCACTCGACAGGAGTACCACCCACTAGAAGCACAGCCGGTAGCGTACCCTGACGTCTTACACAGCGCCGCAGGTGAACCGCCTGACATGGTAGCTCCTACCAAAGGCGCGAACACCGTACAAGTAACCACAAACAAGTGACTAGCTGGGGTCACGCCCGTCGACGTGGGTCCAACCGCCCCCAACCACGTGTGCACACACAGACTGCGCGTCCCTGGTCTAGCCCTCTGACCGGTTTTCCCCTCAACCGGACTCTGGCTGCAAGACGTGGGGCCCGACGGTAACCGGTCCACAAACCGCCTCTAAGGGTAAGCCCGTACACCACTCCCTGGTGCGACCAGCACACGCGTACTGGTAGGCTACGACTAGTGGAGGGTCACTGAAGGAGTAGACTCTCAAGTCAGGGAAAACGACGTCGGCATCCGACGACATACGGGGACCACCCCACGTACCGGCCCCGTCGCACGGTGGCCACAGTCGGACTAAAAACGGGGTTGCAACCCTCTCGGGACAACCAGGCGCCTGACGGTCCACCCCGGGACCGTCACAAGGCTGTAACGGTCTAGGCGAGACCGTTACAGACACCTTGCGGTCTAACGCAGGCCGTTACACGGCCTAAGGAACGCAAAGGGTAACGCGCCTGGTCCAGCGCGTTACACGAATGTAACGCGCCTGGCCCAGCGCGTTACGCAAATGTAACGCGCCCGCCCTGGCGTGTTACACGCGCCTCACGCTCCCATCGCGAAAGCAAGATGTAACGCGCCTGCCCCAGCGCGTTACACGAATGTAACACACCTGGCCCAGCGCGTTACGCGCCCCTCACACCTGGGATAACCCAAGGAGTAACGCGCTCGCCCCAGCGCGTCACTCGGATGTAACGCGCTCGCCCTGGCGCGCTACACACACAGACCCCCAACGGTCAAAAACCAATGGTCGGAACGCCCCTGACGGCCCAGCCCAGGCGTGTCACATACAAGTGGCGGTCAATCGTGGGACCGTCACAGTCCCTGACCCCCGAAGGCTAACCAAAGGGCATGTGACGGCTGTAGACACGCCGTTCTTGACATTACATTGAGTAAATCTTATATTACATTATGATACCCCAAGGCGGCCTTCACATTTTTAATTACTCTGGTGATTTCCTATTTTTCTGAATTTTTTTATATTTTTATCAATTTTTCCATGAAAAATATTGGAGGTGTCCAAGAGACTAGACGCCTCCATAAATTCATATATATAAAAAATATAAAAAATAATAGAAAAATTGAAAAATCATGGAGGCGTCCAGGTGCCTGGACGCCTCCATAAATAAAAATAATAAAAAAATCAAAAAAAATCAGGGAGGCGTCCACTTCTCGGGACGCCTCCATCAAATGACAAAAAAAATGAAAATAATAATAATAATAACATAATAAATAATATATATATATATATATATATATATATATATATATATATATTCTTGAAGGCGTCCAGGAGACTGGACGCCTCCGTGATTTGACTCACGGGTACCCCCGAGCGTTGGTCAAGTTATCGTTTGAAGAGAATCCAAATTATGGAGGCGTCCAGGCCCCTGGACGCCTCCAACAACCTGCTCACGGGCGACCCCCGGCCATCGACTGACCGTTGCTCAGTCTGTCGTTTGAAGAAAATCTAAGTTATGGAGGCGTCCAGGCCCCTGGACGCCTCCATCAATAAGCTCACGGGCATCCCTGACCACTGCCTGACCGTTACTCGGCCTGTTGTTTGAAAAGAATCCAAATTATGGAGGCGTCCAGGCCCCTGGACGCCTCCATCGTTCAGCTCACGGGCACCCTGATCCCCGACTATCCGTTGGCTGGCTTGCAGCTTGAAAGGAATCCAATGTCATGGAGGCGTCCAGGCCCCTGGACGCCTCCATCATCCAGGTCACGGGTGCCCCTGGCCACTGACTACCCGTCAGCATCTCAGATTGTCGTTTAAAAAAGATCCAAGTGATGGAGGCGTCCAGGCCCCTGGACGCCTCCATCCTCCGGAACTCTATAAATAGAGGCCTACCCCCCTCAGTTCAGGGGTCGAAAAAAGAGAGCCGATAGGCTGCCGAATTCTATTTCTAACCCGCGGGTGTTTTGTAGGGGGGAAGTTCTGCCGGATTCCTGGGTGCCCGTGCTCGCGGGAGAAAGGCCGCCTTCGCCCATCGTGCTCCCGCGTCGTCCTTGCGCTGCCGAAGCTCCGCCGGGCCTCGCCATCGACCATCCAATAAGCCATTCTCCTCTCTTCTTTCCTAGTTATCTTGCATTCATCATATCATATCTTCCACCCCCCCCCCTTTTATGAGGGAGTCTCTTCCCGTTCTTACGTTGGCATAATCGCAATTCATCATAAGCATTTTCCTCCTACTCGTGTCCGAGAGGGGTTTTAAAAGACAACACCAACCAGGTGTGTGTCCTGCCATCATTTCATTACTTGCATCGTTAGAATTGAATACTGCACCTTCGTCTTTCTGATCCACTCGTTACTTGTTTGTCGTTGTTTTGCAAGGGTAATTAAAGAAAGCCCTCTCCGTCGGCCGGCCGAAGGGGGAGGAAGAAGCAACCCGCCATTTCCCGCTCTCGACGATTCACGGTCTCCGTGCCTCGTACAAGGTACACGCGATCATTTCTTTTCATTGAGGTAACCCCTCTGGCGATCACATCCCTTTAGCATCCTACGTATGCTCTTTTCTCTATTGGCACGTTTCATGCCCCTTATTAGCCTTTAGTCACAGCGAGTTTTCATTTTCTCCTCTTTTAAGTGGATCCCTCCTCGGCTTCCACAGATTGGCGATCACGGTGGGACCTCAGTTGCTTTCTTTTAGTTACTCTTGCAGCCTCTTGTGATTTGCTTTATCATCTCTTGCGTGTTGTTTATCTCTCAGTTGCTTTCTTTTAGTTACTCCTGCCGCCTCTTGTGATTTGCTTTATCATCTCTTGTGTGTTGTTATATCTTGATTGTCTTGTTATTCTGTTATGCTCTATATATCTGTCAGCATTTCATCGCATACGTCCGTCCCTCTTTTCTATCTTTCTTTTATTTCTTTCTAAGGACCACCCTCTCTCGGTGAAGGAAGGACTCTCCGTCGGGAATTCCTCTCGACGGACTAGGATCTCCTTCACTGGGACCTCCGTAAGTCCCCGACAGCGAAGGATTCCCTCTTCGTTCACTGGGCAGGTTGTACCACTGAAGTTCCCTGGAGATAGTCAACCCATTCGTGGTGAGTCGAGTGTCCCTAGTTCACACGGCGGTAAAACAAAGGTGTAACTAGGATTTTTGCAAATTTTGTGTGAATTTTTACAATCGTTAAAAAGAAGAAAAAAAAGAGTTAAAACAAAAACAAAAAAGAGACGTAAAGCATCCACTTGTGTGTTAATCTCTGCTGCTTGTGTGCTGGTGTATGTTATTACGTTCTGGAAAAGTGTTAAGGATGGCCGAGTATAATTACGATGCTTTCGAGGCTAACGCCTTCGGCTATGAGCCCCAAATGCATGACTCGGGTCATGGCTCTTACGTAGAATACAGCCCGGACCAGGGCTACCAAGGTGGGCCTCATGTCTACGCTGTGGATGCCGGTCCATCCCACGAGCCCTCACATGAGGTGCCGAACGTTGCCGGGGATACATCTTCCCCCAGGACATCTCCTCTCTGTTAGGTGTCCTCGCCAACACCCAGCTCAACCCTGAGCAACTTCAGGCCTTCCAGGCCATTCTGAAAGGGAAATCGGTTTCCCCCTCTCCCACGGAGCCGAATCCGGCTACCACTCATGTCCAAGAGTCTGTACAGGCCATTCCCTCCCCCTCACCTCTCGGGCAGGCAAATCAACAGCCTCCCTCCTTCCAATTCCCCTCCCAATCTCCGGCGCCAGCCGCCCTCCAAACACCAATCCAACCGGGCCTATCCATTGCTAGACCCCAATACCCTTCCTGTCCTAGGTTTCCTTCTCAGGTCTCCGGGAGGCCTACCGCTTCTCCGTGGCAAGCGCCACCTTCACCAATTGACCCGTTCACCCAGTCCCTCTTGAACAAGTTGAACAAGATGGATGAGCAATTCCGAAACTTACAGAAAATGGTGGATGTAAAATCCACCCCTGAGGTTTCTCTGCCTGTCCTACCAATATTTCGCCTTCCCCCTTCTGAGATGCCCACGTACCGTAGGTACAACGGCACTGGCAACCCCTCTACCCATTTGAAGGACTTCATGTATGAGTCCTCGTTCTGGCAGAATGATAAAAGATCCCTGGCATACCTCTTTAGGAGATCATTAGATGGCCCTGCACTGGAATGGTTCTACGCCCTAGAGCCGAGTGAGGCTGAGGACTTCGACGTGGTTCAGAGGAAGTTCCTACAGAGATACCGGGATCGGGTTGGCCCGTCTCTTTCTATCACCGACCTGGTTGCCGAAAAAATGAAGTCGGACGAAGATTTCGTCCAGTATGCCGATAGATGGAGGTCTCTGGCAGAGAGGATAAAGGATACCATCTCAGAGCCAGAGCAGGTGAAGATGATTATATCAAATGCTACCCCCCAGTTTAGGCATATCCTGGCAATGAACAAGCTCAACACCATGGAGGAACTGTACGAGAGGGCTCGGTATGTCCAGACACAACTGAAAGATTCCCCTCTCATGCATATGTTCGAGCCACCAAAGCCGAGGGTGTTTAGGAAGCCGGGCACTGGTGTCCAAGGTGGGGTGACAGAAGGGGTAGTGACAAATGAGCAGGTGAGTGCGGTTGGCAATCCCAACCAGCAAGCCGACCCCAGGCCTCCACAAGCCCTACCACTCCCCTTCCATCAGAACCAACAGGGTCAGCAACCCTATCGTCCTCCCCTACAAAACAACTTCTATCAGAACAATGTGGCACGACCCTTCCATCCCCAGCAACAACAACCGCCACCTGCTCAGTACCATCATGTTCCACCCCCGGGGAACTACGCCCCACCACAACAACAGAGAAGGCCGATTGGCCCGAAGAGAGCTCACTACCCACCATTGCCGAAATCACTACCGGACATCTTTAATGCTCTCATGGCTGTTAATTCACTCGTCTTGCCTAAAGAAAGACCCATATGGCCACTAAACGTTGACACGTCCAGATATTGTGTTTACCATAGGCAGCCGGGCCATACAGTGGAGAACTGCTTTGATTTTAAGGACTACATTTATGATATGAATGATGGACACTTAATTGATTGGGATGAAATGAGGAGAGTTGTCGCCGCTTTGAAGGCAAGGAGACCTCCCCCCAGACCGTAATTACAACAACAACAACAACAACAACAACAACAACAACAACCTCAGCAGGTCCCACAGCAACAACCGAACATGGGCATTGTTCAAAACCCACTCCCGGAGCACCAACGACCCAATCAGCAAGTCAACCCCATCTCTTCCTTCCCAGAAATCGGAAGAGGGCAAGGTTGGCACGCGGAGGGCACCTCCGTTCTTATTGTCAATCACGTTCCTAGCCAACCCCCTCGCCTCATCCGGTCGGCACCTCTTTCTGCTCGAACCACGCCACAACCCCCGAGTGGACCTCCTTTTGTCCCACAGTCATCACGCCCTCTTATCCTCTCCCCCGTCGCCAGTTCCCTCCCGGTCCAGCCCTCCACCACACCTCTACCTACACCCTCAAAGCCCCTAATTTTGCCTCGCCCATCCAAGGCCCCATCCACCTCCGCCACTCCTTCACCCCTACCCTCGAAACCTCTCATCATCCACCATCCATCCCAGGTGCCGTCCACTCCGCCTCCATCTCTCCCAAGCAAACCCCTCATCAGGATCCCTACACCTGTCATCACCTCCGCTCCGCGACCATCCCTCCCCCACTTAAACCTCTGATAAAACCCATACCTAACCCCGTCGAGGTGCAACCAAAGCAACAAGCCATGGTGCTCCGAAGTGGAAGGATCTTCCACCGAGTTTTTCCCCAGAACGGTCGGAGTCCAGAACAGTCCCAACAAGAGAAAGGAACTGAAGAGCAGTTAGAGGAATCCATCCCCGGGACACAATATGATCTTCTAAAACATCTGGACAAGACGCCTGCCCGAATCTCCATCTTGGAATTGATTAAGAGGTCCACGTCCCATCAAGAGGCACTAATGAAGTATCTCCAAATGGTCATGGTGAACGAGGATCTCCCGGTAGAGAAGATATCGTCGGTGCTGACACCGACAAGCACGCAACCGGCCATCACATTCCATGACCACGAGCTTGCCCCCCAGGAAGCTCGAAATATGCTTTGTGCATTGCAGTGAAGATCAACGGGGTGCCCGTAAACCCGTGCCTAGTGGACACGGGTGCCTCAATCAATGTGATCTCCATGAACACTCTCTTGCTATGTGGGGTTGATTTAGAACAGATAAGGCCATCGGCTATCACAGTCACCGCATATGATAATAGCAAGAGGCCTCCGCAGGGAAGGATTATCCTTAATGTAGAAGTGGGTCCTGTTGCTGTTCTTACGGAGTTTCACATCCTCGACATGGACCCCACGTTCAAGGGCATATTGGGTCGTCCTTATATAGAGACGCTGAATGCTGTCCCTTCCACCAACCACCAATGCTTAAAATTCCCGTACAAGGGACGGATCATCAAGGTGTTTAGCATGCCCCTGCTCCCTACGGTGGATGCTATTAACACTTCATTGCCCTCTGTCTGGCCGACCCATAGGCCTATCCTTTCCCTGCTAGATGTGTGTGACCCTAGCCGCCCTTCACCAACACAAAGAAAGCCACTTCCCGGGCCGACGCCACGTTCCCCTTCCCACTCCAAGGGATGGGAGATCATGAACAACTTAGGTTACCATCAAGGCAAAGGTCTAGGAGCACAATTACAAGGAAGACTGAGACCGGTAGGGAAGGCCGGGGTAATCCTAAGAGCTGGCTTAGGTTTTGAAGGCCCGATTGAGGAAGATGGAGAACCTCTTACATGGACCTTGTACTCTCATTTCATAAAAGGGCCGGTTATACAGTTGGGGGATCAGCCGCAAGAATCACATGGGGAAGTTCGGATTGCCTACTTAGCCGAAAGTTGCTCGAGGGCTACAAAGAAGGGGAAGCACGATGACCCGGACTGCGAGTGGAACAAGTGGTTTGATATACATGATATTTCCATTGCACTACAGCAGATGTTCTCACCTCCGGACTTGGAGGAGCCGCTTTTGATCTCCGAGGTGCCAAAAGGGGTTGTTGACATTGCTGAAATTCCAAGTTTTCCTCGCCAAGAGGACGTTGCCACTGACGGATCGCTTTCCGTCATTCTATCTAATCATTCTCCTCAGCCGTTGCTGCTGACTCTTTCTTGGGCTAGACGTTTGTCTGATGATATTCCTAGGTCCCCTTCTCTACTCACATTCTTGCGCAGGTTTCTCAGCCCGCGCCAGATTTTCAACCATGATCTGCTCAACGAGCCTTACAACCCCTTAGCTATAGTCCCCTCCTCTTATTCCCCAAGTCCTTTCAATTGTCTTGTAATTGAAAATGAAAATGAAAAAAAAACGTCAATTTTTGAACTCCTCAACAGTGCATTTCCTTTGAGGAGACCTCCTACATCTCCCACGAGTGCGCCCGACCTACGGGCCATTCGTTCAAGGTCCCTTGAGCGACCTTCTTTACCCCTCCACTGAGGGTTCTTTTCCTGTACATTCTTCAACTTCTTCTCCGTCCGTAGAACAAGTCAGTCAGGTTAGGAATAATGAGTCAAGGGTAGTGCCTAGAAGAAAATCTAAGGGTAGGCAAATTCCTCGTCGATTTCTTCTAGATTTAGCCAATAGGTGTCAAGCCTTTCTAGCCATTCCTCAATTGCTAGAAAATCCCATCCAACTGTCAGAGTTAGAATGCAAGGAGGATTGCACAATTGATGAGGGGTATGGAGTTTATGAGCTCACAGATGAAGAGTACCCTATTGGAGAAGGGGACGAAGAATATGAGGACGCGGCTGATGCTTATGCCAGCGGAATGAAGAGGTTTGACGAACCATCAGCCGCTATAGAAGAACCCACCAAAGAAATCAACCTGGGGACCGAGGAAGACCCTAGGATCGTCCTCATAAGCAATAATTTGCCGCCATCTGAAGAAGAGGAATTGATCGAGGTTCTCAAGGAGTATAGGGACACGTTCGCATGGAGCTACGAGGATATGCCGGGATTGGATTCCACCCTGGTCGAACACCGCCTAACGCTAAAACCAGGGTCTGTCTTGGTAAAGCAGAGGTTAAGACGTTTCCACCCCCACATGACTTTGAAGATGAAGGAGGAGGTCGATAAGCTCCACAAAGCCAGGTTTATTAGAGTCATCCTATATCCTCAATGGGTGGCAAACATTGTCCCGGTCATGAAAAAGGATGGAAGGGTGAGAATCTGTATCGATTTTCGGGACCTTAACCGCGCGTGTCCAAAAGATGATTTCCCCTTGCCTCACATCGACGTGTTGGTTGATAATACAGCAGGCTATGAAACTCTCTCGTTTATGGATGGATTTTCAGGGTATAATCAGATCCGTTTGGCGGAAGAGGATCAGGAGAAGACATCATTTACCACACCTTGGGGAACTTATTGCTATTTGGTCATGCCATTTGGTTTGAAGAATGCTGGAGCTACTTATCAAAGGGCTATGATGGCAATATTTCATGACATGATGCATGTGTATTTAGAGGTGTATGTAGATGATTTACTGGTGAAATCCAGGACTAGGGCAGAACACTCGAGAGTTCTAGCTAAGGTGCTGCAAAGATCGAGGGAGTTCAATTTGAAAATGAATCCAAAAAAATGCGTATTTGGTGTCTCGTCGGGCAAATTGCTTGGTTTCATTGTGAGTAAGAGGGGTATTGAAATAGATCCCAACAAAGCTAAAGCAATTAGGGATATGCCACCTCCGAAAAACCTGAGAGAAGTTCGAGGGTTAATCGGAAGGTTACAATTCATTCGTCGATTTGTGTCCCAGCACTCGCAAAGGTGTAGACCTTTCTATGAGTTGACCAAGCCGGGAGTAGAATTCCACTGGGATTCTAAGTGTCAGAAAGCTTTCGAAGGGTTAAAGGAATATCTGGCTAGTCCGCCCGTTCTCATCCCACCCAGGCCAGAAAAACCTCTGATCCTCTACATCTCAGTCTTGGATGACTCTGTGGGAGCCGTCCTCGCACAAGCTGATGAAGAAGGTAGGGAACGGGCAACCTACTACCTCTCCAAACTCCTCAACTCCTGTGAGCAGAAGTACACAGCCATGGAGAAAACCTGTGCTGCCCTCGTTTGGGTGGTACAGAAATTGAAACATTATCTCCTGGCTCACGAAGTCCGTTTGATTGCTCGCATGAACCCCATCAAGTTCCTTCTGGAGAAATCTGTCCTTACTGATAGGCTAGCACGCTGGCAGAGTTTCCTATCTCAATTCGACATCACCTATATCCAGCAAAAGGCGATCAAAGGCTATGCTATAGCCGAACATCTCGCTCATCACCCTCTTCCTAAGTTCGATCCTGTCCAATCAGAGTTTCCAGATGAGGAGCTAATGTCCGTCACTCAATCTGAGGAGCCAATGTGGACGTTATATTTTGATGGAGCTCTGAATTCTCAAGGGAAAGGAATCGGCGTTGCCCTCCTGTCACCTGAAGGCCTCACGTTCCCACTGGCTTACCAGCTCAAATTTCAGTTACCAATAATATAGCTGAGTATGAAGCCCTTCTAGCTGGCCTGGAACTCGCTCATTCTCTTCGTATCACCGAATTACGAGTCGTGGGTGATAGTCAACTCATTCTTCGTCAGGTGCTCACTAAATATCGCACTCGCGATCCTAAACTCAAGCCATACCAAGAACTCACTGCTGCCTTTGCCAAACTGTTCACCAAACAGATCTTTGTCCATGTCCCTCGCCATGAGAATATTCTGGCCGATGCCCTCGCCTCATTGGCGTCATCCTTAAGGTTCCCTCTAGGGAGATGGTTTGAGTCCATTCACATCTATAAGCGCCATGCCCCTGCAGTTGATGACGCTTCCTACGTGAACATCAAAGACAGGATAGCAAGAAAGATCCTACAGGAAGAAATCCTTGAGAAGAGGGAGATCATGTTGGCAGAAGCCGAGGAAGAACTGGCTGACGAGGAGAAACCATGGTTTTATGAAATCATCAAATACTGCAAAGATCAGTCATACCCTGAAGGAGCCACCACAGAAGATAAGAAGGCCATAAGAAGAGCGGCTCAGAAATATACATTGGTGGGAGGTCTACTCTATAGGAGGAGCCTTACCGGTGTTCTGTTAAGATGTCTTGATGACGACGAGGTTTGGAAGTGTGTAGAGGAGACACACTCAGGTGTGTGTGGGGGCCATGTGAATAGTCAGATGCTCGCCAAGAAGATCATTAGGCAAGGCTTTTACTGGCCCACTATGGAAGAGGATTGTGCCATCTATGTCCGTAGGTGTGTCAAGTGCCAACTTCACGCCGATAAAATTCATTCACCATCTTCCTCACTTCATCCAATATCCTCCCCATGGCCTTTCTCCATGTGGGCATTCGACATCATTGGTCCCCTAGGTGATCCCAATTCCCTCATCAAGCAGAAATCTTTCATCCTCACTGCGACGGAATATTTCACCAAGTGGGCCGAAGCCGAAGCTTACGCGGAAATCAAGGCGTCAACAGTCTGCAAGTTCATCATAAAGAACATCCTCGCCAGGTTTGGCGTCCCAAGCACAATCGTCACCGACAATGGGCCACAGTTCGTCTCCCAGGACCTTCAGGACCTCTGCAAGAGGTACGCAATTGCATTGCATCATTCATCACCTTACTATCCACAAGGTAACGGCCAAGCGGAGGCCACCAATAAAACATTGCTCAAAATCATCAAGAAAACCTGCGAGTCTAGCAAATTTTCAGACTGGCCAGAAAAGCTTATCGAAGCTCTATGGGCCTATCGCACTTCAATCCGTACCCCCACCGGGCAGACTCCGTTTGCCCTTACTTATGGTATGGAAGCGGTAGTCCCATACGAGACCCTGATCCCTTCTCTCCGAGTACAATTGGATGAGGAATTTCCCCTCGACGAACGTCGTAATTCACTCCTTGCCCAGTTGGAACTCTTGGATGAGAAACGGCTGGCCGCTGCCGAGCACGCGCGTGTGTATCAAAATAGACTCGCTCGCTTTTATCAAAAGAAGGTCGTTGAGAGAAAATTCAAAGTCGGTGAGATGGTTGTCAAAAGAATTTTTGTCAAACCTGGAGGGCCGCGTTCTAAGCTCCAACCCAATTGGGAAGGACCATTTGTAATTCAAGCCGTGTACCCTGGCAACGCCTACAAGCTAGTCAATGCCGAAGGGACCGAGTTATCCCACCCTTGGAACGGGCTTTATCTTAAAAAGTACTACCCGTAACTTAGTGTCAAAATACAAAAAAAAATGATGAAAAGACAGAAACAACAAAAACAACAAAAATTGAAAACCACTAAAAATATGAAAATTCAGAATGCCGATGCCTGGTGATCACCATGTAGTTAGGTCACTGCATCCAACCTTCATGTTAGGATAGGGCCCATTAAGGCTTGGTAGGCACCGGGTCTTGGTCTGCCAGAACCGTGGAGATCCCTGTCCGGCCACATCAGCCTATGCTCACAAAAAGGAAACCAACATGTACTCGCCTATGTATTTTATCCAAAAAGTCGGTAGCATCACCGACAGTGGGGTCGCACCCAGAAGATCTCTGGAAGCTATAATCTTTATTCTCTTCTCTTCGACCAAACTAGACAGTCGGTGCCCTTAAAACGCTGAGCATGAGAAACCAAAACTCAAACCCCTTAAGGCAAGAGTAGGATCCATTTCCTCGAGCATCGATCAGAGCACGAGAAGAGGGCAGTGTCCCCGCAGGCATACAAAAGGGAGCCCACAACGTCAAACTATATCTCCCTCGCAAAAAGAAACACAAAACCAAAATCAAGAAAAAAGCCTGGTCGTCACCGTGCCTGATGCGATAAATGAAATACCTCAAGACAAAAAGTCTAAATCCACAAAAGGAGTTATGGAATGTAAATGCTCGAGATTTGGTCCGAAGTTGTCCGAAAGAGGAGAGTTAATGGGCCCTTATTGGCTCGCCGGGTTAACGGTTTTGCCGGTCCTCTCAGGAGGTTTACCCCATACACTCTTCCTTCTTCCTTTGAAGATGAAAGCTAGATGGAGTTTCTGAAGGGTAAAACCCGCCAAGGTCTGCAACCTTATTTTAATACACACGTATGGTTGCCTACTTTGAAAAGCAAAAGCTATCGCTGCGAAGGAGTCTCTGTGTTTCTGGCCGGTCAAGACCCCTGTTTACCACCTTGATGTCTTCTTGTTTAACCTTGGGCTTAGGCCAATGCAAGCGCGTCACCCCTGGGTGCGACGGCGTCTGATTCCGGGTCAGCGTCGCGCGATTGGTCGTTAGGGTTCCAGGGTGTTCCATCATATACCATCTAGAGTTGTGAGGAAACAGACCCGGGTCGGGCAAATCATTTACCTCGAACACCTTTTGGGCGAATCCCTGTGGTCGGAAGCAACTGGAGCCTAAGCATGGCATGGCGGTATTGTCATCAGGGTAAGTCTTAGCCGGCGGGTTTATCATTCGAGGGGTCTAGAGGCCCAAATCAACCTAGATGCGCACTTAGGATACCTGGGAGGTTAGTAAGAAACCCCTGTTCTCATGAAGGTAAGGTGCCATATGGGTGCTCATCAAGCTTTAGCGACAAAAAAATGATAAAAAGAAAAAAAAGAGAAAACGTAGATATTTGGAAAACAAAAAAAATTAGAATGATAACAAAGACAAAAAAAATGCCAGAAAAAATAAAAAAAATCATTTCGCATGATTGCATTTGTATGCAGCATTTCACTTTTAAATTCGCTTGCATTAGTGTGCTTGTCTGTCACATTCATCGTTATCGCATCTTTCCCTTGCCTTCGTTAATAAAGGCTTGGCCCCTTGACCCATTATCAAGGACAGTTGAAGTGAACACCTGCTTATTGAGCAAGGGGCCAAGTCAGAACAGAGATACTGACCTGTTTGTTTCAGTGATGCGTGCAGGATTCAAGATAGCAAGAGTGAGATGAAAATCAAACAAAATCATACCTTTTATTCCATTCTTAAATAAGGAATTGTACATTAAGTTCCACCTTCTCTCTCTACATTACTTGTCCCGCCACTCTCCGGGCAAAACGCCCTCAAGGGTGCTACCCAGCTACGAAAAGCGGTACTTCTACCGCTCTGTACACCTCTTCCCATTCCCACACCCCGGCGCTGATCCGTGGGAGCAGCAAAGGAGCTACTGACACGAAAGCCACGCTCTCGTGCTCTTCGGTAGCGCTCCTCACCATCTCTCAGCCATTGTTCAGCGAGGCCAAGGCTGGTTCGGAGTTCGAACAACTGGGCCTCCATGACCCTTCGCTCCTCCCTTTCAGCTAATCTGTCGGCTCTCTCTCTTTCTATGTCCCTCTCTTTCTCTGACCGTTCTCTCTCACGATCTTCCCTCTCCAATTGAAGGGTGATTCTCAGCTCCATGGCATCCCTGGAAGAATCGTCATCCGGACGACGCCGCAATTCCTCCTCCAGCTCTGCTATTCTAGCCTCTCTCTGTGCAGCATGGGCAAGTGACTCTGCATCTCCTTTTCCTGCCAGATATACTATCTCAGATATGTGGCAAGGCAAAAAAAGGAGAACTCAACACTGAAACTCTT
The DNA here is from genome assembly GCA_022559845.1 of Amorphophallus konjac. Taxonomy (NCBI): domain Eukaryota; kingdom Viridiplantae; phylum Streptophyta; class Magnoliopsida; order Alismatales; family Araceae; genus Amorphophallus; species Amorphophallus konjac. The sequence goes on along the minus strand of CM040121.1, from coordinate 551,403,157 downwards.
ACATGTATAGAGAGCATTCCTTCTGCCTCCGCGGCACGCTGCGTAGTCCGAGCAAGTTGCTCGTGAAGCAAATCAAGTTCTGAGGCGGGGATCCATAAGCTGGAAGAGACGCCGCCTCCTCCCATCGCTGACGAAGCCGCGTCGATCTGGGCGCGCTATAACCACATGGGATGAAAATTAGCGGCCGAACGCCATCAATCTAGAGTTTTAATTAGGAGTGCGCATTGTACATACACCTACCGAAGCGCTCAAGGCTCCACGGGTGTCGCCTAATTGTTGCTCCGTTTCTGCCAGGCGTGATCGCAAGTCCGCTATCATGGTATCACGCACATCCTGCAACCATAGGAGTCAGCATCCACAGAGAGGAGAGGAGGAAAGGAGAAAAGAGGAAAAAGGAGACCCACCTCCACAAGTCCCCGGGGTTGGAGCCGCTCTGCGTACATTGTCTTATACAGACGCAGATAGTCTTCACTATCCTGCACATGTGATTCCACGATTGTGCCACCTCGTTGCCAGTCTTCATACTGTTCGGGGAACCGCACACGCCAATCAACGCAAGTTGCCGGTCCCCGTGTCTTTCTTCCAACGCGAGGTGGCGCAGTCGTATCCACCCATTCCTGGGCCAGCCCTAGGGTCCTCATAACCAATCGTAGCCGAAGCGGCTCGATTTCATTTAGGCAGTGTATCCACAATTCCCGTCCGAACCGGGCGCGACTTGTTAAAACCCATGGCTGATCGGCATCGACCATGCCTGAGTAGGGTCTCCAGTTTACCTAGGTGAGGTTGTACATACCGTTTAACTGGTTAGAAAAAATATACATATATACAAAAATAAATAAATAAATAAAAAAATAAATAATCCCACCATCGCTGCAGTGAATTCCTGTAGCTCGCGCCTTAGCACCATCAGCTGGTAGGTTACAGGCGCTGCACCCATGATCGGTTGCCACCGCCTGGCTAAGGGCACCATCGCTGGTCGCCAATGCCGAGCTCTCCCCATTGGGAGGTAATAATAGCTCCACAGCTACATCATCATATGCCGTCAAGGCCTCAAGTGGACTATTACAAATAAACACAAAAAATATATAAAAAAAAATACCTGGATAAGTGGTGTGAACCCACTCACAGTCATCTCACGATCTGCCTCTTGGGACAGGCCCGTAAACAAGTGCGCTAGCATGGCAGCTCCCCAGGCGTACTGTCCTACTCTTTCGAGGTCAGATAGCAGCCCTAGGAAACGACAATGGATGCCGTCTCCTTTCGAGCTCAGTATCAATCTCCCCAGGAAAAAGAGGAGAAATCTCCTCAAATCCATATTAGATCTCTCCCAATTGTCAAAATCTGTGCAATACACAGCACGACATCCCCTTTCCATCCTCTCCATAAATTCTTCCGAGGACTCGTCGTCCCGTCGACGAGTATCAGTGAGCCCTAATGCCCCCATGATAGACGCCCTAGCTACTGATCTGTGCTTCCGACTGTCTAACTCCAACCCCAGTAGCTTCTGGGCGCCTTCCCGGTAGTCCGCATAGGTGACTCCGGTCACTGCCTCACCATCCACTTTGAGGCTCGTGATTCGGACCACATCTTCTAGACTGGGCACCATGTGTCCCCAGGGCATCAAGAATGCCCGACTCACTGGGTCCCATCTTTCGCGCAAGGCTTGGATGAGGACCGGGTCGAGCTTGATCGGCTCAATCCGGAGAAAGGCACCGAATCCCATCACGTCTAGCCTGGCCTTTTGAAAATCCGGAAGACCCCGGTATGCTGCCGCTACTAATTCCCATGAAATATGCGATTTCATCATGCTCTGCGCATGCACGAGGGATGGAGAAGGTTTTGTCAAAGGAGAGAAAGAAGGAAAGAAAGAAAGAAAAGAAGAATTAGAAAAGGGGCGGGGCAGGAAAGCTCAGCTTACGAGTTGCGACTGGGTCCTCTCGCTGAACTGCCCTTCGAGGTCCGAGAGTTTCCTGGAACTGCTACCGCTGGATCTGCTTCTCTTCGAGGAGTGGGAAGATTCGCCCTCCATCCAGAATTCTGAGTTCCTCTTAGTTGGCCCTCGATGCCCCTGGAGGAACGAAAGAGGAAGGTATATATAGAAATGGGAGAAGTCCGGGTCAAGATTGCCTCCAACGATAGCCCCCACAATAGGGCGCCTCCCCTGCGGTCCCATGAGTCACTTCACTACCCGCATAAGGCGATGGATCGGACGGTGTAACATGATGACCTGCCCCCTGTGGCGCCCTGTCATAACGTGGAGGCCGTCTGCAAAGTTTGAAAAAAAATCATCCGGGAGAAGAGGCCTGAGCTGTCATCATTGACCTTGATGACAAATTCCTGTGAAACAATAGTCGCAGCAAGATGCCATCCTCCGTCTAGGGCAGGATGTCGGCAGACACATCACATGAGAACAGTACAAGGAAGCGTAGGGAAGAAGGAACGCACAAGAAAATAAACAAGCAATAGAAAATCAAATCATTCATAAGTCTACATGAGCTGTCACAAACATCACAATCATAGAGAGGAGGCGGGTCCACTGACTCGCCAACTCTCGATATCATCCTCACGCTCATCCCTCTAGGCGTCCCTCTCCTCTCCCCCGAGGTGAGGATCCCTCGGAAGCCTCCTGGGCCCCCGTGCAGCGCTCGCCTCGCCTCGTGGCGCCTGCTCCACAGCAGTGGCTCGCTGCTCCTCCTCTGGCGTGGCGAGGAAGCCACCAGCAGAAAAGCGTCCGGACCGGCGAAGTAGCGCCCCGAGCTCTCGTGCTCTCTCGTAACGCGTCTCCATCGCTCCTAACCTTTGCGCCGTGACCTGAAGGCCTAGCTGGAGCTCCCTCACTTGGGCCTCCAAGGCCTTCCTCTCGGCCTGGTCTCGCTGTCGCTCGGCCCTTCCCTCCTCTCTCTCTCTCTCCGCCTCCCTCCTCGTCACCTGGAGAAGGACCCTTAACTCCAGAATGTCTGGAGAGGGCCTCCCCTCACCTCGACGCTGCAGCTCTGCCACAGCTGCGGCCCAGGCATCACGCTCCTCTTCAGCACGAACTGCGCGGGCCACCGCACTGGCAAGTTGCTCCTGGAGGGAGGTGATCTCTAGAAAAAGAGCCTGAGGATTGGAGGACGATCCGCCTGCCATCCCTACCACCGTTTCCTGCTGAGCACATACAAAATAGATAGACAACGGCCGTTGGTTAAATTCTGGAATTTCATGGCAAAAAAAATAATAAATAAAAAATTTGAGGCCCTATTGTCACCTCCGTCCGTCTCCCAAGCTGAGGAGCCCCCGCTCGGTCCCCCCTCCGCTGCTGCAGGAGGCCGCCACTGCCCTGCACCGGTGCGCTCCCTTGTTGACCAGGGGAATGTACGCGCCGGTCCTCGAGCTTCGCCTTGCCGCGACTCTCCTTCCTGACACGGCTCGGCTCATCCGCGCTCGCCCACTCGTCAGCCAAGCCCGGGATTCTCACCGTACCCTGCATCAAAGAGGGAGGTCCCCCGTCAGTTAACGAGAACGCGTCTCCTGTCAAGGACGCGTCCATCATTTGAGTGCAACACTCACCGAACCCTCTTCCCCCCTCGCGTGGCTCACTTCAAAACTCAAAATGGATCAAAGAGGAAGAGATCGAAGGACCTACCAGGCCGCGTTCGCCTCCTTCCACGCCATCGGGCCCCTCGGGTCCCACGAGTGCTCTAAAAGGCCCTTCCACTTCCATCGACGCCTCTCCATGCTCGGGCGCATCCCTCCTCGAGCGAGGAATCCCTCGCCCCTCTCTCACCTCGTCACGATCTGGCCCACCAAACTCCATCGATCGAGAGAGGAAGAAGACGAAAAGGGGCGAGCAAATCTCGACAGGAGGCGGGCTCGTTTGCGGGTAAGGCACGAAGAAAGAAAGGCCGCTTGGCGCTTTAAATTTGAATTCGAAGGATAAGATGCGTCCTCGCGCCTGGACGCCCCCACATCAAAATAAAAAAATAAAAAAGAAAAGATAGGGGCGTCCAGGCCCCTGGACGCCCCCACAAAAAAAGAACAAAAATTTTTTCAAAAAATTTTCAAAAAAATTAGGGGCGTCCAGACCCCTGGACGCCCCCATTTAAGCATATAAAAATGTATATATGTATATATATGACCATAATATGAATAAACCAGAACATAAATGAGAAAACACAAAAAGTAAAAAGAAAAATAAAAATCATAAAATAATAATTCAGGGAACAATGGTCCAAAATGTCATGTGCCAGATTTTATTCCATCAGAAAAATAGAATGGGCTACATCAGGGGCTTAGGCACCCTAGGCCTTAACTTCCCCAATTCGGTTACATAAGTCCCCCACAGCTCGCATTCCTCCCCCACATGCGCTAAGGCCTTTCCCGCAACGCTTATCTTCCAAGGCGCTTTAATGGCCTTCGCTTCCTTCGCGTCCGCTTCCGTGCCTAACTCCCTCTTCTTCAAAGGAACGATCCCGGTCAGCAGTGGGAACGAGTGGCGTGGAAGGCCAATCTGGAGGCAGCACCGATGCGCGTTGTAAAGGACGAACTCGGTCGCGCCGATCAGTTGGAGCTCAACTCTGGGAGAAGGCCTCATGAGAAGTTCAAGTGAGAGGAGACATGTCGGAGCACGAGTGAAAAGATTTTGTGCCATGGTTCGGAAGTGAGACCGCCAGTCTTCACGCCTCTTCAGCCACGGAACTCGGTTCGCCACGGTGCCACCGAAGCCTAACACGTCGGCTATGTGATAAAGGGGGCTTTGTTGAAAGAGCTTCGAAGCGGTCGGCATCCCCTCGCGGTGGTCGAACTTGAAGTGCAAGTCAATCCAGCAGTTCAGAACAAGTGCGCAACCATAAGGAGGCTTACCCATGCTCGAGGCAGTAAGGCCGCTGTAAAGATAGGCGAGGACAGCAGGTCCCACCCTCTTGCCACTCCAAAACCCGTGGATAGCACTCAGTTGGTCCTCCTCCACTATGTTGTCGGCATGAGGGAACAAGAGAGCACCCGCCAGACAGATGGTGAACCCTTTCATAATTTCTTCCAAGTGGTCATCGTCTGGTGACCCTTTCAGGCATCCATAACCCATACCGCGAGCCTTTGCAAGTCAATTCCCTTTTGAGTGCGGACCTTTCTGACTGCATCGGACGGCATGAAGCTTCCAAGGACGCTCTCGAAAGTCGCCCTTGTCAACATCCGCATAGGCCTCGTCTTCCCGTCACTCTTGAATTTCTTCAGTCCGAGCAGAAGCTCCACCTCCTCGAGGAGAATGGTCGCCTCGAACGTCGGGAAGATGAAAGTGTGGGTCTGGGGATGCCAGATCTCCACTAATGCGCCCATAGCCGCCCAGTCCATGCGGATTCTCTCGTAGTGTTTGGCGTGAATAAGGAGCCCCTGAAGATGCCACTTCGAGAGTATAGCCCTCATGCCAATGGAGATGTTGGAAGTTAGCTCTGAAAGCCATGGCAGTTTGGAAAACTTCCTCGGGCCCGGAAAGAGTGGATACGGCTGGAAAGAAGAAGAGAAAGGAAGGAAAGTGAGAGAGAGTCATGCAATAAATTTGAAATAAATCAACTTACCATATGCGACTGGATCGTCCCACTCAGATGACCCTCGAGGTCGAAAGTCGCCTGATCTCACTGCTAGGCCTGCCCCTCTTCATAACGCGGGAAGACTCTCCTTCCATCCTGAAATCCCTAGACCCTCCTCTTCTCCTCCTCCTGAACTTTCAAAACTCCCCTTGGTACATTTGAATAAACTAGCCTAAGGGAGGTACTTATAGGAAAGGAGAGGCGCTACGGGACGGGACGTGTCACATGAGTGGTCAAGTCGTCAGTGTTTTATCCTTGTACTGTGGCACGATTCTGTTATATTTCTGCTGCTTTCTGATGTATTTAATCTATGATGGTCTGTGCAGGTTTTACCAACGGACGTTTTTCACCCTATCTTGTATACCATCCTTCAGTGTTTGGTCCCCCGTGTCATGCATCATACTATATGATATTTACGCTAATTAGAACACGTCAAGGACCTTGCGACCCGAACGAATCTGGGATTTCAGTTCCCCTTCAACAAAAACAGTGATGATTCCAGAAGAATTTGGGTTGTGCGGATAGGCCGTTAACTGGTGATAGCATGGGGACGACGGTTCCATTCAGTGAGTTGGTGCGTGGATAAACGGGCCCCAGCTCAATATCAGCTCACCGGATCGGTATCCTGACCCGTTCTTAACAAGTTGACAATATTATCCTTGGCTATTTTCTATTTTAGTTTGTTTTAAATTTTTCTTTAAACCCAGCATGCATTCATGTAGGACTTTGATTCCATTGTGGAAAATCATTCAAAGTAATTCAATTGCGAAGGTCGCTGTGCTTAAATTCTTATAATATGAGATATTCCATTCCGAATGAAGTACTGAGTTTCCTTAAGACAGCCCCACGCTGTTCTTCCAAAGGAGACCCTTGTTTGGATTGATCCTCAAATATTCCTTTACTTTTACTCCATTTGACCCATCTTGGCCGCAGCACTTCCACATTGGCTGGTAACCGCTCCCCAAGGTGAAACCTGTAGGTTTACAACCCAGGTACTTCCACACAGAGAAGTTGGTCCCTTTTTCTACTCGTGCCTGAGCGCACATTTTCTCCTTCCTTGTTTGATTTCCGTCCAAACAATTGTTGAATTCGAAAGACCTTCTCCCAGGTCGTCTCGTTGAAAACTCTGAAAACATTCCAAAAATCATAATGTTGAAAGCGTGTCTCATCACACCTTGGCATCTACTTTTCAGTCCATTCTCACTCCATTCCACTTCACTTCAATGCCATTCCACTACGTGTCACTCCCTTGCAAAGCAGACGCCAAGGCGGGGCAGCTGTAGACACGCCGTTCTTGACATTACAGTGAGTAAATCTCATATTACACTATGATACCCCAAGGCGGCCTTCACATTTTTAATTACTCTGGTGATTTCCTATTTTTCTGAATTTTTTTTACATTTTTCTAAATTTTTCCGTGAAAAATCTTGGAGGTGTCCAGGAGACTGGACGCCTCCATAAATTCATATATATATAAAACAATAAAAATAATTGAAAAATTGAAAAATCATGGAGGCGTCCAGGTGCCTGGACGCCTCCATAAATAAAAATAATAAAAAAATCAAAAAAATCATGGAGGCGTCCACTCCACTAAACGCCTCCATCAAATGACAAAAAATGAAAAAAAATAATAACATAATAAATAAATATATATATATATATTCTTGACGGCGTCCAGGAGACTGGACGCCTCCATGATTTGACTCACGGGTACCCCGACCGTTGGTCGAGTTGTCGTTTGAAAAGACTCCAAATTATGGAGGCGTCTAGGTCCCTGGACGCCTCCATCAACCTGCTCAAGGGCAACCCCCGGCCATCGACTGACCATTGCTCAGTTTGTCGTTTGAAGAAAATCCAAGTTATGGAGGCGTCCAGGCCCCTGGACGCCTCCATCAATCAGCTCACGGGCATCCCTGACCACTGCTTGACCGTTGCTCGGCCTGTCGTTTTGAAAAGAATCCAAATTATGGAGACGTCCAGGCCCCTGGACGCCTCCATCGTTCAGCTCACGGGCACCCCTGATCCCCGACTATCCGTTGGCTGGCTTGTAGTTTGAAAGGAATCCAATGTCATGGAGGCGTCCAGGCCCCTGAACGCCTCCATCATCCAGGTCGCGGGTGCCCCTGGCCACTGACTACCCGTCAGCATGTCAGATTGTCGTTTAAAAAAGATCCAAGTGATGGAGGCGTCCAGGCCCCTGGACGCCTCCATCCTCCGGAACTCTATAAATAGAGGCCTACCCCCCCCAGTTGAGGGGGTCAGAAAAAGGAAGGCCGATAGGCTGCCGAATTCTATTTCTAACCCGTGGGTGTTTTGTAGGGGGGAGTTCTGCCGGATTCCTGGGTGCCCGTGCTCGCAGGAGAAAGGCCGCCTTCGCCCATCGTGCTCCCGCGTCATCCTTGCGCTGCCGAAGCTCCGCCGGGCCTCGCCATCGACCATCCAATAAGCCATTCTCCTCTCTTCTTTCCTAGTTATCTTGCATTCATCATATCATATCTTCCACCCCCCCCCTTTTTATGAGGGAGTCTCTTCCCGTTCTTACGTTGGCATAATCGCAATTCATCATAAGCATTTTCCTCCTACTCGTGTCCGAGAGGGGTTTTAAAAGACAACACCAACCAGGTGTGTGTCCTGCCATCATTTCATTACTTGCATCATTAGAATTGAATACTGCACCTTCGTCTTTCTGATCCACTCGTTACTTGTTTGTCGTTGTTTTGCAAGGGTAATTAAAGAAAGCCCTCTCCGTCGGCCGGCCGAAGGGGGAGGAAGAAGCAACCTGCCATTTCCCGCTCTCGACGATTCACGGTCTTCGTGCCTCGTACAAGGTACACGCGATCATTTCTTTTCATTGAGGTAACCCCTCTGGCGATCACATCCCTTTAGCATCCTACGTATGCTCTTTTCTCTATTGGCACGTTTCATGCCCCTTATTAGCCTTTAGTCACAACGAGTTTTCGTTTTCTCCTCTTTTAAGTGGATCCCTCCTCGGCTTCCACAACGGCCCCCGTGAGGCGCGTCACATCATGTGACGGTCCCTGGAAGGACCGTCACACGCACCCGATGGCGAGAACGGCTGGAAAGCCCAAAAACTTCAACCACGCCCCCATGCCTCCACCGGAGAGGGGGAAATCAAAGGGGAAGACCCCTGGGGACCCCTAGCATGATTCTAGGCCATCAAAACGCGAAATCATGCATCAAATCCATAGATCGGGCGAGCTCTCCCCAAACATGGAAAAACCCCAAACATGCTCAATCAAGCCCCTCTCGGCCTCCCCTCGGCCTATAAATCACGGAAATGAACGGCGGGGAGCTAGGGAACGTCACCCTACCTCAATGGAGCGAATGCTCCGTCGGATCGTCCGTGAATCACGAAGAATACTTTTAGAAACCCCGCCTCCCCATGCTTCCCACGCTTGCCGCACGCCCGCACGATCGTCTCGACGTCACCCACGTCCTTGCCGCGTCGCACCGTCGCCGTCTGCAGCCGGAACGGAGGTCGCCGCGCTCGAACGGGAGAGAGGGAGAGAGAGAGAGAGCGGCCATGATTGGGGAAGGAAGGAGGAAGAAGAAGAAGAAAGAGAAAGGGAAAAGAAAAAAGAAAAGGAATGGGAATATATAGAAAATCTGCTTTTTTGAAAAAAAATACCAAAAAATAGAAAAATACGTTTCCAGAATCCTTGGAACGCACCGATTGCAACGGTACCACTCGTGCCTAGGTGAACGGCCCGGTCCACCCGCAGCGAGCTTCCGAAGAAAAAGTTAAAACACACACCGGAAATCGGAAAACACACGCGGAAAAGCCGCGGAACGCCTTCGGGCCTCCGAAACAACTCCGGATCGCGCCGATCCGAACACAAAAGATGTCCGAATGAAATTTCAGACACAACAGAGCCAGACACTCCGAAAACCAGATCCGAGACCCACAAAGAAGGATCCGAAAGGTCTGAGATATTACAGTCAGGCTCGTGTGACGCGCCTGTGCTAGGCCGTTACAGTCCTGTTGTGGCCGTGATGGCCATTGGGCTTTTCGGTGTGCGGCCGTGTGTTGTGGGTCCGTCCTAGGTAATGTTAGGGGCTGTTTTGGGGTAGGTCTGTGTGTGCGTGTCTGTCTATGTTAGGGTGATGTCTGTCGCTTCCGTGGTCTGGCCGCTTTCCCCGTGGACGTCGGTAGATGTTCCTATGAAGGCTAAAACTACGTTTCCGAGTCTGTTGGCAGTTTCTTGTGCTGCCTTCGGTGTTTGAGGTATGGGTGATAGTGCATGTTTGACTGTCTGTACTTCAGCGCCTTGTTTTCGAGCTTCTTCTTCTCGTCGCCCTAGACGTCCTGCAGTCAAGGGGTGACCCCGATATACGGTTTGTAAGCTAGTTTCCGTCGGCTCCTGCCGTTACCGTAGCGTCCTACGGGGGGAGAAAACTAGCTAGAGGCCTAGCTCTAGGCAGGAGCCAGTGTGTGCACACGTGGTCAGGGGCAGAGGACTGACGCCGATGGGCGTGACCCTGGCTAGTTCTTGGTTTGTTCCTATTTCGCCTCTCGCTTGTCGCTTCCCAGCCTTGCGAGTTGCTTGAGACTCTTGTGGTTCCGCATGGGTCTGCGACTCGGCCGTGTTCGCATCGGTGGCACGCAGCGGGGAGTCGAGACACTTGTGGGGTTTGTCGTGACCTGTCCGGGTTGGCCTTTCCGTGGCTGTACTCGAGGTCTGTGTCTTGTCCGGTGCACAACACTCCGGTCATGTTGTCTGTGCCTGTCTAGGTCTTTTCTAGGCCTTCTTTTGCATGCCTGTTGTAGGTGTAGGTTGGGGTGTTTCGTTTGGCTTTTTCCCTTTTCCTTGCTGCTCCCTACTCCTCTTTCCCTTTCTACGCCTGCTTGCCTGTTCGGGTTATTCCCCTCGTCCTTACTTGTTCCCTACTCCTGCTCCCCTTTCTTTTGCAGCTTTCTAGTGTTGTTTCTTACTGCTGTTCCTGTTGTTACGTGTTACTGCGCGTTTTTCAGTGGGGATCCGCGTGACCCCTACTGAGCTAGTGACACGAGGCTCACCCTTACTTTTCAGGTGGGGTGACGTGTTCGTTATGCTTCCGCGGATCCTGGAATTCGAGTCGTAGCTGCCGGCTGGTACCTCCGTCGGGCTTCCCCCGACTTCTCGGTACGTCTTTTCTTTCTGTCGACTGTACTGCTTGACCGTTGTCTTTAGCTTTGGACTTGACTCTGTTATATAATTGTTTAAAATCTGTTAATTAAAATGTAATTTTATTTCTGCTACTTTAGCAACCCGATCTAATGAAATTTAATTCTTGCTGTTATATATGTCAGTTCAATGTACTACACGACAGTCCTTTCTACCTTTGGAGCTTTACCGCTCTTGGGAGGCCTCGCGGGTTCCAAGTGGTATCACTTGTATTCGGTAATCCTACCGGGTATACCTGGTATCCTAGTCCGGGTCGCCACAGTTGGTATCAGAGCGTTGTTGTGTGAAGTAGATGAGAATCTCAGATATACAGTTTTCAGAGTCGCTACGTCCAGTACAGTCTTCAGCTGACGTTAGGTTTCGTGATTTCCATTTCTTGTCGTTGTCGGGTTGTTCTTCCCTGCTTACCCTTGCCAGTCCTTGAATTTCGAGGATGAAATTTCTTAAAGGAGGGGAGGATGTAATGTCCCGGATCTTTGTTGGATCTTTATTGGATATTTCGGATCCTTTTGGGGAGTTTCGGTTCGCTTTTGTAGCTTCCGAGTTGAGCTTTACGGTCCGTGTGGGATTTTCTCTCGTACTAGTTACGAAACCCTACGGTGAGTTTATTTTTCAGTTCATCGACTCGCGGATACTAAAGCGACGATGTGCTCTTCGAGCCAGTCGTTTCGACTATTTTTTTGTATTTTTCGGATATAGGGCCAAAAATCAGATTTTTGGGAAATTAGGAAAATTCCTAATTTATTTTCCTTTTTCTTTTCCTTCCTCTCTCCTCCTTCTCATTCACGCCGCCGTCGTCTCTCTCTTCTGTTTCTCTCCCGTTTTCGCCTTCTTGTCTCCGGCTGCAGACGGAGGACCTAGGGGCGAGTGCTGGGGATGATGTGGAGCTGGTTGGGTGCGCTACGGGGCGAGGATGGAGTGGTTTTGGCGCGATCCCGAACGGTGGATTCAAAACCGGTGTTTGAGCTCGCGACGCGGTTTTCGGCGCGGTTTAGTCCCTTCGGGGCACGGTTTCTTCGGTGGAGGTAGGGTGACGGATCACCACTTCTCCCTGTCCGTTTTTCCTGCCATTGCACGTCGTTCGACGCAGAAACGGCTGAGTTTGGACTTGTTTAGCCTAAATCGTGATTTTTGGATTTTGTAGGGTTCGCCGGGAAACGACAACAATTTGTGATGTGGTTAGTGTCAAACTGACCGTTCGGATGTATGGATCCCATTCACGTAAGTTTCGTGTTGATCGATTGTCATTCGAGGCCGGTAGGAGTCCGGGAACCTCGGTGACTCGTTTAGGGTCGATTTGTCTAAATCGCCCTGATCTTACGTTTTAGCGCGTGCATGTGGGCTTTTTAGCCTCCTATAGTTGTTTTTCATCGTCTAGTTTTGTTTCCCCTGCGCTTCGGTGTGAATGGGGCGTGGAACGGCCCGATTTGGCATTTCCACTATTTTCTCGCCGTGACCGGTGTAGCGGTCGTTCCAGGGACCGTCACAGTCCCTGACGGCCCTACGACAGACCGTCACAGCGTCTGGGCGTTTTAAAATTTTTCGTGGCTGAGTGAGCGTAACGGTCATGCCCCTGACCGTTACACTCCCCTGACGCATCCCGGCTGGTGCGTCACAACCATTGTGTCTTTTGTGTTGTGTTTGAGGCGGTTGCTCTGACGGCACTCCCACAGTGCGTCAGAGTGGTGTAACGCGCCTGCCCCAGGCCGTTACACCCTGTTTGGCTGTGTTGGGTGGCTGTGTCGGCTATCTCTAACGGCCCTGCCCCCGTGCGTCACAGTGTTGTAACGCGTCCGTCGGGGACCGTTACGTGTTGTTTTGGGTTTGTTGGCATAACGAGCCTGCCCTCATGCGTTAGGTTGGCGTAACGCGTCTGCGCTCGTGCGTTAGGCCGCTGTAACGCGTCTGCCCTGGTGCGTTACATGGTTCATGTTTTTCTTTTGAGCCGGTTGGCTCTGACGCGCCCACCCTGGTGCGTCAGGCTCGTGTGACGCGCCTGTGCTAGGCCGTTACAGTCCTGTTGTGACCGTGATGGCCGTTAGGCTTTTCGGTGTGCGGGCGTGTGTTGTGGGTCCGTCCTAGGTAATGTTAGGGGCTGTTTTGGGGTAGGTCTGTGTGTGCGTGTCTGTCTATGTTAGGGTGATGTCTGTCGCTTCCGTGGTCTGGACGCTTTCCCCGTGGACGTCGGTAGATGTTCCTATGAAGGCTAAGACTACGTTTCCGAGTCTGTCGGTAGTTTCTTGTGCTGCCTTCAGTGTTTGAGGTACGGGTGACAGTGCATGTTTGACTGTCTGTACTTCAGTGCCGTGTTTTCGAGCTTCTTCTTCTCGTCGCCCTAGACGTCCTGTAGTCGAGGGGTGACCCCGATATACGGTTTATAAGCTAGTTTCCGTCGGCTCCTGCGGTTACCGTAGCGTCCTACGGGGGGAGAAAACTAGCTAGAGGCCTGGATCTAGGCAGGAGCCAGTGTGTGCACACGTGGTCAGGGGAAATGGACTGACACCGACGGGCGTGACCCTGGCTAGTTGATGGGAATCGACACCGAGTATGTACATTTTATTTTGTATTTATGTCCTTTAGTTTATTTTTATATCCATGGGAAAGTATATGCGCAATTGTAAGGCTTTGTAAGCCAATGCGTCATTCCTTTGGGTTGTAAGAGTTTTTATGCAAATGTGTAGTAGGTCCAGCTAGGGGCCCCCTCCCCTTCCCCATTGATCCACCTCATCCATGTGGGGCTGGTCAACCATCCTAGGTGGCCATCTAGAAGGTTTGAATGCTAATTGACCACATGGGAGACAAAGGGGTCAAATTTTCAAAGGTTGGCCACCTACCTTACCTACCTAGTCAAAGTAGTGCCCCCTCCATATGTAATTTATTTACTTTGAATTTTTGACCACATGGGAGAAGAAAATGGCCTATTTCCCACGAAATTCTCAGCCCCCCACCCCTTGCCATTTTCTATATAAGCCTATGTATAGTGTCATTAGAAATTAATGAATGAAGAGAAAATTGTTGGAAAATCAAGAGTGATTCTTGAGCCCCTCCCCTCTCCCCTGGTGTTCATCTCCTCCAACCCCAAATTCTATAGTGGTTCTATCTTCAATCCCCTCCCCTCTATCTCCGGTGATCATCTGTGCCGCCGCCGCCGCCGTTCGTGCCGCCTTCGAGCCGCCGCGAAATCGTCTTCGGTATTCTGTCCTACTGGATAGAGGTGTCTTCCTAAAATTCCTGCTACCAGCCACGGCCTCTTCGTGGATTGAAATTTTTATGGTGTGTTTCTACCTTCTATCCCCTCCTCCAAAACACATTCCAGGTCCAAAATCCATCGTTTGTTATTTTTACATTTTTGGTCTTTAATCATTCCCAGGTCTGTCCTGTCTCTATCTACAGTGACAACAGCCCTGTATTTCTCACCTCCGGCCATCTTTTTGATTTTTTCAAACCCTCCCTATTTTACTGGGAGTTCTGTCCATCACCCCCTACATCCAAACATTTTCCTAATTTTTTATCGGCCTTCTATCTATTTTTAGAAATTCGTGTTCTTCCTCAGCTACAGTGTTGTCAGCCAGATTCCAGATCCCACCCACTGCTAGTGTAAAAATCATAGAAACTCGTAGCCTTCCCCAAATCCAGATCCAAAAATAGTTCTGGTTTTGTAGCTTGATTTCCCGCAACTTCTCTAAAGAACACAACCCCAGATTCGGACGTCTACTTTGCGGTCAAAGGCAATCCACAGGAAAGTTCTCTGCTGACCTGAGATTTCAGGAACTGTACAACCAGAACTTGGAAATTCCATAAGTCCAGATCTGTGCAGATCCAGGCTAGATCTTCAGGCCTAGATTAAAGGATTTGAAGTTAGCTTTCCAACGGGGCTAGTCTCGTGTCGATCTGACATCGGGGTTGATCACAGCGCCCGTTCTCGCCGAGACGCGCGCTGAAAACCAGAAGTTGCAGCCCGTGGCCGGTTATTCCGACCGGTGCCGATCGGAGCTGCCCAGCCTCCGGCCGGTGAACCAGCGCACCCCCGCTCCAGGGAGCACCCTTCCAGGCATCCTCCACTACAGCGGTACCACCGGGTCACACACGGCCCCTCTGGACAGCACGTGGGGCCCACCGTCACGTGTTCGGGTGTTGCCGAAACAGCGCGAGAAGCCTCCCGTCAACCCGAATTCGGTCCTCCCGGACCCCATTGTGTAGCCCTTTACCTCCCTGCGTGGAGTGGGCAGCGATTTGTATTGATGTAATCTCCGTGTATTATTGTTCCGGGAGTACGAGTTTCGATCGGGTCCGTCGTCCCCACGCCGAGCACGTGGAGGTATCGCATTCGCTCCCTTACTTGGCATTTTGCTTACTTCATATATATTTGTTTATGCCGCTGCTAGAGAGCATGTGTAGGGATATCTAGCTCGCTTTATCTATTCATTACTGCTGCTGCGAGAGAGTGCGAGACCGTCCCGTGACCCGATCCGAGCACACGAGAGAGCCGATCACCCTAGCTCACTGCCGGTTTCTCAACCGCGCACGTCCGACGCTTCCCTCGTTAAGGGGCAGTCACGAGCTTGTCGTGTCCGTGGTCTCGTCCCGCATCAATTTGGTATCAGAGCGAGTTGAGTCTAGGGTGTCAAAAAAAAGTGTGTCATGTAGTCATTAGTCATTGCCTAAGTCGTGTTTAGGGTCATCATTGTTTTAAAACAAAAAAAAGTGTCTTTTTGCATTTACATCCCTTTACTCGGTATATCAAAAGGTGTTGTCCGAACGTTAGGCTACGCCTATCGGGAAGGCCGCACACTTGCGTGAGTGACCTTCGGGTCGGTTATCTCTGCCACGTACCGAGTCTTGGTTTACGTCTAGGGTTCTTCGTGTGCATGCATTCCAACTTTGCATTACTTAGCGTCGTGTCTAGTGTCTTGTCCAAATGGCCTTGCATATCCATTCCTAGGGATCCATTCCCGTATTTTGGCAACTATGGCCAACCCATGTCGACCCGTCCAAGGTGATAGGTCCGTGTCCGAGTACATTCGGGCATATCATAAGTATTGGTTGGAACATGGCTTGGGAGAGGAGAGCAACACGGCCGCATTTCAGTTCCGGAGAGGTTTGCGCCTTCACTTCCAGTTGGAATGTCTTATCCGCAATGCATTCTCTCTAGCGGAATCCTATACGGTCGCTCTAGTGGTCGAACCATTTGAGTCACACTTTTCTCGGTATGGTGGCTTTCGACAAGCATCCACCTCCCAGCCGCCTACACCATGGCCTTCACCACTTGAGAGAGTTCCAATGTCATCCCCCTCTATTTTCGAATTTGATTCGAAATCCTCTCATTTGGAACCACCAAGGCCCGAGCCACCCGTATTTCTAACGGGTACACTTTTCATAGCCGAGGCGCTTCTTCGTTGGCTCAAGGATGGATTGGTCACACCTCCCTTCTCATCCATGGATCCCATCCTACCTCTAGTGCCAGTCAACTCCTTCCATACCACGTTTCGATCTAGGCACCATGTTGACACGTTGGACGATCTTGTTATGGGACTAGACACGCAATGGAAGTTGACACATATGTTGGCCCAAGACTTCGACCAGCCCACGAGTCGTAGCTTCACCCATCCGACCTTCAGGTCCATTACCTCCGAGTGCGTTGTATCACCACGGAGGTTCTTCTACTTCTCCCGCTACCGGATGAGCCCGACTTCATGACTTTGCTTCCGAGGGAGGAGTCATATTTCCTATACACGGTCCCATCTACCATGACAGAGGAAGGTGACCACCCGCACCTTCAAGAATTTCACGATTGGGACCATGTCATGTTGGAACCCACCATAAGGGGTCATACCTTCTTTGATCCCTTTGACCCCTTCCCTAGTGGATCCCTAGACCCTTCATATTCCCTTCACTTCTTCGGGGAAGTCCACCTTCATACCCCTTTCCTACGGGTCGGGTTGTAATATCCCAGACCTTTCGGATCCTTTCTTCGTGGGTTCCGGATTTAGTTTTCGGAGCGTCTGGCTTTGTTGTGTCCGAAAGTTCGTTTCGGACATCTTTCGTGTTTGGATCGGCGCGATCCGGAGTCATTTCGGAGGCCCGGAGGCGGTCCGCGGCTTTTCCGCGTGTGTTTTTCGATTCCCGGTGTGTGTTTCGGCTTTTTCTTCGGAAGCTCACTGCGGGCGAACCGGGCGGTTCCCCCAGGCACGAGTGGTACCGTTGCGATCGGTGCGTTCCGAGGATTCCGGAAATGTATTTTTCTATTTTTCGATATTTTTCCAAAAAATCGGATTTTCTATATATTCCCATTCTTTTCTTTTTTATTTTCTTCCTTCTCTTTCTTATTCTTCTTCCTCCTTCCTTCCCCAACCGTGGCCGTCCTCCTCTCTCCCTCTCTCTCCCATTCGGACGCGATGAGCCCCTCCCCGGCTGTTGACGGCGGCAGGGCGACGGCGCGGACGCGTGGGTGGCGGCGAGGCGAGCTCATGGGCGTGCTGCAAGCGTGGGAAGCGTGGGGAGGCGAGGTTTCTAAAAGCGTTCTTCGCGATTCGTGGGTGATTCGGCGGAGCATTCGCTCCATTGAGGCAGGGTGACGTTCCTTAGCCTCTTGCCAATCTTTTCCGTGATTTGTAGGCCGAGGGGAGGCCGAGAGGGGCTTGTTTGAGCATGCTTGGGGTTTTTCCATGTTTTGGGGAGAGTCGCCCGATCTATGGATTTGATGCATGAATTCGCGTTTTGATGGCCTAAAATCATGTTAGGGGTCCCCGGGGGCCTTCCCCTTTGATTTCCCCCTCTCCGGTGGAGGTATGGGGGCGTGGATGGTGTTTTTGGCCGTTTCCCGCCGTTCTCGATTTTCCGAGATGATAGCGGTCTACCAGTGGCCGCGTTCACTGGTAGCGGTCGGGTGGGGACCGCCTTCACCAAGGTTTTCGACCGTTGGGGCTTGTTCTGTCGGCAGACGGTCGCGGTCTTGCGACTGACCACGACTGCTGGTGGCGGTCAGGGGACGACAGCTTTCACCATGGGGTCCGGCACGATCTTCGAGACGGTTTTTGACCGTTGGAGTCTGGTCGCTGTCTCCCGGAGACCGCTATCAGGTGAAGACGGTCATCAGGCGACCGCATTCACTTTTTGCGCACTAGGGTGGTCGCGGTCCCAGGAGGACCGCGACTAGGTGGTAGCGGTCCTGGGTCGACCGCGACCACGGGAGGCGGTCCTCCGGTGACCGCGACTCCTTTTCCTTGCCAATTTGAGTCCCGGACGAGCTAGTCTCGATCCTTGTGCTGACCCGTGGTCCGACTGATGCGGGGCATCATCTGGGGGCTACACGTGGGGGTGTCGTGGGATCCCGGGAGGTGGTGACTCCGGTTTGTGTCACCGTGCGTTAGTGTGGGTACAAGGAGCGTCCCTCGTACCTGTGGTTGCAACGTTGTTTTTCCGTGACTTGAGAGTCTACTGCTTCAGTGACCCTCCACTAGTCGTAGCCTACCAGTACGCGTGTGCTGGTCGCACCAGGGAGTGGTGTACGGGCTGACCTTTAGAGACGGTTTGTGGGCCGGTTACCGTTGGGCCCCACGTCTTGCAGCCAGAGTCCGGCTGAGGGAAAAACCGGTCAGAGGGCCAGACCAGGGACGCGCGGTCTGTGTGTGCACACGTGGTTGGGGGCGGTTGGACCCACGTCGATGGGCGTGACCCCAGCTAGTTACTTGTTTGTGGTTACTTGTACGGTGTCTGCGCCTCGGGTAGGACCTACCACGTCAGGCGGTTCACCTGCGGGGCGGTGTAAGACGTCAGGGGACGCTACCGGCTGTGCTTCTAGTGGGTGGTACTCCTGTCGAGTACGGAGTGACAGACTGTCAGTCGTGTGTTTCCGATCTTCGGGTTTTGTCGGGTTGGCCGTTGAGCTTCGGTCTTCTTACCGTGGCACGGGTGTCGGTTTGCGTGCCATGGGACCTTTGTTCTGTAGAGTACATGGCTTTCTTTTCCGATGTACTTTCCTACCGCTAGCGTAGTGGTTTCTCGTTTTACGATGTAGGGTCCGAGTGATCCCTACTGAGTCTTGTTCTGAGACTCATTCCCTGCGTGTTTTCACCGTGTTTCAGGTGAGGCGCCACCCCAGGGGAGCGCGTCTGGGGTGCAGCGTGGTGCGGGTGCCCAAAGGTAGTGCCAGAGGTCAGAGTCGGGGTATGCCCCGTGTAGTTGTACTTTTCTTCCTTGTCACTGTACTAGTCGTGGACTATTGTTATTGTTGTTAATTTCTATTGTGGACCATGTAAAATGTTAATTTATTTCCTGCTTAATATTATAACTGTTTAATTTCTGTAATTATTTGTGATACTTGTGTAGTCTCCACACCATCCTTTTAACCCTTCCGAGTCTTCGGGCTCGTGGGTGGCGGTGCGAGTCTCGGGTTATCGGGCCTTCCCGGTAATCGGATTCTCGTGTCGCTACAGCTGGTATCAGAGCGCGGTTGTGGAATTACATGAGAATCATAGGTAATTGTAGTGGTCCACTAGTCCACAGCAATGATGTACAGGTGACGCTGGCATTGGGCACCGCGGGTTTATTTTGACCTTGCCGTTTTCGTGTTTTATGTCTTATGCTTTAGGAGCGAGTATGGCGCCGAGGCGGAGCTCTCGCTCTCAGCAGGGGCAGTCGGCTGGAGGTCAGGAGATCCAGCAGGGGGTCCAGAGGGACCAGGAGGAGCATAGTAGAGCGCCACAGGGGGCTACCGAGGCCGCGGATACTGCGAGAGTTCCGGGGGCCGAGGATTTCTTCCGTGGCATGTACCAGCTTATGTCTCAGTAGTTCGGCGGAGAGGCTGGTGAGGGCTCGTCAGCTAGGGGTGGGCCAGGCCGAGCAGTGAGGGACTTCATGCAGTTCCATCCACCTTACTTCAGCGGCCAGGTAGACCCTGATGCAGCTCGCGATTGGCTTGATGAGATGGAGCGGGTGTTCAGTTCTGCGAAGAGTGCTGCCGAGGACAGAGTGGTGTTGGCCTACAACCAGTTGCAGGGTACGGCTCGGAGGTGGTGGTCTTCCGAGTGGAAGACGTCTTTTCAGCTTCGTCCACTTGAGCAGATCGAGTGGGATGATTTCGTCCGTGCTTTCGAGCGCACGTACTGTCCAGATTATGTTGCTACGCAGCGGATGCGGGAGTTTCTGGAGCTGGTGCAGGGTGACATGTCCGTGTTGCAGTACAGGGCCCGATTTGTCAAGCTGGGTCAGTATGCACCTCACATCATGGAGCATGAGAGGGTGAAGACCGCGCAGTTTGTGCAGGGCTTGAGGCTGGAGCTGAGGCACCATTTGATCGCGAACGGGGCCACTGATATGGAGACAGCGTCTCGTGTTGCGGCTTCTTTGGAGATGGATATGCAGAGGACTCGAGGACCGATCAGCCAGGGACAGTCCTTGTCAGGTCGCAGCCAACAGTCGGCTACCCAGCAGCAGGGTTTCTTCCAGCATGCGTCGGGTGGTTCAGGAGTACCGGCATCGGCAGCTTCGGTGATAGGATCTGCGTCCTTCGGCTCGAAGGTCAAGAAGTTCTTCAAGAAAGGGTTCGGCAAGAAGAAGTCCAGAGATCAGGGGCAAGCTTCATCGGGCAGTGTACAGCAGCCGATTCCTTTGCAGCGTCAGGGATCAGTGGGTGGATCGCGAGGACCTTGTCCACGGTGTGGTGGGACCCACCCAGGCAGGCAGTTCACGGCGGCGATCGTCTGTTTTCGGTGTGACCAGCCAGGGCATATGGCGCGTGACTGTCCCTAGAGGCCGCCACAGCAGCAGGTTCCCCAGCAGCAGGGGCAGCAGCAGCAGGGGCAGTATCCGCCGCTACCCAAGTCAGCTAGCGTGGGAGGCAGGCAGAGAGCTCGGGACCAGATCACGCACATGACCAGGGCAGAGGCAGTGGCGTCGCAGCTCGTGGAAGGTACCGTTCAGATTTTGGGTTGTGCGGCTCGGGTTTTGTTTGATTCGGGCGCGTCACATTCGTTTATTTCGGAGGATTTCGCGTCGAACGTCGAGGAGCCGGTGACCCAGTTGTCCTGTGATTTGGCAGTGGAGTTGCCTTCGGGTGACTTTATGATCACTCCGTATTGCTTCGATCAGGTTCCGATTTGGATCGATGGGCGGAGTATGCCAGGCAGGTTGTATGCGTTGCAGCTTCGGGATTATGATGTGATTCTAGGCATGGACTGGCTCGAGACTCATGGAGCGGTGGTGGATTGTGGGATGAAGAGGGTCTACTTCTAGCATCCGAGCAAGCGGATCTTCTATTTCCAAGGTATCCGTTCCGCCTCTTCTCGATTCCTTATCTCTGCTATTTGAGCCCGTCGGTTGCTTGATTCTAGTTGTCAGGGTTTTCTCGCGTCAGTGGTTGTGTCTGACCGGATGGAGCTGGATGTCGAGGACATTCCGGTGGTGTGCGAGTTTCCCGACGTCTTTCCCGAGGAGTTGCCTGGATTACCTCCCCAGCGGGAGATCGATTTTGTGATCGAGGTTGTGCCCGGTACGGGACCTTTGGCGAAGGCTCCCTACCGTATGGCCACCGCTGAGTTGAGGGAGTTGAGGGCGCAGTTGCAGGAACTGTTGGCCAAGGGGTACATTCGTCCTAGTTTTTCCCCTTGGGGTGCGCCCGTGTTGTTCGTGAAGAAGAAGGACGGTAGTCTACGGCTGTGCATTGACTATCGGCAGCTGAATGAAGTGACCATTAAGAACAAGTATCCGTTACCGCGGATTGATGATTTGTTCGACCAGCTGCAGTCTGCGCGAGTGTTCTCGCAGATTGATTTGCGGTCCGGTTACTATCAGCTGAGGATTTGTGAGTCCGATGTGGAGAAGACTGCATTCAGTACGAGGTACGGGCATTATGAGTTTCTGGTGATGCCGTTTGGGCTCACCAATGCCCCTGCAGCCTTCATGGACTTGATGCAGAGGGTGTTTCATCTGTATTTGGACCAGTTCGTGGTCATCTTCGTGGATGACATCCTTGTTTATTCGCAGTCTGCTGAGGAGCATGCGTACCATTTGGGTGTGGTGCTGCAGACGTTGCGAGATCACCAGTTGTATGCGAAGCTCAGCAAGTGCGAGTTTTGGCTCCGCGAGGTGCACTTTCTGGGGCACGTGATTTCTGGTGATGGCATTTCCGTGGACCCGGCCAAGGTCGAGGCAGTGATGTAGTGGCCAAGGCCGAGGTCGGTGATGGAGATCCGGAGTTTCTTGGGGCTTGCGGGTTATTATCGCCGGTTTATCCAGATTTTTCTCGCATTGCGACCCCGATGACTAGACTCACGCGAAAGGATGTGCCTTTCGTCTGGTCCTAGGAGTGTGAGCAGAGCTTCAGGGAACTGAAGAGATTCTCACCTCGGCTCCGGTGTTGGTCTTGCCTTATGGATCGGGAGGTTTCGTGGTGTGTACAGATGCTTCCAGCGTTGGATTGGGAGCTGTGTTGATGCAGCATGGTAGAGTGGTGGCTTATGCATCTCGGCAGCTAAAGCCCCACGAGGAGAACTACCCTACCCATGACCTTGAGTTGGTGGCGGTGATCTTCGCGTTGAAGATCTGGAGGCATTATCTGTACGGCGAGAAGTTCGAGGCATTTACTGACCATCAGAGTCTGAGGTATGTGTTCTCGCAGAGAGATCTGAACCTCAGGCAAAGGCGCTGGATGGAGTTCATGAAGGATTATGACTTCACCCTGTCATATCAGCCGGGCAGGATGAATGTCGTTGCTGATGTCTTGAGTCAGAAGGTTGCGGTCAGTACCTTGATGTTGAGGAAGTGGAGGCTCTGGGAACAAGTGCCCGAGGTATCTTTTAGGCTCAAGATTCCCCAGGAGCCAGGGTTGGCAGTGCTTGCGAGTCTGACTGTCACTCCTGCTATCCGTCGTCAGGTGACAGAGGCTCAGCATGCGGACCCTGAGTTGCCCCGGATTCTGGCTATGTCTGACGTGGAGCTCGGCGAGGACGGTGCTGCGAGGTTTCGTGGCAGGTTGTACGTCCCAACCGAGGAGCAGATTCATCGTGCGGTGCTGCGCGAGGCTCATGGGAGCAGGTATACCGTACACCCGGGTGCGACGAAGATGTATCGGAACTTGTGGAGGCAGTTCTGGTGGCCTGGCATGAAGAGAGATGTCGCAGAATTTGTGGCCAGGTGCCTGATCTGTCAGCAGGTGAAGGTGGAACATCAGTGACCAGGAGGTACTCTCCAGCCCTTGGATGTTCCTACGTGGAAGTGGGACCACGTGACCACGGATTTTATGGTGGGGTTGCCGAGGACCCCGAGTGGGCAGGACAGTATTTGGTTGCTGGTGGATCGGCTGACGAAGGTGACTCAGTTGTTACCGGTCAAAGTCAGCTGGAGCGTGTCTAAGTTGGCTCGTCTTTATGTGGAGCGGATCGTGCCGTTACATGGGGTTCCCATTTCGATCGTGTCGGATCGGGATCCGCGCTTCACTTCTGGATTCTGGAGGAGTTTCCAGCGAGCTCTTGGCATGGAGTTGGCATTTAGCTCGGCGTATCATCCTCAGTCAGATGGTCAGTCTGAGAGGACCATTCAGACCTTGGAGGACATGCTGAGATCCTGCTATCTGGAGTGGCAGGAGAGTTGGATTCATCACCTACCGTTGGTGGAGTTTGCCTATAACAACAGCTATCATTCGAGCATCGGCATGGCTCCTTATGAGGCATTGTATGGGCGTCCTTGTCGGACTCTACTTGATTGGTTTGAGGTGGGTGAGCGTGTTTTGACGGGACCGGAATTGGTGCAGCAATGTGTGGATGTTGTGCGCCTGGTTCGTCAGAACATGTTGGCGGCCCAAAGTCGGCAGAAGAGCTATGCTGACCGTAGGAGGCAGCCTCTCGAGTTCGCCGTGGGCGATCGTGTGTTCTTGATAGTTTCTCCGATGAAGGGGGTGATACGTTTTGGACGGCGTGGGAAGCTGAGTCCCCGTTATATTGGTCCTTTCGCGATTGTGGAGCGCATCGGTGAGGTTGCTTATCGGTTGCAGTTACCTCCTGAGTTGGCGTTGGTGCATGACGTGTTCCACGTCTCGATGTTGCGGAAGTATATACCCGATGACTCTCATGTACTCGAGTTTTCCGTTTGGCCTGAGGTGACTCCAGATCTTTCTCTCCCAGAGTTTCCGATCCGCATGGAGGATAGGCGAGAGCAGCGCCTGCGGAACAAGGTCATTCCCTTGGTAAATGTCGTGTGGCAACGACACTCTGGTGGTGAGGCTTCGTGGGAACGTGAGGACGAGATGCTTCAGCAGTTCTCGTATCTATTTGAGTGAGTCTTCATCTTCTTTCCCCTTTGGTTGTTCTCAATTTCGAGGACGAAATTCCTTAAGGGGGGAGGGATGTAATATCCCGGACCTTTCGGATCCTTTCTTCGTGGGTCCCGGATTTAGTTTTCGGAGCGTTCGGCTCTGTTGTGTCTGAAATTTCATTTCGGACATCTTTTGTGTTCGGATCGGCGCGATCCGGAGTCATTTCGGAGGCCCGGAGGCATTCCGCGGCTTTTCCGCGTGTGTTTTCCGATTCCCGGTGTGTGTTTCGGCTTTTTCTTCGGAAGCTCGCTGCGGGCGAACCGGGCGGTTCCCCCAGGCACGAGTGGTACCGTTGCGATCGGTGCGTTCCGAGGATTCCGGAAATGTATTTTTCTATTTTTTGATATTTTTTCGAAAAATCGGATTTTCTATATATTCCCATTCTTTTCTTTTTTTCTTTTCTTCCTTCTCTTTCTTCTTCTTCTTCCTCCTTCCTTCCCCAACCGTGGCCGCCCTCCTCTCTCCCTCTCTCTCCCATTCGGACGCGGTGAGCCCCTCCCCGGCTGTTGACGGCGGCAGGGCGACGGCGCGGACGCGTGGGTGGCGGCGAGGCGAGCTCATGGGCGTGCGGCAAGCTTGGGAAGCGTGGGGAGGCGAGGTTTCTAAAAGCGTTCTTCGCGATTCGTGGGTGATTCGGCGGAGCATTCGCTCCATTGAGGTAGGGTGACGTTCCTTAGCCTCTTGCCGATGTTTTCTGTGATTTGTAGGCCGAGGGGAGGCCGAGAGGGGCTTGTTTGAGCATGCTTGGGGTTTTTCCATGTTTTGGGGAGAGTCACCCGATCTATGGATTTGATGCATGAATTCGCGTTTTAATGGCCTAGAATCATGCTAGGGGTCCCCGGGGGCCTTCCCCTTTGATTTCCCCCTCTCCGGTGGAGGTATGGGGGCGTGGATGGTGTTTTTGGCCGTTTCCCGTCGTTCTCGATTTTCCGAGATGATAGCGGTCTACCAGTGGCCGCGTTCACTGGTAGCGGTCGGGTGGGGACCGCCTTCACCAAGGTTTTCAACCGTTGGGGCTTGTTCTGTCGGCAGACGGTCGCGGTCTTGCGACTGACCGCGACTGCCGGTGGCGGTCAGGGGACGACCGCTTTCACAGTGGGGTCCGGCACGATCTTCGAGACAGTTTTTGACCGTTGGAGTCTGGTCGCGGTCTCCCGGAGACCGCTATCAGGTGAAGACGGTCATCAGGCGACCGCATTCACTTTTCGCGCACCAGGGTGGTCGCGGTCCCAGGAGGACCGCGACTAGGTGGTAGCGGTCCTGGGTCGACCGCGACCACGGGAGGCGGTCCTCCGGTGACCGCGACTCCTTTTCCTTGCCAATTTGAGTCCCGGACGAGCTAGTCTCGATCCCTGTGCTGACCCGTGGTCCGACTGATGCGGGGCATCATCTGGGGGCTACACGTGGGGGTGCCGTGGGGTCCCAGGAGGTGGTGACTCCGGTTTGTGTCACCGTGTGTTAGTGTGGGTACAAGGAGCGTCCCTCGTACCTGTGGTTGCGACGTTATTTTTCCGTGACTTGAGAGTCTACTCCTTCAGTGACCCTCCACTAGTCGTAGCCTACCAGTACGCGTGTGCTGGTCGCACCAGGGAGTGGTGTACGGGCTGACCTTTAGAGACGGTTTGTGGACCGGTTACCGTTGGGCCCCACGTATTGCAGCCAGAGTCCGGCTGAGGGGAAAACCGGTCAGAGGGCCAGACCAGGGACGCGCGGTCTGTGTGTGCACACGTGGTTGGGGGCGGTTGGACCCACGTCGACGGGCGTGACCCCAGCTAGTTACTTATTTGTGGTTACTTGTACGGTGTCTGCGCCTCGGGTAGGACCTATCACGTCAGGTGGTTCACCTGCGTGGCGGTGTAAGACGTCAGAGGACGCTATCGGCTGTGCTTCTAGTGGGTGGTACTCCTGTCGAGTACGGAGTGACAGACTGTCAGTCGTGTGTTTCCGACCTTCGGGCTTTGTCGGGTTGGCCGTTGAGCTTCGGTCTTCTTACCGTGGCACGGGTGTCGGTTTGCGTGCCATGGGACCTTTGTTCTGTAGAGTACATGGCTTTCTTTTCCGAGGTACTTTCCTACCGCTAGCGTAGTGGTTTCTCGTTTTACGAGGTAGGGTCCGAGTGATCCCTACTGAGTCTTGTTCTGAGACTCATTCTCTGCGTGTTTTCACCGTGTTTCAGGTGAGGCGTCGCCCCGGGGGAGCGCGTCTGGGGTGCAGCGTGGTGCGGGTGCCCAGAGGTAGTGCCAGAGGTCAGAGCCGGGGGATGCTCCGTGTAGATGTACTTTTCTTCCTTGTCACTGTACTAGTCGTGGACTATTATTATTGTTGTTAATTTCTATTGTGGACTATATAAAATGTTAATTTATTTCCTGCTTAATATTATAACTGTTTAATTTCTGTAATTATTTGTGATACTTGTGTAGTCTCCACACCATCCTTTTAACCCTTCCGAGTCTTCGGGCTCGTGGGTGGCGGTGCGAGTCTCGGGTTATCGGGCCTTCCCGGTAATCGGATTCTCGGGTCGTTACACGGGTCCTCCATACCCACCAAGCCCATCCACGATACACCTACACCCGGCTCTTCCACACCCGGCTTTCCTAGCCCACTCAAGTCTCCTAAATCTAAAGGGCCATCCATGCATGACTGGGTCATACTTAGACATTTAGGTGTACCCCATGCCACCCATCTCCGGTTATGTCAAATGCATGTATGGCACATATTCGGGTGTCCTGGTCCACCGTCATCCATGTACGGGTCTGACTAACACTAGTTTTGTCTAGAGTCATGCATGAGTCCGTTTCTTATTTGTGTTGTTTGCATATGTGTGTTAGTGTTTGGTGAGTCTGCATGTGTCTTGTGCAAACTCGTTATCGTTCTCTTATGCGTAAGAGGCGAGTGGACTCATTCGATGAGTATGGGATCGGTTCCACGTCTATACCCGGATCAGTCACCTATAGGGACTCAGCGGTGATTCCTAGTGAGTCTTCGAGCCTGCTCCCTTCCCTTTTAAGAGTGCCCCACCCGGAGTGTCCACCTCTAGCCCATAGCAGTTCGCGCATATCGAGTATATATGGAATGAGCAGGTGACGATCACTTGGAGTGGAGCGTACCCGGGTTACTTGGCACGGTGACAGATCCGCCGGAATACTCGAGCATCCCTACCCCTACTCGACGGGGTCGAGTTCCTCCCACCCGGGGAGAGTTGATGGGAATCGACACCGAGTATATACATTTTATTTTGTATTTATGTCCTTTAGTTTATTTTTATATCCATGGGAAAGTATATACGCAATTGTAAGGCTTTGTAAGCCAATGCGTCATTCCCTTGGATTGTGAGGGTTTTTGTGCAAATGTATAGTAGGTCCAGCTAGGGGGCCCCCTCCCCTTTCCCATTGGTCCACCTCATCCATGTGGGGCTGGTCAACCATCCTAGGTGGCCATCTAGAAAGTTTGAATGCTAATTGACCACATGGGAGACAAAGGGGTTAAATTTTCAAAGGTTGGCCACCTACCTTACCTACCTAGTCAAAGTAGTGCCCCCTCCATATGTAATTTATTTATTTTGAATTTTTGACCACATGGGAGAAGACAATGGCTTATTTCCCACGAAATTCTCAGCCCCCCACCCTTGCTATTTTCTATATAAGTCTATGTATAGTGTCATTAGAAATTAATGAATGAAGAGAAAATTGTTGGAAAATCAAGAGTGATTCTTGAGCCCCTCCCCTCTCCCCTGGTGTTCATCTCCTCCAACCCCAAATTCTAGAGTGGTTCTATCTTCAATCCCCTCCCCTCTATCTCCGGTGATCATCTGTGCCGCCGCCGCCGCCGTTCGTGCCGCCTTCGAGCCGCCGCGAAATCGTCTTCGGTATTCTGTCCTGCTGGATAGAGGTGTCTTCCTAAAATTCATGCTACCAGCCACGGCCTCTTCGTGGATTGAAATTTTTATGGTGTGTTTCTACCTTCTATCCCCTCCTCCAAAACACATTCCAGGTCCAAAATCCATCGTTTGTTATTTTTACATTTTTGGTCTTTAATCATTCCCAAATCTGTCCTGTCTCTGTCTATAGTGACAGCAGCCCTATGTTTCCCACCTCCGGCCATCTTTTTGATTTGTCTAAACCCTCCCAATTTTACTGGGAGTTTTGTCCATCACCCCCTACATCCAAAAATTTTCCTAATTTTTTATCGGCCATCTATCTATTTTTAGAAATTCGTGTTCTTCTTCAGCTACAGTGTTGTCAGCCAGATTCCAGATCCGACCCACTGCTAGTGCAAAAATCATAGAAACTCGTAGCCTTCCCCAAATCCAGATCAAAAAATAGTTCTGGTTTTGTAGCTTGATTTCCCACAACTTCTCTGAAGAAACAACCCCAGATTCGGACGTCTACCTTGCGGTCAAAGGTAATCCACATGAAAGTTCTCTGCTGACCTGAGATTTCAGGAACTGTACAACCGGAACTTGGAAATTCCATAAGTCTAGATCCGTGTAGATCCAGGCCAGATCTTTAGGCCTAGATTGAAGGATTTGAAGTTAGCTTTCCAACGGCGCCAGTCTCGTATCGATCTGACATCGGGGCTGATCGCAGCGCCCGTTCTCTCCGAGACGCGCGCTAAAAACCAGAAGTTGCAGCCCGTGGCCGGTTATTCCGACCGGTGCCGATCGGAGCCGCCCGGCCTCCGACCGGAGAACCAGCGCGCCCCCACTCCAGGGAGCGCCCTTCCAGGCATCCTCCACTACATAGGTAACACCGGGTCCCACACGGCCCCTCTGGATAGCACGTGGGCCCCACCGTCACGTGTTCGGGTGTTGCCGAAACAGCGCGAGAAGCCGCCCGTCAACCCGAATTCGGTCCTCCCGGACCCCATTGTGTAGCCCTTTACCTCCCTGCGTGGAGTGGGCAGCGATTTGTATTACTGTAATCTCCGTGTATTATTGTTCCGGGAGTACGAGTTTCGGCCGGGACCGTCGTCCCCACGCCGAGCGCGTGGAGGTATCGCATTCGCTCCCTTACTTGGCATTTTGCTTACTTCACATATATTTGTTTATGCCGCTGCTAGAGAGCATGTGTAGAGATATCTAGCTCGCTTTATCTATTCATTATCGCTGCTGTGAGAGAGTGCGAGACCGTCCCGTGACCCGATCCGGGCACACGAGAGAGCCGATCACCCTAACTCACTGCCGGTTTCTCAACCGCGCACGTCCGACGCTTCCCTCGTTAAGGGGCAGTCACGAGCTTGTCGTGTCCGTGGTCTCGTCCCGCATCACTAGTACTTAGTTTGTTCCTGTTTCGCCTCTCGCTTGTCGCTTCCCAGCCTTGCGAGTTGCTTGAGACTCTTGTGGTTCCGCATGGGTCTGCGACTCGATCGTGTTCGCGTCGGTGGCACGCAGCGGGGAGTCGAGACACTTGTGGGGTTTGTCGTGACCTGTTCGGTTGGCCTTTCCGTGGCTGTACTCGAGGTCTGTGTCTTGTCCAGTGCACAACACTCCGATCGTGTTGTCTGTGCATGTCTAGGTCTTTTCTAGGCCTTCTTTTGCATGCCTGTTGTAGGTGTAGGTTGGGGTGTTTCGTTTGGCTTTTTCCCTGTTCCTTGCTGCTCCCTACTCCTCTTTCCCTTTCTAGGCTTGCTTGTCTGTTCGGGTTATTCCCCTCGTCCTTACCTGTTCCCTACTCCTGCTCCCCTTTCTTTTGCAGCTTTCTAGTGTTGTTTCTTGCTGATGTTCCTGTTGTTACGTGTTACTGCGCGTTTTTCAGTGGGGATCCGCGTGACCCCTACTGAGCTAGTGACACGAGGCTCACCCTTACTTTTCAGGTGGGGTGACGTGTTCGTTATGCTTCCGCGGATCCTGGAATTCGAGTCGTAGCTGCCGGCTGGTACCTCCGTCGGGCTTCCCCCGACTTCTCGGTACGTCTTTTCTTTCTGTCGACTGTACTGCTTGACTGTTGTCTTTAGCTTTGGACTTGACTCTGTTATATAATTGTTTAAAATCTGTTAATTAAAATGTAATTTTATTTCTGCTACTTTAGCAACCCGATCTAATGAAATTTAATTCTTGCTGTTATATATGTCAGTTCAATGTACTACACGACAGTCCTTTCTCCCTTCGGAGCTTTACCGCTCTTGGGAGGCCTCGCGGGTTCCAAGTGGTATCACTTGTATTCGGTAATCCTACCGGGTATACCTGGTATCCTAGTCCGGGTCGCCACAGTTGGTATCAGAGCGTTGTTGTGTGAAGTAGATGAGAATCTCAGATATACAGTTTCCAGAGTCGCTACGTCCAGTACAGTCTTCAGCTGGCGTTAGGTTTCGTGATTTCCGTTTCTTGTCGTTGTCGGGTTGTTCTTCCCTGCTTACCCTTGCCAGTCCTTGAATTTCGAGGATGAAATTTCTTAAAGGAGGGGAGGATGTAATGTCCCGGATCTTTGTTGGATCTTTATTGGATATTTCGGATCCTTTCGGGGAGTTTCGGTTCGCTTTTGTAGCTTCCGAGTTGAGATTTACGATCCGTGTGGGGTTTTCTATCGTACTAGTTACGGAACCCTACTGTGAGTTTATTTTTCAGTTCATCAACTCGCGGACGCTACAGCGACGATGTGCTCTTCGAGCCAGTCGTTTTGACTATTTTTGCGTATTTTTCGGATATAGGGCCAAAAATCAGATTTTTCGAAAATTAGGAAAACTCTTAATTTCTTTTCCTTCCTCTCTCCTCCTTCTCATTCACGCCGCCACCGTCTCTCTAGTCCGTTTGTCTCCCGTTTTCGCCTTCTCGGCTCCGGCTGCAGACGGAGGACCTAGGGGCGAGTGCTGGGGATGCTATGGAGCTGGTTGGGTGCGCTACGGGGCGAGGATGGAGTGGTTTTGGCGCGATCCCGAACGGTGGATTCAAAGCCGATGTTTGAGCTCACGGCGCGGTTTTCGGCGCGATTTAGTCCCTACGGGGCACGGTTTCTTTGGTGGAGGTAGGGTGACGGATCACCACTTCTCCATGTATGTTTTCCCTGCCATTGTACGTCGTTCGGCGTAGAAACGGCTGAGTTTGGACTTGTTTAGCCTAAACCGTGATTTTCGGGTTTTGTAGGGTTCGCCGGGAAACGACAACCATTTGTGATGTGGTTAGTGTCAAACTGACCGTTGGGATGTCTGGATCCCATTCACGTAAGTTTCGTGTTGATCGGTTGTCATTCGAGGCCGGTAGGAGTCCGAGAACCTCGGTGACTCGTTTAGGGTCGATTTATCTAAATCGCCCTGATCTTGCGTTTTAGCGTGCGCATGTGGGCTTTTTAGCCTCCTAGAGTTGTTTTTCATCGTCTAGTTTTGTTTCCCCTGCGCTTCGGCGTGAATGGGGCGTGGAACGGCCCGATTTGGCGTTTTCACTATTTTCCCGCCGTGACCGGTGTAGCGGTCGTTCCAGGGACCGTCACAGTCCCTGACGGCCCTACAACAGACCGTCACAATGTCTGGGCATTTTAAAATTTTGGCCCTAACGGCCATGGAGCGCAACCGGGACTCTTTCCTGGCGCGGGCCGACGCGACTGGTGAGAGGGTGGCCAAGCTGGAGGCGGAGACCCGAGCCATGGAGGTCCACAGCCAGGAGATCGAGGCGGAGCTCGCCAGGGTGCTCCTGTCCCTGTCCTCAGAGGGTGATGAGGCTGTGGAGGCCTTTCGCTCCTCCTCAGCTTACCAGGCCGAGCTGACGGAGGCGGCTCTAGAGTATTACGGGCCGGCACAGGACCGCGGCTTCCGGGAGGGATGGAGTGTCGCCGTGAAGGCTACCGTGGGGTACTTTGACCTCGAGGCTCCTGTCCCCCCTCCTCCTCCAGATCCCTACGGCTTGGGGGCCGAGGAAGAAGAAGAGGGGCCCGACCCCGTGAGGGCGGGCGCCCGTCGATGCTGTCGTGGTGGACTTGAGTGACGATCCACCTCCTCCTAGTGCCGATGATGTGCGTGTGCCTCCTGAGCCCAGGGCACGTGATGATGTAACCGAGACAAGTCCTTGAGAGGATGCCCCTAGTTGTCTTTTCCTTTCTTTTTCCTGCGCTTTCCGAGGCAGTAGCCTCTTTTTGTAATTTCTCTTTTTGGAAATGGAAGCTTTCCTTTTTATCTGCAAATCTTGAGATTTTTTCCGTGTATATCCCCCTTCCTGAACCGTCGCGAGATCCTCTGGGGATACGAAACCGCGTCCTTGATGAGGGCTTCTGAAGGAGCGCGGCCTTCGAGATCCGTCGCTTCGATTCCCACGGATTTGATTGAGACGGTGAGAGTCCTCATACTAGAGGGCGGCCCGGCGTCTGAGCAATATAGGCTCGGATACCTGGATGGCTGGCAGGAGGCCTTGGAGAAGGTCGATCGCTTGTACGCCGGCAGGGGAGTCCTACTTCTTGAGCCGGATAGGATCTGTCCTTGACGGGACGAGAGGTGTCAGGGTAGGGTTGCTTTCTATACTCCAATCAGCTTCATTTGATTGTCTTTGCGGTATGTAACCGTTGTTTGCTCCTTGTAGGTGCTCGGTGAGATGCTCCTCGTTACTGGAATATCTTCCTACTTCCCGGTATGAAGGATCGTAAGGGAGGGTGGAATTTGTTTTCCATTCTTCCACTCGGTGGGCCTGGCCGTGCGGCTTGGACGACGGCCGTGGGCTCCTCGGTTTGGAGGCCTGGCCAGTAGGCCTCTCCACCGCTGCTGCCGTATGCTATTCGTGGCGAGGCACAAGACCACCTCTCCAATCAAGAGAGGTGTTGGTGGTAGCGGACAGGGGGGACTTGTTCGCCAGTTTGGAAACATAGCCAGTTCGCCGGGGTGGCCTTCCTAATGAGTTGGCCTCGTAGTACTGCCACCACCTGCTTGCGTCGGTCTGTTGGTTCCCTGTAACGGGTGGACCTCGCTGGCCTTCCTTTGAGCGTGGGTGGCTGGAGCTACTGGCCAAGTTTTCCTCGTGCAGGCCTTCTACCAGTGAAGCCCTTTGTTGGGCTGGGGGTTTTGTCCCTCTTCTCTGGCATAGGAGGCTTCTCCGTGGGTACCCTTCCACAGAACAAAGATGGGTACCTGCGTCCGCTCAGAGACTCTGCACGATCGTTGGTAGAGGATGAATGCCGACGGAACGAGTTGTTGGAGTTACTTGTCGCTGCTGTTGAGCACGTTTTGCTCCTCCATGTACTTGTATTTGACCCATGTGAGCGCATTTTTTGCCAATTTCTTGCAGCTTGTACTTTGACTAAAGAAATATAAATTCCTTATTTTTGAGCCAATACTATCGTGTACCTTTTATTGGAGTACTTCTGCGTGCTCTTCTGGGCGATCCTCCGTGCTCGTATTTATATTGCTTACGTCTTTCGAAGGAACCCTTAGGTTATCATTTTATTTTCAAGGGGAGCGGTGCTCGCCTCTAGGGAACCCTGAGGTCACCTTCTTATTTTCAAGGGGAGCCGTGCTCGCCTTTAGGGAGCCCTTAGGTTACCTTCTCATTTTCGAGGGGAGCGGTGCTCGCCTCTAGGAAGCCTTTAGGCTACCTTCGTTTTCAAGGGGAGCGGTGCTCGCCTCTAGGGAACCCTTAGGCTACATTCGTTTTCAAGGGGAGCCGTGCTCACCTTTAGGGAACCCTTAGGTTACCTTCTCATTTCTGAGGGGAGTGGTGCTCGCCTCTGGGAAGTCTTTAGACTACCTTCATTTTCAAGGGGAGCGGTGCTCGCCTCTAGGGAGCCCTTAGGCTACCTTCATTTTCAAGGGGAGCGGTGCTCGCCTCTAGGAAACCCTTGGGCTACCTTTTTCTTTGTTCGTGGGTAACTTACCCTGGTGGAGTATGGTTGGTGACGTTTCACTGGAAGTATTTCCTGAGGTTGACGGAGTTCTACGTCCTGGGCACCTCTCTCCCCCCAAGCGTCACTAGCCCGTACGCTCCTTTGCCGAGTGCTTCTGTTACCCGGTACGGGCCTTCCCAGTTAGGTGCGAGCTTCCCTGCGGCTCCTCGTGGGTCGGCCACGCTTGCTCTCCGTAGAACCAGATCTCCGGGGAAGAAGTGTCGTTCCTTAACCCGGGTGTGTTGTAGTACTGCGCGAGCTTCTGCTGATATGCCACAAGCTTTACATGGGCGTTGGTTCTTCCTTCTTCGAGCAAGTCCAGATTATCTCGCATTGCCTGGTTGTTCCTAGCCTCATCAAAGTGTCCCACTCGTAACGAGGGGTTAGATATCTCCACCGGGACTACTGCCTCAGCTCCGTAAGCGAGATGAAAAGGCGTATCCCCGGTGGTGGCTCTGGCGGTGGTCCGGTGAGCCCATAGGATGTTGGGGATTGAATCAATCCATGCGTCGCCTGCTTGGTCCAGGCGAGTCTTGATGCCGTGGAGTAGAGTTCTGTTGGCGTTTTCCACCAACCCGTTGGCTTGGGGATGTCCTACTAAGGTGTAGTGGTTCCAGATCCCCAACTCCGAGTACTTTTCCTGAAAGGCGGTGCTTGCGAATTGTCTGCCGTTGTCGGTTGTGAGAACCCTCGGGATCCCAAATTGGCAAATGATGTTCTGCAGCACGAACTTCCAAGCTGCGTCGCTTGTTATCTTTCCCAATGGCTCGGCTTCGATCCATTTGGTGAAGTATTCTATGGCGACGATGAGGAACTTCTTCCTCCCCTGTGCCTCAGGGAAAGGTCCTAGGATGTCGATTCCCCACCGAGCGAATGGACGAGGCTCCGTCAAGGCGTGGAGCTGCGTCGCCGACTGGTGGTGAAGGTGGGAATACTTCTGACATCGAGGGCACCTTCGAACATAGCTGCGACAGTCCTGCTGCAAAGTGGGCCACCAATACCCTTGTGGGATCAGCGTCCTCGCGAGTGCTCGTCCTCCCACATGACTTTCGCAGAGTCCTTCGTGGACTTCCTGGATGGCCTGGTTGGCTTCCATGGGGAAGAGGCATTTGAGTAGAGGAGCTGAGAGGGACCGGCGATATAGCCGTCCGTCCACCACGGTGAAGTGGGCCGCTCTTGCCTGCGTGCGCCGTGCTTTGGCGTGATCGCTGGGGAGCTACTGTCGAAGGAGAAAATCGAGTAGAGGGTCCATCCAGGATGGCTCGTAGTCGATGGCATTTACCTGGAGTGTTGGATCGTCAATGCTTGGTGCCGACAGCTCCTCTATCAGGACTGACCTCGAGCTGGAGACTGTAGTGGCCGATGCTAGGCGGGAGAGGACATCTGCTCGGATGTTCTCCTCGCGTGGGATGTGAACCACTTCAAAGTGGGCAAACTCCTCCGCGGCGGCCTTGGCCTTCTCTAAATATTTCATCATGGAGGGGTCTCTGGCCTCGAACTCCCCCCTGACTTGGTTGGCGATGAGCATGGAGTCACTGTACGCTCGCACGCTCGACGCCCCCAGGTGTTTCGCCATGCACAACCTGGAGAGGAGTGCCTCGTATTCAGCCACATTGTTCGTGGTCGGGAAGTTGAAGCGCATGGCGTATTGTACCTCCACTCCTGCCGGCGAGAGTAAGACCAGCCCCACGCCGCTGCCCGCGGCGTAGGATGATCCGTCGACGTATAGTTCCCATGTGGGCTCCGAGGGCTTCTCGGGTGAGTCTTCGACAGGTAGGGCGCACTCGGCGACGGAATCTGCGAGCGCCTGGGCCTTGATCATTGTCCTTGGTCAGAACTTGATGTTGAATTCTCCCAACTCGATGGCCCATTTGACCAGTCTCCCGGACGCATCAGGATTCGGAAAGATTTGCTGGAGGGGCTGATCGGTGAGGGCAGCGATCGGGTGGGCCAGGAAGTATGGCCGTAGTTTGCGAGCAGCTGTGATCATAGCAAGGGCGAACTTCTCGGTCCGCGAATACCAGAATTCTGGTCCCTACAGTGCTCGGCTGACATAGTAGACATGCTTCATGACTCCTGCTTCCTCCCGTGTGAGCACAGCACTCGTGGTGCTGGGTGTCACAGAGAGATACAAGAGTAGCTGCTCCCCCCCCTTGGGGCTTGGTGAGGACATGAGGCGTCGTCAGGTAGCACTTCAGTTCTTCGAATGCATGTTCGCACTCCTAGTCCAAGTCGACCCATCCCTTCTTCTCTGGCTCCAGGTTAGCTTGCTTGATCAACCGGAAGAAGGGTAGACATTGTTCGACGGCTCGGGACAAGAACCGGGCCAGAGCGGCGACGCTCCCGGTGAGGCACTGTACGTCCCTCACCCGTCTTGGTCGCTCCATCTCCAATACTGCTCTGATTTGATCGGGGTTGGCTTGGATTCCTCGGTGAGTAATGAGGAAACCCAGGAACTTGCCTGACCGCACCCCGAACGCATACTTAGCAGGGTTGAGTTTCATATTGTACCTTCTGAGCGTGGCAAAGGTTTCCGCCAGGTCGCGCAAGTGCTCGGCTGCTCGGAGGCTTTTCACGAGCATGTCATCGATGTAGACCTCCATGTTGCGACCGATCTGCGAGTCAAACATATGGTTGACTATACGTTGATACGTAGCTCTTGCGTTTTTTAACCCGAACGGCATGCGGGTGTAGCAGTATAAGCCGTGGTCGGTGATGAACGCGGTTTTGTCTTGGTCAGGCTGGTGCATGCTGATCTGATGATACCCGGAATAGGCTTCGAGGAAGCTCAACATCTCGTGCCCGACCGTGGCGTCGACCAGCTGGTCGATTCATGGTATGGGGAAGCTGTCTTTGGGCGTGGCTTTGTTGAGGTCGGTGTAGTCCACGCACATCCGCCACTTCCCATTGCTCTTAGGCACCAGGACTACATTGGCTACCCAATCTGGGTATTGGGTAGGCCGGAGCAGCCCTCATCACAATTTTTCTCCCACTTGTTGCCTGATGACGGCTTGTCGCTCGGGGTTGCACCGCCTTCGACGTTGCTGTACCGGGCGACAGTTGGGGTCCAACCTTAGTTGGTGTGTAATGACGTCCAGGGGAATCCTGGGGAGCTCGTCCTCGGACCAAGCGAACACGTCCCGATTGGTCGCGAGGAAGCTCGCATACGCTTGTTTGTCGTGCTCGAGCAAAGCAACGTTGATCTTCAATGACCTACCTGGGTCGTCCCCGGCCTGGATGAGGTACAAGTCCTCGGCCGGGGTGCTCGCGCTCGGACCCGAATCTTCGGTCCTCGCCTTCTTCTCTGGAGGCGCTTCTTCGGGGCGTCAATCGCGGGTGGAGATAAGGTAGCACCTCCTGGACTCCAGATGATCACCCCGGACTTCCCCTACCCCGTGGGGGGTGGGGAACTTAAGCTTCTAGTGGTAGGAGGAAGGGACGCCTCGGAGCGTGCCGAGGATTCCTCGGCCGATGATGGCATTGTACCCTGTCATTGCACGGACCACAGTAAAGTCGGTGAGGAAGGTTACCTCTTTCGGTGCCGTCCCGAACGTGATCGGGAGCAAGATACGCCCTTCTGGGCGGATAGTCGTGCCGGAAAATCCATACAGCGGCGTGTGCAATGGCGTGAGTCGTGACACGTCCACACCCATGAGTACAAGACAGTCGTACGCGATAACATCAGGTCTACTCCCATATCTACCAATATGCGGCGCACAGTACATTGGTTGATGGTGGCGGAAACCACCAAAGCATCAGAATGGGGCGTCGTGACGCCTTCGAGGTCATCCTCATAGAAGACTATGGGGTCTCCCGGGTGGCCTGAAGTGGGAAGCTCCCTTGAGGTGTTGTCGCATTGATCCGCCGTGCTGATGGCCGTCGTGTACCGACGCCTTCTGCTCGCACTATCTCCCCCCGTGGCGGGCCCTCCAGAGATCATCATGATCTCCTTTCCGTTGGGCCGGTTGTCGATCGGGGGAGGCGTCTTCTGTCGTCTTTCGGCGGCCTTGGCAAGGAATCTGTCGAGGAGGCCTCTGCGCACGAGGTCCTCGATAGCATCCTTCAAGTTGATGCAGTCAACGGTGTCGTGGCCGTGGTCGCGGTGGAAGTTGTAGTACTTCTTTTTGTTCCACGAGTTGGGGTCCGACTTCATCCACGAGGGCCATTTGAGGAACGGCTCCTCGTGGATCTCCATCAAGATCTGGTCGGGTGGAGCCGTCAGGGGCATGTAGTGGTGGTAGCCACCCCTTTCCTTCTCGGAGCAGTCGCGGTGGTCTCCATCGCTCCGCTCTCGCTTGCTCCCGCCCTCGCATGGCGGGTCGGCGGCTCTCTTACGGTCGGGCTGGTCGGTCCCGACCGCGCGACGCATGGCCGCGATGTTCTCCTCGCAGTGCGCGTGCTTCTGGGCTAGCGCGAGGAGGTCTGGAAGGGTCGTCGGGGCTTTGACTCCGAGCGCGCGCCGGAGGATGTGGTCCCCGTCCCTGGGTGAGCGCCGTGGTGGCGATGCTGATGTCGAGGTGGGGGATCCGGAGCACCTCCATGCGGAAGCGAGAGACGAAGTCCCATAATGCCTCTTCCTTTCCCTGCCTGAGGGCGAGCAGGGTTACAGCAGATCTGGCTACCTTTCGGTAGCCCATGAAGTTCTCCTTGAACAACTTCTTGAGTTGTTGGAAGGAGGAAATCGTCCCAGTCGACAGGGATTCGAACCATGCTCGGGCGTTCTCACGAAGGGTCGTGAAGAACGCTAGGCATTTCACGGTGTCAGAGGCCCGGTGGAACACCAGGTGGGACTCAAAGCCGTGCAGGTGGTCGGCCGGGTCGGTGGTGCCGTCATATGAGGCGAATGCCGGCAGCTACAGCTTTGGCGGGATGGGGGCTTCCATGATCTCCCTGGAGAAGGGAGCGTGGAAATCTTGGTCGTCGTCAATGAGGCCGCGGTTCTTGGCGGCCAGGAGGACATCGTCTAGGTGCCGGACTTTGTCCACTATCTCTTCGAATCGTTGGAGCTGGCGGTCTATGTCCGGGTTGGAATGGAGAGGGTTGCGCACCTTAGGCGCAGGCACGCTGCGTGACCATTGAGTCCTTGTGACGGAGGCGTGGGACACCTCCCGTACCTGCCGAAAATTTTCCCCGGCTTGGCCTTCTCCGCCCTCCCGTCGCTCGGGTGGGGAGTGTTGGGGCCTCTGGTCTCGGAGCTCTCGACAGAATTCCGCCAGGACTCGTATTTCCTGGCGGAGCTCATCTAGGTCACCTCTGGTGACCTCTTGTCGGCGGTGTGCGGAAGAAGCTTGTTGCGACTCTCGGTGGGAGTTGGGTCCCTGTGGGATCCTCGCCCCCGGTTGCTGGCGTTGCGGAGGCTTCCACAGGGTGCCATAGCCTTTCGCTCGTGTTCCCACAGACGGCGCCAAGAAGTGTAACGGAAGGAAAATGGTTCCTAGGCCACGTACCACCTTCTCTATTTATTTGTTGGGGAAATCGTCTCGCGCCCGTGGATGCCTGCACACGCCAAGAAACTAGAAGGGCTTCAGAAGGAGTCCCGGGTGTTACCCCAGGGGACAACCCTCCGATGCTTAAGTCAGCAAGGGATTCAATGAGCGATAGAGAGGAGCAAAGTAAGAGAGAGGTGGAAGCCGTAGTAGTTGATCCAGGAGGCATATAGATCCTCTGCATGTGTGCTCGCCGCTCCCAGAGGGCTCTCGGAGAGTGCTCGCTGGGTGGTAAGGCCGTGCGGGAGGAAGTGGCTCTCTGGACGTAGTAGATGGCCTCTCTATCGTAGTTGCAAGGCTAGTTGCTCTCTTCTCTGTAGGGAGCTATGGTGGCAGAAGTATCCGCCGTATCTCCTCTTACGTAGTAGTATGGAGTCTAGTAGAAGAATCTATCGTCCTCTTCTCTTCTGTCGATGTCCCTTTTATATGGGCTATCATGGAGCGAGGGCCTCATCCCTTGATAGGGCAGGGTCCGTTTAGTAGAGCAACGTTCCTCCGCTATGTTGGCGGGAGTTTCCCGTTAGAGGGCGATAGCCCCGGCGTCGGCCGTTCCCTGGGCGAGTCTTACGGCACTCATGGCGCGTGCTCGCCCATTATGAGGTCAAGGCCGGCATCGTGGGGGCAATGGTCGATCTTCGGAGTATCCTCCGGCGAGAAATGCGCTTGGGCCGGCCTCATTGGCATCGTGGAGTCCGATGCTCCTTTGGGCCGGTGATCCTTTTACTGAATTGGGCGTGCATGTTCGCCTCTTACGTGGGCTCAGCGCTTCCGAACCTTCATGGGCCCCTCGCGCTTGGGCCGTTTCTGGGTCAAACCAGATTTACCCTCCTCAAATATTAAATACGTTAATGAGAAATCTAACACAATGCAGAAAAATGAAAAATTTTATTACATGATACCTACCTTTCTTATGGTGGTGTGTAGATCTGGTGAAGGTCTCCTCCTCACTTAACTCGCTGAATGGCATTTCTCTTTAGCTCTTCACACTAACAAAAGAAAAAGGGAGACGTACCCGCTAGAGTGTTGGTTGTCACTTCTCACAAGAGCAAGGACGAAAAAGAAGCTACACACCCCTTTGCCCAGGTTGTTGGGTAAAAGCGTAGTTTAAAAGGTCTTGAGGCGGTTGTGAGGCGTTTTTTGTTAAGCCTCATAAGACGTAAGCCTTAGGGCATAATGAGGCGTAAGCCTTAATAGACTAAGAAAATAATCTTAAAACCATAAAAAATCTAAAAATAACATTGAATCTCATGTGTTAATGCTATATCAACTCAATGATTGATTCATGTCGTTTCAAAAGTAGTAAATTACGAAGTAGCTGTCTAGCGTAGGTGGTTCGCCACATTTCCTCATACGGGTGAGGGCCCGAGCTTGATCTCGATTATCCCCTCCCCGTTAAAAAAAAATACCTACCGAGAAAAAAAGTATTGAATTATATTTTAAGGAGATAACAAAAGAAATATAAATCTTGGGTCTGCCTTACAACACCTCATTACATCACCTTCTTAAGTGATGTACAAGTCTTAAGTAAATGCCTTGGGGCGGTGAACCGTATCACCTCAATCAAAAAAAGACGTAAGTATCAGGTAAAAGACACGAGGCGCATGCCTCAAGGTATTTTTTTGGAGCCTCACCTTGAGACTTAAGCCTTAGTGTCTTGGGGCACCGCCTTTTTAAACAATGGGTAAGAGGGCCATGCTGCTCCCCCAAGCAAGCTCCACTAGGGACGTATGGCTGGATGAAAATGTGTCTCTTCTTATGGGCGAGCACATACCTTACGGCGAATCTCCTTGCCATCAGCTCCGCCATGGACGACCCCCTCCCACCGTGGCCCCGACGACGGTAGAACTCTACTCAATTTTTGGCAATCTTCACAAGTAACACCAATGAATGCCCATTCTCAGAGCCAAAATCAGCAATGAAGGGAAAGAAAAAGGTTCAAAGGGCATTTTTGGTAGGTGAAAATGATGGTCAACAATTGAATTGACTTCACTTAATGTGGTCATCATAGTGGTACTTCACATCTTGTTTTCTTGAGAGTCTCGTCACGTCACGTTGGCCTAGACCAATCTAAGATAATGTTGCACGCATACGTGACGAAAATGCAACCAATGTGTTGTACAGAGCATTTCGCGTCAATTTATACTATTATAATTTTAATCATATCTTAATCATGTACCTCAAAAAAATATCTTTTAAAAAAGGGAACTACTTTCCTATTTTGAAATCTAAAATTTATATTATACATAAATAAAAATTTATATATTAAGAATACTATTTCCTTTTATAATTTTTTTGTTTCTTTTGATTATTATTTGAGAGTCTTTGCTAGGGCAAATTATTAAAAAATATAGATTAATATGACTTTGTCCATCTTCACATGGTGTTAAGATGATTTAGGTACTATCACTATCTGCAATCACAAATGTTACTTTTTAGAAACACTATATTAAAAGATAAGTACTTATATGGCAAAAATGCGAAAGTAGAAATGAACGAGATTGAGTAAAAGTTGTTATAACTGATTTTTGGATAGCTACATGAATTAAGCATTACTTAACATGTCCATCTTTGCCTCGGTCAATTTATGAAGCTCTAACGTAATGCTTTTAATTAGGAAATTCCAATAATTTCTTCATATTTTTAAAAAATTTATAAGAATTTATAGAGAATTTTCAAACATTTTTTAGAAAAATCCGCATAATTTAAAAAAATTAAAGAATTTTTGAGATTGTTTTTAAAATTGTTAAGCGACTTGAGACGGTAAAAATTATCATTATAAGTAAAATACTCCTTTAATGTCGATGAACAAGGTTATTCATATGCACGATAATTTTATCAAACACTTCGCGAGCGACATACAGCTATGTACCCGTGCAAAGAACAAACAAATAAGGCCTTGTCCAACTTTTGGAGATTATTTTCGAGATATCATAGTGTGGTCCCAAATAGCTCAAGAAGAAGATCGACCACAAGTCTGCATCAAAATCTCACAAAATCTCCATTGAAATAACAACATATTACACACACACACGTGTGTGTGTGTGTGTTTTTTTTTTTTAATGATCTAGAATTCAGTTAGTTTAGGATTTAGGATTCAACATGGATACTTGGCATCTTGTGTTCAAGACTTAGTATAGGATCACTAACTGGTGTATTATTTTTTTACAATCGACGTGACAGCAAATCGAATATATACAGTCAGGGTCAGGTACTACACACTAGTAATTTTTCACCCACCTCATGTCCGGACAGTCAAAATTATATATTCATGTAGAAAATGAGAGGTATAGAACTAATTTTGATGTCTAAATTATATTTTAGCAATTTAAATAATATTATTT
The DNA here is from genome assembly GCA_022559845.1 of Amorphophallus konjac. Taxonomy (NCBI): domain Eukaryota; kingdom Viridiplantae; phylum Streptophyta; class Magnoliopsida; order Alismatales; family Araceae; genus Amorphophallus; species Amorphophallus konjac. Next base: position 551,360,477 of record CM040121.1, on the reverse strand, counting down.
TAAAATACTTTATTTTTTTAAAAAGCACAATGAACAAGCTATTTAGAAAGTGTAAAATATCAATTTTAGTGCCAAAAAAGGTATCTTATAAAAGTTCTAATTATTTTGAAACAAAAAACACTCCATATAAATCGACATCCATATTCTAGGCCCTGTCCCATCAATAAACTTTCGTGACATAAAGAAATAAATAAATTATTACAATTGCTGAAAAAATATTTTTAAAATTTATTTCATAGCGCAGTGTAGTATTTGAGATCTCTCGGTAATAAATCAAATGGTGTCACCCTTTAATATAGTTGAGATCGACAATGGTAGAATGTTGTCAACGATGCATCTCTTTACAAACTCTAACCGATAAAAGTTAGTGTCTCGTATACCATTCATTATGACCCTATTTGATAACGGGTTAAGCCCGAGTAAGATAGGTTAAGCGGGTCGGGTGGACTATTCTTTGTTTGCCTTTTTTTTATTAACTGGGTCGGATAGAGTTAAAGTGGATTAACTCATTCTTAAAAAATAGGTGGAATGAGTTAACCGACTTCGATTAGGATTAGAGGTCGAGTGGGTCACCCCGAGTAGGCCACCTGCCCCTAACCTACTCCGTTATCAAACTTGCCCTATGTGAGTAGTTTTACCCGAACATGTAGGGGTGATCATTATTCGGGTTCAACCCGAAAATCAAACCGAACCGATAGATTTGGTTCGGTTTGATTTGAGTTGAAATTTAAAAAATTTTGGTTTAGGTTCAAACCGAACTGTATTAAAAAATTTGGTTTGGTTTGATTTTGAAGTTCAATAAACCGAACAAAATTAAACCGAACCGAATAACTCAAATTTAAGAATATTTTTATCAAATTAATATAAATATATATGTAACTACAAATCCTAATTCAAAAAGTCAAATTCCCGCCATCCTAATGGGGTTTCCGACTTTATGAAATAGGTTTCAAATCACCTTCTATTTTACTGTAACTGAAGTTCTTACTTTTTATGTGAAAATATTATGGAGCTTGTTCTTACAAGTTACAACTTTTTATGTTATTTATTTAATTTTTACTTTATTTGGTAGAAATTCTTTTACCTTATATTTTTTTAATGTTATTTGAATCCAATCTAATTTATAAAAGGGGAGATGAATATGGTTCAAACCGAATTAAATCGAAGGTTTGGTTTGGTTTGCTTCGGGTTGAAACCTTAATTCGATTCGATTTGGTTTGAGAAAAATTCTCTTCAAACCAAACAAAACAAAATCAAACCAAACCGTGCTCACCCCTACGAACATGAGACGATTAAGATGAAATATATATTTCAAATAATATCTCATAATAAAAATATTAAATTGATATTGAGCATCTCAAAAATTATGTTTCATCTGAGTAAATCCAATGTTCTAGAAATTCTGTCTGATTTATTTTTCCATTTACAATGTCTAATATTTGTTGATATATCATACATTCAGTTTTGAATTGTTTCTAACTTTTTTTTTATAATCACGATACATATTTATTTTAATTATTATAAAATAGATATAATTAATTAGAAACCTTAGCCATCTTTAAGCTTTATTTTTTCCTTCTATCAGAATTCATCTCATTAGAAACCCCTATTTTTTGCTGATCGTCTATACCACTGGTTCCATTTTTTGCAAAAATGTCAGGGAACACTTTAGCATTAACATCGCGGGATGATGGATGTTATATATCGTGGATATAAGTTTTTAATATTTTAACATATTAATATTAAATATTTATAATAATTTAACACTTAACATGGCCATAAAAGGGGAATCGATTAGTACAAGATAATATTGGTGGGGATTTTTTTTTTTTGCAAGTAAGTGATATTACTGTTGTATTAAATAAGGACTGTATAATTATATATAAAAATTAAAAAAAATTCTCCATGCAAAAGATTATGTGGAACACTCTAACCTCACAATAATGCACAAAGATAAGAGTCTTGAGAATTCAAGTTATAAAAGAGTTCAGTCTATCTTCTCACTTTATTACACATGAAACAGACAATAGAAAATAGTGTCCCAACACTTCCTGAATCCTTAATTAACTATCTTTATAAAATAATAAAAATATTAAAAAATTCAAAATATTTTGTTTTAAAAATTATTTGAGTTTTGAAAATCTCATATTTTAAATGATTTTGAAATAAATCATTTCAATAAAAAAATAAGAGATCGCTCTGTCAAAAGATCGATCCTGATCTTTACACGCACACGCACACGCAGAATTCGCAGGCAGGTTAGGGGCGAACTTCCTGTTCTTCTATCCCCTATGGAGGTGATTTCCACGGCGCCGCGTTCCTCCTGCCCGCCGAGACCACCTTCTCCTCGGCTCAGCCGGAGGACGCTCGGTCGTCTGCGGGCCGCCCCTGTCGCTGCGTTCCCCGGGGGGTCGCCGGGCCGAGTCTACTGCTCGTGCAGAGGCTCGCCTTTCAGATGGTGGAGACCTCCTCTTCCGCATCGAATGGGAGGTACATGTTTCTTTCTCTGCCCAGCTGAGCTGCGACAGTCAACATTGTTACCAGAGGTTGTTAGGAGGTTTATCTCTGGATAGATCGATTTAGTTGGTGTTCTCTCTATGAATCCTTACCAGAAAAACCTCAGCAAGTTGTATGCGAATTTCCTCATTTCTGTTATCTGTTCTTCTATCTTCTCCCTTCTCTGTTCTTCTAACCCTCTTCTGCAGCTTCTCATCTTCTCTAATGGTGCTCACCCTTTCTGGTAGAGCTCTCGATGGGTTCTTCCTTAGGATGTGGTCATGGAACCCCCTGTTTCTGCTCCAAGCGACGATGGTATGCACGATCTGTAGTTTTCTTCTTCAGGTTGCTTCCGGGGAATTGGCAAATTCATAGAGAAACGGAGACAGCTGGAGGAAAGAGGGGAAGAAGGAGGCAGGTGGAGGGAAGAAAGGAGAGCAGAAAATTTTAGGAAGATGGAACGAGGCCAAAATCATCTGTCTCTCCCTTCTATACTTCAGTATTTACATCTCCTCAGAGAACAGAAGTGGTGGAAGTTGCTCCCACAAAGCTGAGGAATCCTCCAGAAAATAATTCCATAAGAAGTCTCAATTGTCTCACTAATATCCTAAGCAAAACCATGCCCAACTAATTACTATGAGTTATCCTTAATACTATCACTATCATCCTCTTCTTCCTCTGAGCACAACCAAGAAGCTAACTGAAGATGTACAAATTTGGGGTGTTTCCTTTGAGGTATTGTCCCCGTTACGCCCGGGGGTGGCTAGGGTTTTATCCTGTTTTGGTTAGGGGCGAACTTCCTGTTCTTCTATCCCCTATGGAGGTGACTTCCACGGCGCCGCGTTCCTCTGCCCGCCGAGACCACCTTCTCCTCGGCTCAGCCGGAGGACGCTCGGTCGTCTGCGGGCCGCCCCTGTCGCTGCGTTCCCTGGGGGGTCGCCGGGCCGAGTCTACTGCTCGTGCAGAGGCTCGCCTTTCAGATGGTGGAGACCTCCTCTTCCGCATCGAATGGGAGGTACATGTTTCTTTCTCTGCCCAGCTGAGCTGCGACAGTCAACATTGTTACCAGAGGTTGTTAGGAGGTTTATCTCTGGATAGATTGATTAAGTTGGTGTTCTCTCTATGAATCCTTACCAGAAAAACCTCAGCAAGTTGTATGCGAATTTCCTCAGTTCTGTTATCTGTTCTTCTATCTTCTCCCTTCTCTGTTCTTCTAACCCTCTTCTGCAGCTTCTCATCTTCTCTAATGGTGCTCACCCTTTCTGGTAGAGCTCTCGATGGGTTCTTCCTTAGGATGTGGTCATGGAACCCCCTGTTTCTGCTCCAAGCGACGATGGTATGCACGATCTGTAGTTTTCTTCTTCAGGTTGCTTCCGGGGAATTGGCAAATTCATAGAGAAACAGAGACAGCTGGAGGAAAGAGGGGAAGAAGGAGGCAGGGGGAGGGAAGAAAGGAGAGCAGAAAATTTTAGGAAGATGGAACGAGGCCAAAATCATCTGTCTCTCCCTTCTATACTTCAGTATTTACATCTCCTCAGAGAACAGAAGTGGTGGAAGTTGCTCCCACAAAGCTGAGGAATCCTCCAGAAAATAATTCCATAAGAAGTCTCAATTGTCTCACTAATATCTTAAGCAAAACCATGCCCAACTAATTACTATGAGTTATCCTTAATACTATCACTATCATCCTCTTCTTCCTCTGAGCACAACCAAGAAGCTAACTGAAGATGTACAAATTTGGGGTGTTTCCTTTGAGGTATTGTTCCCGTTACGCCCGGGGGTGGCTAGGGTTTTATCCTGTTTTGGTTAGGGGCGAACTTCCTGTTCTTCTATCCCCTATGGAGGTGACTTCCACGGCGCCGCGTTCCTCCTGCCCGCCGAGACCACCTTCTCCTCGGCTCAGCCGGAGGACGCTCGGTCGTCTGCGGGCCGCCCCTGTCGCTGCGTTCCCTGGGGGGTCGCCGGGCCGAGTCTACTGCTCGTGCAGAGGCTCGCCTTTCAGATGGTGGAGACCTCCTCTTCCGCATCGAATGGGAGGTACATGTTTCTTTCTCTGCCCAGCTGAGCTGCGACAGTCAACATTGTTACCAGAGGTTGTTAGGAGGTTTATCTCTGGATAGATTGATTAAGTTGGTGTTCTCTCTATGAATCCTTACCAGAAAAACCTCAGCAAGTTGTATGCGAATTTCCTCATTTCTGTCATCTGTTCTTCTATCTTCTCCCTTCTCTGTTCTTCTAACCCTCTTCTGCAGCTTCTCATCTTCTCTAATGGTGCTCACCCTTTCTGGTAGAGCTCTCGATGGGTTCTTCCTTAGGATGTGGTCATGGAACCCCCTGTTTCTGCTCCAAGTGACGATGGTATGCACGATCTGTAGTTTTCTTCTCCAGGTTTCTTCCGGGGAATTGGCAAATTCATAGAGAAACGGAGACAGCTGGAGGAAAGAGGGGAAGAAGGAGGCAGGTGGAGGGAAGAAAGGAAAGCAGAAAATTTTAGGAAGATGGAACGAGGCCAAAATCATCTGTCTCTCCCTTCTATACTTCAGTATTTACATCTCCTCAGAGAACAGAAGTGATGGAAGTTGCTCCCACAAAGCTGAGGAATCCTCCAGAAAATAATTCCATAAGCAGCCTCAATTGTCTTACTAATATCTTAAGCAAAACAATGCCCAACTAATTACTATGAGTTATCCTTAATACTATCACTATCAACCTCTTCTTCCATCTGAGCACAACCAAGAAGCTAACTGAAGATGTACAAATTTGGGGTGTTTCCTTTGAGGTATTGTCCCCGCTACTCCCGGGGGTGGCTAGGGTTTTATCCTGTTTTGGTTAGGGGCGAACTTCCTGTTCTTCTATCCCCTATGGAGGTGACTTCCACGGCGCCGCATTCCTCCTGCCCGCCGAGACCACCTTCTCCTCGGCTCAGCCGGAGGACGCTCGATCTTCTGCGGGCCGCCCCTGTCGCTGCGTTCCCCGGGGGGTCGCCGGGCCGAGTCTACTGCTCGTGCAGAGGCTCGCCTTTCAGATGGTGGAGACCTCCTCTTCCGCATCGAATGGGAGGTACATGTTTCTTTCTCTGCCCAGCTGAGCTGCGACAGTCAACATTGTTACCAGAGGTTGTTAGGAGGTTTATCTCTGGATAGATTGATTAAGTTGGTGTTCTCTCTATGAATCCTTACCAGAAAAACCTCAGCAAGTTGTATGCGAATTTCCTCATTTCTGTTATCTGTTCTTCTATCTTCTCCCTTCTCTGTTCTTCTAACCCTCTTCTACAGCTTCTCATCTTCTCTAATGGTGCTCACCCTTTCTGGTAGAGCTCTCGATGGGTTCTTCCTTAGGATGTGGTCATGGAATCCCTTGTTTCTGCTCCAAGCGACGATGGTATGCACGATCTGTAGTTTTCTTCTCCAGGTTGCTTCCGGGGAATTGGCAAATTCGTAGAGAAACAGAGACAGCTGGAGGAAAGAGGGGAAGAAGGAGGCAGGTGGAGGGAAGAAAGGAGAGCAGAAAATTTTAGGAAGATGGAACGAGGCCAAAATCATCTGTCTCTCCCTTCTATACTTCAGTATTTACATCTCCTCAGAGAACAGAAGTGGTGGAAGTTGCTCCCACAAAGCTGAGGAATCCTCCAGAAAATAATTCCATAAGAAGTCTCAATTGTCTTACTAATATCTTAAGCAAAACCATGCCCAACTACTTACTATGAGTTGTCCTTAATACTATCACTATCATCATCTTCTTCCTCTGAGCACAACCAAGAAGCTAACTGAAGATGTACAAATTTGGGGTGTTTCCTTTGAGGTATTGTCCCCGCTACGCCCGGGGGTGGTTAGGGTTTTATCCTGTTTTGGTTAGGGGCGAACTTCCTGTTCTTCTATCCCCTATGGAGGTGACTTCCACGGCGCCGCGTTCCTCCTGCCCGTCGAGACCACCTTCTCCTCGACTCAGCCGGAGGACGCTCGGTCGTCTGCGGGCCGCCCCTGTCGCTGCGTTCCCCGGGGGGTCGCCGGGCCGAGTCTACTGCTCGTGCAGAGGCTCGCCTTTCAGATGGTGGAGACCTCCTCTTCCGCATCGAATGGGAGGTACATGTTTCTTTCTCTGCCCAGCTGAGCTGCGACAGTCAACATTGTTACCAGAGGTTGTTAGGAGGTTTATCTCTGGATAGATTGATTAAGTTGGTGTTCTCTCTATGAATCCTTACCAGAAAAACCTCAGCAAGTTGTATGCGAATTTTCTCATTTCTGTTATCTGTTCTTCTATCTTCTCCCTTCTCTGTTCTTCTAACCCTCTTATGCAGCTTCTCATCTTCTCTAATGGTGCTCACCCTTTCTGGTAGAGCTCTCGATGGGTTCTTCCTTAGGATGTGGTCATGGAACCCCTGTTTCTGCTCCAAGCGACGATGGTATGCACGATCTGTAGTTTTCTTCTCCAGGTTGCTTCCGGGGAATTGGCAAATTCATAGAGAAAAGGAGACAGCTGGAGGAAAGAGGGGAAGAAGGAGGCAGGTGGAGGGAAGAAAGGAGAGCAGAAAATTTTAGGAAGATGGAACGAGGCCAAAATCATCTGTCTCTCCCTTCTATACTTCAGTATTTACATCTCCTCAGAGAACAGAAGTGGTGGAAGTTGCTCCCACAAAGCTGAGGAATCCTCCAGAAAATAATTCCATAAGAAGTCTCAATTGTCTTACTAATATCTTAAGCAAAACCATGCCCAACTAATTACTATGAGTTATCCTTAATACTATCACTATCATCCTCTTCTTCCTCTGAGCACAACCAAGAAGCTAACTGAAGATGTACAAATTTGGGGTGTTTCCTTTGAGGTATTGTCCCCGCTACGTCCGGGGGTGGCTAGGGTTTTATCTTATTTTGTTAGTAAAATGGCCCTCAAAGGAGAAGACTTGGGTTTTGCTTATAAGCACATGCCCATCTTTGTAGTTTCCAATATGGGATCTTTTGAGCCCCCTTCTTAGGCCTCTACACTAACAATTTAGTGTCTCTGCCCACTCAGGGTACTTCGTCATCGACTGCTAGATTCATAGATATTGCTGTTCAGCTGATGCCAGGGGAGCTCAAATCAGAATTTTGTTCTGGGATCTAGGAGGATGTTCTGCTGTGAGTGTCTGTTCCGGAATATCTGTTGAGCATCCAGCCTCAAGAAAATTTCTCAGTTTCTAGATCCCATCATACTCGTCCTTTGGAATCTCCCTCATACAATGGCTCTGACTTCTGAGGAGCCTGCAGTCTGGCGATTCAAAGCTGAGCACTGTTTTATGATTAATCACATACCAGAAGGCCGCAAAGTCTCCACTGCATCTTACTACCTGCACGGAGATGCAATCCAATTGTTCTGGTGGTACACTGGCAACCATGCATCAGTTACTTGGTCTGAGTTGTTGCATGGAATGGAATGTAGGTTGGTTCAAAGTCCTTTGATGATCCTCATGCGGCTCTGAGCAAGTTATGACAAACAGGGTCATTTCTTGAGTACCAACGTCAATCTGAGCGTTTATCCAATAGAGTTCATGGGTTCCTGAGGAACATCATTTATGCACCTTTCTGGGTGGTTTGAGTTGAGGTCTGGAGCTAGAAGTCCGTTCTGTTAAGCCACAAACACTGTCTGATGCTGTTCAGTTGGCAAGATTGCAGGAGGCCAAAATTCAATCTAGGCGTCAAGTATCCCGACCTCCTGATACCTCACAGCCACTGCTTCTTTTACCCAAGTCCAATCCTTCTATTAGAAATTTTTCCCAATCTCAGATAAATGAATGAAGAGCTAAAGGTCTTTGCTATAACTGTGATGAAAAATGGGTTAAAGGACATCTCTGTAAACCCCATAAAGTCATTCTCTTGCAGTTGATGAGAGATAATGATACAGATCTTGCACCCTCAGATTCACATACAGAGGAATTACCTGAAGCTGTTTTTCTACCTGAAATTTCCTCCAAAGCAATTAATGGCATGTTTTCTGCAGATATCATGTGTGTTTCAGGTGTTTCTAATGGGATATTGGTTATAATTCTTATTGATTCAGGGAGTTCACATAATTTCCTTGACCCATGTTTTTGGTTACAAAAGCTCAGATTGCACTTAGCTCCTCTACTACATATGAAGTCATGGTGGCTAATGGAGATAGATTGTCTGTTGCACCCCAAATTTTCTCGAAGAATTTTCGAGAAGCTGCCCTCATGTTTAATCAATGGGTGCAGCGTGGCTTCAAGCCGACACCGTCATACCGTGGAGTATCTCCAGGATACTGGGGTCTATCGACCTGACCATGCTCACTCATGAACTGTGTCACATCAAAGAAGGATGAAGAAGATTCTTACATGCACTCGTAGAAGAGACCGAACACTGTGTATCACACGGTCTAGACGGAGGCACGCTCCTTTCTCGTCGCCGACGGCACAAAACACACAAACAAACGCTGAAGACCTCCCATATTTCTCTCCACACGTCCCGCTGCGAGCAAGGGCAGAAAAGGGGGGCCAGAGCGGGGTTTAAGAAGGAGGAACGGGCCGGAGAACTCCACCGGGGCAGAAAAGAGGCCGCCCGTGGCCTTTTGACCCCCCCGGGACCCACGCGGGTCCGGTTGATCCTGCCGGGACCCAGCGAGGTCGATTAGACTCCAGCGGGGTCTGTTGACCCCGCTGGGTCCCGCGCGAGGCCCAACGGACCCCGCAGGACCCCAACGGGGTCAAACAGACCTCGACGGGTCTGATTGACCCTGTCTGGGGTCGCGTATGGGTCCACTGGACCCCGCCGGCCCCAGCGGGGTCTGTTCACCCCACCTGGTCCTGTCGGGTCCAAACGGGCCCGCGGCCCTCTTTCTCCCTCTTTTCAAAAAAAAAAAGAAAGAAAAAGGTGGAAGACCTACCTTGACAACCTAAGGTCCAAAATTGGCCTTTTCTGTCAAGGTGGGGTCCAAAAAACGTCCTTTCTATCTGGATGGGGTCCAAAAATCCCTCTTTTTGTCAAGGTGAGTCCCTCACCTTCTATAAATATCCCCTGTGTCCAAGAAAAAAAGGGGGAGAGGGACAAAAGAAAGCACAACGAAGCAAAGGAAGCGAACGTGCCAGAGTTTGTTTGTAAAGATCCATTAAGGGTATGCTCTATAAATGCCCCGGGTCTTACACTTATGCCCCTAGAGACTATGTATGTAATTTTTTATGTATTCTGGATTGTCAAACTACGTAATTCTTTCAGATAATGGAAAATTCAGAAATGCCCCTCCAAGAATTGCAAGAAGAGCCAAAGTCCTATAACTGCAGTTCTACCCTGCAACTTTTCGTAATTGTGGCTATGCCCTCATGTCTCGCGTCAGGGCGGAGATCTCTTGTGTACAGTCGACAATTCGCCGACAACTCTTGTACTTACATGAATCACCAGTGCACTTAGTTGCCTTCTCTTATGTGTGTGCCAAGGAGAATTGTAGATAAGCCCCAACTTTCGAAAAATTGTGCATATGTCCTTCTCCTTTGGGCGTCAACACATGCGCACCTTTTATGAAGTTCATTGTTACTCCTTCTCTTAGGGACCTTGCTAGCTCAGCCCTGCGCCTAAGTGTCATCTCAAACCTAAGTCCGCTCGGGGTCTGGTGAAATTAAAAAAATACCCCTATGACCTAGAAATGGCCTAAGAGCCTTCAAAACCTTCTAGAAATTGCCTCACTGCCCTTGGAAGTCAGAGATTACATAACAGTCTCCCTCCAATCCAGAAATTGCAGAAAAGCCCTTGGCATGGTAAAATTACTAAAATATCTATGGAATTCGGAAATTATCAAAACACCTTTGGAATCTATGAAACCTCCCGACACCTCAAAAATGCCTATGGCATCCGCAGAACTAGATTCATGCTCCCAAATCATAGGGTTTTTGTCTAAACTTAATGAGGCCTTTGATAAATCCCTAGCCCTTTCAATCTTTCGGTGGTGAATGAGAGGTAACTATGGGCCGTGCAAGTGAACCTGCTCTCAGTATCAGAACCTATATAAGGGACTTAAGATTTCTTTGACAGTTAAACAAGGGTGTTCGGACGTTAGGCCGATGTAAATCAACAGTGACTGCGGTCAGTGGGGGAAGGTCCAGCACTCGAACCCAAATCGTTTGATATGATGTCCACCCACGGGATAAACCCTACATAGGCCATTTATACAGCCCCTCTATGTGCATCTTCATAAATTTCTCCTTTTCGTCAAAAGGCTCAATGAGAAATTTATAGAGACCTACATTTCATTAAAAGAATATTCCGTGACCAACTTTGTCCATGGAAGGTCTTTGTAAAAATGTCTCCCTCTCTTTAAATAATCTTTATTTGTCTGTTGACTCCTATGTTTTACCTTTGGGGATTTGTGCTATGGTGCTGGGAGCTACATGGCTTAAAACCTTGGGACCTATCCTATGGGACTTTGATGAAAGAACCATGCAATTTAAATACCAAGGCAAGCTTTACATTCTCCAAGGGATCTCCCCTACTCAATTAGAGGTTATTCCAAGTGAAAGACTGGCTAAGAAATTGAATTCTGTTAAAGCACTCTTTATGCTTCATATGTATGCTGTTGAGCCTAGTGAGAAGTCTTCGATTCCCACAGAAGCACCATTGCCTCAACTGCACCCTGATCTGTCAGCTCTTGTACAACAATTTGTCCATGTTTTTGATATCCCTATAAACCTTCCACCTGTCAGAACCTGCGATCATGCTATTCTCTTAATTGAGGGGAGTAAACCTATATCACTACCCGCTTACTGGCATTTACCAATTCAGAAATCAATCATTGAGCAGCAAGTGCAGGAAGCACTGTTGTCTGGTATTTTACGGCCTGGCAAAAGTCCTTATTCATCACCAGTTCTACTGGTACAAAAGCGTGATGACTGTTGGTGGCTCTGTATTGATTATTCAGACTGCTAAGGAAAAATATCCAATTTCATTAATCATGGATCTACTTGACGAATTACATCGATCTACTTTCTTTTACAAAATTGGATTTGAGATCAGGATATCATCTGATTCAAATGAATGAAAAGGATATTGATAAGAGTGCTTTCCACACTCATGAAGGGCATTATGAGTTCTTGGTTATGTCTTTTGGCCTTGTAGAGGCCTAAAAAGGGGGCTCAAAAGATCCCATATTGGACACTACAAAGATAGGCATGTGCTTATAAGCAATACCCAAGTCTTCTCCTTTGAGGGCCTTTTTACCAGCAAAAAAGGACAAAACCTTAGCCGCCCCCGGGTGCAGCGGAGACAATACCTCAAAGGAGACACCCCAAATTTGTACGTCCTCATTGGCGCCGTCTGTGGGAACCCCGGCCTAATAAGTACAAAGTCCACCTTTGCTGGGGGGGCTAGTGTAAAGGCCTAAAAATGGGGCTCAAAAGATCACATATTGGAAACTACAAAGATGGGCATGTGCTTATAAGCAAGACCCAAGTCTTCTCCTTTGAGGGCCCTTTTACTAACAAAAAAGGAAAACCCTAGCCGCCTCCGGGCGTAGCGGGGACAATACCTCAAAGGAGACACCCCAAATTTGTACGTCTTCAGGCCTCACTATGCACCTTCTACATTTTAGAAACTTATGAATGATATATTCAGGCCATATCTCCCGAAATTTGTTCTTTTTTTTTGGTTTATGACGCACTAAGATACATTCCTGTTTGGCAAGCTCATTTGCATCACATCCTAGCAGTCCTGCAAATTTTATCAGACAATATGTTGTAAGCAAAAAATTTTAAGTATACATTTGGTGTAGAAGAGATTGATTATTTGGGATATGTAATTCAAAGGAAGGGATTCCGTGGATGAGTCTGAAGTTTAGTGTGTCCTTCATTGTCCTATACCTAAAAGTCTCGAAGCTTTGAGGGGTTTTTTAGGTCTTGCTAGTTATTATAGGAAATCTATCAGGAATTATGGGATAATAGCAGCTCCGTTACCCTCTTTACTTCAGAAGGATAGCTTCTCTTGGACAGATTCAGCCACAATAACTTTTAATACCCTCAAGTCAGCTTTCACTTCTGCACCAATTTTAGGCATTCCTGACTTTTCTGCAACATTTGTGGTAGAATGTTATGCCAGTGGCGGTCATAGTTGTCAAGGCGACAAGGCGGCCCAAGGCGTTCACGGGGTCCCTAAGCGCTTAGGCTACAAGGCGTCCGCTTAGGCGTCGCCTAGGCGACACTTCGGCCACTAATTAAAAAATATAAAATATATATTCCCCAATATGTAAAGGAGAGAAGATACAATGAGACAGAAGGTGAAAAAAGGCTTCGGTCACATTTTTTGTATTTTACAGCAATTTCTTCATTGCTTGATTTTAGGAATGAATGAATTTAGGAAGTTTATTGATTTTATGCATGTATTTTTTGTGATATTTAGACATATATTTATATTTCTGAAATATATATATTATTTTAACAAATTATCGCCTCAAACGCCTAGGCCATCATCTAGGGGGATCCCAATCCTTTCATCCTTGCTTCCAACCTGAAGTTTATCACACATTGTCCTTACTTTGTTGAGTAATTCTATCAACAATGTCATATATGTGAACTATTAGATATCTCAGATGGAAGCTTATCATGTCACAAGCTAAACTGTTTCACCTTCCCCCCCTTTATATCCACATTGGGAGAATCCTTATTCTTTTATTTCAGAGCAATGATATGCATACATGCTTGTAGATTGAATCCAGTGGGAAGATGACAGGTGCCATCCTTAAGAATGACTTATTTGATGTTAATCCACAGGGAAGATGACTGGTGGGTTGGCCCGCCTTGGCGCCTAGCCCGCCTTGGCGGGCACCTAGCTCGCCTTTTCTAGAGTCAATAAGGCGTTGGACCGCCTAGCCAGTTCAAGAGCGCCTGGGCGCCTAGGCGGCGCCTAGGCCCCCGCCTTGACAACTATGGTGGCGGTGCATCGGAGCAGTCCTTATGCAGAATAATAGACCAATTGCATATAATAGGAAGGCATCCACCAATAGCCAACTTCCCTTATCCACCTACGAGAACGAGATGCAAGCAATATCTTTGCTGTTTCTAAGGGTGGTCATATCAGTTGGGAAAGAAATTTGATATACATTCAAATCATACAGTTTTTAGTCCAGCAAAAGATTCATACTCCAACTCAGCACAAAGGGCTTATCATATTATTGGTGTTTGACTTCGATTTGGAGTATGAATCAGGGTTCATCATGTTGCTGCTGATTCACTCTCTAGAATATCAGAAACACTCTCCTCACTACTGTTCCTCCAACTCTTTCTGCTTTGGAATCCACCTGGTTCAACAATATTCAGCAACTTATCATTCAGACTCTATGTTCTTATCTGTTAGAATAGTCCCGTATTGGAATTCAAAATAAAATGTGTTTAAAATAGTGGAGCCCTCTCCACTCAACACCTTAAGATTTTGAGTTGGATGGCCCAATCCAATAAACTCTAATATGGTATCAGAGCCCATGGTTATGAACTGAGTCACAGACCCCGTGTTTGTCATGATCCACGTGACACAACTTAGATCAGCCTGCACGTGAGGGGACGTATTAGAATAGTCCTATATTGAAAACGGGTTTAAATAAAATGTGTTTAAAATAGTGGAGCCTCTCCACACAACACCTTAAAGTTTTGAGTTGGATGTCCCAATCTAATAAACTCTAGTCTCACCTCTATATATATAGAGGATTCTCTCCACTCAATGCCTAGGTTTTGGGTCAGAGTTTGGGCCTCCATCATGGTATCAAAGCGGGTTTATCCATTCGATCTATATGTGGACACTTGGCCCTACTCGTAATACGCCCCAAACCAGTTGACTCAGCATGAGGGGGTGGTGGTGGTTTAGTTCTATATCAGATATCCGTTGGAGTCTCACCTAAATATATGTAGAGGATTCTCTCAACTCAATGTCTAAGTTTTGGGTTAGAATTTGGGCTTCCAACATTATCACTTAGAGAGCGATGGGAATAAGGCGATTGAATCCAGGTCATTATTTAATGTGTGATGGCATTCTCTATTACAGAGGAAATATTTTGTTACCACCTAATTTCCCTACCATTTCTCAGATTTTACAAGGTTTTCATTCTTCTCCGTTGGCTGGTCATTCTGGATTTCACAAGACCTTACATCATGTAAAGAGGACATTCTACTGGAAAGGGATAAATGATCCTGTCAAGACACATGACTAGCAATGTGACCCAACATCCAATATCATACCACCCCCCCAGCAGGGTTGCTTCAAGCATTGCCTATTCTACCTTAGAATGGGAGTTCAATCTCTACAGATTTTATAGACGGACTGCCTTTGTCTTATCAAAAAATGTTATCTTGGTTGTGATTGACAGGTTATCCAAATATGCTCACTTTATTCCATTGAAGGATCCAGATGTTACATAGTCGGTTGCACATGAATTTATTCACAATATTGTTTGACTTTATGATGTTCCATATTCTATTATCTCTGATCGTGATTCCATCTTCACAAGTAACATTTGGAGGGAAATCTTTTGTTTTTATGGGGCTCAATTGAAGATGAGCTCTGCTTACCATCGCCAAACAGATGGTCAAATGGAAGTCTTAAATGGATGCTTGGAAACATAAGATGTTTCTGTTGTCAACAACAATCTGCTTGGGCTCAATTTATCCCATGGATAGAATATTGGTCTAACACGTCCCTGCATTCTGCTACAGGCACAACTCTATTTGAAGCTTTGTATGGTTATCCCCCTTCTTGACTTCTGTCATGTGTTCCAGGCGTTGTGGAGGTTCAAGATGTAGTCTTGTTGCTGAAAACCGGAGATCCGATTTTGGGAGAACTCAAGAGTCACTTACAGAGGTCTCGAGAGCACATGAAACGTCAAGTTGATTCACATCGCTCTGAGTGACACTTCCAAGTGGGAGACTGGGTGTGTTTAAAGCTACAACCATATAGAGAGGGTTCTCTAGTGCTTCACACAAATCATAAATTGTCACTTGCTATTATGGTCCTTGTTAAACCCCAGATCATCAGGTCTTATGTTTTGTGTGATATCAAAATTTAGGCAAAACGTAAGTAAATTTCTGTTGCCTGAGTATGCTCAAATCCCTTTGAAACACTTGGTTTTATTCTCATTATATTCAGTAGGCAGTAGAACAGGTGAAACCCTAAAGATGATAAGGCCTTTAGTCGTTCTGGCAGGCGACCTGCATCACCTATCAATTCTTCAGGCCTATATATCAGTCATTAGCTCTCCGCCCATTAGTTTACTTTCTCAGTAGGTGTTCATCTCAATCGATAGGGTCATCTGATATACATTGCAGGTGATAAGCCTTTCACCTATTGCTTGTCTTACAGCTGATTACCTTCCGCCTGAGTATATCAGTCGATGTCTTTCGCCTACCATGATCAGTCAATATCCTGCACCCAATCTTGTCGGTTGTTGTCTTTGCCTATTCTGTTAACCGATACCTTGCACCTATCTGTAAGCGATGCCTTGTGACTGCTAATTAGTCTATACCTTCCGCCTGAATCCTTGTAGGTGTTAGCAGAAGCAGTTGTTACATCGTATCAGGCGATAACATTCAACTATCTTCTGATTGTCAGATTCAGCTAATAGCTACCGACTATTATCTTCCAATTGTTGTATATCAACTGCTTGCCCAAGCCTGATTTCCTTGCGACTGTTCCTCTAACAGGCAATGGCTTTCAACTACTTATCCTTCAGTCGCAATGCCTTCTATTTGTTCAGGCGATATTGATGGAATCGTCGATTCAAGATTCCAAAATTCGAGGTTGAAGGGATTGACAAGCGGCTTCAACAAAACGATCAAATAGATGTTTTTTTTTAATTGGGCCACATGTATGGGCTTAATGGGTCATGTTTTATGTTTGTAGTAATTATGTCCACAAAAATCATGTAAGAGTCTTTTTTTATTTTGTGTCTTTTAATCTTCCCAAGAGAGTGTCTTCCCAAGAAAGTTATGATGAGTAGGTGTTAGGTGAGTTGTCTTTTGATTTTCTTTATAGAGTCTATAAAAAGGGTCATGTAGTCTTTCTTTAGGACAATGAAGTGATTAGAATTTTTGGAAACCATCGTGAGGTGTGAAGCCTTGTATCTTGCGTTCTCTTCTCCGAGAAGGAGATGCGGTGAGAAGCCCCCCCGGGTGAGATGCCCGGCCATCCACTGCCCACCTCCTTTCCACCATCTTCCCTCTCACCACTCTCCCCTTCCCCACCATTGCCCGTCCCTTCCCCTTTCTCTTTCCCACAGCCACCCCCACAATGGCATCGGAAGTGAGAAGCTCATGGTTGCATCGTCTCCGTGAAAGAGACGGGTAAGAAGCCCCAACCACGTCTTCCTGCCCCCCGGTACCGTCGTCGCCCTCCACCCAGTCCACCACCACCATCCATCCCTGCCATTCCATCTTAGAACCCAACCACCCCAGTGAACCCACCGGTGGCCGCGCTTTGCCCCCCCTTCCTTCTTTCCTCTACTCTCTCTCTGACCCCACACAAGCTCACCTTCCCACCATGGCACCGCCAGCTTCTCTTCCCCCCCCCTTCTACGCACACCCCCACATCACAGAAAACCCAGCCCCATGTTCTCTTTGCCCCTACCCCTCACTCTCTCAAACTCACAGGGCGGTCCCCTGTTTGGAACAGGGGCACCGCCGGTGCACCCATCTCCCTCCCCTCTCTCCCCTTCGCAGCCTCCAAACCCCTCCTCTTCTCACTCCCCCACTCCCTTCACTCATCTTCCCTGTCTGAGAAACCCGCCCTCCCCACCGCCATGCACTCCCATCGTATCACATCAGATATCCTTTTATCGACTGATTGCTCTCAACCACTTTGTTCTATTCTATTAGTCGTTAATTTCACCAGGCGATATATCTTTTGTCTTATTCTCTCAGGCAAACTTTATTTAAGTGTTATTTAAATTTGAATTGAATATGTTTTATGCATCAATGTTTCTGAGAATATTTAGGAATAATATGTAAATGATCTTTGTATTTAAATTTCAAACACATTAATTGCATTGCTGATTTCTTATTCACATCTGAAGAATATCTAGTCTATATATGGATTGTTTTTTGCAGTACCCACTGGTCAAAGATCAAATATTTTTTTTGTAAGACATGCAATAGTGTGAGACACGGAAAAAATCTAATCGACTTTTTATCGTAGATAAAATGTAGATTTTTGTTTTTTTTGAAAAGAAACATCCCCCCATCTGAGTAGAGGGTGATTCCGTGGGTGTGCATCGTAACAGACGATTTGGGTTCGGGTGCTGGACCTCTTCCCACTGACCGGAGTCAGTGTTGATTTACATCGGTCAAACGTCCGAACACCTTTGTTTAACTGTCACAGAAATCCCCAAACTCCTCTCTATAGGTTCGGATGTTAAGGGCACTCTCGCTCGGGGAGCTCTCCATTCGTTCACCACCAACATATTGACTAGGTTAGGGTTAAGTCTAGGCAAAACTCTAGGATTTCAGAGTAGGGATGCAAAGATGCAGAAGCCGTAGGCGTTTTAGAAGTAGAGAGAGATTTTCTAGACCCCGAGGGTATTTCGGTAATTTTACCACCCTAGGGGTATTTTGATAATTTTACCAGGCCAGGGGCGTTTTTGCCGATCACCGAGACAATAGTTGATATGACCACTGGTCACGAAGCCTTGTCTTTCATGGACGGGTCGTCGGGTTATAATCAAATCCGCATGGCCATCAAAGACAAAGACCATACGGCTTTCCGATCTCCTAAGGGGATCTTCAACTACAAAAGGATGCCGTTCGGTCTGAAGAATGTCGGCGCAACCTATCAAAGGGCAATGACCAAGATCTTCGACGAGATGCTACGTGACCTTGTTGAATGCTATGTCGATGATCTGGTCGTCAAGACGAAGAAGCGGGAGGATCACTTAGCTGACTTGCGTCAAGTCTTTGAAAGGCTTCGACGATTTCAACTCAAGATGAACCCAATCAAGTGCGCCTTCGGCGTCTCCAGCGGCAAGTTCCTGGGCTTCATCGTCAGGTACCGGGGCATAGAAATTGACCCTGACAAAATCAAGGCCATAAGAGGACTGCCTCCGCCTAAGAACTTGACAGAGCTCAGATCTCTTCAAGGAAGACTCGCCTATATTAGACGGTTCATTTCCAATCTCTCTGGAAGATGCCTACCTTTCGACAAATTGATGAAGAAAGGAGCACCCTTCATATGAGACGAAGACTGTCAGAAGGCCTTCGAGCAAATCAAGGAGTATCTGCTGACTCCTCCTGTCTTAGGGGCACCTATCAGAGGGAAGCCCCTTATCTTATATATTGCTGCCATGGAGGTCTCTTTGGGGGCTCTGCTAGCCCAAGTCAATGACGAGGGCAAAGAGCAGCCGCTGTACTACCTCAGTCGAAAGCTGATCGGACCTGAGCACCGGTACGCCCCCATGGAAAAGGTGTGCCTAGCTCTGGTGTTTGCTGTCAAGAAACTAAGGCATTACCTTCTAGCTCACCGGGTGGAACTCATCTCAAAGTGTGATCCGCTCAAATTTCTGCTCAGCCAGCTTGTCCTCTCTGGTAGGCTCGGTAAATGGGCGCTTATCCTCATGGAATTTGACATCACCTTCGTCCCACGCAAGGCGATCAAGAGACAAGGAATGGCGGAGTTCTTAGCAGCGCACCCCGTGCCAGAAGATTCGCCACTCAACTTCGAGCTACCCGATGAAGAGGTGTTAGTGCCTTCTCAAGAAAATGAGGAGCATTTTGAAAAAGTCCCACCATAGATGGAGTCGGGTGTCCTCACCCTCGACCTCCCACATTGGGAGTTATATTTTGATGGTGCCTCTCGGACAATCAAAAGGGCCGACGGCCTCATAGACTATGTCTATCTCCTTCGTGAAAATTTATGGGAAAACCCCTATCTTCCATAAAATTGCATATATACCTCTCCTCTGGCCTAATGGACAAATAGGTGTTTTCCATGAAATCCTTGTCATTCTTTCGGTTTGGGAGTGTTGTTAGTTCAGTCCAGCACTCGGGTATCACCTCAAACTTAGGTCTAGGGTCTGATAAAATTACCGAAATACTCCTGTGATCTCAAAATGACCTCAGAGCCCTTGGAACCCTCCAGAAACGGCCTCAATGCCTTGGGGAGTCAGGAATCCGATCCTACTTCCATTCCAGTCCAAAAATTTATCTTTCGGGCATGCTTTGTTCAAATCCCTGAAGTCGATGCAGACTCGAACTTGGCCGTTCTTCTTCTTGATAGGGACTATATTGGCGAGCCACACATGGTACATGCAAGGCTCTATGAAGTCTACATTGAGCATCTTCTCAACCTCAGCATTGACCTTCAGCTCTAGCTCGTGGCGCATACGCCTTTGAGCTTGCTTGACTGGCTTGACTGTTGAAAGTATTGCCAGCTCATGTTCAGCCACAGAAGGGTCGAGCCCGGGCATTTCTTTGTAAGTTCAGGCGAAACAATCTCTGAACTCTTCTAGGAGCTGTCGATACGACTGTTTTTCTTTCTCTCTGAGGAGAGCACTTATGAAGGTGGGACGGTGGTCATTTTTGCTTCCGAGATTCATCTCAATCAACTCGGCCTGACCACCGTCTTCAAGCTCTGGTGGAGCTGGTTGGAGGTCGACGAAGTCTCCCTCATCCTCAGTGTTGGCTTCATAGACATCAAATTCTTCGAAGCACTCTTGCTCGTGGCTTGAAGCCGAAGAGCTTGCTTTGTCTTGCCGATGGTTAGCAGGTTGGGCTACCCTTCCCCCTGAGGGGTGGTCGTTGTCGACTCCCGATGAAGGTGATGGTGTCGTAGACACATCACCGGACTCCTTTACAGAGTTATCAATGTTATGCTCAACTTCAGCTTGCCCGTTAGGGAGAGGCAGTAGCCCTATGGCATTGACTGCAAAATGGACCTCGAAGTCCGTCTCCTGGTCATAGCCGAGTCCTCGCGTATCTTTGCGGGAGAAAGGAGGTTGTCCTCGGACCTGCGGAGGGTTCCACAGTTGGTGGAAATATGCCGCTCGCGCGGGGTCCAGAGTTTGCGGGATGTGCTGCTTTTTACACATCTCCTTGATGTACTTAGGCATATCGTCCATCTCCTGGACTGGCTCTGGCGCCACATCGGTGGGAGTATCCCAGTCGAAGTCATCTTCAGGAGGGCACGGCGGGACTAAGTCACCTTTGTAAAAGATGATCGGCTTATTCCCCTTGCTCTTGTTGCGTCTCCTTCTTCGTTGATAGGAGACTGTGAAGGTCTTCAACTGCTCCACCTCATGCTCTTCCCGTTGGGACGAGAGTTGAAGGCACTTAGGCGGTAAGGAGATACTCCCATCTATGACCCGGCTGATGAGGTTGACTTCAAAGTCAACATTCCGCCTTTCTGGTTGAGTCGGCTTGGAGGCGGCACTGAGGCTCAGCCTGTGCAGCTTTACCATATCTTGGTTGACAGTTAAGAGTTGCCCTTCCTCAACTTCATGGTCCACCTTTTGCTTCCCTTTGTCTTTTAAAGACTCGGGGATTGTTAAAGTGGGCTTCCCAAAATATAGTGAAGTATCGGCCAGATGGCACTCATTGGGGTGGAACGGGGCCTGGTCTGCGAAGACCGTATGCTGTTCCCCTTCCTTGGCATATTTAATGCACTGATGCAGAGTTGAAGGAACAACCAAGTTCTCATGAAGCCAGGGTCTTCCAAGTAGCATCTTGTAAGATGTGTCGGAGTTGATGATATAGAATGTCGTTTGGGTGACAAAATCGCCTAAAGCTAGCTTGACCACAACCCGACCAAGCGCCTCCTCGGAACCCTGATTGAATCCCGAGATCTTGACATCGGTCACCTTTTGCAAATAAGGCGCCAAGTATAGAGACTTGAAAGTCTTCAAAGGCATGATGTTGACGACTGCTCCGGCGTCAACCAGGATGCGATTCACGTCATGCCCATTGATCGTCCCCCTCATATATAAGCGATTGTGGCACGGAGAGGATAACAACATGTCTTTGTCCGTGAAGGAGATGTTGGCTGTGAGTGCTTCATATGCCTGAGCTTGCAACTCTGCAACATGGGCTTCATATGCCTCCGGGTCTTGGAGTATCTTGACAAGAGCCTCCCGAAGATCCTTGCTCCAAGCAATGGCCTCCCAGATGGTGACATTTGTTGGGAATCGCTTCATATGATGAATGATTTTGCGGTCCGCCCGAGCACGGGTCTTGTCAAATGGTGGGATGATCTCCGCCAGGGTCTTCGGCGCCTGGCGAGGCTTCTCCCGTTTAGAAGGACGCTCCCCGTCCTGTTGGCCTTCCGCATCTTCCTGGAATAGCGGAGTCAAAGACTCTTCCGGAGGTGGCGAGGGTTCCTCAGACTGGTCTTCATTAGAAGGACTTGCTGGGCTTGTGGTCTCGACCCTGTTGGAGGGGCCGGCTTGCTCTGACGCCTCCTCGCGCACTGGCGACTTGGCTGACTCCACTTCTTCATCAGAGGATGTGATTGTAAAAGGATGCCACCCGACTTAGCTGTTGAGGTGGGGCCTGAACCCTCTGAGGGGCTGTGGATGAAAGGGATTCCCCGAACTTGAGTTTCCGGGACAGGACCCGGCTTTTCCCCTCTAAATATTATGACCCGGTCAAGAGTCAGGGGACCTTCACGTCCACGTCCTTGGCCACGTCCCCGGCCACATCCTCGGCCATTTCTTGTCGAGCGACGCTGATATGTTGCTATAGGAGTCTTGCCTCCAGTACTATCAGCCGTGGGACAATAAATGTTGTCAAGTGGCGGGATCGCCACCATGTTGCAGGAGAGCTCTTGCAGTATTTCTTCGAGCATCTCGACAGTGAGCTCCTCATCCTTGTAGAATAAGGAGAGCTCCTCCGGGATCGGGAAGTCTTCACCTTCTTCAAGACGGTGGGCCATTCCCCGGAGCCATTGCAGAAGGCGGGCCTTGCGCCCAAGCTTGTCCCAGGGAATATATTCGTCTAGAGTGACGACCCTGGTGGGACGAGGGGGAGTGTACTCCTCCAGCTCATTTATGAGCTTTTGAAGTCTTTGTAGAGGAGTTGGCTCTTTAGGAGCCTCCATAGCCGCTGTTTGTTCGGCTTGTTTCTTCAACCTCCTCTTCAAATTCTTCCTGCGATTCTTCTCCTGCTTCTTTTGGCGGGCAGCCTCTTGAGAAGAGAGAGGAGTTTGCTTCGGCGGTGGGACTCGCTTGCCCCCAGAATCCTGCTTTTTGCTCCGGGCTGTCTCCTTAGGGGCCTTACTGCCGCGGCTTTTTCTGGGGACAACCTTGGTCCAAATGGCCTCCTCCGGTTGAGGCTGGAAGGTGGCATTGATTGCCTGAGCAATTATTTCAGGAGGCAACTCCTGGAACTCTGCCAGTCCACTATAGGGCCTCTGGGGGCTTTGTGGTTCCACCGACTTTGCTTGGGCTGGTGGCTTGGCTTGCTTGAGCTGCTGAGGCCTTTCTACAATTGGCAGCTGTGCCAGCTTGATAGAAGCTTTAATTGGGGCCTTCGCGGGCTCAAGAGGTTGAGTCCTCTCCACGACTGATGACCTTGCTGACTTGGCAGGAACTTTGGCTGAAGGCTCTGACGCCTTGGCCTTGCCTTTGTCGTCTGGCCGAGAGTTCTCTCTTATGACGATGCCAGGTTGACTCGACCTGGGACAGACCCTGGGACTCTCTCCCACGGCTTGGCATCCTGGGTTCTGGACCTTAGGCCCTTTATAGGTGGCCTTGCCTTTAGTGAGTAATGGAAATTCATCATTTTTCGTAGGCTCACTTGGTCGGGCTAATCAGGAGAAAGCTTCAGTTTCTCGCCGAGCCTGCTGGAGAGTCTCCCTGGAGGCCTTTGCAAGACGTAACCTTGTCATGGAGTTCCCCTGAGTATCGACAACCCCTCTTTGGATGAGGGCTTCAATGAAGTCCTGAACCTTTGGACATTGCCGAGTGGGGTGAGACACCCTTGCATGATACTTGCAATAGCGGGGGTGACTCTTGGCCGTCTTATTGTAATAAGACGGCGGGTCATGTGTCAGTACCCAGCCATCTTCCAGGAGCTTGTCAAAAATCTTCTCAGTGTCCTCCTTGGGGAAAGAACACTGATGAGATGGTCGCCATCCTGGATACCATAGTGTGGACTTGGGCGATTGGGAACTGGCTCCCTAGGAACTGACTCCCTCCTCCTGTGGCTCGGGGAACTGGAAGGCTGCTGCAGCGTGAATGACATTGACGGAGAAGTGAAGGCTCTCCTGTGCATGCGGCTGGGGTGGGTAGACCAGGAATTCGCCCATATTGACCTTCCCTCGCCTGATTAAGTCTTCGGCGAGGTCCTTGAACGGCTCACAGTTGTGGATAATATGGCCAACAACTTCATGATATGGGCAATAGCCCTGATGAAAAGCAGCACTTGGTGTCTGCTCCATGGGTGACGGGCTTATGAGTTCAGCCCGCTGGCAAGCGAAGAAGATGTTTGGAGTCTTCTCGCAAGGGAAGGAGTATAACTTCTCTGGGAGCTCGACTTGAAGTGGAGCCTCCTCGCCTTCCAGTGAGTCCTCCTCGTCTTCAGATGAATCTGATGACTCTTCAGAGAGCCAACCCCCGAGCGGAGCCCGGCCGGTAGGTGATACACCCGTCTCCCGTATGTGGGCTGGAGCTAACCCCCTGGCAAATGGACCGAAGGGGAAAGTGGCCAACTGCTCATCAATGCTCTGTAGGAACTGCAGCAAACGCCTTTGTTCTAGTTGCAATTGTCGGATTTCTCCTCTGATCTTTCGAATAGTCCTCCGCAGTGCTAAAGATTCTGGGAACGTAGGAGGAGTGGCTCTAGGACCACCATTGGGCTGTCGACTTGAGGGCCCAACTTCGGAGGCATTGGAGCTTGAGGCCATCGCCACCATATGGACCACATTGGCCGACCGATTTGATCGACTCCAAGCATGCGGCTGTGGTGGGTCGACTGCATGGCCCAGCATGTTTACCAAGCCCTTTTGAATGAGCTCGTCTGCTATGTTTTTGAAAACATAGTAATCCCCGATGGTATGACCCAACCTTCGGTGATACACACAATAGGTAGGATCATCCGTTTTATCCACCTCCGCGGGCTTCCGCGGATCCGGCAGGGTGATGAGCTGCTCTTTCATGCATAGATCAAAGAGCATTTTAGTATGCTCTTTCCTGAAGGAATAAGGCGTCTTCATGTTCTCCGCCAACCGAGACGCGCTTGCTTTGTCATCAGACTTCTTGCCCTTTCCTTTGGACTTTCCTTCCCCTTTATCTCCATTTGTCGGGGAGAAGTCAATGGCATTTACCTTCTTGCCGCTAGCCAGACGGTCTTTGGAGGATTTGCCTTTTGTAAAGGCTTGTGTAGGATGATCAGCGAAGAACATCTCAATCTCCGCGACCACCGTGTTGAGCTGGTTGAAGCTTCTGATGTTTGAGCCGAGAAGCTTTTCGCTGACTTCTGTCGAGAGACCCCTACGGCAGATGGTGATCGCATCTTCAGGCGTCGGAGGGTTATCGCAGCGCATGCTGACGTCCCTCCATCGCTTGATGAAGTCCAATGCTGTTTCACCTTTCTTCTGTCGAAGGGAACAAAGCTCTGCTAAGGAGACTTTACATTCGACCATTTGGAAGCGGTCGACAAACTTCTTCTGCATATCAGCCCAATCAGATACTGAGTTGGGCTTCAACCTTGAATACCACTGGAAGGCGGTGCCAGTCAAGGACATGGCGAAATACCGCAGCAAATATGCCTCTTCCAGGGCTAATTCACCCATGGCCGTCATGTAATAGGCCAGGTGTTCATGCGGAGAGCCCTGCCCGTTGAACTTCTGGAGTTTCGGGACCTTCGGGCAATCAGGCGGAAGCTTCTTGAATTGATGGTGGAGGGGATAAGGCACGCTGTATAAATCAACGGTAGCCACTCCCTCCCCATGTTGAGCAAACATCGCCTCTACATTGTGTTCAATCATTTGCTTCTGCGCCATGAGGCTTTCTGCAGCAGGAGTAGCAGATGACCGCGCATTGGCTTCATGCGGCGGGACTTCGAAGTCCACTGCCAGTGGGAGTCTTGCAGCCGTGACAGAGGCATTGGCTGCTGTTGGAATGGGAGAAGGCTGCTGATCCGCTCCAGCCGGTGCCGCCTGAGGTGGGGCAGGAACCTTCTTTTCGCGCAAAAGCGACTGTAGCATGTTCTTGAGCTCCTGGTTCTCCCGTCGAAGCTCTTCCAATGTGGGGGCCCGTGGCTCTTCCCCCTGCTCTTCTTCGTGCCGGGAGTGACTGTCCTCATCAACACTGTGGACGTCTTCCTGGCGCTCTTCTTGCCGTGCCGGCTCGGGTTGAGATGTACCGGCAGCCGGCGCTTGTTGTGTTTGTGCCAGGCCCCGGGACCCGGACCTTGACCTCCTCGAGTATTGAAGAGGCTGATTGAGTTCCCCCGAGGTGCCTTCGGGCTGTTTGTCGCCGGAGGTGACGTAACAGGTGAACACTTTGACGGTGTCATCGGTCACCTGAACCACCCGCTTTTTCTTGGGCGGTTGTCGCTTCGGCTTGGGCGGCCTCCCAAGTCTGTCAAAGACAGACACTCGAGATGTAGATGTTGAGGAGAGCGATCCTCCTCCGTGTACATGGAACTGGCCCACGGGTTGGTCGACCGCACCTTCTTGCCGGCTCCTCGGCGCTTTTGCCCCCGTAGGGGTTGAGATGTAAACCTCGCAGACGTCGAGGCCTCAGTGCTTGGCGGACTCCGCATCCGCTGAAGCTCCGACCTGCGGAAGGGCTCCTCGGCCCTCGCGTGCCTTATAATCCGGGCCTCCTCCTTAGTGACCTAGATCTTCTTCAGATGGAGCTGACGCTCCTCCACTTTGTTGCCCCCTGTCCTTGACCGGGCAACTCGTGGCTTGGGCCGTTGCAGAGGGCCCTGGGTTGCTGCCGGTATGGCAGGCTTCTTCTTCTTCACTCCGTCCTCCCGAACTTGCCGGAGGAGCTCGAAGCGGTTGAAGATAGGAATGGTCGGGACATGATGATCCCGTGGCACGATTGGCTCGCCTCCATCGAGCCGGATGCAGATGTCTCCGACAATTACAGTCTTGCCGGAGCGAGAGACAGCCGCTTCGGGCTTTGTACCCTTGCGGCTATGACGTTGCCCCCGTTGAGCAGGGGCAGCGGTGGTGGTGCCTGCCATAGGCATGACATCATCCTGACGGCGGCGACGTTGCCCCCATTGAGGAGGGGCGGTACCTCTGAGGGTAGCCGCAGTGGAGTTAGGGCCGTGACGGCGACGGCGTTGCCCCCGTTGAGCAGGAGCAGCACCGACAGTAATCTGGTTGACCGAGAAAACTCTGTCGTTTGTTGAGACAAAGGGCCTGACACCCTTGGTCTGTGAAAAGTTGGCCGGACAAAGCCGGCCGGCTGCTGCAATAGAGGGTCTGGCACCCTCAGAAGTTGACTTGTTGGCCGAGCAGACTCGACCAATTGTTGAAGCCGAGGGCCTGACACCCCCGACGGCTGGCTTGTTGACCGGGCGAACCCGGCCAGTTGCTGCAGTAGAGGGCCTGACACCCTCAGCGACTATCTTCTTGACCGGGCGGACCCGGCCAGTTGAAGGGGCCGAGGGCCTGACGCCCCCGACAGTTGTTGCAGGCATGGCTGAACTGGCTTCAGCCACCGGTACCACGCCCAAGAAGAAGGGCGAGCCGACAACAGGTGGGAAGTCGCCGAAGACCAGTGGGGTTGCCAGGAATCCGAGCCTGGCGTGATTGGCGACGATCTCGGGGCCGTAGGTAACGGCAGCCATCGCTGTTGGTGGTGTTGGTGGTGGTGGTGGTGCGTAGCAAGAAAGGAGTGGCGTGCAGATGCACAAAGAACTCTCAAATGAACAGAGAGATGTGCCCTCCTCTTCCCGTCATGTAAAAGGAAGAGGAGGGAAATCAGAACCTTGTAAAAGGTTTGGAGGCTTTCTTTGACAGAAAGAAGAAAGGCGGGAAAGGTCCCACCGAGCGTGTCAGTCTGTGAGACACGGAAAAAATCTAATCGATTTTTTATCGTAGATAAAATGTAGATTTTTGTTCTTTTTGAAAAGAAACATCCCCCCCCCCCCCATCTGAGTAGAGGGTGATTCCGTGGGTGCGCATCGTAACAAACGATTTGGGTTCGGGTGATGGACCTCTCCCCACTGACCGGAGTCAGTGTTGATTTACATCGGTCTAACGTCCGAACATCTTTGTTTAACTGTTAAAGAAATCCCCAAACTCCTCTCTATAGGTTCGGATGTTAAGGGCACTCTCGCTCGGGGAGCTCTCCATTCGTTCACCACCAACATATTGACTAAGTTAGGGTTAAGTCTGGGCAAAACCTTAGGATTTCAGAGTAGGGATGTAAAGATGCAGAAGCCGTAGGCGTTTTAGAAGTAGAGAGAGATTTTCTGGACTCCGAGGGTTTTTCGGTAATTTTACCACCCTATGGGTATTTTGGTAATTTTACCAGGCCAGGGTCGTTTCTGAAATTTCTAGACTGGAATGGAAGTAGGATCGGATTCCTGACTCCCCAGGCATTGAGGCCGTTTCTGGAGGGTTCCAAGGGCTCTGAGGTCATTTTGAGGTCACAAGGGTATTTCGGTAATTTTATCAGACCCTAGACCTAAGTTTGAGGTGATACTCGAGTGCTGGACTGAACTAACAACACTCCCAGACCGAAAGATCGACAAGGATTTCATGGAAAACATCTATTTGTCCATTAGGCCAGAGGAGAGGTATATATGCAATTTTATGGAAGGTAGGGGTTTTCCCATAAATTTTCACGAAGGAGATAGACAGAGCATGCTGAGTGCTTTTATAATTCCAATGAGTATAAGGGTTGTTGGCGAGTTGTCGACTGTACAAAAGTTGGCGTTGGAGCGGGAGATAGGGGCGTAGCCCCAATTACAAAAGTTGCAGGGTATAACTGCAAATTACAGGACTTGGGTCTTTTGCGGTCCCGGGGAGGACATTTTCGTAATTCCGCCATTATAAGGACAGAACTACGTGACTTAGTCGTCCCGGGACGTAAAGACTTACAAACAAAACCCGCCGAGGGGCATAATTACAACCACGGCCCACTGAGGGGTATAAGTGTAAATATACCCCGTAGGGACATAACAAGACTCGGGACTTACCCCACGCGGGTCAAAACAAACGAACAAACTCCAAACGCTGGATGCTCCGAGTGCGAGAAGTGCTCCGTACGTACATTGCCTCTGTATGTGTAGATTGTTTGTAGATCGTTCTCCACTTGGACCCTTGGGGGTCTATTTATAGAAGGCGGGAGGGCCCAGAGGGGTGAGAAAAAAATCTAGATAGAAAATACTTTGATTGTAGAATTCTCCCGTTTTGTTTATATCTAGAGTTAGAATTATTTTTTTCTTATCTTTTGTGATTTGTTCTTATTGAAATCCAATTTTTAGTATTAAAATAAATAGTTTATTTCATCTATTCTATGACCGGAACAATGGGGGATACACGTTATGCCGCGAGTAAAGATTTTTGTGGGACACGAGGCCTATTTGATTCCAAACCAAAACGGAGTCGTGCAAAGGTTTCCTCGGGCCGGACGGAGATTGGCCCTCGAGTGCAAAGGTAGAAGGGAGCTCGATTCTGTCAAGGTGGGGTGGCAAAAAGCCATTTTGACCCCTCTGGCCACCAAAAAGGGCTAAATGACCCCGCCGAGGGGGTCAAAATCCCTCCTTTTTTTTGAACACCGGAGAGAGAGAGGGGGGGTCGCGCGACCCCGGAGGTTCCTGGCGGGGTCGCGCGGCCCCGCTGGGCAGCGGGGTCGCGCGACCCTGCCAGTCCACAGCGGGGTCGCGCGACCCCCGCCGACCTCGGCGGGGTGGCCGCGGCCCCCCTTTCGCGTCCGTGAGGGGTCGTTTGACCCTCGGGCATGCGTTTTGGTCCATCTTCGCGCCGTTTTGCTCCATTTCTATCAATCTGAGTTGAGAAGAAGCCGTGGTGGCGCTGCGTGGGGCGGAATCTTCGCGCCCGTCCGTGTCGTGTGATACACTTGCTCGGCCGCTTTGATAGGCGTGCATACATGTCTTCCTCTTAACTTCCATTGCCGCGGTGTCACTTGTGATAATATGATCGGGCCGATAGACCCTAAATCACGGAGGTACTCCGCGGTCCGACGACATCGGCGCTACACTGTATCTTTTCCGTCGGTTGTTTCGGAATGAAATTCTCGAAGTATTTCGAGAAAATTACGGGTGCAACAAATAGGTATGGTACGGACTACCTGTTTTTATTTTTGTATGAGATCTGCTGACAGCTTTTATGGCGATAAGCATATATGGTTTGGAGTATGTGGCATGCACTCTAAACGATTCAATTAGGGCTATAAAATGTAACCTTCTCCATTCTCCTATTCAGTTTAGAACTAATGTGTTTTTATGAGATTGGAAATGCATGTGTGTCAAGCTATTAGTCGTGTTGTAAAGCTAAAGAATGCAAATGCGAGAACGAGCTCACTAGAGAAGAACAAGTTGGAGTTCAGACACAATGGCTAGAATCCTCTCTCAGGAAGTTGAAAGTTAGAGAGAAGGTTGTACCAGCATGAAGATGTGTCTAATGGAAAGCTTCATCAGAGAGCTCTATAAATAGAAGTTTCTTACGTAGAGAAAGAACCAAGTGACTATAGTGAACCTGAGCATTCAATCGAAGTGCCTGTGAGCTTCCCAAGCAACCACCACTTCAATCACTTCATTGAAGAACTTCATCTTCAGGGAGTCAGAGCATTCAAGAGAACATTGAATTCTGCTGAGTCCACTGCGATCTAAGAGCTTCCATGCACTTACTATACTCTGATTCATTGTTGTGTCTTTCTATGTTTACTTTTCTCTACATTCTTTCCATTGAAGGCATCGTTTATTGTGGAACATTCTTATGCCTTTGTGTTGTTTACCTGAGGGCAGTTAAGGATCTGAGGATCCTTGGTGTAAGGGCTGCTTGAGGGCAGCACCTTGGTGTACTGGGCACCTGAGCAAAAACCAGTGTGTGTTTTACCTAAGAGTAGACGGTGTTGGTCATTTGGCCACTTGATCAACAGCTAGCTAGTGTACTTCTCGTGAGAAGTAGTAAATCCCAAGTGGTGCTTGGGTATGATGTAGGCCACAGAGTGACAGAATTAATATAAAATCATTTGTGCACTGTCATTTGGTTCATATCATCTCATTCCCCTCTCTGCATGATTTAATTTCTTCATTCATTTAAGTTTAATTGTTTAATTGGCACTCCCATTCACATCTCTCTGGGAGCTGCATAGCTACTAACAGTCCTCATCAGATTTTGAAACTTACAAACTGGCCTTACCAGTTGATGCCAAGATACATTATACTTTTCATGTCAATATCCTCACAAGCTTCTTGACAAAGGTTGATTAAGCATCATAATCAGTCAGTTCCACACCTTTTAATTCGGTGGTAGAATTACCCTGCTGAAGATGCCACTTGGATTGATTATGCAGACTTCATCTCTGCTTATCTGCAATTCAACCTTGAGGACAAGGATCCTTCTCAGGGGAAGGTATTTGTTAGCGATGTGGAAGTTAGTGAGGTTGCTTTGTTCTTATATCGACAACTCTTTCTTGTTTGTTTCTCCTGCCCAGCTGAGCTGGAACAGTTAACATGTAACCAGAGGTGGTTAGGAGATTTAACCCTTGCTGGATTTGGTTATTTGGTGATCTCTATAAATACCCAGGTCTTGGAACCAGAAAATCTTAAAAAGTTGTATGCAAATTTCCCCATTTCTGTTATCTGTTTTCCTATCTTCTCCCTTCTCTGTTCTTCTGACACTCTTCTTCAGCTTTCTCATCTTCTCTAATGGCGGTCACCTGTTCTCAGAATGGAACTGGGAATGCTGCCTCCCTCCTCTTCCTTTGAGCACAACCATGAACCTAACAGTAAAAATCTTGACTTTTTGTTTTTTTTAAGGATTGAGCTTGTTTGTGATTAGGCGTTCTGCTTCTGCATCATATTCCTATGCATTTTGCTTAGTGCCGGTCAATTTGTTTCGGAATTTTATGATTAGCAGGCGTCGAATGCCATGCACTAAAGCAGCTTACCTATGATGTGTTTTTATGTGACTATGTTATTTCTGGTGTTAACCTCAGTGGATTGCCATGGGAGTTAAAATTTCATGAGAACTAGGCAGCTGGAGAGCAGTGCATTAGTACAGAAGGCCTGCCCAGCTGCAACGCTGATTTGTAACTTAATTTTGAAAAGTAGAGTTTGTAGATATATTTTCCCCTTTGCTTATCTGGACAACGTGTTTAGACTTTTTGCTGGTCTCTTTACTCCTAAAGTTATCATTATCAGGCATAATTTTACAATCTGTATCTTATATTCACAAAAAATTGGGGATACTACATTTCATTATATGAATGACTTATTTGTGATTGTAGGTCGAGGCTTTTGTGAGCCACAGTGGCTCTGCCTTGCTGCGGTAGGTGATTTGACTCTGAAACCAGATGATTATACTGCAGAGCGAAGCTCATCTGTGGACAAGACAGATGTGGACTGCCGTGAAGGAGATGACAGTATTGAAGATAGAAAAGTTGATCTAGAAAAAGTAAACGATGAAAAAATGGTCCGAGTTTGTGACAAATTAATTGAAGTCTTCATGGTTGACAAGCCGAGGACTATTGATTGGAGGAGGTTACTGGCTTTCAGCAAAGAATGGAGCAATATACGGCCACATTTCTTTAGTCGTTGTCAAGAAAGAGCTGATGCTGAGGAAGACCCTGGGATGAAGCACAAGCTCCACCGCCTTGGAAGGAAGCTGAAGGAGGTAACATAAAATTTTCTTCTTGTGGCCTACTGGTGTTTGAACTTGAATATTAAGGTCTTCCATATTCCACTTTGTGCATGGGTAATGGTGAATCTTGTGATTTAAATTGTAACTTCTTTGTCAAACCATATGTATTTCTGCAGTTTAGCTAAATCATCAGATTGTGAATGGTAGTTTCTTGATTCCCGGCTTGAGGAATGGAGGTGTAATGCTGCCATTCTTCGGCTGTTAACTTGTTTTGTTGCTTATTAAGGATTTGTATTGGCTTAGATTGATGAAGATGTGCAGAGGCATAATGAACTTCTTGAAGTAATTAAGGCAGTACCTTCCGAGATCAGTGGAATAGTGGCTAGGCGACGTAAAGACTTCACAAAGGAATTCTTTATGCATCTTCATGCTATTGCTGAATCTTATTATGAAAAACCTGCAGAACAAAATGGTAAGTCTGTAGCATATCGTCATGTTATCACCAATATTATGTTGCAACTACAACTGTAATTATAAACAAGTTGTCTTCTAATCAGTGAATTGTGTACATTATCCCTACTATGAGCTCTTCTGTCATTTTCTTTATCAAATATTTTCTGATTGTACCAATTGCACGTGGCTGTTGTGGCATTACTTCTTGCAAGTGGCTGATATTGTACCCACTTTTTTGTGAGTATAGGGTATCATTTTTGTTCCTGTCTGTAGTATGACCTGTTGTGGGGTGTAGAATACTTCCCCCCCTAACTCCTATCTGTAGTTCAAGGCTACACAAAATTTCCCTGACACTCTTTCTAGTCTGTCTGAGATAATGCATGGTTTAGTTGTTTTGAGGTTTGCAATTTAGACAAAAGAAGTAGAATTGTGGCTCAAGATTTCTATTACCAGTCAGACAGACGGGGATTAAGTAAGTTTTACATGAGCTGGCATTCATTAAAGTTTGAGATTGAAGAAAAATATGACATTATCAAACAAGCCTGGATAAACATGATTCAGATTTGTTAGAGGTCATGCTCTCTTCGGAGAACTACATAAAACTCCTTATCAGTAAATGAACACATGAAAGGATAAGGTCCATCACAAGTGGCCATATCTTGATTTCTTTTACCCACTGATTTTAACATCTGGATCCAGAGTTATCCCATGAAATAGAACAATCACATTCCACTTATAAAATATAGAAGTCACATTCCAATTTTCCCGATCCAAGCCTAGCAAATTTTCTTTGTAACTTTGTAAGGCTTCACCTTATTGTTCTCTGTAGATTCATATCATGATAATTTAGGGTAGCGTCCACTTCGTAATATATTGCAAAGCAGTCATCATTAAAATGGCGTCCTTTGCTTTTTCTGGAATTAGCATGTTTTTTTTTACTTTCTCTTTTCCTTATCCATTGTCATCCAATAACTCCATTTTGACAGCTCTTTCTTCTTACTTTCTATTATGCCATTCAATAACTGCATTTCAACAGCTCAAAACATGGGCACGGTACATTGGAACTATCTTGCATCATAAGATTATTCATAAATGCACGTCTCTGAACAGCTGTGCTACTGACCTATGCAATTGATATAGGAAATTAATGTAATCATTCACGTGTTGCCTGCATTTATCTTTGTTCTAGTGATGAAAGACACTCTCAATCCCAGGCTATTGTGCGATGTTTAGGAGGGATGGTTCTATGAAGCTGGAGCTGATAAAGGGAGTAGATAGTGAGAAATGGCTAGAAACCATCTTAACCAGTACCATCAGAGAGGACGAGTGGACATGGAGGTGGGGAAGGAGGGTACCTTCTCTGTCCATTCAGCCTACTCCTTTATCTTTGACGGAGGGGTCCACCATGGCCTCGCCCCGTAGCTTTGGCGGCCTAGGAGCTCGTTGAAGGTGAAGATTCTCATCTGGAGGATCTCCCATGGGAGATTGTGCATGCGGGACAGATTGTTACCTTTCTTCAATGGCATCTCTCCAACTTCTTGTTTGTGTGGAGAGGAGGACTAGACCTTGGACCACCTGTTCGTAGGCTGCACTTACTCTCAGGGAGTTTGGGAGGAGCTAGTAAGGACACAGTGCGCTATTTGGTGGGGACACCGGGCCCACTACCGGACCCACTACTCGGAGCCGATGCCGCACCACCCCAACCCCACCGAGTTTATGGCTCGGAGACTCGGCTTCTTGAAGACTCGACGTCCTGAGTACGTATTTTATGTGTATTGCGTATGTACTTTTATTTGTGTGTATTTTATTGTGGTGATATTTGTATTATTAAAACCACATAGTCAAAGTATTTTATTTTATTTAGTCAAAGTCAAAATTGGTTGTTGGCTTTTGTTTTATTAGGCTAGGACATGGAAGTCATTAGTTGAAATGTTTAGGGGTATGATTGTCCTAGTGGGATTTGGTCTTTCCTATATAAAGGGGGTTAATGCGTTGGTTTTCATATGATAGAAAGATTGAAAGCACGTATGTGTTTCCTCCCCTTTTGCTTTTCCTTCCCTCTTAGCTCTATTGTGAGGTTTGAGTGTCGCCCGGTGAGAGACCGTCCAGTGTGGGGCCGAGCTGCGCGAGGCAGTGGTTATCCCGTCCTGTTCGTCCCCTTGGAGTTGCCGTCGATCCTTCCTCCGACGCCGCCGCGTCAAATTTGGTATCAGAGCCCAACAACGGCGTCTCAGTCAACCCCGACGTCTCTGTCGTCTCCCCTCCTTTCTTTCGGTTGCCAGAAGTGAAAAGAAAAGAAAAGAAAAGAGCAGCTGAGTTCCATCTCTCGGTTGAGAGAGAGAAGAAAAAAAAAGGGGATTCGCAAGGGCTGGGCATCGTCGCCTGTGCCCATATTCAAAAAAATATTTGGCCGCAACGGCCAGCTTCCCCCACCGCGCCCCCGCGTGCCACTACTAGCGCCCGCGCCTGCAGCCGCCCACGGCCGCCTCCGCCAGCGGCTGCCGTGCCTGCCGCGTGCCACGCCCGCCCGCGCCCGCGCGCCCTGCAGCGCCCGCCCGTGCCCACGGGAGCGAGAGCCAGCCCGCTCGCCCCGTCGCCCGCGCGAGCCCCGCCCGTCGCTGCGCCTGCGTGGCCTCCCGCCCGGCCGCGCCCGCCCGCCCGCCCAACGTTCGGGCGCCTGCCCCACGCCCCCGTGCGCGTCGCCCGCCTGCGCCCGCGCCCGCAGCCCGCCCGCACCCGCCTGCCGCCCGACCATCCGCGCCCGCAGCCCACCCGCACGCGCCTGCGTTGGCCCCCAAACCGCGTGCCGCCCTCGCCAACTGGCCCGCCAGCCCAGGTTGACTGCTAACCCTGCCAACCTTTGTTGACCCAGTGCCAGCCGCGTGAGACTAAGTGGAGAGGTTTGAAAAAAAAAGAAAAAGAAAAAGAAAAGAGAAAAAAAAGTCAAAAAAAGGAGGTTGAAAATTTGTTGGCATATATATATATATATATATATATATATATCTATTATATATATAATAACAGGGATATATATTTAATAGTTATATTTTATATATATATACCCTTTGATTAAACTATTGGTTGTGGCACCCGAGTCCACAACGACGGCCCGGTCGGCGCCATGGTCGCCCCATCCCGACAGACAATCCGTAATTTACGGAGTGTGAGTGTCCGAAAGTCTCCCTGCGCGGAGAAAGTCTGAAATAATTTGTTCCCCTGCGCGGGAAAATTTTAAATTACGCAGTTTTGTAATAATTGCACCCTCCCTATGTGGAGTGATTTTTTTTGTAACCTTCAAGCTTCGTCCACGCCGTGCGGGCACGCACGTCCCTGCTCGCCTTCATCTCCGGTCGGAACTAGACTTTTCAGTCCAGCTAGGTACGTGCTCTTATAAACTTGCTCATTTAGTATCCTTATCAGTTGCCGCGCGACTAAGTGAGAGAGAGCCCTATCTATGCAGCCTGTCTCCTGAGTGCATCGCTGTGGACGGAGAGAGAGAGCTTGTATGATCCCATCCTTAAGCCCTAGAACTGTCGCATTAGGGCACCATAATTGTCAGGAGGTAGCTCCACAACTACTTCGCCTACGGGCGAGCAACTCTCCCTGACCGGTCCCTTCGCAAAAGGAATTGACCCTTTGCATATTAGCTAACAAATTGGGTCTACACCTTGTTAATTTTCGGTCCCAGTATTACATCACTTAGGTCCAAGCCGTGCATGTCACGTTGGTCTAGGAATTCATCAGGCCGTCTAGAGCGCACTTCAACGCTACAATCACCCATGGATCAGGATAGCATGGATGCCATGCTAGCCCAGCTCGAACAACATCTTATAGCTCAAATTGAAAGATCTATAGGCCAATTGCGAGCGGAGCTAGGTGAGAGGATCCGAGCCTTAGAGGATCACATGAAGAAAGAGGAAGGGAGGTTGAATGGTCGCGGAGATCCCGTAGCCAACCCTAGGGAAGAGAGAGACCAAGCCCGTCAGAATCAGGCTCCACAAGGTAGAGAGCAAGAGGATCGTGCGCCTCGAGGGAGAGACCACGACGATGAGAAGATCATCTTACGGAACGTCAAAATAGATGCTCCCAGTTTTGATGGGTCCCTAAATCCCTCCACATATCTTGATTGGGAGACCAGGATGGACCAATATTTTGATTGGCATCGCCGCATGACCCCTGCTACAAGGGTGAGGTTTGCCAAAATGAAGCTCCTAGGTCAAGCCAAGACCTACTGGTGCAACGTCGAGAATCTCCTGCAAGGAGACGAGAGGAGCCCATAAACACGTGGGAAGAAATGAAGGAGAAACTAAGAGAGAAGTATCTGCTACCCTCCTACCATCAGCGTCTTTTAGATCAATGACAGAAACTCACCCAAGATGGAAAGTCCGTGGACGAGTACATCGTCAAATTTGATTAATTCTTCCTTCGGAGTCGAGTCGTGGAGGATGCCTCTGTCACCCTCTCGCGATTTAGAGCATACAGCGGGAGCTGTTTCTACGAGAGGTTAACACCCTCGAGCACGCCTACCAGGTTGCTCGAGATGTCGAGCGGTTTCAAAGGGTGGTCCCACTTCGGGTCCCCACCTACCGCCAACCTGAATCCTGAAACCCCATGGTCCGCTACTCTGAGAGGCCTGGCCCCTCCACTTCCTATGTCCCTACTGCTACCCCACTCCGGGCCGTTGACCCTACTGTTCCTTTCATAAGGAACCCCTTACCTGCACCCGTTGCTGTGCCCAGGCTGGAGTACACTCCGCCAACTGATAGGAGAGATGGCAAGGGAAAGGGAGTCATCCCTAGCACCTCCCAACCAGTCCCTGTCTCGGGAATTCGCTGCTTTAGGTGCTATAACCTAGGGCATATTGCCACCAATTGCCCCACCCGAGCCTTGGTCATCATCGACCCCCAGCCTATGGAGCCTCCACCTCAGGAAGAAGAAACCATTGAGAGGTATGAGGCCGATCCTGACCTCATCGCTCAGTTTGAGGAAATAGACGCATGATTTGATGGCACACATGTCGAGTACATGCAAGTTGGCGATATTGCCGAGAGTTCTAGCCATGGATGATTGGGTGTAGTTCGCTGCATCCTAACACACCCCCGGGAGGACGACTGGCGTCGAACCTCCATCTTCTAAACCTACATCATGGTGAAGTCTCAACCCTGCAAGGTGATCTTTGACAACGGGAGCTGTATCAATGTAGTCTCTTCAGACTTTGTCTCCCGTCTAGGTCTACCTACCCACCCTCATCCTAGGCCATACAACTTGGCTTGGGTTGACGACACTTCTATCCCAGTCACCACTACATGTGTCATTCCCATCCAATTTCAGTCCTACCAAGGACAGATCTTATGCGATGTAGTGTCTATGAAGGTCGGTAGCATCATCCTAGGACGACCGTAGATCTATGATGTAGACCTTACTACATTTGGTCGATCCAACCAGTGTTCCTTCTCTCACAATGGGAAGAAGATTCAGTTGTACCCGACACCCCCAAAGGTGATCCCGGGAAAGAGCTCCATCTCCACCCCCACTGGAACCCCCAAGGTTCAGGAGAGTCCTCGAACCCCCAACGAAGGGAAACTTCTCATTCCCCCTTCTCCTGTCTCTATCACCCCCATCCCTAAGGCCCCTAAGGTTGGTCACGACCTAGTTAGGCGCCTTAACTTCATAAGTGTCCGAGAGCTAAACAGAGAGGTTGATGAGGGTGCCCCTGTCTGGGCTGTTGTCGTCACCATCACACCTGAGGAGTCCCAAATCTCAGTCCCACCTGAAGTCCAAGCAATCCTGCAGGACTTCCAAGATATCTTCCCCGAGGACTTTCCCTCTAGACCCCCTCCCATGCGTGATGTGCAACACGCCATTGACCTTGTCTCCGGGTCCACCCTACCCAACCTTCCCCATTACCGATTGAACCCCAAGGAGCATGCTGAGCTCCAAAGAATTGTCGAGGACCTTATTCAAAAGGGTTTCCTCAGAGTGAGCATGAGCCCCTGTGCTGTTCCCTGTCCTGCTCACACCCAAGAAAGATGGCACCTGGCGGATGTGTGTTGACAGCCTCGCCATCAACAAAATCACTGTCAAGTATAGATTTTCAATTCCCCGTCTTGATGACATGCTTGACATGATGAGTGGAGCCGCCATCTTTTCAAAGATTGACTTGAAAAGTGGCTACCACCAGGTCCGAATCCGATCAGGGGATGAGTGGAAGACAACCTTCAAAATAGAAAAAGGTCTGTATGAATGGCTCGTCATGCCATTTGGGCTATCCAATGCTCCCAGCACTTTTATGAGGCTTATGATAGAAGTCCTTCGCCCTCTCATTGGTCGCTTTGTTGTCGTCTACTTTGACGACATTCTCATCTATAGCCACAACCCTCAGGACCACATCCGGCATTTGAGGGAAGTCTACGAGACTTTGAGGAGAGAAACCCTGTATGCTAATCTTAAGAAGTGTGAATTCATGACAGACCGGGTCACTTTCCTCGGCTTTGTGGTTTCGAGTCATAGAGTGTCTGTGGACCAATCTAAGGTCCAAGCCTTAGTCGACTGGTCTGAGCCCCAGAACGTCCATGATCGCAGTTTCCATGGGTTAGCCACTTTCTACAGACGCTTCATAAAGAGTTTTAACATTATTATGGCACCCATTACGGATTGCATCTGTAAGGGGAATTTTGAGTGGACCAAAGTCGCCTTCTAGGCTTTCTCTGTCATAAAGGAGCTCATGACCAAAGCCCCTATCCTCCGCCTGTCAGACTTTTCCAAAGTCTTTGAGATATCCTGTGATGCCTCTGGCGTAGGTATAGGAGGAGTGCTTAGTCAGGAAAGCCACCCTGTGGCTTATTTCAGTGAGAAGCTTTCTGATGCAAAGCTTCGTTACTCCACCTATGATAAGGAGTTTTATGCCGTGGTCTAAGCCCTCAAACACTGGAGACACTATCTCTTACCACAAGAGTTTGTCTTATACTTAGACCACGAGGCTCTGAAATTCCTTAGCTCTCAGAAGGGCTTAAACCCAAGGCATGGTCGGTGGATAGAATTTCTCCAGTCTTTCACATTTGTCCTAAAACATAAGGCTGGAAAAGAGAATAAGGTGGTCGACGCCTTGAGTCGAAAGGTCTCCCTTCTTTCCACTGTTCGGGTAGAGGTCACTGGATTCGACCGCATGAAGGAACTCTATGGAGAGTGTCCAGATTTTGGTCCTGTCTATTCTGCCCTGTCCGCTGGAACCTCGACAGCATTTGCTGACTATCTACTCCAAAATAGTTTTCTTTTTCGAGGACAACAACTCTGTGTCCCGAGGAGTTCTGTATGGGACTTCCTGATTTGGGAAATGCAGGCTAGAGGTCTTGCTGATCACTTTGGACGAAACAAGACCATCCATTCTGTGGAGGAGCATTTCTATTGGCCTGGTCTGAAGAAAGATGTGGCCAAAATCGTAGCCCAGTGTAGGACATGCACAATGGTCAAACATGTCAAACAAAACACTGGTCTCTACACTCTTCTCCCCATTCCTGATAGACCATGGGTTGATGTGAGCATGGATTTCATCCTTGGATTACCCTGCACTGCTCACAAACATGACTCCATCTTCGTGGTAGTTGATCGGTTCTCTAAGATGGCCCACTTCCTTGCATGTTCCAAAACGTCTGATGCATGAAGTCGTGCGTCTGCATGGTCTCCCCCAAACCATAGTGTCTGACCGAGATGTCCGGTTCACTAGTTAGTTTTGGAAGACACTTTGGCTCCTAGTTGGCACTAAGCTCAAATTTTTCACTGCCTATCCCCCCCAAACTGATGGGCAAACAGAGGTCGTCAATAGGAGTTTAGGGAATCTACTGAGGTGTCTTGTAGGGATCATTCTGGCACTTGAGATCTTCTCTTGTCCAGAGCTGAATTTACATACAATAGCTCTGTCCATAGGTCCATAGGTATGAGTCCATTTGAGGTCGTGCATGGATACAAACCTAGGAAACCTGTGGATCTCATTCCCCTTCCCCTCGAGTCTAGAACATCCAAGTCAGCTGAGGAATTTGTACAGCATGTCAAAAGTCTGCATGAGTCAATTAGCAAGCAAATAAACCTCAGTAATGAGACCTATAAACGATTGGCTGATTCGCATAGGCGTCACCATGAATTTCAAGAATGTGACATGGTTATGGTACAGGTTTGACCCGAACGACTCCCCTCGGGAGCCGTTAAAAAGTTACAAGCCCGTAGTGATGGTCTCTTCCCAATACTGCGGAAGATTGGCTCCAATACTTATGTTGTGGACTTACCTCCTGAATATGGGATTAGCTCTATTTTTAATGTGGCAGACCTAGTGGCCTACAAGGAACCCACAACGATTCCTAGTGACCCTTTCGAGCCTTCTCCTCCCATTGAGAGTGAGCTCACCCCTGTGCGTCCCACAGCGTCGAGAGCACCGCACGAGCAAATTGAGAGGATACTGGATGAGCAGGTGACAGTTACACGGAGTCGGGTGTACCAGCGCTACCTTGTCCGCTGGTGGACCGCCCACCATCTGATGATTCCTAGATCAGTCGGGAAGATCTCCAGCGCCTCGATTCAGGTCTGCTGGAGCACTACTAGAGCGGTGTCCCACCTTACTCGACGGAGTCGAGTTCCAGCTGTCCCGGGAGAGTTGGTGGGGACATCGGGCCCACTACCGGACCCACTACTCTGAGTCGACGCCGCACCGCCCCGACCCCACCGAGCTTATGACTCAGAGACTCGACTTCCTGAAGACTCGGCGTCCTGAGTACGTATTTTGTGTGTATTGCGTATGTATTTTTATTTGTGTGTATTTTACTGTGGTGATATTTGTATTATTAAAACCATCTAGTCAAAGTATTTTATTTTATTTAGTCAAAGTCAAAATTAGTTGTTGGCTTTTATTTTATTAGGCTAGGACATGGAAGTCATTAGTTGAAATGTTTAGGAGTATGATTGTCCTAGTCGGATTTGACCTTTCCTATATAAAGGGGGCTAATGTGTTGGTTTTCATATGATAGAAAGATTGAAAGATTGAAAGATTGAAAGCACGTATGTGTTTTCTCCCCTTTTGCTTTTCCTTCCCTCTTAGCTCCATTGTGAGGTTTAAGTGTCGTCCGGTGAGAGACCGTCCGGTGTGAGGAAGAGCTGCGCGAGGCAATGGTTATCCCGTCCTGTTCGTCCCCTCGGAGTTGTCGTCGATCCTTCCTCCGACGCCGCCGCGTCACTATTGGCCACCACAGGGAGGTGCTTCACCTTATAGGGACTTGGAGCAGTTGTTGGAACCTCAGATGAGATAGAGTTATCTGGTGGATGATTCTCCATGTTATCTTGTGGTCTTTGTGGGGAGAGTGGAATAACAGGACCTTCAAAAGAGAAGCTAAGGCAGGGGAGACTGTGGTTTTGTTTATTTGTGACAAGGTGAGAGAATGGACAGATCTCCTTTGTAATGTAAATTCCCATAACTCGTCCCTTTTTACTTTGTTGGGGTGTTAGAGGGGGCTACACTAGTTTGGTGCTCGTGCATGTACACGTTTTGGAGCTCTACTATACTCGCACATCCCTTTTCTTTTAATACAATGGTGGTACCACTCACTTTCAAAACAAAAAACAAAACATCTTAACCAGTACTAAAGATGCAGTGGAACAATTAGCTGTACAGGTTTGTTTGCTAGGAATGAGCATGCCAACAATCATGGGGATGGGAGGAGAAAATGATGCTTATGATAGTCCTGCGCCTAGGCAAGGCCAGTATTAGCATCACTGGATTGTGGGGTGGATGGAAGAACGGCAATATCATTAGCTTTGTTGTAACATGAAGCAGAGAATAAGAAAATCTCACTAACTCTAGGGCAATAACCTGAAAATATCTCCCAAATACAAGTGTAACTAGGACTAGGACATCAATACCAGAGATCGACACATGTCTATACAATATTATGTCTAAGAGTCCCCTCAAACTTATAGTGGATGAACCAAGAGTTTGTAGCAATTCCTTGAAGCATATTCCTTGAAGCATAGTGTCATTTGAGACATGGAGAAGAGGTTAGCGAGTGTGTCAAAGAGGTGATGTAGATAGATGAGGAAGTATTGGTGGTTAATCTTGAGATGTTTCTACTGCTCTGTGGAGCCCATTATTTTTCTCGAAGTAATTGAGATAAATAAAAGTTAAATTATTCTGGTAACAGTCGATAAATAGCACAAAGCTAGCACCATCACTCCAGCGGACCGTTCATAAACCCCGGGAGCCCCTGTCGGATGTCCCGTCATTTTCTCGAATTAATCTAGATAAATAAAATTAATTTAGTCCGATGACCATCGAAAAATGGCACAAAGCCAACGCCGTCATGATCTCGGACTAATCGCAAGTCTCGGGGACTCCCGCCGGATGTCCTACATTAAAGGAAGAAACATCGCAGCAAAGCAGCAAAGAAATGAGCAAATGAAGTGCTCCGTTGCACCTACGGAATGTCTGGCGCGTGCCGGTAAGTCGTCCCGGCAAGACGAAACCTCCCTCCCTTGATAAACGATGCGGAAGGAGCAAGAAGATCAAGCACAAGAACACACAGGAGAAGTCATTTTCTCTCCTCCAAATGGCAAAGCACCAAACCCAAGGAGAAATAAAAAATGAGGGGCCTTTTATAGGGGCCACCCCCCTCTCTCACCTAGCCTAATGAGACCGGGTAGGTCCCTCGAGGGACCTACCCAGTCTGGATAGCCCTTGGGGCCTACTTGGGGCCGGTGGCCCCCCACGGGCTTGACTAGTCCCGGATAGGTCCTCCCAAGGACCTCTTCAGTTCCACCCAACGCCTATAAATACCCCCCATGGTCCTCACTGGGAGACACATCCCAAGGGAAACACTACGAGGAGCAACTTAAGGAGCGCTTGGAGACTTGTGTTTTGTGTTTTGTGAAGACCCACGTAAGGGTATGTTGTATAAACATCCTTGGGTTTATTCTTATCTCCCTAGGG
The DNA here is from genome assembly GCA_022559845.1 of Amorphophallus konjac. Classification (NCBI taxonomy): domain Eukaryota; kingdom Viridiplantae; phylum Streptophyta; class Magnoliopsida; order Alismatales; family Araceae; genus Amorphophallus; species Amorphophallus konjac. The sequence goes on along the minus strand of CM040121.1, from coordinate 551,316,830 downwards.
GGCTTATTATGTAACTTTCTATGTGATTTTGTGGGGGAGAATCACGTAATTTTCTGAATTAATCAGAAATTACGAAAATACCCTCCATAAATTACAAGAAAACTTCCGCAATGTCTTGTAATTGCAGAAATTGTATATACGTCTCACATTTTTGTGAAAAAGTCCTGTAAAGTCTACAATTTGTCGACAAAGTCTTGTATTTACAGAAAGTCCTGTAAATTGTGTTTGCGTAGATGTCTTGTATTCTCTTAAAAAATTATTATAGAAATATCCAAGGTTTGTAAAAATACCCTAAATTTCTATAAATTGTGTAAGCGTCCCTAATACATGGGGATGTATTGTATACACGCCCCTATCTCAGGGAGAGAAATCCAATGTGCTCATCTAATGGTCCGACAAAGATCATCTCAGCGATCTGATGGTTCAATTGAGATGGATCCTGGAACTGACTCTCCGACGGCTATCTATCGACTTCAAACCCTAGACAGTATCAAACTGCAAATGAACCCCGAGTCAGTACGAAACCGCAAACATGCCCCAGCTCCTACCAAATCACAATTGAACCCTTAGACAGTATCAAACTGTGGAACAACCTTTAACCAAGGGACAAATCCTTAAATTACAGACCTACCCCAATCTCCATAGGACCATCCTAACTCAAACCAAAATTACAATGTTATCCCCATAATGGCATAAGTGCCCTCACCCCTTCAAAGGCGTTTGTTGTTTTAATTGCAAATACGCCCTCAATATCACAATTGATATTGTGAAGGTTGACGACTTCTTTGATAGTTAAACAAAGGTGTTCGATCTTTATGTCGATGTAAATTAACACCGACTCCGATTAGTGAGAAAAAGTCCAGCACACGAATCCTAATCATTTGATAAACTTAACTTGCGGGATTAACATTGCACATGCCATCCAAATGGCTAACAAGTGTGCACAAATGTCCAATCAATGGACACCAAATAATCAATTTTCATCATATTCCATGCGCATAAATTTAATTTATTTTCTGAGTTAATCCCCACGTGTTAAACAGACTACCACGCCTGCACCTGTCAAGGGCACTAAGCCCCAAGCCACCATTGACCAGGTGTTCTTGATCAACCACATCAGTGTTAACTCCGCTCCTGCTCAACGGGGGCGTCGCAACAGCCGCAAGGGCAAGAATCATGTAGTGGCCATCTCTCACTCCGGCAATACTATCATTGTCGGAAACCTACATGTACGGCTCAATGGAGGCGAGCTGATCATGCCTCAGTATAAGCATGTCTCGACCATTCCTACATCCAACCCCTTTGAGCTTCTCTGACGAACTCAGGGAAACAAGGCAGAGCTGAAGAAATTTGGCGCACCGGTAGCAAACCGGGGGCAAATGCATTGGCTTAACTCCCAAGCTCCCAAACCCAAACCAGGGAGCAACTTGGTGGAGGAGCGCCAGCTCCATATGAAAGAAGATCTGGGTCACCAAGGAGGAGGTCCGTGCCATTAAGCGGGCTCGGGTAGGAATGTCCATCCCCATGTCGGACTTGCAACAAGCACGAAGTTCGGCGGCTCAGCAACAAGCCAAAATCTCAGCAACTCCAAAAGTCAAAGCTCTACGCCCTCGTGGCCAAAAGCGAAAGGGGGTTTACAAAAACCCTGGTTTTCATCAACCTCGGGGTCGACCTGAGTGGAAGCTAATCACTCAGCTGAGGCTCTTGCTCCTCGAGTGTCAGTTTTCGACAGGCTGGGGGCACTTGCCCACACAGGGGTACAACCTTCCAGGAAGAAGAGGATGGCACAAGTAACTAATGACACCATCAATGTATTCACTTGTTACGCCACCAGCAAGCAGCTAGAAGAAATACCAGATGACTTGAATGAGCTATTGCTATCCCTGAGGAAGTCCCTATAGTATCCCGGGTAGTGGCATAGCTAAATCGTGATGCCGCTACTCCATCCAACCAGCAAGGTCAGGAGAATGCTGAAGGGACACCGGAAGAAATCCGTAATGCTCGTGAAAATGAGAACCCATGTGACAATAATGAACTGGGAGATAATGTCTAGGATGTCACGTTGGAGGTTGCAGTGTGAAAATCAAAGTTGATGAATATCTTGCAAGACTTATTAAGAGAAAGAGAGTTGTAGCCACGACCTGCAGTGGTGCCACAAATGGAGGAGCAGGTTCCTCAAATCATGCCAGATGTAGTCAAGGCCTCAGCTACAACAATTAAGCTACCAGCAATAGTGGGGTTTGAAACTCCCCACGTGGAAGTCAACAAGCAGTCATCAAATACGCCGACACCAGAAAATTTGATGGTGCAAAGATAGATGATCGAAAGAATTGTGGAGGCAAAGTTTGCTCAATACGAGGATAGTGTCGCCAATGTTGATTAATACAATGTGTCGTACCCGCTCCACCACCAATTCAAGAAACTCCCACCGGAGTACCCTAAGGCTCCTAAACTACAAAAGTTCAATGGGTAAGGGTCTCCGCATGAGCACTTGACCTATTACATTACAACTATGGAGGAATTAGCTATGGAGGAGTCATATCTCCTCCGTTACTTTGCCATCTCACTAACGGGTACCGCTTTCCAATGATACTCCATTTGAAGCCTAATTTGGTGGTCGATCGGGCTAATATGTAGAAGAAGTTTCTCGACCGTTGTTTACACGGGAAAAAATTTCGTTCGGAAGAAAACATGCACATGTGTATATAGGCTTTTAAAAACTTGCATGTTATAATTTTCGCACGCGTGATTTATCAGACGATTTAAGGGTTCGTGTACTGGACTCTTTCCCACCGAATGAAATCGGTGTTAATTTACATCGGACAAGTCCGAACACCCTTGATTAAAACTGCTAAAGATGTTTTCCTGCCCTCATATTATTGGCTCTTCTTTGCCAAAATATTAGTTTGAGAGAAAACATTTCCCTTACCCCAAGATAGGGCATCATTGCAATTATCTCTCCCTGCGAGGGTTTATTTGCAGTATTCCCTTTGTGGGACAATTTTGATGCAATTTCCCAACAAAGCATGATTTTTATATAATGTGCCTTTCAATATTTGTTTCTTCTGAAATTTCAATCAGATTTTTGGATATTTGCATAATTCCACAAACTTTGAGGGTATATTTGCAAATTCCGATTTCTCTGTAGACCAAGTGTGATTTTCTCCCAATTCTGGACATATTTAGGGCGACTGGAACTTTTTCCAAAGAATTTTCTAACTTCTGAAATTGCCTTATTCCTTGGAGATATTTACATAATTTCCCAAGATGTTGAGATAAATCTGTAATTTTATATATGAAAATCTTCCATGTGTTCTTGACCACGAGGGATTTCAGAATTACAGCCTTTGGTAAATCCAAAGAGTCCATGTAGTATAAGCTGTACACACAATGCTCATGTGAGGGTATTTTAGTAAGACACCCTTTTTTAAGTGAACTCTTCACATAAAACAGGGTTTTAACTCAGCAAAACCCACAAAAAAGGGCTGCGACCTGCTGCTGCTAGCTGCGCTTCCTCTCTTGCTGCCGTGCTTGCCTTCTTACTGCTGTCTCCTCTTTCTTTGGTGCTTGGTTGAGGCTTCTTCTTATAGGTGATTGAAGGTGGGGCGGAGGAACTCCATTTTACTCTCCTCCGGTAGAATCCCAAAAGGTGACACTTGATTTTCCTCCTCCCTGTCTTTTCTTCTTCTTTTCCTTCAGTTTTTCCCATTTCTCTCTTTTTTTTAATTAGCCGCAGGGGCCAATGGGCGGAGAGAGGCTCCTCCGGCCTGCAATAGGGCGGAGTGGGCCTCCCTCCGGCCTGGTAGGTCCGGAGGAGTCCTTTTCGGTCTTCCTTCTACTATAAAAAGGCTACCGTACAGCATAAAAAATCCACTTCAACACGTGGAGTTTCTCTTTGGCTTTTTGGCTTGTCCGGAGGATCTTCTTCTTGGCTTGTTCTTGTGAAAACATGTGGGTGACAACATATGTCATGTCTTGCACACACACATGTATATGTATTTTCCTCGTGCACTTAACACTACCTTCTTCATGCTTAAATATAAATGCCGGGAATATATTTTTTCTTCTTGAGACTCCCGACTATCATCGACAGACCTTAGCCGTCCCGTGTTGAATACATGCATATTTCTTCTTCAGAAGTTTCTGAAAATCTGAACCTTGTGGAAATATTTTATGGGGTCAACAATCGTTTTCACACGGCCGCGCGCAAGATATCTCTAGCCGAGCTGTGCTCCCTTCGACAAAAGAAGAGGGAGATTGCCCTCGACTTCATCAAACGTTAGAGGGACTTCAGTATGAGGTGTGATAACCCTTTTACTCAAGAAGATGGCATCACCATATGTCGGAAAGGGTTAGTAGCAAAAGTCAGTGGAAAGCTCCTCGGTACAAACATCAAAGGATTTGACCAATTAAACTCGGTTGTTACTAAAATTGAGATGTTTTTTGCCGACAACCTAAATTACACTTTTGCCAAAAGTAGAGCATCTAAGGATCGCAATGCTAGTGGTAAGAAAGTAAATACAATGGATTTCTCCCCGAACAATGAAAACAATGAGGGAGGCAGCTCAAGCAGTTCAGGCAAGAAGTTTGAGAGCAAGGTATCAGTCACCACACTGGCAGAATGCATGAAAACATCGTACTCCTTCAAGAAGGAACATACGAAGAAACGTTTCGAGCTATGCCTGAAGCAGAAGCTCATCATTCCGCTAGAACCAAAAAGGCCTGCAGATGCAAGCAAGACAAACAACCCAACTATTATGTATATCATCGCATATTGGGTCACGCCATCGAAGATTGTTACATCTTCAAAAATATAGTGGAAAAGTTGATCCAAGATGGCACTATTGACATGCAAGGCCATCAAGTGGAGCCACCCCAGCCTCCTCTCATGACGAAACAGAAGGTTTCTGTCAATCTCCAATACAAAGAGGATGAGACTGACAGCTAATGAGTCTGTCCCATCTGCCTACGATGCCTTGGAGGCCGGACCGTCAAATGGGTGGCACGAAGTCATGTCGAGGGACACTCTTCGCCGAATGTCCGAATGTCTAGTTATGCGAGAAAGCATTCGAAAGGTTGAAAGGGAGATCATGCAGTTGCAACAAGGGCAACGAGAATTATTGCAATTCTTGAAACATATTGATGAACAATTGGCAGTGTTTCCCTTTGTGGCATTGGCAAGGGAACCTGCCCCGGCACACACGAAACTCCGAAGACCCGACAGGTGTCTGAATACTGTCGGGGTTTGGGGGATGGTTGGCTGATGAGTCATCAGACTCTTCTGTAGAGGAGACACCCGAAAAGTCATATTCCTTCGCTCGTCATAAGATCTTGGAAATATTCCATGCCTATTATCAGGAAATATTGATAACCCTCCTGACACCGAAAAATAATGAGGAGACAAGCATGGTGTGCCGACGTGACTACTGTCTATACCACCGGTCAGTTGGTCATGTCATACATGATCGTCATGTCTTTAAAGATATCGCGAAGGGCTTGATCACTCAAGGACCGGTAGATATGGGTGATTATTTGATAGATCCTCCGCAACCCCATGCCTAGAACCGGCCGTATCAGCCGGCCAATGTGATCCATCACTTAGTCAATGTGATTCATATGGTGGTGGCGTTCACGTTTCCTGAGGCAGGGTCAGAGGAGGCAAAATATGTCAAGCTCACACTTTGGTACTCGGGCTAGCAGCCCTCCCATCAATGGTTCTTTCCAAAGGAGGACACTACAAAGATTTTTGATGTCTTTCTAGAGGACGATGCAATAATGATGCATTGATGCATGACCCACCAGCCCACTATACAGAAGTGGAGAAAAGGCATCCCCTTTACTGCGAATATCATTCCCGGATATCTCATCCCACGGGAGAATGTGAAGATGTCCAAGACTGCATTGAAACCCTTATTCAGAGAGAGGCAATAGATGCTCAAGGGCGATGCGTGATAAGGCAGCGCATCAAAAAATATACTGAGGAAATACTGAACAACATCCCTTTAGTAAGAAGTCTGCATGGGGAATCTTCAACAAATGATTCCGCCGGTCCCATTGATTACGAGTTTGAATGGCCAAAGCCTCGAACGAGAAGTACAACTCACCCAGAAAAATAGGAGGCCAGCCCTGGCGAGCAAAACCACAAACCAACCCCTCATAAGGGCCATGGGCAAAGCACCAAGCAAGGCCTCAAGCAAAGTCCTTGGCCTAAGGGAGCAAACCTCAAACAACATCCCGAGCAAAGCCAGAAAGGTCAAGCTAGGGAAGTAAGCCACAAGTACAACTTTAGGCAAAGTTAGCAAGGCAAGTCCAAGGGTGAAAGCTCTGAGCCGGCCCAACAAGGCAGGTCCAAGGAGGGAATTCTTAAGCAAAGCCAAAAGGCAAAGCCAAGGTGGGAGATCCTAAGGCTAATCCCTAATCCAGCTCAGGACAAATCAAGCCACAAGTGGGGGAAAAGCCTAAAGCATTGCAAACGCTGCAAGGCTTCGGCCTCGATTTGGCTGATTACCAGGAGTTGTCGCCCGAGATAATTGAACAAGCGATCAATGTCACATTCCAAGTACAATAAGGAGAAGATGACTAGGTCAAGCTCACGTACAAGAAGAATTTTTGACCCAAGTCCTCCAAAATTCCAGCTCGGAATAGAAAGTGCAACTCTGTGGGCACATCTGCTCCAGCCCTAAAACCTACTCGTCCTTCTCCACAAGACGAGCAAAAGTCAAAAGGCCGGAGATAAATATAAAGAAAAATCTTAAAAGGAGATCGAAGAAATAGGCAGCGGCCATGCAAGCTCCCAAAGAATTGACACCCTTGCAGAGGCTCCAAAAACTCATTGATGAGTTGGAGTACGTCCCCTTTCGCCCTACTAGGGTAGTCTCTTTGGATAAGTACATTTTTTACATGGAGTAGAAGATTCGCTTAAGGAGTTCGATTCAAGAAATAATCTAGAAAATGAAGGAAGGCGAAGAGTTCCCTATGCCAGAAGAACTTTCCTTATTTTACAAGGCTAACAAGATCACTGTCGAAAGGTTGGAAGGAAATGCTACAAAACTCCTCCTGCAACGTGGTGGCAATTCCGCCGTCGGACAATATCAATGCTGCCCAAGAAGATGATATTGCAGTGGTTCAACCCAAACGCAAGGACGCCTTGGCAACCTATCAGCAGCATCCAGCTGGGGAAAGGGGTCGAGGCCGTGGTAGAGGACGTGGTCGTGACCGCGAGAAGAATTCCAACTCTCTCGTTCATAGACCTGTCAGCTTTGTAGATCATGACAAGGTCATACGCTTCCGTGGAGATTATAATGCCATCCCAGAAGTTGAAGTGAGGGGCAATGCCTATGAATTCGACCCTTCTGATGAAGAAGACATGTCGACAAATCCGACAGTCCAAGGCAAGTGCACAAACCAAGTTGGTCCCTCCGACAAAGATGATCTTGCCCAGCCACTTTCTTTAGGGGATGAGTCACTAGCTCCACTATTCCAGGAAGCTTCAAACAATCAAAATGGGACATACTAACACTCGAAGGGCAAGGCGGAACAATCCTCCAAAAAGGAAAAGTTTGATGGTCCGCTAAAAACCTTGGCTAAAATAGTGCCTCCTTTGGAGAAGGCTTGTGCCCAGCCCTATCACAAGATTATTCAACATATGAAGCGGTTCTCAAAAAATATCACAATATGGGAGGTTATTGCTGGAGCAAAGAGTTGAGGGAGGCTCTTATCAAAATACTCTAGAAGCTTGAAGTTTATGAGGCCCATGTTGTTGAGCTACAAACTCAGGCTTATAAGACGTTCGCTGCAAATGTCACATTCTTGGAGAAGGATATGATGCTGTCATCTCCATGTCGCAATCGGTCTTTGTATATGCAAGGGATGATTAACGGCCATGAAATAAATCGGATCATGGTGGATGCCGACACGGTCGTTAATATCATGCCCTTGAAGACCTTCAGAGCTCTGTACTTGATGCCTTACCTGCAAAAGGTCAATGGGATCAAAATCTCATGGTTCAATCAACACATAAAGGATGCTCTCGGCCGGGTCGATGTGGAGTTGGTCCTTGACGACTTCACCACAGAGGTGACATTTTGTATCATCGATGCGAACACATTGTATAAGGTGCTGCTAGGAAGGCCCTACATACATGAAAATTGGGTTGTTCCTTCCACATTACACCAGTGCATCAAGTATGTTAAGGACGGGGAGCAACATACGGCCTTTGCAGACCAATCTTCATTTAGTCCAAATGAATGCAACATGGCAGATGCTTCTCTATATTTCGGAGGGCCTGGCACGCCATCAGTCAACAAAGTCAAAAATAAGGGCCGGATCTCTGTAGAGGATGAAGAAGAGTTTTTCGGGGTGAATGAAGAAAAGGCAAAGCTACATAGACTAAGCCTCGAAGCCAACTCTAAATCAACTCATCCTAAAAGACGGAAAATCAACTTCGAGGCTAATCTCATCAACTGAGCTATTGGCAAAAGCATGTCTCTGTCCCCAAAATGCATGCAACTGCCATTTGTAAGAGAGGAGCACAGGGTGGAGCAATTAAAGACATTCATAGTCATCTATCGAAAGCCCAAAAGAAACAAGAAGAAAGTTAATTAGGACAAGCCCATCATCTTCTATAAAGGAGACCTGGCCCCACGAGGTCTGCTAGAGGATGATTTCGGTTAGGCCACCCCGGCTGATAATACCCCAGAGGAAGTCCAAGAAATGGACGACATGCGTTGATATATCAAAGAAATGTGCAAGAAGCAACAGATCTCCCAAGTTGAAGACCCGACCCGGCGCGAATACTTCCGCCAATTGTGGTATCCTTCACAAGTCCAGGGATAACCCCCCTTCTCTAACAAAGATACGAGAGGACTTAGATATGATTAAGAAGACGATTTTCAAGTGTACTGTGCCGTCAGCATAGTAGGGCTGATGCCACCAACCAATGGCCAGGCAGATGCCGAAGCAAAATTTGACAGCTCCAAAGAGGAAGAGGAAGAAATCCTAAAGCTGCCTTCTGCGAACCTTGTTGATTAGTCCCAAGGGACCGGGGGAAACTTGGCCCAACCGGTTGCCTGTTAGGAGATTTAGCATGAGCCTCTAGTAAATGAGTTTCCAACTTATATTTACCTTGAATTTTTTCAATGTTTAAAACTAGCACCATTCTTTGCCAAGGCCCAAGGCGATGATCGTTCCAGATCGGCCAAGCAGATCAGTTTTTTGTACCCGGAGGCTAATTCTGATCTTCTCTTCCTTTGTTCAAAGGTTGAATAGATGCAATAGGAAAGTCAATGGAGCAAACAACACAGACCATCAAGTGAAGTTCCAAAAGAAAAAGATACTGCACCATTAAGAACAACATGTTGAAGAGCCCCAAGTTGGGTATAAAACACGACAAACTCCGAGGTAACTAGAAAATAAAAATAAGCTCTTGTACCTTGTCAACGACAGGAGGGAGAGTCTTGGTGCAATGATAAGGTTACTCCATTGTGACCTAAAGGTCACAAGTTAAAAATCAGAAATGGCTTTAGAAAAAGTAACGGAAGGTTGAATATAATTGACCTTCTTCAATCTCCAGAAAGGCAGAGCCTCATGGCATTGGGCTGCCTTTCCTTTTTTCCTTCTTTGAACCCCATGAATGGCGCACCAAACAGGCAAATAGACAGCCCCAATATGAACAGCATGTCAAAATACCCCTAGTGAGTATATGTTTTGCCAACACGTGCAAATGGTAACAAGACATTAAAATGGCACCTAGAGAACTCATGAAGGCGGCACCAAAAGAGATGGATGGCACATTGCCATCAAAACATTGAAAAACCCTAATGGGTATCTGGCAAGTGGCTGGTGATGGTAGCAAGACTGATGGGGCATTGTGCATGTGATAAACTAGGAGAGAGATATGCCCCAAACTGGTGAACCAAATGGCCTTAAACTAGCTGTGAAATGAGGCTCAATCGGGCTAAACAACTCAGTTTAAGTCGCTGAAATTTAGGCTATGGACCATTCATTCAATGTAATTGATGGTAACAGCATATTAGATGCAAAAGACTTGATGACCATCGTCTTAACCAAGTGAAAGTCATGAAACCCTAGGTGCATGAAGCTAAGGTAGAGCGGCAACAGAAAAAGTCCAAGAAAGCAGAGACTTCTTTGCAGAATTTGACAACAGCGACGAAGGTGGCTACAGCAGAAGCAGCAAATTAGTGGTAGGCATAATGTTGAAGGGTGACGAGTGGTGGTGGTTTAGTCAATGCCAGAAAATGGAGGACCAGCATCAGCGATGGTAAACATCGACAACAGTGATGAGGAGTGAAGGCCGGAAGGTCTCCAAAGCCGAGGGTGTCTGGCTGCTGGAACTAATTTGGGAAGATGCCAAATGCCAGAAATTATCAGCATTGACTGGAACTGTGGACCATAATCTGAAGAATTGCAGTACTTTTGTAAGCTCCAGAAGAAAAAAGAAACTCCCTTGAGACTGCAAATACTGTAGGAAGTCACAAGAAGGGAATCTAATAGAGGAGAGGATGACACAAGGGGAGAGTTCTGAATGTGACAGATGGAAAAACATCGCGTTGGAAACTTGATGGCTGCTTGACAGTGGCCACAGCCAGAGGAAAGAATGACACAGAAAAGAAGGGGGAGTTGCACACAGCTTTCCTTCGAGCAGCCGGTATTAGCCAACTTGGGCATCTATCCTATTTATTAAAAAACATTGCACTAATACCAAATTTGACCTCAGAGATTCTAGTTAACAAAAAGAACTGAAATATCCCTCAGATATAGACAACATATGATTCCCAACATAACAGTATGGCAAAAACACCCCTAGGAGACCGAACTAATAAAATAAAATGAATTGAATGGCTGGAAATGTAACACAAACTCCATTAAGCCATGTTTATCTGATGATTGAAACGCATGCAGCATAGCCTTCATTTCTGTCCATTGCATCCAGTTTTCTTGCTGCCGCATCAGAGACTATTGAGGTAACAGAAATGCTGGACAATGTGAAAATTATTCAACCAGAAGAGGTTAGGGAAGTTAGGAGATGGGACAAGGGCTGGAATTTTTCAGTTAATTTGCTAGAAGAATGCCTTTGCTGTGTGGGGGGTTCCATGGTTTTTATGGTGAGGCATGAAGGCTTTGAGGAGAGACATTTCAATTGAAATGAGGATATTCTTGTAGAAGCTTACGATAAAAAAGGATTCCAAACCTGGACAGGATCAAGAAAGTCAAAAATTTGTATGGACCATGAATGAGAGACAGATGCTTGTTTTGCAGCCCTGTCAGCGGATTTATGCTTCACTTATAAACTGGTGTTATGATTGTGATTTGGGAATGTTCATTCAGAGCAAACAGTTAGCTGGTCTCAACTTCCAAATGTAGAAGAGTTGACAGCAGCATACAGAAGAAAGTGCAAATTTTGGAATGAAGGTTGGTCTATGATGGTGGCTATGCTCTGGGCTATTTGGCAAGAGGGGAGTGCCAGGATATTCAACGTAGAGTTTTGCTACTCCTTTGTGATTATTCGATCTGCTTTACACTGCTTTTTGGAGTATATGTATCTAGGTTTCGACACCGAAGGGTCTAAACTTGTCAAAGAGCTGTATGACTGGAGAAAGCTTGTTACAAAAATAAGGGCTTCTGATGAGTGCAATGGGAGTGATTTATTGGTTACCATCTTGGTAGATTCTATACCTGTTTGCTGTAGTTCTCTTTATATATTCTTATAATTGTGACTATTTGTTCTTCTAAAAAGGATGTAGTCACTACCTGTGTGGATGAAACTGGCGGCAGATGAAACCACTTCCTATAGGGCAAGAGGTGGATGCTTACTATATACTCTTGCTATTTTGGTCATGCAGAGCATTCATGGCCGTGGTAAATTGCCATTTTCTGTATGGCGTGCCCTTATCTTCTGAATTTGGGTGTAGGTTTCCTGATGATTGAACTTTTCTTGTTGATACGTTACCATGTTTCTCAATGCAAAAATTTTTTCTGTCTTGTTTGAATCAAGCTAATGTGGTGTACCATGCTTTTGGTTCAACTAGCCTTGGCAGGTCTGGGAAATGCATGCCTAGCTGCTGTGCAAGCATATGACACAGCATCTGAAAACATTGAGGCCTTGAATGCTGCAGAATTAAAGTTCCAAGATATCATTAATTCTCCTTCCCTGGATGTTGCATGCAAAAAGATAGACAGTTTGGCTGAGAAAAAGGAACTTGATTCTTCTTTGATGCTAATGCTAACTAAAGCTTGGTCTGCTGCCAAAGAGTCTAATATGATGAAGGATGAGGTATGGGAATTTTGGTTGCTCACTTCTTTTGAGTATCTTTACAAATGTGGTATGAATTGGAAAAAAATTACATAGAAGGCTTTTCCTAAATCATTGTAATGTTCTGAAGTTTTTATTTTTTCGGCTGGATGCTATTTTTCGTGGTTTTGTTATTATTTGATGCACATGTCTTGCTTTGCAAATTTGCATCAGTTCATATGTTTACACACAAACAGGCGAAGGACATCTTATATCATCTGTACATGACCGCAAGAGGTAACCTACACAGGCTTATGCCTAAAGAGATTAGAATACTTAAGTATCTTCTCACAATTGAAGACCCTGAGGAGCGGTTATGTGCTCTAAGAGATGCATTTACTCCAGGAGATGAACTGGAAGGAAAGGATGTTGATGCCCTGTACACGTATGTCTTTCAGGACACGACAGCTTTGGCATTTCCTTTCTTTCATGTTGTATATTTCCTGTTAAGGGCTTGTTTTGTGCGAGTTATTTGATGTTTGAAGACATAATATCTTTTATTTACAGGACTCCTGAGAAACTTTTCACATGGATTAGGACCGTGTTGGATGCATACCATTTCAGTAGAGAAGGCACCCTCATAAGGGAAGCTAGAGATCTCATGAATCCGAAGGTCATCCAAAGGTTAGAGGAACTAAAGAAGTTTGTTCAGAACAACTTTCTGTGAATGGCCTCCTTAACTTGGACAAAGTCACGAACAGTTTTACAAGAAGATTTGCCCACAAAGATACAACCTTTAGTTCTGGCCTATGCCTCAAACACACATTGGCGGCTTGATCTGGGCTTATTTTTCTGGGACCCCAGAAGCTACAAATTCTAGATCAGAATCTGCTGCTGTCATGGGCATGAATTATCTTATTTTTATCTCAGATGTAATGGCAAATGTCCTGTATTGGCATGGAGAAGTCACGATGTTCTAATTGGCTTGTGTTTTACATCAGATTGTAATTCTACATGGAATACATGCTAAGCACTTAAACGTTTGTACATGCTGATCCAGGGTGATTGAATTTTGTGTATACTTCACTTTGAACTTCATGGAATGAATGGCCAATCAATCCAGATCAGTTAGGTTTTCTGACTCAGAGTGATGCAAGCGATGTGGGTAGTTTAGTGTCAATGCTTTGTTTCAAGAGCGTGGTCTTGGAATTCCAGTTATATGATGTCTTTTCAGCTCTTGAGCCACATGTTGTGCAATAAATATTTATTTCGGTTTCACTGACGTTAAGGTTTGCAGCGAAGTTGTCAAAGAAGTGGGCAAAAGCCGAATAGAATTTCACATGACTGTTTATTTGAGTTGGGTCGGATCCTCAGGTTCTACTAATGCTAGTATTATTTTTTCTCTCAGTTCATGTACGAACCCTGTTCTTGGGAAATGTTATGTCCACTTTTATCACACTTTTCGTATAAGGTTGCGTTTGCAAATAATGTAGGGGAAATATTTTGGGAATTTGAATCGTTGGAATTTTCATCCTCTCACAATTTCTTCTAAAAATGCACAAGTCTTATCAGCTTTTGATTTGCAAGGATTTTAGAAAGGAAATATTTTCAAAATCTCTAAAAACTGTTCCAGAGTTACTTCTTCTCTCTCTAGAGAATTTTTTTTAAAAAAAATTATCCTCACCAATTGTTTCCAAACTCATAGATTCGGTGACATATCTTATGTTTTAAAATTATAAATATTATTATTATTAATGATGCGTTTGGAAAGACTTGTGGATTTTTATTTTTTGAAATTTTTTTTGAGATAGAATAAGCTCCTGAGTTTCTTGAGCTTTTTAGAGGGTGACTTTTTTATTTCTCTCTCTCTAAAATTAAAAAGTGACTTTTTTATTTCCAAACCCATTATCCCATCTTCCTATTATATCTGGCATTTTCACCTTGGAGATCTTATCTTTGATCGGAGATTTGTGGTTTTGGATTTTTTTTTTTTGAAACTGCCCCATTCTGTGTCTAATGTCAATACCAAAACAAAGATGAAAATCCAGGAACTAGTTGTTGTGCCTCTATGGTCACTTGAGTTCATATGGTCACTTGGGTCATTCGACATCATTCTATGGTCATATGAGTTCTAATGTATTCTTGGTTTTGATAATGGCTAAACACTATTAGTCATTGATGTTTTTCACCTTCATGTGATTGACATACGTGATGTTTTTGTTCATGACAGGTGCGCCAATGAATGGACAAGGAATCTAGTGGAAATGATAAACGTGAACGCTGAATGTTGCGCCCTCGCATGCGGATCGACTTGCCCGGTCAGGTCGCGGGGGTCAAGGGGGCAGCGCCCCTTGCGGGGGTTTCCGGGGGCAGCGCCCCTTGCGGGGGTTTCCGGGGGCGGAGCCCCCGGAATAAAATTTAGAAATGCTTATAGCATAATCTAAATTGATTTCAATCCCAAAATACATGAAATTGATGAGAACATGAATATCTTGACCTATGGACATGTTTCCTTGGGCTAACAGTTCAATTTTGCAGGTACAGGTCTTTCCGGTCGACCTACACGCTTTGGCCGGTCGACCTGATTTGCCAGAGCCTCAGAATGTCAACGTTTACAGATTTCGGTCGACCTATACACCTTGGCCGGTCGACCGATTTTCCCAGAACCGAAATGATGACGTTGTTACACGTTTCGGTCGACCGCCCCCAGGCCTCCGGTCGACCGATTTTTCCAGAGCCAAAAAGTTCTGGTTGCAGCAGGTTCCGGTCGACCGGCCCATGAATTCCGGTCGACCGCCAGCCCCGATGCAGCCTTGTTTGACTCCGAAATCAACCTCGTGGCTAGCCCCTTTCCATGGATTTGTTTAATCAAACCTTACCTAATCTTCCATGATTTGTGGATCTGGTCTAGGGGGCATCTATGGACCATTCAAGGGTTATAAAATGAACACATGAGGGGTTAGAAACCCTAATGCTTCAAGGGGCTTCTTGTGAGATCTAGGGTGGCTGCAAGAGAGCTTGGAGACGAGCTACTGTTCACGTGAACAGTAGTTCGTGAAGGTGTTCTTCATCCAATCAAAGGGGAATCAAGCTCAAATTAAAGCCAGCAAACCTCAAGGAAGATTACATCAAAGCAAGGCTATCAAAGTGATCCAAGGAAGCTGATTTGATTCAAGTTCTTCAAAGGAAATCATCTTCATCCATTCAAGTTCTTTCCACCTCATTCAAGGTGATATTTCAAGCATTCAAACTCCTAGAAGCTAAAGAAGCAATCAAGATTCAAGGTAGCTTCATCATCTCCTTCATTCATTCAAAGAAGTTCAAAGAGAAGATCAAGAGAGAAGAATTGAAGGAAGAGGTACTGTTCACGTGAACAGTACTCCGTGAAGAACATTCATCCAATCAAGGGTGAATCAAGAAGATTGAGTTGAAGCCAAGAGGAGCCTTGTTGCTGATCAACATTTCATACAAGGGCCAATTCATTTTCACTCACAACTCAATCTCTTGTTTTAGTTCCTTCACATTTGTTTCATTTTCATTATTGTTTAAACATTGAAAGTGTGATTCATCCCTACCGGTGGTTAGTAGGAAGGTAATTGGAGGTTGTTCCAATTTGCGGTTGACATCCCTACCAGGTGGTGAGTAGGAAGGCAATCGGTGGTTTCCGATTTGCGGTTCTGTGCGCTGCACAAGTGAAGCCTCACCGGGTTTTGGTGAGGGGTGGACGTAGGGCTGAGGATTCAGTCCGAACCACCTTAAAATCCTGTCTAGTGTGATTTGCTTGTGTGATTGATTCGTTCTAGGTGCATGCTTAGGATCGAATTGTTATATATCTTGCTTATCTTGCTAAGCAAATCATAACGTACTTGGAAGCTAGTTTCTATTCCGCAGCAATTCATTTTAACTAGCTATATAGAGGGCCACATTGCGAAAAGTGGGGCTGATCTATTCACCCCTCCCCTCTAGATCCGCTGTCCACTACACAACAAGTGGTATCAGAGCCTAATCTCTCATTATGGGGTCCAACGACCTTGAGGGAAATGGTGGATCAACGTCCAAGGATTTTCTACCCGAAGGACATGCTGTGAATAGGCCTCCTTATTTCACTGGATCTAATTATCCCTATTGGAAACATCGTATGCAGGTGTTCATTCGCGCCCAAGACTACAAACTTTGGCGAGTGATCAGCAAAGGTCCGTATGAGCTTACGGATAATGATGACTTGTGGACTAAAGAACAGATAAGGCAATCCACTGTCAACTGGAATGCTAAACACATCATGCAATGCTCACTCCATCCAGTAGAATTCTCAAGAGTGGCCACCTGCACATCTGCAAAACAAATGTGGGATAAGTTAGAGGTAATCTACGAAGGAACCTCTCAGGTACGAGAAACGAAAGCCAACATTTTAGTTTCTGAATATGAAATGTTTCGCATGAAGCCTGATGAGTCAATTCGAGATATGTATGCTCGATTGACTGTGCTTACTAATAGTTTAACTGATTTGGGAAAGAAATACACAGAGCAAGAAATTGTAAGAAAAATTCTCAGATCATTAACTCCAGCATGGCACACGAAGGCTACCGTGGTGGAAGAATCCAGAGATCTTTCCACTACAAAGGTAGATGAACTCATTGGGTCACTAATGACCTATGAGATCAACCTTAAGAGCAAAGAGGTTGAGGCACCAAAGAAAAAGTCTTTAGCTCTTAAAGCAGGACCTAGCCGTCAAAACTCCTCCGATGAAAGTGAGGATTTAGCTAGTGAGCGAGATGAGGATGACGTGGCCATGCTTACACGTAAGTTTGGAAAATTTCTGAGAAAAGAAGGTAAGAGGTTCTTGAGAGGAAGATATAAGGTGAGAAATAGTTTCAAAACTAATTCTGAAAATTTCAAGAAACCTGACAAAATTATTTGTTACTCTTGTAATAAACCAGGGCATTACAAGACTGATTGTCCTGACAGACTCAAAAAGGCTGACAAATGGAAGGGCAAGAAGAAGAACAAGGCCATGGTGTCCACTTGGAGCGACGAAGAAGAGAGTGATGATGAAACCAGCTCCTCGGACAAGGAAATGGGAGATCTTTGTCTTATGGCCAAAGGTGACGAAGAAACCGAGGTAACTTCTCCATTTGAAGATTATACGGTTGATGATTGGGAGGAAGCATATATACAACTGATGGAAAGATATAACATGTACAAAAAGGAAAATAAATCATTGAAAAAGAAAATCTCTTTTGTGCATGATCATAAAACCAATCATAAGAATGCTATACTTGAGACTGAAATTGAAGATCTTAAGAAAATGATTGAAAATTTGGAGGAAGGAAGAAAAGAAATGGCTGACTTGGAAACTGAAAATGAGGATTTGAGAAATGAATCTGATAGCATGAAGCTCAAAATGCAAAGCTATGAAAAAGATAGTAAATTGAGCAATGAAAAGTATGAAGCTGTCAAACAAGTCAACATTCAACTTCTTCAAAATATCGAAAACCTACAAAAAGAGTTTAAGGATAAACAACAATCTTTAGAAAAGTTTGTGGATGGAAGAGAAAATCTAGATGCACTGCTAGGTACTAGAATGAACTTCAACAAGGAAGGGTTAGGTTTTGAACCAACAAATAAAAGGCCAATTGGGCTCAAAACTGTTACATTCATTTCATCTTCCGAAGCCTCCACCTCGAACACAATTCCCACACAAAACCAGCAAAAACAAAGGAGAAAGGGAAAGAAAAGATTGAAGAGGCAATCACCAAAATCCCAAGAAGACTGCCCAAAAGCCTAAGAAAGGCCAATCTTCCCAGCAGCATAGGTCAACACATTCTTGGCCTTTACTTGCTCAGCCTTCTAGGTATCACTATAACTGGGGTGCTCCATCACTTAGGCCAACACCACCTCACTTGTGGGGTAATTGTGATTTCTGTGTGCACCAATCCCCTAGGTGGCAAAACAATCATTTTCAATCTAAAACCAGCCAACGGCCTCAATGGTTTAAGAAGCAAGCCTTTTCAAACGTTCACAAAGTTCAACAAAGAACCTCCAAACAGAAAATGAATGTCAAAGTTGAAAAGAAAATTCCTGCATTAAGCAAAGAAAACATGAATGCTAGAAAGGTTTGGATTCCGAAAGAGATGGTATCATGTTTTGAAAACTTGAAGAAGTTGGTGGGACCCAAGTTTTGCTGGGTTCCAAACCCATTGCTTAATTTTTTGTGCAGGAGTGTCTTGCAGCCATGCATAACAGGTGGTACCTTGATAGCGACTGTTCAAGACACATGACGGGAGACAAATCAAAATTTTGTCTCTTGGAGGAAAAGGAAGGAGGATACGTCACATTTGGAGGAAACAACAAATGAAAAATCATTAGAACAGGTAATGTAGGTAAGAACCTCTCTAACTCCATTGGAAATGTGTTGTTAGTTGAAGGATTGAAATACAACTTGCTTAGCATAAGTCAATTGTGTGATAAAGATCATAAAGTATTGTTTGACTCTCATGCATGTAAAATCCTTGAACCAAAATCTGACAAGGTAAAATTTTCTGGTAAAAGAGTCAACAATGTCTACATGATTGACTTAGATGATCCTGCTCATGCAAATCTTTGTCTTGCTGCACCAAAATCTGAACTTGCATGGTTATGGCATCGTAGACTAGGACATGCTAGCTACAATGTTCTACATAAATTGTTAAAGCATTCAATGGTGAAAAGTTTGCCTGAATTATCTTTTAAACAAGAAAACAAGTTGTGTGATGCATGTGCCCTTGGTAAATAAACTAGAAAATCCTTCAAGGCTAGATCCTCATATTTGTCTTCCAAACCACTCGAGCTAATTCATATGGACTTGTTTGGTCCAACCAGAACGGCTAGTTTAAGTGGTAGAAAATATAGATATGTCTTGGTGGATGATTTCTCTAGGTTCACATGGGTTTTCTTCCTCACACACAAAAATGATGCTTTTAATGAGTTTCAGGCACTCTATTTGAAGATAAAGCAGGACGGTGAGTTTAAGATTTCTAAGATTCAATCTGATCACGGTGGTGAATTTGAGAATACTGATTTCTATAATCTTTGCAGGTCAGAAGGCATTTCACACCGAATCTCTTCACCAAGAACCCTCGAGCAAAATGGGATTGTTGAAAGAAAGAATCGAACACTCATAGAGATGACGAGGACAATGCTTGCCGAACGGCAACTTCCAAGGAAATTTTGGGCCGAAGCGGTAAATACGGCGTGTTACATTATCAACCGGTCAATGGTAAGGTCTCACACCAAAAAGGCTCCCTATGAGTTGCTCAAAGGTAAAATGCCCTCTCTGCATCATATGAAAGTTTTTGGATCAAAATGCTTCATTCACAATAATGACAAAAGAGATTTAGATAAATTCGAGCCCAAGAGCGATGAAGGTATATTTCTTGGATATTCTGATAGATCTAGGGCTTATAGAATTTATAACATTAAAAGTCAAACTGTGGAAGAATCACCCCATGTTTCCTTTGATGAATATCATGATTCTAATAATGATAACTCTTGCAGAAAAAATGATGAAGATGGGGAATTCCTAAGCATGAAGGACAAGAGTGATTCTCCACAAGAAGAAATAAAAGAAGACGGTGACCTAGCTGAATCAAGCAATGCAAGGGATCAAGCTCCAGGAGAAGATAACGATTCTACAAACATTAGAACTCATAAGGATCATCCCTTGGAGAATGTCCTTGGCAGCTTGAATGACCCACCTAGAACAAGGTCACATTTTAAAATTGTGGAAGAATTAGATCAACTTGCTCTTGTCTCGCAGCATGAACCCAAAAATATTGATGATGCTTTAAAAGATGAAAACGGGATAAATTCCATGCAAGAAGAGTTAAACCAGTTTGAGAGAAACAAAGTTTGGCATCTTGTTCCTAGACCATCATCACAATCTGTCATAGGCACTAAATGGGTTTTTAGGAACAAATTAAGTGAGGAAGGCAAGGTAATCAGAAACAAAGCTAGATTGGTGGCTCAAGGGTATAATCAAGAGTTTGGGGTCGACTTTGATGAATCTTACGCCCTAGTTGCTAGACTCGAAGCCATCAGAATTTTACTTACCTTTGCATGCTCTCTTAGAATAAAGCTTTATCAAATGGATGTTAAAAACACTTTCTTGAATGGCTTGATCAAAGAAGAAGTCTATGTTGAGCAGTCCCCTGGCTTTGAGAACTCTAACAATGCAGATTTTGTATACAAGCTAGACAGGGCGCTTTATGGACTTAAGCAAGCACCAAGAGCTTGGTATGAAAGGCTAAGCTCATTCCTCATTGAAAAAGGGTACACACGAGGTAAGGTAGATCAAACACTCTTCACCAAGAAGTAAGGTAAGAACATCTTGATTGTTCAAATTTATGTTGATGATATTATGTTTGGTTCTACAAAATCTGAAATGTGTGAGGAATTTGCTAACCTCATGACTAGCGAATTTGAGATGAGCCTAATGGGAGAACTTCAATTCTTTCTCGATTTGCAGGTCAACCAAGGAGACGATGGGTGCTTCATAAGTCAAGCCAAATACATTAAAGAGCTATTGAAAAGATTTGACATGGAAAACAACAAAATCATTGCAACTCCTATGAGCACCTCAACTTCACTGGATTCGGATGAAAATGGTAAAATGGTGGATGCAAAGGTCTATAGAGGTATGATTGGCTCTTTGCTTTATTTGACTGCATCCCGACCAGATATCCAGTTTAGTGTTTACCTTTGTGCTAGATTTCAAGCTAGTCCTAGAGAATCCCATTTGACTGCCGTCAAACGTATCCTTTGATATCTTGCCGGCACTCAAGATTTGGGATTGTGGTATCCATCATCATGTGATTTATCTCTTATATCTTATTCTGATGCGGATTACGCTGGATGCAAGCTGGATCGTAAGAGTACTAGTGGCTATTGCCAGTTTCTAGGCGGGTGTTTAGTTTCTTGGGCCTCCAAGAAACAACACTCGGTTGCCCTCTCAACCGCGGAGGCAGAATATGTTACTGCGGGGAGCTGTGGCACCCAAGTGTTGTGGATTAAACACCAACTCCAAGACTACTTGGTGGATCTTGGTTGTGTCCCGATTCTGTGTGATAACACTAGTGCTATCAACCTTGCCAAAAATCCAGTCCAGCACTCTAGGACTAAGCATATTGAGATTAGGCATCACTTCATTAGAGATGAGGTCGGTAAGAAAAACTTTGAACTGCATTTTGTTGATACATTGAATCAGATTGCTGATATCTTTACCAAGCCCTTGTGTAATGACAGGTTTTCAACACTAAGAAGGGAGCTTGGTCTTTGCCGACCTCAGGCCAATAAGAATTTGAATTGATAATCCTGTTCAATTAGTTGTGTGTTTTGCATTCATGTATTGTTTATATGTCAATATGTCTTTTTGCATATGGTGTCGCATTGCATGTAGTTACATAATAATGAATTGAGTTCATGTTCATAATGCATTGTATGGTTTGTGTAGCATCATTCTCGCATGGCCATGGTATATCAAATGTTGATGTATGGAAGGGCAAGTTATGCTTGTCACGAAGCACTCAATATGCGTGAGGTTTCACCTCCGCCAAGTACCATGCGTCAATGTCGCATATAGGCCATATAGTAAGGGGGAGTTGTCCTTGTGCAGCATTCATGCATATATTTCATCTTCATTCTGTTGCATTTAATAAGTGTACAACCATGGGTTGGGTCATACATTTCATTTCTGGCACCTTCATGAGTGACTAGGCCAACCTCATTTGTCATTCAACTTGATTGCAAATATAACTCCTTCGCGCATCCATTGCATATCTTTAGGGGGAGTTTTGCTGATTCTCTTAACCTCTTGCAATCTACTTCTTGGCTTATAGTCTGGTTTGAGCTCCTGAGATTGTCGAATATATGGTGTAAGAGCTTTCTATTATATGCCCTCATGATTGTCCAATCAATGAAAATGGTTCAGATTTAATGATTTCCTTGCAGCTCTGAAATATTCGTTTTGAAATCATCTATGTTCTATGGTTTTAATAGACCTTAACTAAAGATTGCATATTATGCTTTGAATGACTATCCTGATATCTGAAAATCCAGACTTCATGACAATCTTGGTGATACTCTAGAGCTTAGTATTGTTTTAAACATCTTGATGAGCTGGACTTCTTGAAAATCTATTTGCAGAGCAATGATATTGTTGCACGGAGAAATATGTCACGTCATCACATCAAGTGACGAATGATATGTCATGATGTGCCTCTATTATCTCTGTCTTACTTATATTTGGACTCTAGGCAGAGCACTAGCATAATTGCTGAGAAATATATCTTCTCATCATAGAAATGAGATCGGATATGTCATGACGCGACTCTGCTATCTCTGTTCATTATGAAGCATTACAGTCTTGCCAAATACCTAGGGATATTGGCGTCTAAACAACGTGTATTCTTACGGCTAGGAGGCATGTACTAAACTTGACTGCTCGTAAAATATGAGTCATGTGCCTTCATATACTACAGATATTGAAAATCAAAATATGAAACCTCTTGCCTCAATCATACAATTCCATGCTCTAGTCATGATTGTTTAGCCTCAATACGAGTTCTTGTGTTATTCCCTTTCTAGTTATTGAATATGGATATATAAGACAAGGGACGGTTAAGCACTGCCATGATATGCCTTTTTGGTTCATTTCTATTAAATCTTGGATGTAGCCGCTTTTCGATCTCTGTTGATGAATTCGGATTTCATTAGCTTTGAACCATACATGTTGCTCACAATCTGCTTCAGATTTGCATATAATGGCTTGCTCTTCACTCCTTTCGCTCTGGTCTCACAGATATTTCACTTTATTGCTCCTTTTTACTGTTGGCAAAGGGGGAGAATTCTTGTTGTGAGTCCTTGTTGAGATTGTGGACATGGGAGTCCTTGTTGAGGGGGAGAGCCTTCATCTGTTTCATCTGTCATCATGCAACCGTCACATTATGCCTAGCATTCCCATATAGCATTCACATGCTTTGATCATCATAGTATTCCCATATAGCATTCACATGCTTTGATCATCCATGCATACAAATCCGCATTCCCATGTTTTACTATCATGGATCTTGAGCTGCATAGGTTGCATATGTCATACACTTTGCCATATTGGATATCTCTGCCATATAATGACTCACAGTGTTGCCATCATCAAAAAGGGGGAGAATGTTGTGCCCTTATGGTCACTTGAGTTCATATGGTCACTTGGGTCATTCGACATCATTCTATGGTCATATGAGTTCTAATGTATTCTTGGTTTTGATAATGGCTAAACACTATTAGTCATTGATGTTTTTCACATTCATGTGATTGACATACGTGATATTTTTGTTCATGACAGGTGCGCCAATGAATGGACAAGGAATCTAGTGGAAATGGTGAACGTGAACGCTGAATGTTGCGCCCTCGCACACGGATCGACCTGCCCGGTCAGGTCGCGGGGGTCAAGGGGGCAGCGCCCCTTGCGGGGGTTTCCGGGGGCGGAGCCCCCGGAACAAAATTTAGAAATGCTTATAGCATAATCTAAATTGATTTCAATCCCAAAATACATGAAATTGATGAGAACATGAATATCTTGACCTATGGACATGTTTCCTTGGGCTAACAGTTCAATTTTGCAGGTACAGGTCTTTCCGGTCGACCTACACGCTTTGGCCGGTCGACCTGATTTGCCAGAGCCTCAGAATGTCAACGTTTACAGATTTCGGTCGACCTATACACCTTGGCCGGTCGACCGATTTTCCCAGAACCGAAATGATGACGTTGTTACAGGTTTCGGTCGACCGCCCCCAGGCCTCCGGTCGACCGATTTTTCCAGAGCCGAAAAGTTCTGGCTGCAGCAGGTTCCGATCGACCGGCCCATGAATTCCGGTCGACCGCCAGCCCCGATGCAGCCTTGTTTGACTTCGAAATCAACCTCGTGGCTAGCCCCTTTCCATGGATTTGTTTAATCAAACCTTACCTAATCTTCCATGATTTGTGGATCTGGTCTAGGGGGCATCTATGGACCATTCAAGGGTTATAAAACTAACACATGAGGGGTTAGAAACCCTAATACTTCAAGGGGCTTCTTGTGAGATCTAGGGTGGCTGCAAGAGAGCTTGGAGACGAGCTACTGTTCACGTGAACAGTAGTTCGTAAAGGTGTTCTTCATCCAATCAAAGGGGAATCAAGCTCAAATTAAAGCCAGCAAACCTCAAGGAAGATTACATCAAAGCAAGGCTATCAAAGTGATCCAAGGAAGCTGGTTTGATTCAAGTTCTTCAAAGGAAATCATCTTCATCCATTCAAGTTCTTTCCACCTCATTCAAGGTGATATTTCAAGCATTCAAACTCCTAGAAGCTAAAGAAGCAATCAAGATTCAAGGTAGCTTCATCATCTCCTTCATTCATTCAAAGAAGTTCAAAGAGAAGATCAAGAGAGAAGAATTGAAGGAAGAGGTACTGTTCACGTGAACAGTACTCCGTGAAGAACATTCATCCAATCAAGGGTGAATCAAGAAGATTGAGTTGAAGCCAAGAGGAGCCTTGTTGCTGATCAACATTTCATACAAGGGCCAATTCATTTTCACTCACAACTCAATCTCTTGTTTTAGTTCCTTCACATTTGTTTCATTTTCATTATTGTTTAAACATTGAAAGTGTGATTCATCCCTACCGGTGGTTAGTAGGAAGGCAATTGGAGGTTGTTCCAATTTGCGGTTGACATCCCTACCAGGTGGTGAGTAGGAAGGCAATCGGTGGTTTCCGATTTGCGGTTCTGTGCGCTGCACAAGTGAAGCCTCACCGGGTTTTGGTGAGGGGTGGACGTAGGGCTGAGGATTCAGTCCGAACCACCTTAAAATCCTGTCTAGTGTGATTTGCTTGTGTGATTGATTCGTTCTAGGTGCATGCTTAGGATCGAATTGTTATATATCTTGCTTATCTTGCTAAGCAAATCATAACGCACTTGGAAGCTAGTTTCTATTCCGCTGCAATTCATTTTAACTAGTTATATAGAGGGCCACATTACGAAAAGTGGGGCTGATCTATTCACCCCTCCCCTCTAGATCCGCTGTCCACTACACAATACTAGTAAAAGTAAATGTATCTATATAATCCAAAATTTCAAATTAAAAAGTCACACAGCCTCTGAAGAGAAACGTCATAAGGAAAGACCTCTGGTGCCCTTCTTACAATTCTTTTCAATTTCTTCCGTCTTTCATCCATATCCAACTTCACTAAAGCTTCCTATTTAGAAATCCGATTGGCGCACAACTTGAGAAATTCTACAATCTCTTTTTGGGAGAACTGAAAAAAAATATTATTGTTACATAAGCAATTGTGGAATTGCCATCCTTGCATACCTATTACTGTTAGTAACCCTCTTGAAAGAAAGCAAGTGCCAAAATTGCCTCTTAGGTTGGCTGCCAGTTACATCCTCCGTTTTGATCCACTACATTAAAATTTTGGACGAAAATCTCTCTCTAGTAAGTGTTATTCTCACTAACACATTGTTACACACACACACACAGAGAGAGAGAGAGAGAGAGAGAGAGAGAGAGAGAGAGAGAGAGAGAGAGAGAGAGAGAGAGAGAGAGAGAGAGAGAGGGTGTGGGTGTGGGAGGGAGGTGGTGGGTGTTTTTGACATCATATGCAAATAATTTTTCATATGTAGTTAAATTTATAATATTAGAGAAAATTTAAGAGTGCGAATCGAAAAATATTTGAGATTGAATCATGCAATTCTGAAATCGGTGACATTGCTCTCTTACGTTGGCAGTGCTGACAATGGGTGTCTAGGGGTGTGCAGAAATCGGACCGACCCGAGGACCCGATCCATACCGAACTGAAAACCAGGTTTGAATCGGGTTATTCGTGTTGCTGTTCGGTGAATCGAATCGAACCAAACCGTAGTAAATTGAAACGGGTTGGTTCGATTTCTATTTGAGAAAATTGAACCGGCCCACATAACCCGATTACACGTACCCAAGCGGCCAAGCGTAGACTGCGTGTGTGTCCTAATTATGTGTTTACAGACAAATGACATTGATTATCATGATATTTTTTTTGAATTCCATGTTTTTGGTTGTTTCATGTGGAGAATGATGAACATGTTACCCTCTAGAAATCTCATTCTATTGCTTGTGCAGTTGTTTTGGGTATTGCTCAAGGCCCAAAAATTGTAAGCCCAAATCGATGAACCAAATCAAATCGAACCGGTTTGGGTCGGTTTGATTTGGTTCGGTTCATCATGTAAAATAGTTTGATTTGGGTCGATTTAAGACTCAGACCGATTTGGTTCAGTTTGAGAAAAAAAGGAGGTGAACCGGACTAAACCGGACTGTGCACACCCCTAAAAAAGAGTTTAGGAGAGGTTTGGGTCTTTTTTTTTTTTTTAAATTTAGTTAAAACAAAACTGGGGTTAAGTAAGAGATTTTAACATATTGTTAACCACGGATGACTGCATTAGTATGTTTGCAATTATGCCTACGGAGTGAAGTTACTACTAATAATAACTATGCATTGATGATAATTTTGCAATAGTTCTTATTATAGGATTATTCTTGTAATTATCCCTTTCTTATTTGTAGGACTCTTTTAACACAAGTGACTCAACTTTAATTGCTATTGAATAGGTGTTGGACATCCTTGGTGCTAACAGTTCATGGAGGAGAATGAAAGCAGACAGGGCAAAATGGTGCATTCTACATGGAGCTACCAAGAGTGACACACTCAACACAATTGAGTTTTTATATATGAGTAGTATTTGCTACAGACCATGGTATGTAATAACGTTTAATTATCTTACATACTACGTTTTGAGTGGTCATTTGATATGACAAGATGGTGATATAACCCGCAAGTAGGACAAAAAAACTAGCATTCATTTCATAAGAACAAAATATATTTATTTAGAAGAAAAAAAGTGATAAGAATGATGTACACATATTTACAATGCAATATGCATCTTTGGAATGAAAAATTGACTAAAGTTTGGTTCTCCTGAGCTCGAGAGCATCTAATTTAAGTTATTTATCTCATATCAAATGATTGAGATGACTATGACAAAAATATCTATATATATATCTGCATATATATATATATATATATATATATATATATATATCAGAAATGAAACATACATATATTTCATGTATGGAATAAAATATATATGTTTAGGATGAAATATACAAATATTCGTCCTTGACATGTATATTTTGTTGACGTGTATATTCCATTCCTAAGAGGTATATGCTATTCTACATATGTATTTCTTTCTAGACACACAAATTTCCTTCCAAACATGCATATGCCATTTGTATCACCTATTTTCCCTTTTAAATGGGTATATTTCATTCTTTTGAAATAGATTTAAGTTTTTTTTTATTTTGTCTGATAGATCACATGGATCTGCCCAAAATCACATCGCCATCTTATCGTGGCAAATGGATCAATAAAAAAAAGTTTGTAATATAAATAGGCGCTGCTGGGGTGCAATTAGTATTACTCTTCCTACACAATACTTCAATTTTTGATTTTTTTTTCAAATAAAAATGTTAATTTCAACCATTATAATACTTCATACTTATGGATTAACTTTTCTATTCTAAATATCTATTTATAAGTTTTCACAATTACACACTTATTTGATAAGCACCCTTTCAATCGGCCTTTGTATGAACAGATACAGAGCTTATTTGTAATGATATGGGGTGTTCCATTAAATAACTCGAGATTTTAGGAGTTATAAATAAATAGTTAGATCCAGAGATCTAATATGTAAATATGAAAGGTTACAGGAGTTGAAAAATTAAAGATCATTTTTATGATTCTACCATATAATTACCTTATCTTTGGTTTGAAAATTCATATCAATTATAAATCATTGTATCTTGATCCTCCTCTCAAACTTCTGTAGCTCATCCACGTTCCAACACCACACTTGCTTTCATCCCTCCGCTTGCCCTCTCGATCTCTTCCCCTTTCATTCCTTCTTCTTGCATTCTTGGGGTCTTCCCTGAACTTCAAACAAATGAGGATACCAATCTGCAGGAATCTATGCCCCCTTCTCGCTATAAAAGGAGTTCCTTCCGGTTACCTTTGATAACGAGAAATTAGCGAGGTCTTTGGTTGTAATTTTTTATCTCTTTTTTCTTTTCAAATAAAAATTAATAATAAAAAGATGATGCGATCACGTTTGGTAACAATTTTCTAATTTTTGAAGATGCAATATCACCGTGTTTACAACCTCCCCCAAAATAAAAACATATGTATGGACTTATATTTTTCTTTTTTTGAGACAGAAGAAGTCGCGACTCGCAAGTGGGTGGGAGCTTCTTATTAGGGACTCCTTCATGGTCGCTGCGGGATGCGCTGACCGGATTGGCCTAAGGGGTCTCCCGTCCCGATACGACGCGGTAGTGGTGGGTGAGAAGCTGTACGTGACGGAGGGGTGGACATGGCCCTTCGGCTTCTCTCCCCTCGCGGCGGCGTCCACAACCCGGAGGTGGACGCCTGGGAGGAGATGCGGGTGGGGATGCGGGAGGGGTGGAAGCGTCGTGCTGGGCGGGTGCCTCTTTGTCATCTCTGAATACAGCAACTGTGGGGTAAAGGTGTATGACGAGGCCAGGGACTCCTGGCAGCCCGTGTGCGGCGGCAGCGTGCCCGGTGAGCTCCGTAAGCCCATTTGTTGTTGCTGGTGTCAAGGGCCACCCACACGTCTACGGTGGCGGCACCGTCGACTCCTTCCCCTGTCGGAGGCGATCATCGAGATCATCCTCGTTCCGGGAGCACATGTGCACGGACGCCCCCAACCATGCCAACTCCTTCACCACCGCACGCCCCCCCCTCTGGTTCCCCCGATCACGAGTGTCGTCATCCCCCGCAAGAAGCACCTCTCCCCTCCCCCTGCCGCTGCCACTACCACTGTCGTCTGTCGACATCCCCATCCGACGTACCCGGCCATCTGTTCCCTTTCCTCTACGCTACGACTCTGGCGCGGGTCGTAGTCCTCAAGATCTCGTAAGACTCTTCGGGCTTCTATGGGGATTGATACAAGGGAGGAGGACGATCTCTGGGAGGAAGTGAGAGGCATGCGTTTCCAGAGATGTCGTTCGTGGACTCGGTTCTTATCTTTTTGGCTTAGAAAGAAAGACAGAGATGCCCCCCCCAGCCCAGCGACCGAAAGAAGAAGCGGAGCGAGGCAGTGGAGCGGTTCCGCCCAACTAGCTGCACTGGTGGGTCCGCCTCCTCTCTTTCGATGCGGCCAAACAAGTCTTCCGAAAACTTAGGAATTATGATAGTTACTTTTACCAAATTAGTAATTATTTATTTTTATTAATTTTAAAAATTAGATTGAAAATTGACATGACATGATCTTTTAGATAGCAAGAGCTTTTGAAAAAGAAATGTGTTCCCAACCGCCCTACAAATAAAATAACTAGTGAGAAAGAACCCAGGGTATTTTCAACACATCAAGCCATTTATCGAAATTTTCACACAAAGTAAGCATGTGCTTATTTAATTTAAGAAATTAGGATGACATTTAAAAATATCCTCTTCAATCTTTCTGAAAAATTAAATGTAATATTTATATTATTCTTAAATGGAATTTATATATCTGACAACTTTTTTATTCAAAGAATAGTTTTTTTATAAAATGTTATTTGAAATATGTCAATTCTTATATGGAATTTATATATCTGACAGCTTTTTTATTCAAACAATAGTTTTCTATAAAATGCTATTTGAAATATGTTAACAGCCAGAGAGACGTGAAAATGTGGAAATTGCGTTGGGTTCTTTCTCGCTAGGAAGCATGATTTTTTTAATTTTAGAAAATTAGGATGACATTTAAAAAATATTCTTTTAATTTTCTGTGAAAATTCAAATGTAATATTTATATTACTCTTATATGGAATTTATAGAGTCGACAACTTTTTATTCGAACAATACTTTTTTTATAAAATACTATTTAAATTTTGTTAATAGTCATCAAAAATGTTAAAAAGATTTGTCTGAGCCCGGTTTCGAACCGGGGACCTCTAGTGTGTGAGACTAGCGTGATGACCAACTACACCACCCAGACGCGTTGCGATGCGGCCCACATGATAGATATATATTTACTAGTGCGTATGGTTACCCATCGCGTTGCATTCCTCGTACATCGCCCCTTGCCTTCAATTTCATGCGGCAAAATGGTGAGAAAGAAGAGACATGTTCCAGATAGATATACTTACAGACATCGTATCATTTTAAGTTTGGATCTACGTCGACTCACATGCCACATGCTCCCCGCCCAGTCCTTCGTATTGCGTTACATCACATAAAAATGACATGAATAAGCGGCCGAGATCCCGTTTTTGAAGTGTCAGTAATTTTAAACGAGTTTTTTATATAAATATCGATCATACTAAATATATTCTTCATTTAAATATATTATCAAAAATATTTTTCATCTAGTCTTGAATGTTACGATTATATATATATACCGCTGCAGTTTAATGCCGTCAACGAGAGATGAGAATATTCGGTGGAAAAAAGTCTGCTTACGTTTGATGCTTTAATTCTTTTTGTCCTTTTTTTTTGTGGTCGTGGTTCCGACGACGCTACAGAAGCTCTGCGTCCTTGATGCATATATAAGAGGTTATATACTCGGACAAGTCTGGAACATCAATTTCAACTGTAACACTTCCTGAGTATTTCATTTTGGCCGAATTAATTAATGAGAACTCAGTGATTTGAATGAGTACCTTGATCAGGAACTATCTACCTTCGTTTGATTTTATTTTTTCCGAGGACAGCAGACGTGGTGTTGTTGGGAGGAATTTCTTGTTGAAGAGGTTAACTCTCTTATTAATGTATGACAAAAAAGGTTGGTGCTATAGCTAGTAATATCTAGCATTTAGGCCGTGTTTTAATTTTATCTTGTAATTTATATTTTTTTTCTCACGTCTTGGAAGTTCTAATTTGATATTTGTATTTGCGAGTCGAATGATCACCAAAATGACGTTGAGAGTGGATAAATTATGCACAAATCCTGAGATATCACAGAGAGTTAGGAGTTTGGAAAATGATAAATTATGAAGTTAATTATTAATATTTCACTTTTTTTATAAAAAGGACAACGATATATATATATATATATATATATATATATATATAGCAGAGTAAATTAACATCCACATAATCTATAATCTAATAAAGAAAACATATGCAAGCACGATTTTACACGTGGGGTTATGAACATGAAAAGATTATTCTTCCTCAGTCGACGAGAAATATATATGAGAAAATGTTTCCAAGGCTAGCTAGCTTCCCTCCTTATTCTCCATCATCTGTTTCTTGATGAACATGATAACGGTTGCTCGTTTCACATGGGAGGATGTCGAAGACCATGCACACCTGATTGTTAGAATTTGAAAGGCATAAAACTAAACTTCTTGTGAACTATGAAATCTTCCTTGGATGCCCTTTTTAACCGTTAAGCGATGGAAACGCAAATTTAGCAAAGGGGAATAGAAGAGAAAATTCAAGATATACCTCGTATGGAAAGAACTACAAATTGAGTAGATATAAATATATAGATGGTTAATCACACTACCAAAAATTGGGAACGATTCTCTTTTTTGGACATATATATATATATATATAATTGGGAAGGACGAAGGTAACATATATACGGGAGTTCTTCGATGGCCGAGTGCGTGTACATTAATTAGTGTGCATTTATGCCCGGGGAGATGATCACCGTATGCCTTAAGATTATATACCCTGAGAATCCTGAACATTCTACCTTATATTCTTGATATTATCATATATACCCTCATAATAAGTCATATTTCATCACATATATCTCTATCGTCGTCATCTTTTATTTATTTAACTTGATTTCAAGTAGATTAAGATAGGAAAAAAGATTAAGTTCTCCTTAACCTCCCTACGTACGTAATTAGAAGAGTATCATGTCTACCCTTAGAATCGTTTATGTTCTCTTGTATGTCCCTCCAAAAATTTAACTCTTACGTATTCAACATAATATTCTATTAACTTTGACAAGGTGGAACTCAAGGGGTATAATTGAAACAATATTACTTGATACGAGAGTATACATGATAGTATAAAGAATATAGGGATATATAAGGCATACAAAAAATTGATGGTATATATATATATATATATATATATATATATATATATATATATATATATATATATATATATATATATATATATATATATATATATATATATATATATATGCAACAATCCCAATTTCTTTTAGATAGATGAAATATGCAAAAAACGTTCTATTGTTTCTATATAGTAGGAACTTTGTGAAGGAACACAGAGGAAACATCACATAGGCATATTCTTATAACACACACACGCAGAGAGAGAGAGAGATGTCTAAATTACGAGGAGTTTGTTTTAAGAAAGATGTCTAAATTATGAGAGAATTAAATTATTATTTCTCCAATGTGTGAATTAAATTATTAAATACTCTATAATTTTTGTAACCTTATTTTGCATAGGAATTCTAATTCCCCCAGAAGCATGATCTCCAACTAAATGTATACAATTTATTAATAAGGGATTTTAACTTTCCCATTTCACTAACCTGACCTCTCTCTCTCTCTCTGTGTGAGACGAAAGAAAGGATTTTAATTTAGTCTCAACCTATATACGTAGACTACAAAAACTAGTAATCTGATTTTTAAACTTTTATCCATCTTTTAACTTAAAATTACCTTATGATTGCACCGACACCGAGGTAATCATTTGAAAGGCATGGAAGCCACACCCCATTAATACCCGCCATCCAATCAGTCCTGCTATTGTTTCCACCGAGATAATCACATCATGTGTTAGTGGCATGGAGGCAACAACTCATTTGTGTGGCTGGCCGTGAGCCCTATCTTAACTCATTCTCCTCTCTCAGCTAGTCCTTGGCAACTGGATGGATCGTCACACTCACTCATCCTTCCTCCCTTCCTTCCATGGCATGGCTGCACCTCTCCCTCTCCATATCCTCCACCGCCCCTGTCCTCCTTCTCTCCCTCTTGCCCCTTCCCAACATCGATGCACGCAACATTAACCTCTTTTCTTCCCGTCCACCGGTGACACACGGCCTTACATTTCTAGAATCTGGTAGATTAAGATGAGATCTGTCACCGAGGCTCCGTCAGGGGTGAGCATTATTCGGATTTAATTAAAAATTCAAATCAGATCGATAGATATAATTCGATTTAGTTCAAATTAAAATTTTAAATTTTTGATTTTGAGTTCAAATCGAAACGTATTAAAAATTTCGATTCGATTGTATTTTAATTTTTAAGAAATCAAATCAAATGTATAATCCAATTCAAGAATATTTTTATCATGTTGATATAATTATTTAACCCTAATTCCAAAGATGCAAATAATTGATACTAGTTTATTGAATCAAGAAAATAGTGACTCAAAAAATAATAACGATTCACATGTACTTATATAGAGCAAAAATTCTCTCTGGGTTGACAATTGGCATATTTACATGGGAGGAATACAGTTCACATGTAGTTATTCTCATAAAACATATTTTAAAGAAACGTATCAAGTAGAAAATAATACAAACTTTAAAGATGAATAATTAAATATGACAGATATATTAAAGGTGCAAATATATTTGTTGACCCAACGAAGAAGTGAAACTAGTCGAAGAAGTGAAACTAGTTGATTTTGACATGGCTAAATATGTACTGCTCGTCAGAGGGGGGTTGAGAGCTCTCTCTCTCTCTCTCTCTCTCTCTCACTCTCAGTGAGAATATTTTAGACATTTCGCATACCTTAACAGATTCCATGATATATTCTCTCAAATATTCACCTTAGACGACAATCACAACCATTTGCCATATTTCGAAAGTATTTTTGACAATAGATTTAAATGAAAAGTTTATTTGACAATACATACATTTATAAAGGTACATATGCAAAAAAGATTAAAAGAATCAAGATTATGTGACTAAGGAGAGACCCTTACTTTTACTTTCCCGTCGGTTGGAAAAAAAAGAGAAAATAATTCTAGAATCTCCCTCCCCTTTATAGGTACGGTAGAGGTAGGAAAATGGTTCCTAGAGCACGTACCACATTCTCTATTTATTTATTGGGGAAGTCGTCTCGCATCCGTGGAAGTCTGCAAACACCAAAAACTAGAAAGGCGTCAAAAGGAGTCCCGAGTATTACCCCAGGGGGCAACTCTCCGATGCTTAAGTCAGCAACGGTTTAATGAAGAACAGAGAAGAGCGAGTTGAGAGAGAGAGAAGGAAAACATAGTCGAAAGCTAAAGGGTCGTGTAGATCCTCAGAGCGAGTGCTCGCCGCTCCCAGTACCCACTCGGAGAGTGCTTGCTGGGTGGTAAGGTCGCCGGAGGAGAGTTTCCCTTTCAACGTTGGTCGTGGCTGCTTCCTTCTCGTTATCCCGTAGGATCAGTAGCTCTACTCTCTTGCGTAGCAGTGTGGGGGTTTAATAGAAGAATCTACCGTGTCCGTCTCCTCTGTCGTTCTTCCCTTTATAGGGGTTGTCCTGGAGCGAGGGGCCTCATCCCTTGATAGGGAAGGGCGTTCGTAGTAGAGTAACAATCTCCGCTATAGTGGTGGAAGCTTCCCGTTGGAGGCGATTACCCCAGCGTTGGCTGGTCCCGGGACGAGTCTTACGGTGCTTGTGGGACGTGCTCGCCCGTTATTGAGTCAAGACCGACGTCACGGGGGCAACGGTCGATCACCGAAGAGTCCTCCGACGATAACTGTGCTTGAGCCGTAACATTTACGCCTTATAGAATCCGATGCTCTTTTTGATTGGGCCTCCCCTTGGTGGGCCACATCCGCATGCCCGCCTCTTGAACGCGCTCCCTTGAGAGCTATCTATCGTGGGCCTATTACTACTGGACCGTTCTTAGACCAAACTGGATTTACCCTCCTCACTTCCCCCCTACTCTCAGTCGCTGAGCACTATGCAGGGGGTTGAGAGTCGGCCTTTGAGAGGGTCTTCAGGAGTGTGAGATCCGGAGTCAGTTTCCTCGTACTATGGGCGTGGGAGTTGCTGGGGACCTACTTGGCGCGCAAGGCGCCCCTGACGGTGGCAGAGGCCAAGCTGGTAATCATGATTCGCGTCTTATCCTGTTCTAGGGACGCGGGCTCTTGAACGGTCGTCTGACATCAGTAGCCGTACTGCCGTAGCGGCTGGCATCCTTTCACCTGCCTCTCAGGGGGATTGTGTCGATCCATCGTGGGTGGTTATAAGAATCACTGCGAAGTCTCCCGCAGATTACACCTACGTCCTGCTGGTTGTCGTACTCGTTGTAGGCGTCTTCCTCCCTTTGCCCGGTGAGGATCCATATTCCTTTGCATCTTTCCTCTTCCGTAGTTATGCCTCCCCGTAGGAGGATCCCTCGAGTCAGCTCTTCCTCTTTTGAAGAAGCGGCTCATGGCCCCGGTGGTGCGCCGAGCACTTCGGGTGCGGGCGCTAGTCGACCCAGTTCCCCACCGTTAATGGCTTATAGGGTGATTCGTGGATTGCGGGAAGCCTTCCAGATTCCCCCCGAGTACGACATCGTCTTCCCAACTGTCGATGATGATACGTTGAGCCTTCCTCCGGGGGAATTTTTGGTCCCAGTAGTGTCCTTCCAGGCGGGCTTGCGCGTTCCCGCGCACCCTTTTATTGCGTCCATCCTTCATTATTAGGGACGGCGCCCTGGAGAGTTATCCCCCAATTCTTACTACATCCTCAATGGGTTTCTCTATGTGTGCCGGAGAGCGTCAGTGGAGCCTAGCCTCCATCTTTTCCAGCATTTCTACTACATCCAGCGCTGCCCGGCTAATACGGCCTTTGCCTATTTCAAGGCCCGGTCTGACCGGAAGCTCATCCGAGTGTCTTCCACTGCGGACAATCTCAAGGGTTGGTCGCAGCGGTACGTGTACATTGTCGAGTCGAGTGGTTATGACCACTTCGGCAGTTGGAGGTTTAGGGGCGCCCCCCCTATCTGGGCCGATAGGAAGCCTCCGCTCAGGGCCGAGGATCGGAGGAAGGTAGACGCCATCCTCCGGTACTCTCTTGTTGACGCGGACTTCGTGCTTACCCCGGTGCTGCTCCGAGAGTTGGGGTTGAGTCCTTTGTTGCCACAGGGTACTGGTCTCGAGTGACCAGGCCTACGCAGACTTCCCCTAGAGTCGTCCAACATGCGTTGTTAGAAGGCTTTGGCATGTCTCTGAGTGACTCTCCCACGTACATGCTCTGTGGTATTTGCGTCCTTATTTGTTTGCTGCCATCATTTTGAGGAGAGCGGTGCTCGCATCTAGGGAGCCCTTAGGCTACCTTCTCGTTTTCAAAGGGAGCGGTGCTCGCCCCTAAGAAACCCTTTAGATTACCTTTTCATTTTCAAGGGGAGCAGTGCTCGCCTCTAGGGAATCCTTAGGTTACCTTTTCGTTTTCAAGGGGAGCGATGCTCGCCTCTAGAGAACCCTTAGGTTACGTCCTCATTTTCAAGGGGAGCGGTGCTCGCCTCTAGGGAACCCTTAGGTTACCTCCTCGTTTTCAAGGGGAGCAGTGCTCGCCTCGAGGGAACCCTTATGTTACCTCTTCATTTTCAAGGGGAGCGGTGCTCACTTCTAGGAAACCCTTAGGTTACCTTCTCGTTTTCAAGGGGAGCGATGCTCGCTCGCCTCTAGGAAACCCTTAGGTTACCTTCTCATTTTCAAGGGGAGCGGTGCTCGCCTCTAGAGAACCCTTATGTTACCTCTTCATTTTCAAGGGGAGCGGTGCTCGCCTCTAGGGGACCCTTAGGCTACCTCTTCGTTTTCAAGGGGAGCGGTGCTCGCCTCTAGGAAACCTGTTGAACCCCATGCACAAATGTATGCTAAGGAATTTTGATGATGATATAAATACCATGTGATTGTGTTCCATGTAAATAAATGCATATGTGGTTTGTGGATGAGAAATGATATGCTTTAATTTCTTTATGGTTGAATGAAGCTCATTCCCATATCCTTGCAATTGTTGAATAGGATGCCTTTAGTTCAAGAATTATGTGCCGAACTAGACTGACATTGTCTTGGCATTTGCACAGGGAGAGATGAAGACTGGGTGTGATTCAAGCCAATTCATGGAATTATCCTACTATGCTTTTGGTTGATTCAAATTATGGTTGAATCATTTGATTCACTTAATGGTTGTGATGCAGGATCTCAAGTGTGTATTGAATGGCAATGAACATAAGGACCAATTGGAAACCTTCCAATTGGATCTTCACATGCATGTGGACCAACAAAATGGTAAGCTATTTTGGTTGAATGGTTGGAGGAGGCTTGTTGTGTGGATTGGATAAACGAATCCCTAGGTAATTCTCTATTCATACCTACCTTGTAAGTCTGTGATTTGGGGCAGGTAATACTTAATTCTTTCATCCTTGCATGTGTCTTTAATGTATCATCCTTTTAGAATTACCCCTGTGTGTGTTTTATTAAGTTTGCATTATGTCAGGAAAAGTGTCGACCCCATGGGTCGACACTTTGTCCAAGGGTCTGGTGTTTTAAGCCGGCCCTCTTATGTCTTCGAACTTGGGGATAAAAAGTCGACCCACATGGTCGACCTTTTTATCGCGAGGTTCTGTCTGGGTTCATGTTTCAGAACCCAGGACATAAGTGTCGACCCACAAGGTCGACACTTATTCCGGGACTTTCTGCCGTGGCCTTTTATTATTGCCACAGGTGGAAAGTGTCGACCCCATGGGTCGACACTTTCTACACTGAGCCCTGTTTGGGCTTTGTTCTGTCTTGCCCGAACGCGAGTGTCGACCCATGGGGTCGACAGTTTCCGGCAACTGGGAAAAATGCCGGTTCGCACGGCGACCGGAGCCTTAGCTCGATCCATTCTTTTAGTGCCTGATTGTGATTGGTCCTTGGGGGATAATATCCTCTACGTGGCCCTTCATTCCCTTGTGGTATAAATTGGAAGAGATAGGGTTTATTAAAAGAATGAGAAAGCATCTAATGATATATACGTTTTTGGGTTTTGCAGGGAGAAAGGTAGCAGAGGACGAAGCTTCATCTCCTTCGTCTCGAGGGTGAGCTGGGTGCGATTCAAGGCTGAAGATGGTGAAATCCCACCTAGTTGAAGGTGTCTTGCTGAAGCTCCACGGCTATATATCCTCCAAACGATCAATGAGCTGAAGCCGGATTGAATAGAAGAAGAACCTCGATCGCCGATCTTTCAAGCTGCAACAACAACGAACCTGTTGATGATTCTACTGCGTGCTTCAACCAAAGTCCGACTGAAGAGAAGAAGAAACCCAGTTGCCTAAGAACCCAGTTCCATCATTTTGATAAGGAGTCTTCTGAACCATTTTCTGTCCCTACTTGTGGTTATCCTTTGTCTAGTTCATGTTCATTGAGCATGCTTGTATATCTGTGATCACTCCTTTAACTGAAAAAACTATGTGTGTGTTCGGAGAGGTGTCTCCGAGTGTGGATTGACTGTTGGGGTGCGTTCCCCGTCTTGGTGTGTGTGTGTGGTGCTGAGCACCGTGTTGAGGGTTCGCCCTTGTGTCTGTGCTTCTCTGCAGCGTGTTGAGCGTCGAGCTCGTGTATGTGTGGTTTGCTGCCGTCGAGCAGTGTGTGGTGTATTGGGGTTCGTTCCCGTGTGCTACCTCGTGTAGCGTTTTAGTGAAGCCTCACCGAGGTGGTGAGGGGTGGACGTAGGGTACCCGTCGTGGTCCCGAACCACCTAAAAAATTCTTATGCATGTGTGATTGGTTGAGTGTTTATTCCTTATCTTCTACCACCATTCACAAGATGGATTATTGATTATCTTGCACATTGATGCTAAATTTGTTAACGTATAATGCTAGTTCAAATTGTCATCTCTCCGTGTGTGATCTTGTCACTTGCATGTTCGGTGAGGTTTGATTGAGAAGCCTTTCAAGTTATTTTAATTGGTCTTCACTTTTAGAGAGGGATCTATTCATCCCCCTCTAAATCTGTGCCACTACATCGTGGGACCAAACAATTGGTATCAGAGCCCGGCTCTGTTATATTAGATCAAACAATCTTCAGAGGGATCCTAGTGTAGTTTTGAATGATGAATGCTTCTTCAGATATTGCTTCTTTGACTTCCTTACCCTTTTATAATAGTGATGACTTTAACTCATGGCTAGGAAGAATGTGTAGGACCATAAATTCAATTGATCCAAATTTGTGGAAATTAGTTAATGATGGTCCTCATAAGTTGCCTCGGGATGAGACCAAGTGGTTCAACCGAGATAGACTAAAGAGTCATGAAAATGCTACAATTTTGAGATTGCTAAAAAATTCTGTCAATACTAACAGGTTCACGTTCGTCTCCTCTTGCAGAACCGCCAAAGAACTTATGGACAAGTTAATGCTAGCTCAAGAGAAGCAAGGACTGAGGGGATTAATGGTTGATGATATTTATCAGACTTGTGATGAAAGTGCTGAGGAGGTAAGCTCTAAATCCGATGAAGATGAATTGTCTTTTAAAGATTTGGTAGATGCTTATGAAGAATTATCAGAAAAATATAAAAAGGTAAAATGTGAAAACAAAGCTTTGAAGAAGAAGTCTAATGAAAATATCTATGACAATTCCTCTTGTGTGAAATGCATTGATCTAAGTTCAAAAATTGAAGAACTGGAAAAAGAAAATGAACTCTTGGCATGTAAAGTTACCTTGCTTGAGAAAAGTGAAACAACTCTAAAGAACAAGTTAGATTCATTGTCAGATGATGAAAAAATGTTTGATAAACTACTTGACTCTGAAATTGATGCCAAGTCCCTTCTGGACAAAAATGAGAAATCTGAGAAAGAAAACGATTTGCTGAAATCCGAACTTGAAAACCTAAAGCAATTGAATAGGACCATGTGTGAAAGACTTTTGACATTTGAAAAAGGCAAGTCCATGGTCTCTTAAGAGAGTGAGAATGTAAGTATTCTAGAACAGGAAATAGAATCTTACAAGACGATAAATGTAACGGCCCGAGAATCCGATTACCGGGAAGGCCCGATAACCCGAGACTCGCACCGCCGCCCACGAGCCGGGAGGGCTCGGAAGGGCTAAAAGGAGTGTAGAGGCACAAAGAAATAGGAAATAAAGCAGGACAACCAACAACAACAAGCTGAAAGAAAGAACAACTACAGCTACAACAGAGTCCAGTCCAACAGAAAGTACAGTCTAAAGCAGTAAAACGTACCACATGCCAAGTGAACACTCGGCCCGGCGAAGCTGGCAACTGAGAACCTCCGCTCCACACCCTCGAACCTCGAGGAAGAACCGCCACACCTGAAAAGCAGGGAATGAGTCTCCAAAACAGAGACTCAGCAGGGATCCCGCGGAACCCCAACCGGAAACAACGGCGGTAGCGGAAAGGAGAGCTACAACTACAGCAGGAACAACAAACCGGTGGCCGGTCAAAACTCGGCACTACAGCTACTCCTACTGCCAGAAGGCACACCTCGATCACGAAGTCGAAGCTACCAAATCATGCTAGTACCACCTACCGAAGTAAAAACACACGGTAACCACGCTGTAGAGGCCTATCCCCCAGACAGCCAACCTGGACACGCTGTCCAAGGTGCAACCCCGACCATCCGATCGCGGGTACCGCACAACAAGACCCAACCTCGGTAAAGCCACTAGCACTAATCTCATGACGTGAAAACCAACACACGCGTCACGGCGAACCAACCGAAACTCAACGGTCAACACGACCGAAACCCGAAGGTCAAAGTCACGGAAACTGACAGTCTGTCACTCCGTACTCGACAGGAGTACCACCCACTAGAAGCACAGTCGGTAGCGTCCCCTGACGTCTTACGCCGCACCGCAGGTGAACCGCCTGACGTGGTAGGTCCTACCCGAGGCGCGAACACCGTACAAGTAACCACAAACAAGTGACTATGTAATATCCCGAACCTTTCGGATCCTTTCTTCGTGGGTCCCGGATCTGGTTTTTGGAGCATCCAGCTCCGTTGTGTCCGAAATTTCATTTCGAACATCTTTCGTGTTCGGATCGGCGCGATCCGGAGTGGTTTCGGAGGCCCGGAGGCGTTCCGCGGCTTTTCCGCGCGTGTTTTTCCGATTCTCGGTGTGTGTTTCGGCTTTTTCTTCGGAAGCTCGCTGCGGGCGAACCGGGTGGTTCACCCAGGCACGTGTGGTACCGGTGCGATCGGTGCGTTCCGAGGATCGCGGGGGTGTGATTTCCTATTTTTTGGAATTTTCCAGATTTTCCGGGTTTTCTATAAAAACCCCCCTATTTTCTCTCTCTCCCCACTTTCTTCTTCTTCTTCCTCTCCTCTTCTTCCTCCTTCCTCCTCCACCGTATCCCCTCCCTCTCCCTCTCTTCCTCTCGGTTGGTCGCGGCTGGGCTCCCCCTCGACTGCAGACGGCGGTGGGGCGACGGTGCGGTGACGTAGGCGGCGGCGAGGCGGTCGTGGGGGTGTGCGGCGAGCGTGGGAAGCTTGAAGGACGAGGGTTTTCAAAGCGTTCTTCGCGGTTCACGGACGATCCGGCGGAGCATTCGCTCCATTGAAGTAGGGTGACGTTCCCTAGCCTCATACCGTTCATTTCCGTGGTTCGTAGGCCGCGGGGAGGCCGAGAGGGGCATTATTGAGCGGGTTTGGGGTTTTTCCATGATTTGGGGAGAGCTCGCCCGATCTATGGTTTTAGTCCGTGATTTCGTGTTTGGGTGGCTTAGATGCATGCTAGGGGTCCCCAGGGGTCTTCCCCTTTGATTTCCCCCTCTCCGGTGGAGGTATGGGGGCGTGGTCGAAGTTTTTGGGGATTTCCCGCCGTAGCGTGCTCGGGGGCAAGCGACGGTCACTCCAGTGACCGTCACTTGCTTGTGACGCCCCTAGAGGGGTGCGTTACTTCCCCTGAGTGTTGGCCTTTGGGGTCTGGGGCTGTGACGGCCCTACGATAGACCGCCATTTGCCTATGACGCGCCAGGGCAGGGCCGTTATATAGCTTTTCGACCGTTGGTTTTTGACCGTTGGGGGTCAGGCCACGTGACGCGCCATGCTAGGTGCGTTACATGCGTGTAACGCCCTGGGGCAGGAGCATTACTTCCTGTGTTCACCCCAGGCTTGAGGGCCATGTAACGCACTGGTGCAGGCGCGTTACATGTGAGTAACGCGCCCGGGCAGGGCCGTTACCTCCCTTTTTGAATTTGTGCCATGGAGGGGCGTGCAACGCGCTAGGCTAAGCGCGTTACATCCATGTAACGCGCTGGGCCTGGGCCGTTACTTTCCCTTTTCCCGGATTGAGTGACGGCCTGCGTTAGACCGCCGTTTGGGTGTAACGGTCTCGTCTAGACCGTTACTTGCTTGTGACGGCCCTAGGGTAGACCGTCACATGCCTGCTTGCCCCATGAGGGTGGCAACTTCGTTTTCTGTCCGACTTGGGTCTCCGTGCGACGAGGCTGGTGCGTGGGGTGATTCCCACACGTTGTCGAATTCGGACGTTGTTTTCCGTTGACTCGAGAGTCTACTCCTTCAGTGACCCTCCACTAGTCGTAGCCCACCAGTACGAGGTGCTGGTCTCACCTGGGAGTGGTGTACGGGCGCCCACCTTTCGAGACGGTTTGTGGACCGGTTACCGTAGGCTCCTCGTCTTAGCCAGAGTCCGGCTGCGGGGGAAAACCGGTCAGAGGGCCAGACCTAGGACGCGTGGTCTGTGTGTGCACACGTGGTTGGGGGCGGTTGGACCCACGTCGACGGGCGTGACCCCAGCTAGTCACTTGTTTGTGGTTACTTGTACGGTGTTCGCACCTCGGGTAGGACCTACCACGTCAGGCGGTTCACCTGCGGTGCGGTGTAAGACGTCAGGGGACGCTACCGGCTGTGCTTCTAGTGGGTGGTACTCCTGTCGAGTACGGAGTGTCAGACTGTTAGCCGTGTGTTTCTGACCTTCGGGTTTTGGCGGTTCGACCGTTGAGTTTCGGTCTTCTCGTACCGTGGCAAGTGTGTCGGTTTGCGTGCCGTAGGGTCTAGTTCTGTAGAGTACATGGCTTTCCTTTCCGAGGTACTTTCCTACTGCTAGAGTAGTGGTTTCTCGTTTTACGAGGTAGGGTTCGAGTGATCCCTACTGAGTCTTGTTCCGAGACTCATTCCCTGCGTGTTTTCACCGTGTTTCAGGTGAGACGCCACCTTCGGGGAGCGCATCAGGAGCGCAGCGTGGTGCGGGTGCCCAGAGGTAGTGCCAGAGGTCAGAGCCGGGGGATGCCCCGTGTAGCTGTACTTTTCTTCCTTGTCTTTGTACTAGTCGTGGACTATTGTTATTGTTGCTATTTTATATTGTGGACCATGTAAAATGTTAATTTATTTCCTGCTTAACATTATAACTGTTTAATTTCTGCAATTATTTGTGATACTTGTGTAGTTTCCCCACCATCCTTTTAACCCTTCCGAGTCTTCGGACTCGTGGGTGGCGGTACGAGTCTCGGGTTATCGGGCCTTCCCGGTAATCGGATTCTCGGGTCGTTACAGCTGGTATCAGAGCGCGGTTGTGGAATTACATAAGAATCATAGGTAATTGTAGTGGTCCACTAGTCCACAGCGATGATGTACAGATGACGCTGGCATTGGGCACCGTGTGTTTATTTTGACCTTGCCGTTTTTTTGTGTTTTCTGTCTTGTGCCAGAGGAGCGAGTATGGCGCCGAGGAGGAGTTCTCGCTCTCAGCAGGGGCAGTCGGCTGGAGGTCAGGAGATCCAGCAGGGGGTCCAGAGGGACCAGGAGGAGCATAGCAGAGTTCCGGGAGCTACCGAGGCCGCGGATGCTGCGAGAGCTCCGGGGGCCGAGGATTTCTTCCGTGGCATGTACCATCTCATGTCTCAGCAGTTCGGCGGAGAGGCCGGTGAAGGCTCGTCAGTCAGGGGTGGGCCAGGCCGAGCAGTGAGGGACTTCATGCAGTTCCATCCACCTTACTTTAGCGGCCAGGCAGACCCTGATGCGGCTCGTGATTGGCTCGATGAGATGGAGCAGGTGTTCAGTTCTGCGAAGAGTGCTGCCGAGGACAGAGTGGTGTTGGCCTACAACCAGTTGCAGGGTACGGCTCGGAGGTGGTGGTCTTCCGAGTGGAAGACGTCCTTTCAGCTTCGTCCACTTGAGCAGATCGAGTGGGATGACTTTGTCAGTACTTTCGAGCGTACGTACTGTCCAGACGTCGTTGCTACGCAGCGGATGCGGGAGTTTCTGGAGCTGGTGCAGGGTGACATGTCCGTGTTGCAGTACAGGGCCCGATTTATCGAGCTGGGTCGGTACGCACCTCACATCATGGAGCATGAGAGTGTGAGGACCACGCAGTTTGTGCAGGGCTTGAGGCTGGAGCTGAGGCACCATTTGATCGCGAATGGGGCCACT
The DNA here is from genome assembly GCA_022559845.1 of Amorphophallus konjac. Classification (NCBI taxonomy): domain Eukaryota; kingdom Viridiplantae; phylum Streptophyta; class Magnoliopsida; order Alismatales; family Araceae; genus Amorphophallus; species Amorphophallus konjac. Next base: position 551,272,160 of record CM040121.1, on the reverse strand, counting down.
GATCTAGAGACAGCGTCTCGTGTTGCGATTTCCTTGGATATGGATATGCAGAGGACTCGAGGACCGATCAGCCAGGGGCAGTCTGTGTCAGGTCGCAGCCAGCAGTCGGCTACACAGCAGTAGGGTTCCTTCCAGCATGCGTCGGGTGGTTCAGGAGTACCGGCATCGGCAGCTTCGGTGACAGGATCTGCGTCCTTTGGCTCGAAGGTCAAGAAGTTCTTGAAGAAGAATTTCCGTAAGAAGCACAAGGATCAGGGACAGGCTTCATCGGGCAGTGTGCGGCAGCCGATTCCTTTGCAGCGTCAGGGATCAGTGGGTGGATCGCGAGGACCTTGTCCACGATGTAGTGGGACCCACCCAGGCAGGCAGTGCACGGCGCCGATCATCTGTTTTCGGTGTGACCAGCCAGGGCACATGGCGCGTGACTGTCCTCAGAGGCCGCCGCAGCAGCAGGTTCCCCAGCAGCAGCAGCAGCAACAGGGACAGTATCCGCTGCTACCCAGGTCATCTAGTGTGGGAGGCAGGCAGAGGGCTCGTGGCCAGATCACGCACTTGACCAGGGCAGAGGCAGTGGCGTCACAGCTCGTGGAAGGTACCGTTCAGATTTTGGGTTGTGCGGCTTGGGTTTTATTTGATTCTGGCGCGTCTCATTCGTTTATTTCGGAGGATTTCGCGTCGAGCGTCGAGGAGCCGGTGACCCAGTTGTCCTGTGATTTGGCAGTGGAGTTGCCTTCGGGTGACTTTATGGTCACTCCGTATTGCTTCGACCAGGTTCCGGTATGGATCGATGGGCGGAGTATGCCAGGCAGGTTGTATGCGTTGCAGCTTCGGGATTACGACGTGATTCTAGGCATGGATTGGCTCGAGACCCATGGAGCGGTGGTGGATTGTGGAATGAAGAGGGTCTACTTCCAGCATCCCAACAAGAGGACCTTCTATTTCCAAGGTATCCGTTCCGCCTCTTCTCGATTCCTTATCTCTGCTATTCGAGCCCGTCGGTTGCTTGATTCAGGTTGTCAGGGTTTTCTCGCGTCTGTGGTTGTGTCTGACCGGATGGAGCTGGATGTCGAGGACATCGCGGTGGTGTGCGAGTTTCCCGATGTTTTTCCCGAGGAGTTGCCTGGATTACCTCCCCAGCGGGAGATCGATTTCGTGATCGAGGTTGTGCCTGGTATGGGACCTTTGGCGAAGGCTCCCTACCGTATGGCCCCCGCTGAGTTGAGAGAGTTGAGGGCGCAGTTGCAAGAACTGTTGGCCAAGGGGTACATTCGTCCGAGCTTTTCCCCTTGGGGTGCGCCCGTGTTGTTCGTGAAGAAGAAGGACGGTAGTCTGCGGCTATGCATTGACTATCGGCAGCTGAATGAAGTGACCATTAAGAACAAGTATTCGTTGCCACGGATTGATGATTTGTTCGACCAGCTGCAGTCTGCGCGAGTGTTCTCACGGATTGATTTGCGGTCTGGTTACTATCAGCTGAGAATTCGCGAGTCCGATGTGGAGAAGACTGCGTTCAGTACGATGTACGGGCATTATGAGTTTCTGGTGATGCCATTTGGGCTCACCAATATCCCAGCAGTCTTCATGGACTTGATGCAGAGGCTGTTTCATCCGTTTTTGGACCAGTTCGTGGTCATCTTTGTGGATGACATCCTTGTTTATTCGCAGTCTGCTGAGGAGCATGCGTACCATTTGGGTGTGGTGCTGCAGACGTTGCGAGATCACCAGTTGTATGCGAAGCTCAGCAAGTGCGAGTTTTGGCTCAGCGAGGTGCACTTTCTGGGGCATGTGATTTCTGGTGATGGCATTTCCGTGGATCCCGCCAAGGTCGAGGCAGTAATGCAATGGCCGAGGCCGAGGTCGGTGACGGAGATCCGGAGTTTCTTGGGGCTTGCTGGTTATTATCGCCGGTTTATCCAGGATTTTTCTCGCATTGCGACCCCGATGACTAGGCTCACGCGGAAGGATGTGCCTTTCGTTTGGTCCGAGGAGTGTGAGCAGAGCTTCAGGGAACTGAAGAGATTGCTCACCTCGGCTCCGGTGTTAGTTTTACCTTCTGGATCGGGAGGTTTTGTGGTGTGTACAGATGCTTCCGGCGGTGGATTGGGTGCTGTTCTGATGCAGCATGGTAGAGTGGTGGCTTATGCATCTCGGCAGCTAAAGCCCCATGAGGAGAACTACCCTACCCATGACCTCGAGTTGGCGGCGGTGATCTTCGCGCTGAAGATCTGGAGGCATTATCTGTACGGTGAGAAGTTCGAGGTGTTCACTGACCATCAGAGTTTGAGGTATGTGTTCTCGCAGAGAGATCTGAACCTCAGACAGAGGCGTTGGATGGAGTTCAAGAAGGACTATGACTTCACCCTGTCTTATCAGCCGGGCAGGATGAATGTCGTTGCCGATGCCTTGAGTCGGAAGGTTGCGGTCAGTGCCTTGATGTTGAGGAGGTGGAGGCTCTGGGAACAAGTGCCTGAAGTATCATTCAGGCTCAAGATTCCCCAGGAGCCAGGGTTGGCAGTGCTTGCGAGTCTGACTGTCACTCCTGCTATCCGTCGTCAGGTGACAGAGGCTCAGCATGCGGACCCTGAGTTGCCCCGGATTCTTGCGATGGCTGACGTAGAGCTCGGCGAGGACGGTGCTGCGAGGTTTCGTGACAGGTTGTACGTCCCAGTGGAGGAGCAGGTTCGTCGTGCGGTGCTGCGTGAGGCTCATGGGAGCAGGTACACTGTGCACCCGGGTGCGACGAAGATGTATCGGAACTTGCGGAGGCAGTTCTGGTGGCCTGGCATGAAGAGAGATGTTACCGAATTTGTGGCCAGGTGCCTGATCTGTCAGCAGGTGAAGGCAGAGCATCAGCGACCAGGCGGTACTCTCCAGCCCTTGGATGTTCCTGCTTGGAAGTGGGACCATGTGACCATGGATTTTGTGGTGGGATTACCGAGGACCCCGAGTGGGCAGGACAGTATTTGGTTGCTGGTGGATCGGCTGACGAAGGTGACGCGGTTGTTACCGGTCAAGGTCAGCTGGAGCGTGTCCAAGTTGGCTTGTTTGTATGTGGAGCGGATCGTGCCGTTGCATGGGATTTCCCTTTCGATCGTGTCGGATCGGGATCCGCGCTTCACTTCTGGGTTTTGGAGGAGTTTCCAGCGAGCTCTTGGCACGGAGTTAGCATTTAGCTCGGCGTATCATCCACAGTCAGATGGTCAGTCTGAGAGGACCATTCAGACCTTGGAGGACATGCTGAGATCCTGATGCCTGGAGTGGCAGGGGAGTTGGATTCATCACCTACCGTTGGTAGAGTTTGCCTATAACAACAGCTATCATTCGAGCATCGGCATGGCTCCCTATGAGGCTCTGTATGGGCGTCCTTGTCGGACTCCGCTTGATTGGTTTGAGGTGGGTGAGCGTGTTTTGACGGGGCCAGAATTGGTGCAGCAATGTGTGGATGTTGTGCACCTGGTTCGTCAGAACATGTTGGCGGCCCAGAGTCGGCAGAAGAGCTATGCTGACCGTAGGCGGCAGCCTCTCGAGTTTGCCGTGGGCGATCATGTGTTCTTGAGAGTTTCTCCGATGAAGGGGGAGATGCGTTTTGGACGGCGTGGGAAGCTGAGTCCCCGCTATATTGGTCCTTTCGCGATTGTGGAACGCATCGGTGAGGTTGCTTACCGGTTGCAGTTACCTCCTGAGTTGGCGTCGGTGCATGACGTGTTCCACGTCTCGATGTTGCGAAAGTATATGCCCGATGACTCTCATGTGCTCGAATTTTTCGTTTGGCCTGAGGTGACTCCAGATCTTTCTCTCCCAGAGTTTCCGATCCGCGTGGAGGATAGGCGAGAGCAGCGCCTGCGGAACAAGGTCATTCCCTTGGTAAAGGTCGTGTGGCAACGACACTCTGGTGGTGAGGCTTCATGGGAACATGAGGACGAGATGCGTCAGCAGTTCCCGTACCTGTTTGAGTGAGTCTTCCTCTTCTTTCCCCTTGGGTTGTTCTCAATTTCGAGGACGAAATTCCTTAAGGGGGGAGGGCTGTAATATCCCGGACCTTTCGGATCCTTTCTTCGTGGGTCCCGGATCTGGTTTTTGGAGCATCCGGCTCCGTTGTGTCCGAAATTTCGTTTCGGACATCTTTCGTGTTTGGATCGGCGCGATCCGGAGTGGTTTCGGAGGCCCGGAGGCGTTCCGCGGCTTTTCCGCGCGTGTTTTTCCGATTCCCGGTGTGTGTTTCGGCTTTTTCTTCGGAAGCTCGCTGCGGGCGAACCGGGCGGTTCACCCAGGCACTTGTGGTACCGGTGCGATCGGTGCGTTCCGAGGATCGCGGGGGTGTGATTTCCTATTTTTCGGAATTTTCCAGATTTTTCGGGTTTTCTATAAAAACCCCCTATTTTCTCTCTCTCCCCACTTTCTTCTTCTTCTTCCTCTCCTCTTCTTCCTCCTTCCTCCTCCACCGTATCCCCTCCCTCTCCCTCTCTTCCTCCCGGTTGGTCGCGGCTGGGCTCCCCCTCGGCTGCAGACGGCGGTGGGGCGACGGCGCGGCGACGTGGGCGGCGGCGAGGCGGTTCTGGGGGTGTGCGGCGAGCGTGGGAAGCTTGAAGGACAAGGGTTTTCAAAGCGTTCTTCGCGGTTCACGGACGATCCGGCGGAGCATTCGCTCCATTGAAGTAGGGTGACGTTCCCTAGCCTCATACCGTTCATTTCCGTGGTTCGTAGGCCGCGGGGAGGCCGAGAGGGGCATTATTGAGCGGGTTTGGGGTTTTTCCATGATTTGGGGAGAGCTCGCCCGATCTATGGTTTTAGTCCGTGATTTCGTGTTTGGGTGGCTTAGATGCATGCTAGGGGTCCCCAGGGGTCTTCCCCTTTGATTTCCCCCTCTCCGGTGGAGGTATGGGGGCGTGGTCGAAGATTTTGGGGATTTCCCGCCGTAGCGTGCTCGGGGGCAAGCGACGGTCACTCCAGTGACCGTCACTTGCTTGTGACGCCCCTAGAGGGGTGCGTTACTTCCCCTGAGTGTTGGCCTTTGGGGTCTGGGGCTGTGACGGCCCTAAGATAGACCGCCATTTGCCTATGACGCGCCAGGGCAGGGCCGTTATATAGCTTTTCGACCGTTGGTTTTTGACCGTTGGGGGTCAGGCCACGTGACGTGCCATGCTAGGTGCGTTACATGCGTGTAACGCCCTGGGGCAGGAGCGTTACTTCCTGTGTTCACCCCAGGTGTGAGGGCCATGTAACGCACTGGTGCAGGCGCGTTACATGTGAGTAACGCGCCCGGGCAGGGCCGTTACCTCCCTTTTTGAATTTGTGCCATGGAGGGGCGTGCAACGCGCTAGGCTAAGCGCGTTACATCCATGTAACGCGCTGGGCCTGGGCCGTTACTTTCCCTTTTCCCGGATTGAGTGACGGCCTGCGTTAGACCGCCGTTTGGGTGTAACGGTCTCGTCTAGACCGTTACTTGCTTGTGACGGCCCTAGGGTAGACCGTCACATGCCTGCTTGCCCCATGAGGGTGGCAACTCCGTTTTCTGTCCGACTTGGGTCTCCGTGCGACGAGGCTGGTGCGTGGCGTGATTCCCACACGTTGTCGAATTCGGACGTTGTTTTCCGTTGACTCGAGAGTCTACTCCTTCAGTGACCCTCCACTAGTCGTAGCCCACCAGTACGAGGTGCTGGTCTCACCTGGGAGTGGTGTACGGGCGCCCACCTTTCGAGACGGTTTGTGGACCGGTTACCGTAGGCTCCTCGTCTTAGCCAGAGTCCGACTGCGGGGGAAAACCGGTCAGAGGGCCAGACCTAGGACGCGTGGTCTGTGTGTGCACACGTGGTTGGGGGCGGTTGGACCCACGTCGACGGGCATGACCCCAGCTAGTCACTTGTTTGTGGTTACTTGTACGGTGTTCGCGCCTCGGGTAGGACCTACCACGTCAGGCGGTTCACCTGCGGTGCGGTGTAAGACGTCAGGGGACGCTACCGGCTGTGCTTCTAGTGGGTGGTACTCCTGTCGAGTACGGAGTGTCAGACTGTTAGCCGTGTGTTTCTGACCTTCGGGTTTTGGCGGTTCGACCGTTGAGTTTTGGTCTTCTCGTACCGTGGCACGTGTGTCGGTTTGCGTGCCGTAGGGTCTCGTTCTGTAAAGTACAGGGCTTTCCTTTCCGAGGTACTTTCCTACCGCTAGAGTAGTGGTTTCTCGTTTTACGAGGTAGGGTTCGAGTGATCCCTACTGAGTCTTGTTCCGAGACTCATTCCCTGCGTATTTTCACCGTGTTTCAGGTGAGGCGCCACCTTCGGGGAGCGCATCAGGAGCGCAGCGTGGTGCGGGTGCCCAGAGGTAGTGCCAGAGGTCAGAGCCGGGGGATGCCCCGTGTAGCTGTACTTTTCTTCCTTGTCTTTGTACTAGTCGTGGACTATTGTTATTGTTGCTATTTTATATTGTGGACCATGTAAAATGTTAATTTATTTCCTGCTTAACATTATAACTGTTTAATTTCTGCAATTATTTGTGATACTTGTGTAGTTTCCAAACCATCCTTTTAACCCTTCCGAGTCTTCGGACTCGTGGGTGGCGGTACGAGTCTCGGGTTATCGGGCCTTCCCGGTAATCGGATTCTCGGGTCGTTACAGACTAGCTGGGGTCACGCCCGTCGACGTGCGTCCACTGTCCCCAACCACGTGTGCACACACAGACCGCGCGTCCCTGGTCTGGCCCTCTGACCGGTTTTCCCCTCAGTCGGACTCTGGCTGCAAGACGTGGGGCCCGACGGCAACCGGTCCACAAACCGCCTCTAAGGGTAAGCCCGTACACCACTCCCTGGTGCGACCAGCACACGCGTACTGGTAGGCTACGACTAGTGGAGGGTCACTGAAGGAGTAGACTCTCAACTCAATGGAAAACAACGTCCGCATCCGAAAAAGTACGGGGACCATCCCACGTACTAGCACCGTCGCACGGTGACCACAGTCGGAGAAGAAACGGGACTCACAGTCCACGGCCATGCACGCACCGTGCGCTAGGGTCGAGAAAACTCAAGTGGCGCTAAGCCACTTGTAACGACCCGAGAATCCGATTACCGGGAAGGCCCGATAACCCAAGACTCGCACCGCCACCCACGAGCCCGAAGACTCGGAAGGGTTAAAAGGATGGTGTGGAAACTACACAAGTATCACAAATAATTGCAGAAATTAAACAGTTATAATATTAGGCAGGAAATAAATTAACATTTTACATGGTCCACAATAGAAAATAACGACAATGACAATAGTCCACGACTAGTACAGTGACAAGAAAGGAAAGTACAGCTACACGGGGCATACCCCGGCTCTGACCTCTGGCACTACCTCTGGGCACCCGCACCACGCTGCACCCCAGACGCGCTCCCCTGGGGCGGCGCCACACCTGAAACACGGTGAAAACACGCAGGGAATGAGTCTCGGAACAAGACTCAGTAGGGATCACTCGAACCCTACCTCATAAAACGAGAAACCACTACACTAGTGGTAGGAGAGTACCTCGGAAGGGAAAGCCCTGTACTCTACAAGACAAGACCCTACGGCACGCAAACCGACACACGTGCCACAGAGAGAAGACCAAAGCTCAAAGGTCGAACCGACAAAACCCGAAGGTCAGAAACACTTGACTGACAGTTTGTCACTCCGTACTCGACAGGAGTACCACCCACTAGAAGCACAGCCGGTAGCGTCCCCTGATGTCTTACACCGCACCACAGGTGAACCGCCTGACGTGGTAGGTCCTACCCGAGGCGCAGACACCGTACAAGTAACCACAAACAAGTGACTAGCTGGGGTCACGCCCGTCGACGTGGGTCCAACCGCCCCCAACGACGTGTGCACACACAGACCGCGCGTCCCTGGTCTGGCCCTCTGACCGATTTTCCCCTCAGCCGGACTCTGGCTGCAAGACGTGGGGCCCAACGGTAACCGGTTCACAAACCGTCTCTAAAGGTCGGTTCGTACACCACTCCCTGGTGCGACCAGCACACGCGTACTGGTAGGCTACGACTAGTGGAGGGTCACTGAAGGAGTAGACTCTCAAGTCACGGAAAACAACGTTGCAACCACAGGTACGAGGGATGCTCCTTGTACCCACACTAACACACTGTGACACAAACCGAAGTCACCACCTCCCGGGACCCCACGGCACCCCCACGTGTAGCCCCCACATGATGCCCCACATCAGTTGGACTACGGGTCAGCACAGGGATCGAGACTAGCTCGTCCGGGACTCAGGCTGGCAAGGAAAAGGAGTCGCGATCACCGGAGGATCGCCTCCAGTGGTCGCGGTCGACCCAGGACCGCTACCACCTAGTCGCGGTCCTCCTGGAACCGCGACCATCCTGGTGCGCGAAAAGTGAACGCGATCGCCTGATGACCGTTTTCACCTGGTAGCGGTCTCCAGGAGACCGCGACCAGACTCCAACGGTCAAAAAACCGTGTCGAAGACCGTGCCGGACCCCATGCTGAAAGCGGTCGCCCCCTGACCGCCACCAGCAGTCGCGGTCAGTCGCATGACCGCGACCGCCTGCCGACAGAACGATTCCCAACGGTCAAAAACCCTGGTGAAGGCGGTCCCCACCCGACCGCTACCAATGAAGGCGGTTACTGGTAGACCGCTACCATCTCGGAAAACCGAGAACGGCGGGAAACGGCCAAAAACACCATCCACGCCCCCATACCTCCACCGGAGAGGGGGAAATCAAAGGGGAAGACCCCCGGGGACCCCTAGCATGATTCTAAGCCATCCAAACGTGAAATCGTGGGCTAAAACCATAGATCGGGCGAGCTCTCCCCAAATCATGGAAAAACCCCAAGCATGCTCAAACAAGCCCCTCTCGGCCTCCCTGCGGCCTACAAACCACGGAAATGAACGGCAAGAGGCTAAGGAACGTCACCCTACCTCAATGGAGCGAATGCTCCGCCGGATCGCCCACGAATCGCGAAGAACGCTTGAAGCTTCACGAACTCCCCACGCTTCCCACGCTTGCCGCATGCCCACGAGCTCGCCTCGCCGCCACCCACGCGTCTGCGCCGTCGCCCTACCGCCGTCAACAGCCGGGGAGGGGCTCACCGCTTCCGAATGGGAGAGAGAGGGAGAGAGGAGGGCGGCCACGGTTGGGGAAGGAAGGAGGAAGAAGAAGAAGAAAGAGAAAGGAGAAAAGAAAAAAAGAAAAGAAATGGGATTATATAGAAAATCTGATTTTTTGGAAAAATACCAAAAATTAGAAAAATACATTTCCGGAATCCTCGGAATGCACTGATCGCAACGGTACCACTCGTGCCTGGGGGAACCGCCCGATTCGCCCGCAGCGAGCTTCCGAAGAAAAAGCCGAAACACACACTGAGAATCAGAAAACACACGCGGAAAAGCCGCGGAACGCCTCCGGGCCTCCGAAACAACTCAGGATCGCGCCGATCCGAACACGAAAGATGTCCGAAACGAAATTCCGGACACAACGGAGCCGGACACTCTGAAAACCAGATCCGGGACTCATGAAGAAAGGATCCGAAAGGTCCGGGATATTACAGCCCTCCCCCCTTAAAGAATTTCATCCTCGAAATTACGAACAACCCAAGGGGAAAGAAGAGGAAGACTCACTCAAATAGGTACGGGAACTGCTGACGCATCTCGTCCTCACGTTCCCACGAAGCCTCACCACCAGAGTGTCGTTGCCACACGATCTTTACCAAGGGAATAACCTTGTTCCGCAGGCGCAGCTCTCGCTATCCTCCACGCGGATCGGAAACTCTGGGAGAGAAAGATCTGGAGTCACCTCAGGCCAAACGGAAAACTCGAGAACATGAGAGTCATCGGGCATATACTTCCGCAACATCGAGACGTGGAACACGTCATGCACCGACGCCAACTCAGGAGGTAACTGCAACTGGTAAGCGACCTCACCGATGCGCTCCACAATCGCGAAAGGACCAATATAGCGGGGACTCAGCTTCCCACGCCGTCCAAAACGCATCACCCCCTTCATCGGAGAAACTCTCAAGAACACATGATCGCCCACGGCGAACTCGAGAGGCTGCCTCCTACGGTCAGCATAGCTCTTCTGCCGACTCTGGGTCGCCAACATGTTCTGACGAACCAGGTGCACAACATCCACACATTGCTGCACCAATTCCGGTCCCGTCAAAACACGCTCACCCACCTCAAACCAATCAAGTGGAGTCCGACAAGGACGCCCATACAGAGCCTCATAGGGAGCCATACCAATGCTCGAATGATAGCTGTTGTTATAGGCAAACTCCACCAATGGTAGGTGATGAATCCAACTCCCCTGCCACTCCAGGCAGCAGGATCTCAGCATGTCCTCCAAAGTCTGAATGGTCCTCTCAGACTGACCATCTGACTGAGGATGATACGCCGAGCTAAATGCCAACTCTGTGCCAAGAGCTCGCTGGAAACTCCTCCAGAATCTGGAAGTGAAGCGCGGATCCCGATCCGACACGATCGAAATGGGAACCCCATGCAACGGAACGATCCGCTCCACATACAAACGAGCCAACTTAGACATGCTCCAGCTGACCTTGACTGGTAACAACCGCGTCACCTTCGTCAGCCGATCCACCAGCAACCAAATACTGTCCTGTCCACTCGGGATCCTCGGCAATCCCGCCACAAAATTCGCGGTCACATGGTCCCACTTCCAAGCAGGAACATCCAAGGGCTGGAGAGTACCTCCTGGTCGCTGATGCTCCGCCTTCACCTGCTGACAGATCAGGCACCTGGCCACAAACTCTGCGACATCTCTCTTCATGCCAGGCCACCAGAACTGCCTCCGCAAGTTTCGATACATCTTCGTCGCACCCGGGTGTACGGTGTACCTGCTTCTATGAGCCTCGCGTAACACTGCACGACGAACCTGCTCCTCCGCTGGGACGTACAGCCTGCCACGAAACCTCGCAGCACCGTCCTCGCCGAGCTCCACGTCAGCCATAGCCAGAATCCGGGACAACTCAGGGTCCGCATGCTGAGCCTCTGTCACCTGACGACGGATAGCAGGAGTGACAGTCAGACTCGCAAGCACTACCAACCCTGGCTCCTGGGGAATATTGAGCCTAAAAGATACCTCGGGCACTTGTTCCCATAGCCTCCACTTCCTCAGCATCAAGGTACTGACCGCAACCTTCCGACTCAAGGCATCAGCAACGACATTCATCCTGCCCAGCTGATAAGACAGGGTGAAGTCATAATCCTTCATGAACTCCATCCAACGCCTTTGTCTAGGGTTCAGATCTTTCTGCGAGAACACATACCTCAAACTCTGATGGTCAGTAAACACCTCGAACTTCTCACCGTACAGATAATGCCTCCAGATCTTCAGCGCGAAGATCACCGCCGCCAACTCAAGGTCATGGGTGGGGTAGTTCTCCTCATGGGGCTTTAACTGCCGAGATGCATAAGCCACCACTCTACCATGCTGCATCAGAACAGCACCCAATCCGACGCCGGAAGCATATGTACACATCACAAAATCTCCCGATTCAGAAGGCAAGACCAACACCGGAGCCGAGGTGAGCAATCTCTTCAGTTCCCTGAAGCTCTGCACACACTCCTCGGACCAAACGAAAGGCACATCCTTCCGCGTGAGCCCAGTCATCGGGGTCGCAATGCGAGAAAAATCCTGGATAAACCGGCGATAATAACCCGCAAGCCCCAAGAAACTCCGGATCTCCGTCACCGACCTCGGCCTCGGCCACTGCATCACGGCCTCGACCTTGGCGGGGTCCACGGAAATGCCATCACCAGAAATCACGTGCCCCAGAAAGTGCACCTCGCTGAGCCAAAACTCGCACTTGCTGAGCTTCGCATACAACTGGTGGTCTCGCAACGTCTACAGCACCACACCTAAATGGTACGCATGCTCCTCAGCAGACTGCGAATAAACAAGGATGTCGTCCATGAAGATGACAACGAACTGGTCCAAATACGGATGAAACACCCTCTGCATCAAGTCCATGAAGGCTGCAGGGGCATTGGTGAGCCCAAACGGCATCACCAAAAACTCATAATGCCCGTACCTCGTACTGAACGCAGTCTTCTCCACATCGGACTCGCGAATTCTCAGCTGATAGTAACCGGACCGCAAATCAATCCGCGAGAACACTCGCGCAGACTGAAGTTGGTCGAACAAATCATCAATCCGTGACAACGGATACTTGTTCTTAATGGTCACTTCATTCAGCTGCCGATAGTCAATGCACAACCGCAGACTACCGTCCTTCTTCTTCACAAACAACACGGGCACACCCCAAGGGGAAAAACTAGGACGAATATACCCCTTGGCCAACAGTTCCTGCAACTGCGCCCTCAACTCCCTCAACTCAGCGGGGGCCATACGGTAGGGAGCCTTCGCCAAAGGTCTCGTACCAGGCACAACCTCGATCACGAAATCGATCTCCCGCTGGGGAGGTAATCCAGGCAACTCCTCGGGAAAAACGTCGGGAAACTCGCACACCACCGCAATGTCCTCGACATCCGGCTCCATCCGGTCAGACACAACCACGGACGCGAGAAAACCCTGACAACCTGAATCAAGCAATCGACGGGCTCGAATAGCAGAGATAAGGAATCGAGAAGAGGCGGAACGGATACCTTGGAAATAGAAGGTCCTCTTGCTCGGATGCTGGAAGTAGACCCTCTTCATTCCACAATCCACCACCGCTCCATGGGTCTCGAGCCAATCCATGCCTAGAATCACATCATAATCCCGAAGCTGCAACGCATACAACCTGCCTGGCATACTCCGCCCATCGATCCAAATCGGAACCTGATCGAAGCAATACGGAGTGATCATAAAGTCACCCGAAGGTAACTCCACTGCCAAATCACAGGACAACTGGGTCACCGGCTCCTCGACGCTCGACGTGAAATCCTCCGAAATAAACAAATGAGACGCGCCTGAATCAAATAAAACCCGAGCCGCACAACCCAAAATCTGAACGGTACCTTCACGAGCTGCGACGCCACTGCCTCTGCCCTGGTCATATGCGTGATCTGGCCCCGAGCTCTCTGCCTGCCTCCCATGCTAGCTGACCTGGGTAGTGGCGGATACTGTCCCTGCTGCTGTTGCTGCCTCTGCTGCTGGGGAACCTGCTGCTGCTGAGGAAACTGTTGCTGCGGCGGTCTCTGAGGACAGTCACGCGCCATATGCCCTGGCTGGTCACACCGAAAACAGACGATCGGCGCCGTGCACTGCCTGCCTGGTTGGGTCCCACCACACCGTGGACAAGGTCCTCGCGATCCACCCCCTGATCCCTGACGCTGTAAAGGAATCAGCTGCTGTACACTGCCCGATGGAGCCTGCCCCTGATCCTTGGACTTCTTCTTTCGGAAATTCTTCGAGAAGAACTTCCTGACCTTCATACCGAAGGACGCAGATCCTGTCACCGAAGCTGCAGATGCCGGTACTCCTGAACCACCCGACGCATGCTGGAAGAAACCCTGCTGCTGGGTAGCCGACAGCTGGCTGCGACCTGACAAGGACTGCCCCTGGCTGATCGGTCCTCGAGTCCTCTGCATATCCATCTCCAAAGAAATCGCAACACGAGACGCTGTCTCTAGATCAGTGGCCCCGTTCGCGATCAAATGGTGCCTCAGCTCCAGCCTCAAGCCCTGCACAAACTGCGTGGTCCTCACCCTCTCATGCTCCATGATGTGAGGTGCATACCGACCCAGCTCGATAAATCGGGCCCTGTACTGCAACACGGACATGTCACCCTGCACCAACTCCAGAAACTCCCGCATCTGCTGCGTAGCAACAATATCTGGACAGTACGTACGCTCGAAAGCACTGACAAAGTCGTCCCACTCCATCTGCTCAAGTGGACGAAGCTGAAAGGACGTCTTCCACTCGAAAGACCACCACCTCCGAGCCGTACCCTGCAACTGGTTGTAGGCCAACACCACTCTGTCCTCGGCAGCACTCCTCGCAGAACTGAACACCCGCTCCATCTCATCGAGACAATCACGAGCAGCATCAGGGTCTGCCTGGCCGCTAAAGTAAGGTGGATGGAACTGCATGAAGTCCCTCACTGCTCGGCCTGGCCCACCCCTGACTGACGAGCCCTCACCAGCCTCTCCGCCGAACTGCTGAGACATAAGCTGGTACATGCCACGGAAGAAATCCTCGGCCCCCGGAACTCTCGCAGCATCCGCGGCCTCGGTAGCCCCCTGTGGCGCTCTACTATGCTCCTCCTGGTCCCTCTGGACCCCCTGCTGGATCTCCTGACCTCCAGCCGACTGTCCCTGCTGAGAGCGAGAGCTCCTCCTCGGCGCCATACTCGCTCCTGAAGCAAAAGACAGAAAACACGAAAACGGCAAGGTCAAGAAAAACACACGATGCCCAATGCCAGCGTCACCTGTACATCATTGCTGTGGACTAGTGGACCACTACAATTACCTATGATTCTCATGTAATTCCACAACCGCGCTCTGATACCAGCTGTAACGACCCGAGAATCTGATTACCGGGAAGGCCCGATAACCCGAGACTCGCACCGCCACCCACGAGCCCGAAGACTCGGAAGGGTTAAAAGGATGGTGTGGAAACTACACAAGTATCACAAATAATTACAGAAATTAAACAGTTATAATATTAGGCAGGAAATAAATTAACATTTTACATGGTCCACAATAGAAAATAACGACAATGACAATAGTCCACGACTAGTACAGTGACAAGAAAGGAAAGTACAGCTACACGGGGCATACCCCGGCTCTGACCTCTGGCACTACCTCTGGGCACCCGCACCACGCTGCACCCCAGACGCGCTCCCCTGGGGCGGCGCCACACCTGAAACACGGTGAAAACACGCAGGGAATGAGTCTCGGAACAAGACTCAGTAGGGATCACTCAAACCCTACCTCGTAAAACGAGAAACCACTACACTAGCGGTAGGAGAGTACCTCGGAAGGGAAAGCCCTGTACTCTACAAGACAAGACCCTACGGCACGCAAACCGACACACGTGCCACGGAGAGAAGACCAAAGCTCAAAGGTCGAACCGACAAAACCCGAAGGTCAGAAACACTTGACTGACAGTCTGTCACTCCGTACTCGACAGGAGTACCACCCACTAGAAGCACAGCCGGTAGCGTCCCCTGGCGTCTTACACCGCACCGCAGGTGAACCGCCTGACGTGGTAGGTCCTACCCGAGGCGCAGACACCGTACAAGTAACCACAAACAAGTGACTAGCTGGGGTCACGCCCGTCGACGTGGGTCCAACTGCCCCCAACCACGTGTGCACACACAGACCCCGCGTCCCTGTCTGGCCCTCTGACCGGTTTTCCCCCTCAGCCGGACTCTGGCTGCAAGACGTGGGGCCCAACGGTAACCGGTCCACAAACTGTCTCTAAAGGTCGGCCCGTACACCACTCCCTGGTGCGACTAGCACACGCGTACTGGTAGGCTACGACTAGTGGAGGGTCACTGAAGGAGTAGACTCTCAAGTCACGGAAAACAACGTTGCAACCACAGGTACGAGGGACGCTCCTTGTACCCACACTAACGCACGGTGACACAAACCGAAGTCACCACCTCCCGGGACCCCACGGCACCCCCACGTGTAGCCCCCACATGATGCCCCGCATCAGTCGGACTACGGGTCAGCACAGGGATCGAGACTAGCTCGTCCGGGACTCAGGCTGGCAAGGAAAAGGAGTCGCGGTCACCGGAGGACCGCCTCTAGTGGTCGCGGTCGACCCAGGACCGCTACCACCTAGTCGCGGTCCTCCTGGAACCGCGACCATCCTGGTGCGCGAAAAGTGAACGCGGTCGCCTGATGACCGTTTTCACCTGGTAGCGGTCTCCAGGAGACCGCGACCAGACTCCAACGGTCAAAAAACCGTGTCGAAGACCGTGCCGGACCCCATGCTGAAAGCGGTCGCCCCCTGACCGCCACCAGCAGTCGCGGTCAGTCGCACGACCGCGACCGCCTGCCGACAGAACGATTCCCAACGGTCAAAAACCCTGGTGAAGGCGGTCCCCACCCGACCGCTACCAATGAAGGCGGTTACTGGTAGACCGCTACCATCTCGGAAAACCGAGAACGGCGGGAAACGGCCAAAAACACCATCCACGCCCCCATACCTCCACCGGAGAGGGGGAAATCAAAGGGGAAGACCCCCGGGGACCCCTAGCATGATTCTAAGCCATCCAAACGTGAAATCACGGGCTAAAACCATAGATCGGGCGAGCTCTCCCCAAATCATGGAAAAACCCCAAGCATGCTCAAACAAGCCCCTCTCGGCCTCCCCGCGGCCTACAAACCACGGAAATGAACGGCAAGAGGCTAAGGAACGTCACCCTACCTCAATGGAGCGAATGCTCCGCCGGATCGCCCACGAATCGCGAAGAACGCTTGAAGCTTCACGAACTCCCCACGCTTCCCACGCTTGCCGCACGCCCACGAGCTCGCCTCGCCGCCACCCACGCGTCCGCGCCGTCGCCCTACCGCCGTCAACAGCCGGGGAGGGGCTCACCGCGTCCGAATGGGAGAGAGAGGGAGAGAGGAGGGCGGCCACGGTTGGGGAAGGAAGGAGGAAGAAGAAGAAGAAAGAGAAAGGAGAAAAGAAAAAAAGAAAAGAAATGTGATTATATAGAAAATCCGATTTTTCAGAAAAATTCCGAAAATTAAAAAAATACATTTTCGGAATCCTCGGAACGCACCGATCGCAACGGTACCACTCGTGCCTGGGGGAACAGCCCGGTTTGCCTGCAACGAGCATCCGAAGAAAAAGCCGAAACACACACCGGGAATCAGAAAACACACGCGAAAAAGCCGCGGAACGCCTCCGGGCCTCCGAAACAACTCCGGATCGCGCCGATCCGAACATGAAAGATGTCCGAAACGAAATTCCAGACACAACGGAGCTAGACACTCCGAAAACCAGATCCGGGACCCACGAAGAAAGGATCCGAAAGGTCCGGGATATTACACCACTGGACTCTGGACAGTCCTCTAGACAAACGACACCCAACGGTCCTTGAGTCACAAGACTCGGGGTCAAGACCGTTGTACGCAACAGCACAAGGCCGTCAATCTAGTCCAATCTCTAGGTCTAAAACCACGGTAGCACAAGTACCGAGACAAGTCACGAGTCGCCAAGACCACTCCCTCGGGAAGTGAACGCAAAGGACTAAGGCCACCCACACTGGCCACACGGAAAACATAGAAGCACAATTCCCAAGGCAGCAACAAGCCGCCACGATGATTTCCCATCTTGTAGCAAGCGGGAAACCTCCAACCCCAGGCCGGATAGCTGGACTCGGAGTCCAAGGCCAAGCACATGGCCCACATGGGAATCGCCTTCCAAAGGAAACCCACGACATGCGGGGGAGACCCCACCGCACACACACCGATACACAGTGACTCGATCATGCGTAACACGAAAGCCCGGAACACGTGGGGTCACCCGGACCCACCACACCTACGGGCACGCTAATCGAAGTAACATGGTCCCTCCTGACACCCCAAAAATCTGGACACAGAACCCATGGGGTGTCCGGGATACTCACAAGGCCGGAGGTCGACCACTGGGTCACAACCGAGTCGACCGGAGACCAACACAACACAATCGGAACGCTAAAAGGTCACCTAGACCCTTAAGCTCTCGACACGCAAAACGAGGTAAGTGGGACAACCTCTGGACACCCAAAGACACGGTCACGGAACTCCACGGGGTGTCCGAGACACTCACGAGACCTAAAGTCAACCACTGGGTCACAACCGGGTCGACCGGAGGTCAAAACAGCACAAATAGGAACCAGAACGTGGTAGTGGTCACCTGGTGACCGCGACCAGATAGTGGTTGACCGGGGACCGTGACTAGATGGTAGCGGTCGACCGGAGACCACGACCATGCTGTCACGGTCACCTCACGACCGCGACCAACCACGCGCAAGCCTGATGGTAACCGTCGCCCAAGGACCGCGACCAAACAGTAGCGGTCATCTCATGACCGCGACCAGACAAAAGCGGTCTATCGCACGACCGTGACGCCTGAAGGCCTTCTCGACCAAAAGCCCAAAGGATGAACGCGGTTCTCCCAAGACCGCGACCAATGAACGCGGTTTCTGGTGGACTGCGACCATTTCGGAAAATCGAGAACGGCGGGAAAACCCCAAAAATCCACGCCACGCCCCCAAACATCCACGGATGAGGGGGAAAACATAGGGGAAGCCCCCAAATAACCCCTAGCATGCATCTACGGCCTCGGATCGGCCAGAAACGCAATGAAACGGGAGATCGGCCCACAAGCCCTAAAACATGGATTTTGCCCAAATCACCCCGTTTGGCCCGCTCGGCTCACCGTAGCCTACGAAACTTGCGGGAAAGGAAGTGCACGAGCTGGGGGTCCATCACCCTACCTCCACCAAAGATTTCGCGCACTGTGGACGCCGATCCACGAAGAAAACGCCGTTGAAGCCTCGCCGCTCCACGAACTCACGGCCGAGCTTCACCGCGCCCTCGAGCCTCGATCCTCGACCCATCCTCGCCGTCCTCCTCGCCCGCATCGCCCCGCCTCGCCCCCGCCTCGATCCTTCGGCCGTCGGAGAGGAGAGAGTGGGAGAAGAGAGAGAGGGTGAGAGTGAGAAATGAGAGGAAGAGAGGAAGAGAGAGGGTGGGGGTATATATAGGAAAATCCGGAAAATCAAAAAAATCCCAAAAAATAGAAAATCACACCCTTGCGATCCTCAGAACGCACCGATCGCAACGGTACCACACTCGCCTAGGTGAACGGCCCGGTTCACCCGCAACGAAGTTCCGAAGGGAAAGCTGAAACCCACTCCGGGAATCGGAAAACACACGCGGAAAAAACCGCGGAACGTTTCCGGGCCTCCGAAACGACTCCGGATCGCGCCGATCCGAACACGAAAGATGTCCGAAATGAAATTTCAGACACAACGGAGTAGGACGCTCCGAGAAACCAGATCCGGGACCCACGAATGAGGATCCAAAAAACCCGGGACATTACAGCCCTCCCCCCTTAAAGGAATTTCATCCTCGAAATTCAGGACCAAGCACGAAGTCACAGGGGAAGAACACTGAACGAACTGACAACGCTGTCAGAGCCCCAGCACAGAAAATCTCGGTTCTCACAAAAACACCGATCCTGAGGGACACAGCTAGACGTACAACCACAAACAACACCTCGCTCCTCGAGCCGAGCACACCGGCCAACAGAGCAGGCATATACTAAAGGACACAGTCCGGCATCACCCCCGACAACGCGAGAATCCAATCAAGGCGCCGCTGCCACCATCTCGCTCACCGAGGAAACACAACCCTCGACACGAGCAACAGCTACCGATTCATCCAATGGTCGGCAGACAAATCGCACATCAGCTTCGCAGCCAGCTCACAGGTCGCACACCCTCCTCAGGGGAGCAACCAAAACAGAGCCTCCACCAGCTCAAGCAGTCCTCTCCGCAGACCGCAACCAGAACATCGGCTCAGCACCAAGAAACACCTCACACATGGCAAGCCGAAAGCCGGACATAACACTGTGCCAACTCTTGTCAGAAGACAAACTTCGACAAAGTCCAGATCCCATCCGGAAAGGCACATCACAGAAACGACCACCAAAGGTCTCGCTGGCACACGGCTCTCGCCACGCTCGAGCCCCGACCACCAGCATCTTCTGTCTCTGAAAAGACCATCCACTGGTCACCAACTGCTCGTCAACGGGAAACCTCCGCTTGCTCAGCTTCTTCCTTCTTTCCTGGTCCTCAACCGGGTCCAAAGGGAACATTCCAAACCTCGGCAAGCCATCCGTCACTCACACACAGACTGATGCCGCATCTCGAGCTGCACTCCTCTCGGACACCGCATCCGAGCTCGAACATCTCACCAACTCGACCCTCTCAGGGAGCACGACGAAACCAAATGACAGATCATGGTGCCTCAGTCATCACCTCACTAGACTCAGACTCACAGGGGAACCATCCCATGCTGGTCACCAAACCATGGATAACCATTGCGACACCAACGTCCTATCAAGGACCACCAATCGACGCCAACTCACAAAAGGCATCCGCCCACAGGCGTCACTCATCCATCTGGTCTCATCAAATCCTTCGATCAATGCAAGTGGACACCTGCCAATCCCGATTCCGCCCTTACCACAGAGCCACGGGACACCACCTGAATAGTGCTCACGGGTCCCCAAAGCAACAAACATCTCACCGTCACAATCCGACAAGACCGTAGAACCAACAGACACTACTGTGGTCGGTCACACGGTTAGGCTCACCAGCCACTCATAGCCGTCAACCGGGACCCATAGTCTGCCAGAGACCACTTCCCCAAAAATGATCTCATCCGAGGACACGACTGGGAACACAAGTTGGGCGGCAAGCCACCAACTCTGACCAACACGTCCTCGACTTCCGTCAGGCGACATCCTCAACAACCTCATCCAGGTCCAACATCGACGCCTGACACGGCTTCCAACACAGGAACAGGGTACTCATGCGGCACACTAGTCAGCACTTTTCCCCAACACTCCATCTTGCCAGTGCCAAGAACCATAATACCTCGAGCAACGGCACGGCAACAACACGTTTCACACCGAGGAACCCATCCTCCGATGCTCAACGCAAACTCAGGAATCCGCCCGTAGCAACCAACGCTATGATCCTGAACCAGTGGGTTATGGGCCCACCACGCTTCCGCTGCGCACTCAGATTCGCGCGCACAGCCGAGAAAGCAAACTCCGCCCAACCAGCACTCGTCCTTCCGGAACAGCGCCAGCACCCTCACATGACAAGGGAATGGGCACAACTTCTCACAGGCAACCACCCTGCCAAGACAAGGAGCACGTCTCACACGGACTTCATGGCACACAAGGCCAACCAATCCGAACACACAATGCAAGACGACGATCCTTAACCCAACACAATCTCTCCAACCAAAGGGGAGACCAAACGCACTTCCGACCAACGGAAGAACTCCACGCTCGACCTGACCTCGAACCTCGTGCACGCTGGAAACAGCACCATCCAGCACCAAGGAAAACCATCGCTTCCATCAGGTCAGCACCTCCGACACACTCGGCGAGTGTCACGTCGGACCACAATCACAGCATCTGTCGATGCACCACTGCTGCAATTCCTCGAACTACAACACACCACGCCAAGAGCCGCAACACGAGCCATAACCGACAACCGCCGATGTTCATCCTCGAGTCCCAAACTCACCGCGGAGCCTTCACATCTTAAACCAACTCCAGGGCGAACACACCCCATTCGCACACAAGAGCGCAGGAGCAAGACTTACTGGGACACCACAGCCCAATCCTGCCTCGAAATCCATAAAACAATCGGGACCGTCACGTCATTTCTGACGCCACAGAGCACGACAATGACATCAGGCTCGACAAATCAGCAGCTCACTGAGAAGACATTCCGCTCACCGGAGCACACTTCTCGATCAGAACACCCGCTCTGCCACCTTAAACCACGACCTGAAAACCTCAGGGGCTGGATAAATCTCAAGCTGGAGTGGCCAAAACTGACAACAGCTCCCTCAGAGCACGCTCACAGCCACTTAACCACGAAAATCCGCTCCAGCCACCTGACCATGCTGCAGGTTCCTCGAACGCATCACCACGAGCTCGCGCCTGCCAGCAACCTCTGCCCATCGCAGCACAACCAGGGGCACCACCGATGAAGGAGAAGGCTCTCAACCTCGATCCTTAGACCCCATGCTGGCACGAAAGCCGCGGACAGCAACCACCTTCACAGCGCCGCACAGCGCACTCAAGCTCTCAAGCGAGAAACTAGGCGGAAAGCGAACACAAAACCCTAAGCCAACTACCAACTGTACTGGACCTTATGGACTCTGATCACTGCAACATTTTGAATTCCTATGTACGTCCACAACCACCGCTCTGATACCAGCTGTAACGGCCCGAGAATCCGATTACCGGGAAGGCCCGATAACCCGAGACTCGCACCGCCGCCCACGAGCCGGGAGGGCTCGGAAGGGCTAAAAGGAGTGTGGAGGCACAAAGAAATAGGAAATAAAGCAGGACAACCAACAACAACAAGCTGAAAGAAAGAACAACTACAGCTACAACAGAGTCCAGTCCAACAGAAAGTACAGTCTAAAGTAGTAAAACGTACCACATGCCAAGTGAACACTCGGCCCGGCAAGCTGGCAACTGAGAACCTCCGCTCCGCACCCTCGAACCTCGAGGAAGAACCGCCACACCTGAAAAGTAGGGAATGAGTCTCCAAAACAGAGACTCAGCAGGGATCCTGCGGAACCCCAACCGGAAACAACGGCGGTAGCGGAAAGGAGAGCTACAACTACATCAGGAACAGCAAACCGGTGGCCGGTCAAAACTCGGCACTACAGCTACTCCTACTGCCAGAAGGCACACCTCGATCACGAAGTCGAAGCTACCAAACCATGCTAGTACCACCTACCGAAGTAAAAACACATGGTAACCACGCCGTAGAGGCCTGTCCCCCAGAACGCTAACCTGGACACGCTGTCCAAGGTGCAACCCCGACCATCCGATCGCGGGTACCGAACAACAAGACCCAACCTCGGTAAAGCCACTAGCACTAATCTCATGACGCGAAAACCAACACACGCGTCACGGCGAACCAACCAAAACTCAACGGTCAACACGACCGAAACCCGAAGGTCAAAGTCACGGAAACTGACAGTCTGTCACTCCGTACTCGACAGGAGTACCACCCACTAGAAGCACAGTCGGTAGCGTCCCCTGACGTCTTACACCGCACCGCAGGTGAACCGCCTGACGTGGTAGGTCCTACCCGAGGCGCGAACACCGTACAAGTAACCACAAATAAGTGACTAGCTGGGGTCACGCCCGTCGACGTGCGTCCATTGTCTCCAACCACGTGTGCACACATAGACCGCGCATCCCTGGTCTGGCCCTCTGACCGGTTTTCCCCTCAGCCGGACTCTGGCTGCAAGACGTGGGGCCCGACGGCAACCGGTCCACAAACCGCCTCTAAGGGTAAGCCCGTACACCACTCCCTGGAGCGACCAGCACACGCGTACTGGTAGGCTACGACTAGTGGAGGGTCACTGAAGGAGTAGACTCTCAACTCAACGGAAAATAACGTCCGCATCCGACAAAGTACGGGGACCATCCCACGTACTAGCACCGTCGCACGGTGACTACAGTCGGAGAAGAAACGGGACTCACAGTCCACGGCCACGCACGCACCGTGCGCTAGGGTCGAGAAAACTCAAGTGGCGCTAAGCCACTGGACTCTGGACAGTCCTCTAGACGCACGACACCCAACGGTCCTTGAGTCACAAGACTCGGGGTCAAGACCGTTGTACGCAACAGCACAAGGCCGTCAATCTAGTCCAATCTCTAGGTCTAAAACCACGGTAGCACAAGTACCGAGACAACTCACGAGTCGCCAAGACCACTCCCTCGGGAAGGGAACGCAAAGGACTAAGGCCACCCACACGGGCCACACGGAAAACATAGAAGCACTATTCTCAAGGCAGCAACAAGCCGCCACGACGATTTCCCATCTTGTAGCAAGCGGGAAACCTCCAGCCCCAGGCCGGATAGCTGGACTCGGAGTCCAAGGCCAAGCACATGGCCCACATGGGAATCGCCTTCCAAAAGAAACCCACGACATGCGGGGGAGACCCCACCGCACACACACCGATACACGGTGACTCGATCATGCGTAACACGAAAGCCCGGAACACGTGGGGTCACCCGGACCCACCACACCTACGGGCACGCTAATCGAAGTAACACGGTCCCTCCTAACACCCCAAAAACATGGACACAGAACCCATGGGGTGTCCGGGATACTCACAAGGCCGGAGGTCGACCACTGGGTCACAACCGAGTCGACCGGAGACCAACACAACACAATCAGAACGCTAAAAGGTCACCTAGACCCTTAAGCTCTCGACACGTAAAACGAGGTAAGTGGGACAACCTCTGGACACCCAAAGATACTGTCACGGAACTCCACGAGGTGTCTGAGACACTCACGAGACCTAAAGTCAACCACTGGGTCACAACCGGGTCGACCGGAGGTCAAAACAGCGCAAATAGGAACCAGAACGTGGTAGTGGTCACCTGGTGACCGCGACCAGATAGTGGTCGACCGGGGACCGCGACCAGATGGTAGCGGTCGACCGGAGACCGCGACCATGCTGTCACGATCACCTCACGACCGCGACCAACCACGCGCAAGCCTGATGGTAGCGGTCGCCCAAGGACCGCGACCAAACAGTAGCGGTCATCTCATGACCACGACGAGACAAAAGAGGTCTATCGCACGACCGCGACGCCTGAAGGCCTTCTCGACCAAAGCCCAAAGGATGAACGCGGTTCTCCCAAGACCGCGACCAATGAACGCGGTTTCTGGTGGGCCGCGACCATTTCGGAAAATCGAGAACGGCGGGAAAACCCCAAAAATCCACGCCACGCCCCCAAACATCCACGGATGAGGGGAAAAACATAGGGGAAGCCCCCAAATAACCCCTAGCATGCATCTACGGCCTCGGATCGGCCAGAAACGCAATGAAACGGGAGATCAGCCCACAAGCCCTAAAACATGGATTTTGCCCAAATCACCACGTTTGGCCCGCTCGGCTCACCGTAGCCTACGAAACTTGCGGGAAAGGAAGTGGACGAGCTGGGGGTCCATCACTTTACCTCCACCGAAGATTTCGCCCACCGTGGACGCCGATCCACGAAGAAAACGCCGTTGAAGCCTCGCCGCTCCACGAACTCACGGCCGAGCTTCACCGCGCCCTCGAGCCTCGATCCTCGACCCATCCTCACCGTCCTCCTCGCCCGCATCGCCCCGCCTCGCCCCCGCCTCGGTCCGTCGATCGCCGGAGAGGAGAGAGTGGGAGAAGAGAGAGAGGGTGAGAGTGAGAAATGAGAGGAAGAGAGGAAGAGAGAGGGTGGGGGGTATGTATAGGAAAATCCGGAAAATTGAAAAAATCCCGAAAAATAAAAAATCACACCCTCGCGATCCTCGGAACGCACCGATCGCAACGGTACCACACTCGCCTAGGTGAACGGCCCGGTTCACCCGCAACGAGGTTCCGAAGGGAAAACCGAAACCCACGCCGGGAATCGGAAAACACACGCGGAAAAAGTCGCGGAACGTCTCCGGGCCTTCGAAACGACTCCGGATCGCGCCGATCCGAACACGAAAGATGTCCGAAACGAAATTTCGGACACAACAGAGTCGGACGCTCCGAGAAACCAGATCTGAGACCCACGAACGAGGATCTGAAAAACCTGGGACATTACAATAAATGCCACTCTAAATGAAAAGGTCAGTTCCTGTGAAAATCAGATTATCTCATATGAACTTCATGTAGCATCTCTTCAATCTGAAATTTTTGACTTGAATAGGTCATTGGGAAAATTCGTGAGTAGGGAGGAGAATCTAAACAAACTCTTGGGAACTAAGGTGAACTTCTAAAGGGAAGAACTAGGATACAATCCTAATAAAAAGGAAGCATTTAATCTGAAAACAAAAACTTCGTTTGTGCATGCTTCTAGTTCCTCAAGTACACCAAACACTTCTTCATCTGTCAAACAAAAGCCCATTATGCATGCAAAGAAACTTGATGTGAAATCCCAAGCTCCAAAACACAACAATACTTCATGTCACTATTGTGGTGAGCTTGGACATTTAATGCATGATTGTAGTTTAATGAAAGAGGATGACTTGAATGCTTGTAAGATGCATGACAATAGATTTCAAGCTGATCAGAAAAGAAAAGTTGAATGTTTTCATTGTGGGAAAATGGGCCATACTATGAAAAATTGTTGGTTGTTAAATGTGAAATCTAGATTTCATAATCAAAATCAAAGACCCCCCAGATATTCACAAAAGTCCAATGCTTATGTTCAACCAAAGAAATTGAAACCACGTATGTATTGTCATTACTGTGGTTATGTGGGACATCTCATGAATGATTGTTCGTTATTGCACCTTTATGATCTGAATGCAAGGAAAATGTGGAAAGCTGTTAGTCGTGGTGCAACTAACCGTCAGGGACCCAAGATGGCTTGGGTTCCCAAAACCTCAAAATGACAATCTTGTTTTGCAGGGATGCCTTATGATGGAAGAAGCTGTCAATAGAATAAAATTCCTCCAAGGTAAGAAATTTGATGAGCTATTGTGGTAATAGATTCCACTTTTACTTCCACGTTTGAATAACAATCTTTTGCAATTGTTCATAGAGTTTATTAGCTTTCACTCATATTTTCTTGTATGAATAACTATAATTTTACAGTTGTTCACAGTGTTGTCTATAGTTCACTCGTCTCTTTTTATGGATAAAAGTTGAACTTCACACATAGAGCACACACACTTTACATCTTATACATATTACATCCTTTTGCACACTTGTGAATGCAAATAAAATTCAGTCATCTGTCACTTTGATGTACTGGCTCGTATACATTTCATATTCGTGTGCATGAATGCCATGATTAACCGGTATATAAAATGGTGTCAGTGGAAAGGTAGATTAAGTCCACCTGGAAGCTTTCATCATGTGTGAGTGTGGTCTTTGGACCTACGTACTTCGCCACGTATCGGCAATCAACTTGCTTGAATACATCATTTTGACATGCTTGAATGTATATAATATACACCCGGTTCTTTTTGAACTCTTCTACGACTGAACAACCTTATTAAATAAATTTGAATTGATTCAGGCATGAATGACTCATGACACATGTTAACAAGGTCTTTTTGGTTTTCAACCGTGCATACACTTACGGGGAGACAAAACCTTGAAAAGGCTAATTCATGTTCTACTATATGTTCAATCACTCACTTCATATGAAACCTTGATACAACTGACTTCATTCAATAAGGATCTCTGTTATTCCACTAAACACTTTTAAGGATTCTTAAACCCCTACATTAAAGTCAAGTGACTCGTGAGGAAAAACCTGTCAGTCCCTCCAAAAATTGAATAAGTGTGATTTGACATCGAGTACATCGGGAATCCCTCCTGAAATAAAGGAGGAAACTTGCATCGGAAAGTGTCTTATCCACATAATCATAAATGATGATACCGAGTAACCGGTAATTGCCCCTGAGACAAAGGGCATGCCTCGTGTCAAAAGGTTAGTCATGTTGCTGTTATAAAAATACAAAATTGTATGGGACTGTGCGAAGCTACCAAAAGCCGAGCATTTTGTATTAAAATGTAGGGATGAGAGATTCTTGTTAGTGTTACTTAGAACATATGACTATCCATATTGTTTTGAAAGTCATTATTCATTGTTCTCATGTTGAATCTGAGCTTAATTGTTTGAATGTACTTCCTGAATTAGTTGATCATCAATGGTTAAGTAGTACGTCTACTTGTAAGCACAACCATGTTAATATGGTTTATGGACATAATTGCTCAAATCTATTGCATTCTTCTTATACATGTCCCTAAGGGACCTTTATGCTTGATTTTATACCTATGTATGCTTGTTTGTATGCTTAAAATGCATAATGAGAACTCAATTGTTGAAACCCCCATAATTGAAGCATACAACTCACTTTGAACAAATTTTGAAATGAATTTTTATGAAAATACAACAATGACTGGTTGATTGTGGAACTGAGCTGGTAAGAAGTACTCTCATGTGTCAAGCTGAAAATTTTGATGACTGAAAGGAATACAAATTCTGATTGAATTATTTTGTGCGTTGAATTACTGCTCTAACAGTGTGTCCACTCCTCGGACCTTGTCTCATATCTCACTGACCATGATTTCTGATGCACAGAGTTAATAGATTGCATTTGGTGAATCTAACATGCTCTAATCTTGAGATCAGTGAAGTGTTCAGAATGAAGGAGAAAAGGTAAGTATTCCCGGCTTTAATTCTATTCATGAGGATGAAATGTGATCAATTGAAATATGGTCCATTATGTGCAACAATTCAATTTCAAAGACTTGTGTTGGATAATAGAAATGAATGCTTGAATGTTTAATTGAATTGATCATCCAAGTGTGGCTATCTGATTTCCCTTGTCCAAGATCAACTTTTCTCATTTGAACTACCCACATATTGCCCAATTTGTTTTTATCATTTCGTGGATATCAAGTTTGATTCATTTGACCTTCAATTCACTGCATTCCACTTGATTCTTCAAAGTGCAGAAGAAGTGTTGACCCCTAAGGTCGACACTCTTACCAGGTGTCCTGTTTCTCGCGAGACAAAATTGTCTCCAAAATGTGTCGACCCACAAGGTCTACACTTTTGTCTCAGAACCCAGTTTGTGAACCGGACCGTAGGGTTCACTTCTCACGCCATTTTCTTATATGGCTCGAACCCAAGGTCGCTTGGCTCTCTTCTGGTCGAACCTAATCGAACCAAACCCCCTTTCTCTTCTCCTTAAACCCTTTCATCACCCATCCTCTCCTGCCCTAACGTTCCATCCGCAACACCCCACGGACGATCCTCCACTTCCCAAGCCTCCGCGGCTCCTCCTCTCCATTCCTCCTCCAGCCCTCGTTTCTCTCTGTCTACCCCATCTCTTCCAAGAGCATCATCCGACGAGCGGCGGCGTTCGCCCCTCCTTCTTCCTCTTGAAGCTATCGCGGCGCCCTCCTTCGAAGCACATCCGGTTGGAGAAGGTGCTGCGTGTGGTGTGAACTCCAGCCAGTCAGAGGAAGCCCTTCATCTGCTCGAGGGTGTCACTACCGGTCTCCTTCCACTTGCTCAAGAGTTCGTCCACCTGATTCAGTGAAGACCGGACAGTGTCAGCATCTATTTGAAGCTATCCAAGCTACATCAATGGCACCCAAGAAAAGATCGGTGTTAGAGAGGGAGGAAGCCCGCATCCTAATAGAGCTACGGCGCAAGGACAAAGAAGCCCAAGCTCAGACAAGGAAAAGGGCTGCTGAAACAAAAATGCTGGTTGAGATAAAAGTGTTACGACCTCGTGCCGTTGATTTTAGAAGCATCGAAACTGCTCTGCCAAGGTTAGTAGAATTGTTGAGGAAGCAGCCAAATTTGATTCCATTCATGACTGAGCACAGAAGAGTCTATCATTCACTAGTTCATCAGTTCTATGGAAATATAGTTGTAAAAAATGATGAGACGCACACAAAATTAGATGGGCATTATGTTCCTTTAACTGCTCAACTGATAGGAAAAGCTCTAAATTTGCCTTGGGATAGTGGGGCGATTTATGAAGAAGCCATTTATTCTGAAGAACTTGCATATGAACTAATGACGGATAAGGTAGCAACGCCATGGTGTGTACCGAAGCTCAATGCAAATGAATTTCCATCCCTTCAGAGAATTCTGCATCACATGATGACCACTATTCTATTGCCAAGATCAGGGTCTAGGGAACAAATAACTGACATGCACAAATTCCTATTTGTACAAATCATTAGTGGAGAACCAGTTAACTTCCCAGTGGTGATGATGAAGTACATAACCAGCTGCAGGAAGTCCAAGAACCAAAATTTACCTTATGGAGCTGCTTTAACACCAATTTTTCAGTCCTTGCATATTGACTTGAGTCAGCAGGTCAGTCATCCAATTAAGGATGTCGACATCTATATTATCCCATCCATCTGCACCAACATGGGATATGAATTGATAAATGGTGTTCTTGTTCGTACTCTTCCGTCACAGAAAGGTAAAGCCCCGACAGTAGGGTCTGGGCAGAATGAAGGTGAAGATCATGAAGAACCCATCAGCAGAACTGCCAGAACCAGAGTGTCGCAGGCTACATCTTCAGCAGATACATCAATGAACACCAAATTTGATGAATTACCTGATGAAGTTTGCAATGTCAAAGAATCAGTGGATGCCCTCACACGGGAAGTCAAAGAACTCAAGCTTCATCATGATACTTATCTTCAGAAGTTAGCTGCCATGGCCGACTCCATTGACTCACTCCATACTGCCATTGGCATTCAAAACTCCAAGTTTGACGATCTCTCTGATTTTCTCAGGCGTTCACGCACACCTCCTGCCTCTCCTTGAGGCTTTGATCTCTAGCACCCTACTTCTAATGACCTGAGCTAATTGACTTTACCCCCGTTTACCTCTTCTTTTTGTTGATGACAAAGGGGGAGATGAACTGTGTTGCCTTATGTCTTGTGTGGTTGTTATGTCTAAGATGTTATGTTTATGTTTTGGTTATGTTTATGTGTCTTGTGACAATTGGTATCTTGATCTTGTGACAATTGGTACCTTGATGTTAAATTTACTTGTGGACATGGTTGATGATCAAGTGATATTATGTGGGAACATGAGTTTTAGAAATCTAAATCTTTTTGGTTATGGATTGCATGATATGGAGTGTGAATTGTGGATATGGATGCCTTAATTTTCTGTTGATGAGTTAATGTCATTGGAATGATAACATGGTTTCATGTCTAGAATGCTTGATGTGAGTTGAATTTCCCTGAAACACTTTTTATCTGTCGAGTCTATTTTGTCAATTGCACATAGTATTTGTCATCATCAAAAAGGGGGAGATTGTTGAACCCCATACACAAATGTATGCTAAGGAATTTTGATGATGATATAAATACCATGTGATTGTGTTCCATGTAAATAAATGCATATGTGGTTTGTGGATGAGAAATGATATGCTTTAATTTCTTTATGGTTGAATGAAGCTCATTCCCGTATCCTTGCAATTGTTGAATGTGATGCCTTTAGTTCAAGAATTATGTGCCGAACTAGACTGACATTGTCTTGGCATTTGCACAAGGAGAGATGAAAACTGGGTGTGATTCAAGCCAATTCATGGAATTATCCTACTGTGCTTTTGGTTTATTCAGATTATGGTTGAATCATTTGATTCACTTAATGGTTGTGATGCAGGATCTCAAGTGTGTATTGAATGGCAATGAACATAAGGACCAATTGGAAACCTTCCAATTGGATCTTCACATGCATGTGGACCAACAAAATGGTAAGCTGTTTTGGTTGAATGGTTGGAGGATGCTTGTTGTGTGGATTGGATGAACGAATCCCTAGGTAATTCCCTATCCATACCTACCTTGTAAGTCTGTGATTTGGGGCAGGTAATACTTAATTCTTTCATCCTTGCATGTGTCTTTAATATATCATCCTTTTAGAATTATCCCTGTGTGTGTTTTATTAAGTTTACATTATGTCAGGAAAAGTGTCGACCCCATGGGTCGACACTTTGTCTAAGGGTCTGGTGTTTTAAGCCGGCCCTCTTATGTCTTCAAACTTGGGGATAAAAAGTCGACCCACATGGTCGACCTTTTTATCGCGAGGTTCTGTCTGGGTTCATGTTTCAGAACCCTGGACATAAGTGTCGACCCACAAGGTCAACACTTATTCCGGGACTTTCTGCCGTGGCCTTTTATTATTGCCATAGGTGGAAAGTGTCGATCCCATGGGTCGACACTTTCTACGCTGGGCTCTGTTTGGGCTTTGTTCTATCTTGCCCAAACGCGAGTGTCGACCCATGGGGTCGACACTTTCAGGCAACCGGGAAAAATGCCGATTCACACGGCGGTCGGAGCCCTAGCTCGATCCATTCTTTTAGTGCCTGATTGTGATTGGTCCTTAGGGGATAATATCCTCTACGTGTCCCTTCATTCCCTTGTGGTATAAATTGGAAGAGATAGGGTTTATTGAAAGAATGGAAAAGCATCTAATGATATATACGTTTTTGGGTTTTGCAGGGAAAAAGGTAGCAGAGGATGAAGCTTCATCTCCTTCGTCTCGAGGGTGAGCTGGGTGCAATTCAAGGCTGAAGATGGTGAAATCCCACCTAGTTGAAGGTGTCTTGCTGAAGCTCCACGGCTATATCTCCTCCAAACGATCAATGAGCTGAAGCCGGATTGAATAGAAGAAGAACCTCAATCGCCGATCTTTCAAGCTGCAACAACAACGAACCTGTTGATGATTCTACTGCGTGCTTCAACCAAAGTCTGACTGAAGAGAAGAAGAAACCCAGTTGCCCAAGAACCCAGTTCCATCATTTTGATAAGGAGTCTTCTGAACCATTTTATGTTGCTTGTGGTTATCCTTTGTCTATTTCATGTTCATTGAGCTTGCTTGTATATCTGTGATCACTCCTTTAACTGAAAAAACTATGTGTGTGTTCGGAGAGGTGTCTCCGAGTGTGGATTGACTGTTGGGGTGCGTTCCCCATCTTGGTGTGTGTGTGTGGTGCTGAGCACCGTGTTGAGGGTTCGCCCTCGTGTCTGTGCTGCTCTACAGCGTGTTGAGCGTCGAGCTCGTGTGTGTGTGGTTTGCTGCCGTCGAGCAGCGTGTGGTGTATTGGGGTTCATCCCCGTGTGCTACCTAGTGTAGCGTTTTAGTGAAGCCTCACCGAAGTGGTGAGGGGTGGACGTAGGGTACCCGTCGTGGTCCCAAACGACCTAAAAAATCCTTGTGCATGTGTGATTGGTTGAGTGTTTGTTCCTTATCTTCTACCACCATTCACAAGATGGATTATTGATTATCTTGCACATTGATTCTAAATTTGTTAACATATAATGCTAGTTCAAACTGTCATCTCTCCGTGTGTGATCGTGTCACTTGCATGTTCGGTGAGGTTTGATTGAGAAGCCTTTCAAGTTATTTTAATTGGTCTTAATTTTTAGAGAGGGATATATTCACCCCCCTCTAGATCCGTGCCACTACACTGTGGGATCCAACAAAACCCTTAGGTTACCTTCTCATTTTCAAGGGGAGCAGTGCTCGCCTCTAGGAAACCCTTAGGTTACCTTCTCATTTTCAAGGGGAGCGATGCTCGCCTCTAAAGAACCCTTAGGTTACCTCCTCGGGATATATAGGTAACTTACCTTGGTGGAGTACGGCTGGTGACGATTGTTTAGCGTGCTTTTCTTTCGTTCGCGTATCGATCAACCAATCGACTAACTGGTAATCAACTGACTGATTGACGACGCGGGCGTGCCAGTCACATGAGTGATGATTTTATTGTGCGCTCATTCTGACCCATGTCGGGCGAATGTGAGGTTCGGTCGGGACCAGCAATCCGCCATACCATAAAGGTTATGGCGTTAATTACATCCCCCACGAGGAGGGAACACCTTTGATTAATTGCCGAGATAACGGGCTGTCGAAGCCGGAAAAAGAACTACATGATGATTATAGCAATGACATGTAGGATGCAGCATTAATCATGCAGAAGATGCGTAGTTTAATGGGAAAATAGATCCTCGGTACGTGGCGGAGGACGCAGGTCCGAAGACCACCATCGCGCGTGACGAAGGCTTCCGGCCAGACATGATCCGGCTTTCAGTCGACGCCATTTAATATACCCGGGGATCTATGCATGCATGCACACAAGACATTCATGATTATATTGAATATGAAGATAGCGCCACGAAGGCGGCGGTGATCGACCACATTTATTGCCCCTCGTCGAGAGGAGGAAGGATGACATGAGTATGATAGCGAAAGAATGAATGCTAACAGATACGATGATGATGACGATGCAACTCAGGCTCGCTTGGCCCCTCTTTTATTCAATTTACTGTCAGATATAGCTTATTGACATCGCCCCCGAGAGAGGAAACTCCTCCCGAGGCAAGCGAGTGAGTAAAATATCAAAAGGGTTTCAAAACCGGTGCGGTTACGACTTACACGGCGCGGCAGAGCGTAGGTATAGTGGCTAATACGGCGCGGCCATGACTAACAGCTTAAGACGGTGCGAGAGCTTGGGGGCGCGCCGGTCTGGGGCGCGCCGAAAAGTCGCAAGGGGAAAAAATGGATATGAGTGTGGCCTTAATCCGGCGCGGGGGGGTACCACGCCGGATTAGGGCGCGCCGGGGGACTCCGCGCCGTTTTAGCCCAAATTCTATTTCTTTGGACCTCCTTTGAGTTTGTTGGGCCCATCTGGGGGACTTTGAGTCCATTGAGGCCAAGAAATTATATTAGATTGAAGTCCAGAGTCCTCCGAGAATGACATGTTAAGTCAGTACGAGGTTCATACTCGAGCACTGGGGTAATTAGATTCGGAGCAATTGATCATCAAGGTTTTCATAAACTTAATCTATCCAGAATTGGACAGCATCTCCCCCGAATTGCAAAGAATTACAGGGGATAAGCGGGGTCATGTTCACCTGTGGAACAAGCCCCTACATCGCCGGTCTGCACAATGTCAGCCAGCAAACCCCATTGGATGGAGTACCCCGAGGACTAGCCTACTAGGGGCACCCAAAGTTCCATGGGGAGAAGAAATAGAGGGAGGAAGCCGTCGACAGTGGGAACGATGCTCCGAGGGCTAGCCTACGAGGGGTGACGGACCCATAGTCGATGGTTCATCCCATGGAGAGACTGACCATTGGGAGAGCGGGACTCCGAGGGCTAGCCTACAAGGAGCACGCATCCCCCGGTCTCAGTCGGGTCTTAATTTGTCGGGGTTGAGTTTCGTTGAACCAGGGCCCCGTCACTGTCTGCAGTGGCTTCAAGGGAATGCCCACCATCGAGGGATGGAGCCCCCCCCCCCCCCGGTCGCCCAGCAATCGTCAAGAAACAGCAGAGGAATGTCCCCCTCCCCGGATGATCAAAACATCGGGAAACCCTTAGAGCGGTGTGGATGAATATGGTGCATGGGAGCAGTAGATGCATAAACGAAATGAGATCGTTGCAGGGGCATTTGCTCGAACAGTTGAAAAGCAAAGTTCGAGAGGGGTGGATCCCTTGTATAGCGGATAGAGGCACACGCAGAGGCGCGGCTCTATCCATGAGGATAAGAACAATGCAATAATCCCTAAATCATGTGTAAAGCGAATGATCGAAAGAAAACCCCCGGGGAGGGGTGTTTCTATAGCCCACGATGGTTCGGGGCATAGTCGAGGCTTCGATGGAATCGGAATTACAGCTACGTCGAAGAGAATCCAACATACGCATTGACACAAGTGAGAGAGATAGAGATTCTGAATATCAGCTCGGCCTGTTGGCCTAATCATTCGCATACGTATCACTATTCAAAGATGAAAAACGAATGAATGTTTACATTGAGAATCCGGCGTCGACACCACTGCCATAATGCCGTTCATCGACGCCGAGGAACATACAATGGCAGGATGAATCATAGAGGAGGGGAGGGGCCGGCTCATATCATTGCCATCCCTCCCCTCTTCGGTTTACAACCAGTAGACGGAGATTTGGGGGGATCAGAGGGAGATAGGGGAGAAACAACGCCGGTGCCCACCTGTTACCGAAAACAGAGTATCGTAACTCAGTCGGGGAAGAAGAAGGTCACCGGCGGAGGACGCCCAGGAGAGGCGCTATTCTTCTCTCTGGAATTCTCTCTCGATCCCTCCTCTTCTCTCTGCTTTCCTTTTTTTGAAGCCTCCCACTCGAGAGTCTCTCTTTTCTTTCTCTTCTTTCTTCTTCTTTCTTCTTCTTTGTTTCCGTCTGGCCTCTCTCTTCTTTGTTCTCGAAGAACCCTATATATAGAGGCCTGAGTTCGAACTTGAACCGGCGTGGGATTAGCGCACCGGGAAGAGCCTTCAAGGCTTACCGCATCGGGGTTGGACACCCTCAGGGTGATTTGCGCGCCGGCCTAAGGGCTGAAGATGGGCTTTAGCGCGCCGGGATCTGGGGCATCGAATGAGGGGCGCGTCGGTTTAAGGCGCGCCGGGCTAATGCTCCTCGTGCGCTTCAAGCCAGTCGATGAGTCCGGGGATGATTCCGGGAGTCATCGTGAACATTATCTCGCCAATGCCCATCGAAACCTTGGCGGGATGTTTTGTCGAAGCTCCCAGGTCAACGTACGGCCGTTCTTGAGACTCCAGGTAGCTTTGAATTGATCGTACGGGCTTTCTACCGACACGGCCTTTGGCTCTACGCTCCACGCTGTTGGTCCGGCCTGGCTCGTACTCAGAGCTCTCTAGGAGGTTGGATAGCCGGGAGATAGTTTCGCCTGAGCCGGGCGATCATTCGGCCACTAATGGGCCCATCTTGGCGGGAAGCCGTGCCCATGCCGGGCGATCGGGATCTTCCGCCGTCAGAGCTTTCGGTTCTCCGTTTCGAGAAGCCGGGGGGACTCCTTTATCCTCAGGAGAGCCTTTCATGAGGTGGGTATCCACCGGGTAGATCGTCGTCCTTGATCGGACAACGGGTGTAGTGTATGCAGCATGACAGAGTCAATGCCGATTCATTGGCCATGCTTGGTCGCACCGCCAGTTGGTTGTGAAGTCGTCCCGGCTCCCTTGAGGTGAAGTCCCCGTATCTATACGGAGTGACTCGAGGCTCTGACAGCTTGAGAAGTCTTCAATAGGTTGATCTTTGTCGGCTTCCGTGCTTCGGTGGGCCGGATCATTCATCTTTATGGCTTGTTCGCCGGTGATCATATTTTCGGTGCCAACAAATGCCCCCCAGACGTGGGGGTTGCGAGCAAGGCACATGTGCAGCAAGACCGACGGATGAATTTCACCCTGACTGATCTCCTCCTTGGTTGGCATGAGCTCTAAGATGGCCCTAAATTCGGCATGGATGTTAACCCGGCGCTGTTTAGACGTTGATACGACGAGGGTAAGTCCCTCGGGCCTTTGACCCAGCGCGGTCCCTGGCGATTCGGCCACGAAGCCGGCTCGGCCTTGGCATCTTGGGGGTGGTTGGCCCGGCGCGCCTTTTCCCGGCCCGCATTCGCTTAAAGGGTTTTTAACCCGACGCGCTAAATAGCACGCCGGTTTAACAAAGGGGGACTCCCCCTATTTATCTCCTTCTTCCTTGTTTTTTCTTCATCGCCTCCTCATTTGCGAAAAAACTTTCTCTCTCTTCTCTCCCTTTTGGCGCCGAGAGCGGCGGCTCTTTCCCTTCGGGTGAGTGTAGATGATGTCGATTTGGGTTTCAAGACCCATTCTTTGGGCCCCGGGAGGCTTCTAGCAGGGCTCACCCTCGGAGCTATTCCCCCGGGTGTTCCTCTTGGCCTCGGTGTAGCGCCGATGGCTGTCTTTTAGGGACCGTTCCTCAGTGGACGCGTTCCCGCTTTTCTTTGGCAATCCCCCGTGCTGGGGAGACTCTGCCGAAATTTTGTCGGAAGTTTGCCTTTGATCAGCTATTTTCTGACTTCGCTTTTGCTTGATGTGCCCTTTTTGCAGCTGTCATGGCATCCAGCTCTTCCTCTCACGCCGTAGTGACATGGGAGAATGTTAATTCTCTTGACTGGGGGCACGGCCAAGTGGCTATAGTTGCAGAGTCTTCAGATTCAGAGACGGACACTGTAGACACCGGTCGTCTCCTTATTCTCGGGGGCGACTCTTTTCATTATGATAGAGAGGGCGTGACCAGGAAGGATTATCCCAAGGACAAGCACCTGATGTCCCTTCTTCAGCGCTTCAACCTTCAGGGGAAGCGGGATGTGTTCGCCGTCCGGAAGGTCGAGCAGGCCCTGCTGGTGGAGAGAGACAGCCTGGCCGAATGTGTGATGCGGGGAAGACCCATCTATCTCCCCGGAGAGGTCAGGAAGTGGAGCGCTGTGCTGGGGCTGCAAGACCTGGCTCCGGCAGACGACTGCTGACTAGAGCTCCCGAGTTCGTACCCGCTCGGTGGAATGATTCCGCGGGCAGAGTGGATCGGGAGAAGCCGATTTTTGGTTTATTCCTTGCCCCGTTAAGATGGGGATATAGGGATGAATAATTCTTGTTGGATTGCTTGGCAATTCGCTTCAAGCACCAGATAACAGTGGGATGGTTTGCTGAGCTGAAAGCTACAGACGCCCATGCATTCAGGCCCGGGGCAGTAGAGTTTACAGACTACGTGCTGCATCATTACGCTCCTCTTCTAACCAGAGCTGGTGTATATCACAGCGTGTATGCTTCCAGGTATCGGTACCCAATTTCCCGGGGATTGTGTTGTGGCATGATCGAGGTGTTTTGCCCTGAGTACAACACCTTCTATACTTCAGAGGGAGAGACTTCTTTGGACTTATGGAGCCTGTCTCAACTCAGCGGCCTGCCCATTGATGAAGAACCGTATGAAGAACTTTGTTGGCCTGACTGGTTGAAAGACCAGACCGACGGTGACGGCCGGTATTTGGCGGGCTACGCCTATCGGTATCTGATGAAGGCCTATCGCACCCTTTTTCATTCGTCGCACGATACGAGGGAAGCTCGGAAGCCGGGCGAAAAGCGCCGGGTGCGGATGGGCGCCTGGCTTCAATATTTCTTCCAGGGGAAGAGCAAGTATGAAGATTTTCCTCCCATAGCGCCAGTAGCCCAGAAGCGGAAGAAGAGGGTGCGATGCCAGGCCGCTTCATCATCTTCCTCGAGAGGAAGGCAGGGAGAGAACCCAAACCCTACTGGTGTTGATGCAGTGACTCACTGTGCTGCATATCTAGTTTATTGGCTCTGCTCCTTCACTCTTCCTCAAGGTGACGAGAGCGTGATCAGAGCAGAGGCCATCTACCCGGCCTGTCTTATGGCTTGGGGTATCAAGCTGTCTCTTTGTCCGGTGGCTTTGTGCCTCATCTACAAGATGTTGGGGGACTTGCACAAGACGCTTCTCTCTAGAAGCTTTCGGACGGTTGGTCCGTTACATTTCTTCAATGCTTGGGTCTGCACCCTATTCCCGGAGGCAGCTCCTCGGGCGTTACAAGCGGTTCCTCTGGTCCCGCGCATGATAGAGTTTGCAAGTGCCGAGCCATCATTGCTAACGGAGCAACTCTATGCCATTCGGGGTAAATTGACCCGTCTTCCCGTGGACTCGCCCGGGGTTCTTCATTTCTGGAGCTTAGCTGCTCACTCGAGCCCATTGACGAACAGGACGAGGCAATGCAAGCTTTTTGAAACTGAGGAGTACATTCATCCGATTTCCCAGGCCAATTATACCAAGCCTATTCTGGAGCCGGAGTTGGTTGATTGGGCACTGGCCATCAGGCCTAGTGTCCTTGTATTTCGCAAGAGCGGCATTCTGTGGCTGGAGCCGTATTACCCGTTCCGTTTCAGTCGGAACTTTGGCTACGACCAGCAGATTCCATATTCTTCTTCACAATTTGCATTGCCCAACAGGCATAGAGCCGGGCAAACGTCCAGCGACGACGCCCGAATATGGTGGGACTTTTTCCATCGTCGCGAAGACATTTCTTTCCGGGTGCCCGCCCCTGCGCGCTTCCCTCGCGTCACGCCTGAATACGTCAAGTGGTGGAACGCGCGGACGGGATTCTACAGGACTTCCCGGAGAGAGTGCTGGGCTGTGGCGGAGCACAGGTTCTTAGCTTTCCAGCCGGAGCCAGTTCTTGACATTGACTCTTCTTATTTGAAGAAGTTGAAGTCTTGGACTAATACGGACGTGAAGGCCTATCTAGAGGCCCGCAAGCTCGTAAAAAGCTGCAAGACGAAAGTTGAGCCGAAGCTGCCCCCGATCAACAAGGATGATTATGTGAAGACCCTTCGGGGTTTATGCCGGGTAAGCAGTGAGAGGGTGATCCTCCAGCAACTCCCTTTGCCAGTAGAGGAGCCCATCGCGGCAGTGGCAGACTGGCGTCCCGAAGTGGACAGGTTGTATCCCTACCAGACTTTTATTCGCAAGGAGGACAGGCGGGCTGACTTATATGCCAATACCCCCTGTTGTTCGCACTCCTTCGGTCTCATGGCCTCTCGGTGGGTAGCCCCAGCGAAGCCATACTGGACCATCCTCTTCAGATCTCCTTCAAATATGCAGACAGGTGGGGGCTGGACCATCTGAGCCTGTATTATCTGCTGTCCTCCCGTGGACACGAGGACCTGGCGTTGCTGGCTGAGCCGAGCGAAAAGATTGGGGATCTGTGCTGGCTTGTTCGCGAGGCAGCCTCGAGGGACAAAACGCCCTCGCTATTTTATTGGCCTCTCTTCCCCTTTTACACGGGGCCGGCAAGTACGTTCTATCTTTTCATTCAGGCCCTTCGGCCAGCTTCTTCTTTTCATTGTGGTTGTGTCATTCTCACCCTTGTGCGTATGCAGTCCGACCGACTTCGGAGGAGACCCGGCACTTCAGGGAGCTGATCATAAAGGCCAAAAAGCCGGCATATTTTGAAGTTCCTGAGCCGGCCCCGACCGCGACGCCACTGCCTCCTGGAGATTCGAGGAAGAGGACTAGGTCCCAACTGCGAGAGGCCGTCGGGAAGGCGAAAGCGGCAGTGACCCGGGTGACACGGGCACGCCGGAAGAAAGCTGCCGAGAAGGAATCGGCAATCGTCCTTCCTTCTGTTGTATCTTTTGAAGAGTTTGAGGCTTCTCGTGCACAAGGGCTAGAGGCCGAAGGTAGGCTCTTCTTTTCTTCAAAGTGCATTAGCTTGTCTCGACCGCTTGGGCTGGCCCATGCTGACAGTTGCCGATACAGTTGCCGCGGTCGTCGGACTGGAGGCGACGGTAGATGTAGCGGCTAGGGACGGGGTAGAGGAAGTCTTTGCTGCTCCCACAGAAAGGGATCTGCCCTCTCCAACACCCCGGCGGGAGATGGAAGGTAATCTATAGTTTAGTTGCGATAGCAACGTAAATCTTCGTATCTTCAGCCATCTTGACCCCTTTTTGCCGTGAATTGTAGTTGATATACAACCATCATTGTTTCCGGGCTCGGAGAGTGCAGAGGAGGTGATCCCCTCGGGGCAGGGAGAACCCGCCCCTGAGGTATCATCTATTGTTGCCCTTGGTGTGGAGAGCACCGGGAAAGTTTCCGCCGAGGGTGATGCTCCTGCTGGCGAGGCTCCTACTTCGACGGCGGAGCGTCCTGAGAGAGCAGAGGGGTCTTCCTCTCTGAGCATGTAGATTATGGTGGCGGCTCCAGTGACGAGGAGCCATCACTGCTTGATTTTGAGACCGACGATGCTGGGGTGTCCTCGGCCTATGAGAGTGACTATCTGACTTTCAGCCCGGCCCGGTTATCATGGGGCGGTCCTGTGCCGTCATTATCGCTTACGAGTGAGGAGGCTGGCGCTGGGGAAGCTGCTCTTAAAGATTTAAGCTTAGTCCCGGCC
This sequence comes from Amorphophallus konjac, assembly GCA_022559845.1. Classification (NCBI taxonomy): domain Eukaryota; kingdom Viridiplantae; phylum Streptophyta; class Magnoliopsida; order Alismatales; family Araceae; genus Amorphophallus; species Amorphophallus konjac. The sequence continues at coordinate 551,231,214 of CM040121.1, read as the reverse complement.
GAGGTAAGGACCTATCTAGGGTCGGTGCTTACCATGCTTCTTTTCTCCTCCTTCTAGCCAGGTTTTAAGTGTATATATTTTCGATGCAGACTGAGGTGGCGCTGCCAACTATGACGGTGCAGATACCACTCCTGGCCCTGGGAACAGGCCATGCGACTTTCCCGTCCGTCCTGCGGCCCATCGCATTGCGGTACCCAAAGGATCATGCAGCAGCGATGGTTCCAGTTTGTCCCGGAGCGCTCGTGGAAGTTGATAGTTCGGCGGTAGCCGGAGATTCTCCGCCAAGGGAGGCTGCACAGCAGTCAGTTCTGGAGAAGGGTGGCTCTGCTGAGGTAGAAGCCGGGGAGATTATTGAGGGACGGACGTCCCCGGTCCTTGAGGTTCTTGTTGGACTCCCACCCCAGGGGGCCGGCAAAGAGATTGTTGTTGTTGAGGCTCCAGCCACCGCATCTGCCGGTGCGATTGTTCCCGGTAGTAGTGAGCTGCAGCTCATGCCGTCGTCATCCTCCGGGACGGCCGATGATATATGGGCTGCCGTGGATAGCAGAGTAGAGTTCAAACTGCCCAAGACGTCGCCACTTGGTCTTCTATCCTCGAGTGATGTCGTGTGGCAGTTCCTGGGGACCCTCCAGCAGACCGTAACGGCCAGTAGGGATTTAACTTATGTTCAGCTGAGGGGCTTGATAGAGCATCTGTCCCGCTCGCTGTTGGCCCTCGGTTGTCCCATGGACGACTGGACTCCGCGGGTGATCCTGCTCCTGAAGTATGTGAACAGGAGGGAGTTCTTAGGCCGGGAGGTAGTTGACCAGCTGGCGGCCATATCATTGGAGCGGGCTGAAAGCAAGACGGCCCTTATTTCTCTGCAAGAGACCGCGGCGAGGGCGAGTGACGAAGCCAACGCCTCTTTACAACGCCGGAGCTCCCTGACGGCCCGGATGGCGGCATTGCAGGCCGAACTTTCCAGGATAGAGGCTGAACTTGAAGAAGTAGATCGCCTGGGGGTCCAAAAGGTTGAGGATGCCGAGATGGCTGAAGGACAAGCTGCTTCCCTGGAGGTGAAGCTATCCGAGCTGGAGGCCACCGAGTTCAAATTGCAAGAACTGACCCGTCATCCCTCCCTGGGTATTCCTGTGCTGGAGGACATCTTCCGACGCCCTTGCCGTAATCTCTTTTCTTTATTTGCTCCCTTTTAATGCACATCATGTATTCCAGGGCATGGCCCATGTAATCATGTGCCTTTTACTTCATAGTAATGAAAAATCTCCATCCTGATTTTGAATGAAGACTCCATCTTGTCATTGTTTTTTTTTTCTTTCATTTGCCCGTTGATTCTAGTCCGAGTGTATGAGTCACTAGAGCAGGAGAGCGCTCACACCTTCAGGGAAGGGGTGAGGTGTTCACTCCACCGCGCCGCGACTTTTCTCAAGACTAGAAACGGCCTAGGCCGGCCGAGAGTTCGAGGGACTCAGGAGGGTATAGTGAAACTGACGGATAAACGGTCCTGCCGAGAACGGCCAGAACCGAGAACTGGTAGCGACCGATCTTGCCGATGGTGACAAGGGTCGAAAGGGGTAGACAGTCTTGCCGATGGTGACAAAAATCGGATAGGTAGCGACCGATCTTGCCGATGGTGACAAGGGTCGAAAGGGGTAGACAGTCTTGCCGATGGTGACAAGAATCGGATAGGTAGCGACCGATCTTACCGATGGTGACAAGGGTCGAAAGGGGTAGACGGTCTTACCGATGGTGACAAGAATCGGATAGGTAGCGACCGATCTTGCCGATGGTGACAAGGGTCGAAAGGGGTAGACGATCTTGCCGATGGTGACAAGAACCGGATAGGTAGCGACCGATCTTGCCGATGGTGACAAGGGTCGAAAGGGGTAGACGGTCTTGCCGATGGTGACAAGAACCGGATAGGTAGCGACCGATCTCGCCGATGGTGACAAGGGTCGAAAAGGTAGACACTGGACGTGTATAAGTGGGATATCGGATGAAGACCCTCGCCCCGACCTCGAAAATGGCCTTTTGGACGGCGGATGGTTCATCACTATTCATCATTCATTTTTATTCACATTACTGTCCTAAGCGCCCTTTCGGGTTTTCGCCGAAGCCAGCCCCCTCTTGCTTTTGCCCGCGCGCCCTTTCGGGTTTTCACACGGCGGGGTACCCGATTTTGCCCGCGACGCCCTTTCGGGTTTTCGCCACGGCTGGGTTATAGCCATTTTTGCACTTGTCCTAACCATAGGAGCAAGTCTAGCGAGGTATCTCTATTTTTAACCCCATTTTTCTTTCTCTCTTTTTTTTTGGGATGCGGGAAAACTGGACCGCAAAAACATCAACTGGCCTTGTCAATGACGACGAGGATCGAATCCTGTTTCGATTCGTCGATGCTGGTTAGATGTCGAAGCACAGGGGTATGGTCTATTAACAAGATGTAGGATCCGTGTTAGGGGTAAAGATCGAACGATCCCGCCGATGATGGCGAGGGTCGAAAAGGGTTTGTTCGTCGACATATGTTACTGCCGAAACAAGGATGGGGTTGTCAACAGGGACGTAAGGTCCAAGTTGAGAGTAGAGATCGACCGATCTCGCCGATGATGACGAGGGTCGAAGAGGGTTTGTTAAAGGATTTCCGGCGGGACTTTGATGATTGTCCCTTTCGGAGTTTTATTGGGTGGAGAATAGGAGAGGCATTTGGAAATTACCACTTTACTGACTCAAGCGCCCTTTCGGGTTTTCGCCGAAGCCAACCCCCTCTTGCTTTTGCCCGCGCGCCCTTTCGGGTTTTCACGCGGCGGGGTACCTGATTTTGCCTGCGACGCCCTTTCGGGTTTTCGCCAGAGCCGGGTTATAGCCATTTTTGCACTTGTCCCGATATGGGAGCAAGTCTGGCGGGGTATCACTATTTTTTTAACCCCATTTTTCCTTTTTCCTTCTTTCTTTTCTTTTTATTCGGAATGCGAGCCGAGGGAGGGTAGCTTGATCAGGGCGAAATGCCGCTAACCAAGGAGAGGTAGCTTGATTAGGGCGGAATGCCGCTAGCCAAGGAGAGGGTAGCTCGATCAGGGAAGAGTGCCACTGACCGATGAAAAGTAGCTTGATCAGGGCGGAATGCTGCTAACCAAGGGAAGGTAGCTTGATTAGGGCGGAATGCCGCTAATCAAGGAGACGGTAGCTCGATTAGGGCGGAGTGCCACTAAACCAAGGGAGAGGTAGCTTGGTTAAGGCGGAGTGCCACTAAACCAAGGAGAAGGTAGCTTGGTTAGGGCGGAATGCCACTAATCCAAGGAAAGGGTAATTCGGTTAGGGCGGAGTGCCACTAAACCAAGGAAAAGGTAGCTCGGTTGGGGCGGAGTGCCACTAAACCAAGGAGAAGGTAGCTCGGTTAGGGCGGAATGCCACTAAACCAAGGAAAGGGTAGCTCGGTTAGGGCGGAGTGCCACTAGACCAAGGGAAGGTAGTTTGATCAGGGCGGAATGCCACTGGACCAAGGAAGGTAGCTTGGTTAGGGTGGAATGTCATTTAACCAAGGAGAAGGGTAACTCGGTTAGGGCGGAGTGCCATTAAACCAAGGGGAGGTAGCTCGGTTAAGGCGGAGTGCCATTAAACCAAGGAGAAGGTAGCTCGGTTGGGGCGGAATGCCATTTAACCGAGGAAAGTGTAGCTTGATTAGGGCGGGATGCCGCTAACCAAGGAAAAATAGTTTGATTAGGGCGGAATGCCGCTAACCAAGGAAAAGTAGCTCGATTAGGGCGGAATGCCGCTAACCAAGGAAAAGTAGCTCGATTAGGGCGGAATGCCGCTAACCAAGGAAAAGTAGCTCGATTAGGGCGGAATGCTGCTAACCAAGGAAAAGTAGCTTGATTAGGGCGGAATGCCACTAACCAAGGATAAGTGTGTTCCGACCGATCACTTGGGGTGTGTTGGCTGCGCTGCATGATACAGCTTAATATGTTTTCCGTTGAGGGGAGAGAATTTGATGACTCCTTTGTGGTCTACAAGGACGTAGGCACCCCCTTCATATACTCGGCGGACGATATACGGTCCGACCCAATTTTCGACCAGCTTCCCCTTGGGGTTAGAAGACATCACTTCTCTTCTTTTGACCATTACCAGGTCTCCTTTCTTGAACTCTCGACCCTTGACTAACTTGTCAAAAGCACGGGCCATGCGAGCTTGGTAGAGTTGGATGTTTTGTTGCGCCTGGAGGCGTTTTCCTTCGAGCTCAGCGAGCTCTTCCAATCTTCTTTCTGCATTGGTCTGCTCACCACTGACTAATCCGTGCTGGATGGCAACTCGCAATGAAGGGACTTCGAGTTCAATTGGCACTACAGCTTCCGACCCATAGACAAGGGAGAAAGGTGAACAGCCGGTTGGGGTCTTGTAGACAGTACGATAAGCCCAAAGTGCTTCGTACATCCTTTCTTCCCAATCCTTTTTATTAGACTTGACGGTCTTTGCCAGTAGTGTGCACAAGGTCTTGTTAAAGGCTTCTGCTAGTCCATTGGCTTGAGGGTTGTAGGGGGACGATGTCCTCCAGTCAATTTTGTATTTGTCGGCCAGCCGATAAACCTTCTGATTTCTGAAATGGCTGCCATTGTCAGAGATGATTCGGCTGGGGATTTCGAACCGGAATATTACATTCTGCCGGAAGAATCTTGCAACTAGTTCTCCCGTCACATCTCTTAGTGCTACTGCCTCCGCCCATCTAGAGAAGTAGTCTGTAGCCGCTAAGATGTATCTGCACCCTGATGAAGATGCTGGTAACGGTCCTACCACGTCCGTGCCCCATTGAGCAAACGGCCAGCTTGGTAGGGTGGGATGCAGCGGCACTGGAGGTCTCCTCGCCACATTAGCATGCTCTTGACATTTCTGACAAGCTTTGGCAAACTTGCAGTAATCATTAAATATAGTGGGCCAATAGTAACCCAGTTTCTTTATCTCAATTTTCATTTTCGGACCGGCCTGATGTGCTCCGGCTGATCCTGCATGAATTTCTTGCATCACATGTCCTGCTTCCGCTAAAGACAAGCAACGGAGTAGGACCTTCCTTCGGGCATCTGCCATAATCCGGAATAAGGTCCCGCTTCTCATCTCGTAAGAATCCTTGATCCTTAGGAGTTTCATTCTCTGCTCCTTTTCTTTCGGAAGTTGCTGGTGCTGAAACCAGCGTAGGAGATGCTCTCGCCAATCGGGTTGCTGAACCCCTTCGATGACTGATACCTCCATGTTTTGTTCATCGACCAGGGCCTCTGTTACACTGGGGACTTGCCGACGGTTGATCACGGTTATATTCAGGCTTGTGTCTGGCGGGACCGCCAATGAGCTGGCCAGCTTAGCGAGGGCGTCTGCCTGAGCATTCCAGCCTCGATTGATGTGCTTGATGCTGATGAAGTAAAATCTCGACATCAGGCGAGTTGCTAACTGGTGATAGGGGATGAGCTCTTGCTTTCGTACATCGAACTCTCCTTCCAGTTGTTTTATAACCAGCATGGAGTCTCCGAATGCTTCCAGCATCTGAATCCCCATGGACAGAGCGATTTGCAACCCGATTATCAGGGCTTCATATTCCGCTTCATTGTTCGTGCATGGTTTGTTTATGGAGCAGGATGTATGCACCACTTCTCCTTCCGGAGATTTCAGGACTATACCTGCCCCTGCTCTGACCCTGGATGATCCGGCGGCAGAGGTGTCAATTCTGGAAGCGCCATCGAAGTATAGCTGCCATAAGGAAGGCTGCACTTGGGCGGCTTCTAGGGTTTCGTCTTCAGGAAGTTCCGGCTCCCACGGGTAGTCCCCGGGTACCGGATGTTCAGCGAAGAAGTCTGCAATAGCTTGACCTTTGATGGCCTTGCGCGGTACGTAGGAGACATCAAACTCCATAAGGATTACCGCCCATTTGCCTAGGCGGCCTTTGAGTGCCGGCTGGGACATGATATATTTCAGGGGATCCTCCTTGGACACCAAGCTGATTTCATGCGACAACATATAATGCCGGAGCTTTTTGACTGCGAAGACTAGTGCCAGGCAGATCTTCTCAATATAAGTGTATCTTTCTTCGGTTCTGACCAGTCTTCTACTGAGATAATAGAGGGCTTGCTCTTTCCCTTCTTCATTATTCTGGGCCAGCATTGCCCCCAGAGAATTATGTGTAGCTGCTATATACAGTATCAACAGCCGTCCTTTCACCGGTGCGCCCAATACTGGAGAAGTCTTCAGATAGTCTTTTAGCTTGTCAAAGGCTGTCTGGTAATCTTCATCCCAATAAAAGGGAACATCTTTCATCATCAACTTGTGAAAAGGCTGACATCGCCCTGACAAATTGGAAATGAACCGCCGGATATAAGCCAAGCGGCCCTGTAGTGATCTCAGCTCGGAGATGTTCCTAGGTGGAGGTAGCTCCTGTATCGCCTTGATCTTTGCGGGGTCTATCTCAATCCCCCGGTATCGGACGATAAAGCCCAGGAATTTTCCGCTCGATACTCCGAACGCACATTTCATAGGGTTCATTTTCAGGTCATGCTGCCTCAGCCTCTGAAAAATAGTCTGGAGGTCTTGCAGATGGTCCTCTTTCCTTCTGGTTTTGACCACCAGGTCATCTATGTAGCACTCGACCTTGTGGTAGAGCAATTCATCAAAAATCTTAGTCATTGCGCGCTGGTAAGTTGCGCCAGCATTCTTTAGTCCGAACGGCATTCTCTTGTAATGATAAATGCCTTTGGGGGTTCGGAAAGCAGTGTGGACTCGGTCGTGCTCCGCAATCCAAATCTGATTGTAGCCGGACGACCCATCCATGAATGATAGGGCCTCGTGGCCGATTGTAGCATCAATCATGACTTCCGTTATTGGCACCGGAAAGTCATCTTTAGGGCAGGCTTTATTTAGATCTCGGAAGTCAACACAAATCCGGATCTGTCCATTCTTCTTTTTCACAGGGACGATGTTCGCCAGCCATGTGGTGTACTGATTCTCTTCAACAAATCCCACGTCAATGAGTTTGTCAACTTCAGCACAGATTCGGGTGATGAGCTCTGGCCTCATACGCCGCGGTGGCTGCTTCACCGGCTCGGCTTCGGGACTGATTGCTAGCTCATGTTGTGAGACAGCGGGGCTTAGACCGGGCATCTCTTTGTAGGTCCAGGCGAAGCAATCCCGGTATTCCAGCAACAGCTGGGTGTACAGCTCCCGTTCCTCCGGGGACAGTTGGGCGCTGAGGAAGGTAGGCCTAGGATCCCCCTCATTTCCCAAGTTGACTTCTATTAGTTCATCAACCGTGGCCTGGCCTCCGTCTTCTATTTCCGGAGGCGCTGGTTGGAGGTCGACGAAGTCTGGAACACCATCTTGAGGGTCGAGCATTTCGAGTTCCTCGTCGGACATCGCCAGAGCTTCATGAGGCGTCTTGATTCCATGCGCCAGCGGCTGAGCGGATGGATCTATTGACGCATCCATTGCTGTCATAGCTCCCAAGGGTGAGAGAACAGCTTCAGTGTTTGTAGATGAGGTTGCAGCCATGACAGGCCAGTAGCCGTTTGCTGTCAGGCTCGGACAGCATATTGGATTTGTAGCAGAAGTTGAGGGAGTCTCGCCTTCTGGGATAGCTGCATCTTCCGCAGAAGTGACTTTTTCTTTCCTGGTAGCCGGCTCCCCTTGATTGGAGTTAACCACGGCTTCCCTGATTGACAGAAAGGGTGTTGAAGTCGCCATTAGCATGACCCCTGTGGAGGGAGAGACTTCTGCTTCTTGAATGTCTTCGGCTTCGCTGCTGCTAGCCGTATCAAATTCGGCTTGAAGGGCTGCTTCTTCAGGATGGACCTGCTCCCAGCATCGGCAAGGGATCAAGGTCTCTATTTGTTGATTCCCGGATAGAGCCGATTCAGCATGTTCGGCTTCCACCGGATATTCATCAAAGGTTGCCCCCAGAAGGCTATCTTCAGTTGGATAGAAGGCGGAGATAGTATCCACCTCGTACCGCCCACTGTAATAGTAGTCTTCCAGGGTGAAGCCCAGCCCCGGGTGTTGAGAGACGCGTCTCATTTCTTTGTCCAGATTTGTAGGATGCCACATCTTCTGGAAAGCTTCTTTGCGCTTTTGAGATTGATCGGGAGGAATGTGTTGCTTCTGAAACATTATGGCCATCCGATCAGTTGTAAATGCCAGACCTTGGACAGGAACCGGCGGGTTGCTTATAACCTCGGGGAGGCTGCAATCTGTGTCTTCCCGAGTGGGATGCTCCTCAGCTGTATAGAACAGGGTGCTGGGCCCATCTTCCTGTGTCACCTCCCAAGCTTTGAAAGGTTCGACAGTGGGATCATTGAGGCCGAGGACTGGCTTGGTGAGGCCGGCCGGGACTCCGATGCGGTCGTGCTGTCGGTTGACCTGCACTTCCTTAGCTTTGGGGTATAGTGCTGGGGGTGTTACCCTACCAACATTTCCAGGAGCTGTGATGTGGGAGACCACCTTTGGCTTGACATACCCGCGTGGCGGTGGTGGATACCAACCGTCACCCGATCTATTTTTTGATGCTTCTGTGGGGGTTTCAACTTCAGAAACCTTCCGGGGAGACCCCGTATATAGGTTGGCATCCGTCAAGTGACATTCAAACACCTCGAATGGGTGGATATCAGCAAATATCCTCTCCTCCTTCCCCTGGAGGCTGTATTTGATGCATTGGTGGAGCGTGGAGGGCACCACCATATTTTCATGCAGCCATGGGCGGCCGAGCAGTGCTTTGTAGGAGGTGCGAGAGTCAATGACATGAAACTGCACCGTTGTAGTGAAATCTGCCAGGGTCAGTGTGAACTCTGCCACTCCCATAGATACTTCACATTTTTGGTTGAAGCCAGCGATACGCATATCCCCGACTTTCTCGAGATGCACATTAAAGTGGTACCTCTCGTATATTCTATATGGCAGGATGTTGACTGCTGCACCAGGATCGACCAGAATCTGGTTCAGTTCTCTTCCGTTCAGGTGCCCTTTCATATATAGCGGCCTGTTGTGGCTGGCAGTAGGCAGTAGCATGTCTTCTGGAGAGAAGGTCATACTGACTTCTGGTATAGCCTCAGCTATGCAGGTTTCAAAATGAGCAGGCATCTGCAGAGCAGTGATGATCGCCTGTCGAGTCTCTTCACTCAAAGAGAGAATTTCCCAGATCGTAAATCGAGCGGAGAGCTTCTTGAGCAACTTCATTATTCGGCTTCCAGCCCGGACATTGGAGAGCTTCATCTCTTCAGCCCATCTGGGCTTGGGGAGGTTTTGATTTATGGGTCCATACGGACCTGCTTCATCTTCCTCGGACTCGGCACCCTCTTGGCTGGCACCGGCTGTCGGGTCTTCTTTATTAGCTGCTGTAGGGCAAGCTCCATCTGCATTTGCATCCTCAGTAGATTGCGCTGGCTGCGGGTGAATGACCCCGGGTGTAGGGTTAGCCTCTTGACAGGGCTGCTTCCCTTTTGACATCTTCATAAATTCAAGGAATGAAGGGACTGCCTTGCCCCCACTCTTGTTGTATAGGCCTGACGGAGGAGGGATTTGGGCTCCCTTAACTTCTGGCGGAGGAGTCTTGTAGGGTTGCTCCCCTCTGAACATAATGTTGTGATTGGGTGGTGGCTGGCGCCCCCATTTTCGGCCTGACCGAGTGGCATGCGCAGCAGTTGCGGCCTCGGCCTTGCCTCCCCCAGCATGGGGTGTGAAGCAAATTTCTTCTTCTTCCTCTTCTCCGGGTAGGTTGAAGAGTGCTGACAGGGTATTGCAGGAGACGACCTGTGTTTTATGGGCCCCAGCGCCCTTTCTTTTCTTCTTCTTTTGCTTTTTCTTCTTTTTGGTTTCTGCAGGTGCTTGCCCCCAGAACAGGTTGCTCTCTTGAGGTGGTGCTGCTTCAGCTTCCTCCCCTTGCTTGAGTGAGAGTTGCTCCAGCTCTTGCCATGGGACGTGGTCCCGTACCAGCAGAGGTTTCAGTTCGGGCTGCACATATTCATCTAGCCCTTCAATTAAGTGTTGCAGTCGAAGGACTCCAGGATTGGTTTCCTTGATTACTGGCAGCGGAGTTTGTCTCCTCCTGTTAGGTGTATGTATTCTGACAGCTGTAGGTGGAGTGACCCATACGGGTGCTACCACTGGCGGAGCAGGCCGGGGTGTAATGCCACGGATATGTGCCCCCTCTTTTGGGCGGGGTGCCCTCTTCTTCTTGTGCTTCACAGGGATTTGCTGCCACCCCTGTTGTTCTTTCACGGGCTCCAGGAAATGGATTTCGTAGGTGCTCCGTGTGCTTGCTTCAGAGATCTCCTCAGGTAATGCCTGGTAGAGGGAGACCATGTTGATTGCTGCCCTCCTGAAAGGGGCTTCATGTGGCTGAGGAGGGTCTACTTTGTACTCTCCCAGCTCTATCTCATTCTTCTTCACCATCCCTTCGATGACGTCTTTGAAAACATAGCAGTCTTCGATTGGATGTCCCAACATCTGGTGGTAGGGGCAGAATCTTGGACTGTCTTTTCTTTTCAGGTCCTCCGGCCTCCTTGGCTCGGGCAGAGTGACCATGTTGTATTCTGTTACCCAGTCGAACAGGATTCGGGTCTTGTCTTTTGGAAAGGAATAAGCTTTCTTCATTTTGTCCCTCAGCGAAGGACCTTCTTTATCATCTGGAGCTTTCGCAGGTTGCGGGGGAGCCGCTTTCTTGCCTTTCTCCTTCTGTTGTTCGAACGCCTTGATATCAAGCGCATTCGCTTCTTTAGGTGTGAGGCGCCGTTCCGCAGCCTTGCCTTTCTGGGCTGTGCTGGCAGTCGACGTCGGGACAGGCTTGGCTAGAAAAGCCTCCACCTCAGCCACCACATTATTCAGCCGGTCGAACGACCGTATTTCCATACCAATCATCTTTTCCAGGACCTCCCTCCTGAGATTTTGTTTACATATTTGCACAGCGTCCTCCTGATGCGGGGGCCGCTTACATCTCATTCTGAGGTTCCTCCACCTCTTGATGTAGTCAAGGGCTGTCTCATCTGCCCTTTGTCTTGTCGAGTAGAGTTCGGCCACTGTGACCTCCCTCTCTGTGACATGGAATCTTTCTCTGAACTTCCTCTGCATATCTGACCAGTCACTAATTGACCCGGCCGAGAGGCTAGAGTACCATTCGAATGCGAGCCCCGTCAGCGAGGACCCGAAGAATTTCAGCAGATATGACTCGTCGGTGGCCAGATCACCCATGACGGTCATATAATATGCAATATGCTCTTTTGGGGAACCTTTCCCGTTGAATTTGTCAAATTTGGCGGCTTGTTGACTCCCGGGGGAAGTCGTTTAGCCGCATGGTGTTGCGGGTAGGGACCCGATAGGCATCGAATGCGACGTAGTCGCCTTCACTCTTCTCTGCGAGCTTCAGCTCAATCATCCTTTCCACCATCATCCGGTTCACGACCGTGGGGTCGACTGGCTCCAGATAGAAGTGCGCTGGCTGCAGGTATGGGGTGACCAGGGTGGTCGCCTGTGGAGGACGCAGCAGCGGGGGTGTCGGGTGCACCTGGGGGAGCGCTGGAGGTAGCAGCGGCTGAGGCTGTGGCGGCCGCTGTTGTGCAGTCGCCATGCTTGGCTCTGACGGCTGGGGTAGTGTATAGAGCGGTGGAGGGTCGTCTCGACGAGCCGCTCCCCGTGATGATTCACCCTGGACTTCGGGTGGTTTAGAAGCTGATGAATGCTCAGTCTTTTCTATCAGCTGTTTCTTCAGAGAATCTATCTCCCGTTGATATTTCTGCAGCAGCATCAGAACTGATGGATCTATAGTGGTGGGGATACCCTCTGTCGTTTCCCCGGACGTACCCTCAGGCAGGATGTCGAGGAGGACGTCGTCTTCTTCTTCCGTCGTCACCACATTAGCGGTCAAGACGGGGGCCTTATCATCCCAGTGGGGATAGACCTGGGGTTGTTTCTCTTTCATCATCGTCAGAAGCCCTCTTGCTGCTTCTGTCCTGCGGGTAGTTGGCCCCGGCCGTACGGCCAATTGAGCCAGTTCTTGGGGGTCTTCAGGAAGCTCCCCATATCGGCTGGACACACCAGCCATGTTGCAAGTGAAAACCTGCATCCTTCTTCTTTGTCGATGGACCCTCCGCCTGGCTTGTTGCGGAAAGGTCAGCCTCTCGAACACAGAAACCCTTCTCTTTCTTCCCGCTCGGGGAAGGCTTCATCGGCTTCGATCTCAAAGCCGTCATCGTATCCATTGTCGTCGACAGACGACACCATCATTCTATCTTCCATCTCTTCTTCATGTGCTGCCGATGGGCAGTAATCTTCCTCAGTGGCGATTGTTTGCATCAACCGCTGCTGTCCGAGTGAGGGGTTGCCTAAACCTCGGAAATAGCTTCTGACCAAGCAGGTCATTTCTTCTCGACCCCGTTCTTGGTGTAGTACGGGGGATAGTGGTCGGCCTCCCGCAGGAGGAATGTAGGCCAGTCGAGCTCTGTCGGCTGGCTGTTGGAATCTTCGCCCCGTGGCAGGGACGTTGGCTTGACGGGCCGCAGCCCGGAAACTTCTGTGGCGCGGAGGATCCGCAACCACCTCTTCTTCCATCTTCGGGGGTAGGCCCCTTTCTCTTATCACCTCCGCATCGTCATTCACAGGATGGCGGCGGATGGGTGTCAGCTGGTGGACAGGTCGGGTCCGTTTGGGAACCCACACCTGTTTGAACTTCCTCGGCTTGAGTGCCGGATTTCCTTGGCCATGGTGGCCGGCTTCTTCCATTTCTGCCCTCCTTCCAGCAAGGGCTTGATATGTGTTGTGGACAGGAACGTTGGGGATGACTCGGTCCGGGGTCACCCGTGCCGTGCGTCCGTTGAGGAAGACGCGCATGCCTCCAACCAGCATTGATTTCCCGGACTGAGACACAGTTCCAGTGATCACAGTAGCGTTCCTGCGGACCTGGCGACGCTGACGTCCTCCAGGGTGTTTGTTGGCGACAGCGGGGTGCGTCCCACGTACAACGTGGTGCACCATACAGCTAGCGGCCGGGGCCGGATTCTTGAGCAAGTCGTCGCAGCAGGGAACCTTCAGAGGCTCCACCTCCTCCGTGTTTGCTTGGCAGGTTCTGGGGCTTCGACTTCCAGGATGTCGACGAAGGCCAAACCCAGAAAGTTGGGGAAGCCTACAGTGGCAGGGAAGCTGCCGAATTCCATGGGTACCGCCAGGTACCCTTGCGCGTGTCCAGCGACTATCGACTGATCGAAGTCGACGCCAGCTATTCCATGAGTTGTCATTGATTGCCTACAAAGACAAACAGGGAAATAATCAGTAGCCTTGAGAGGGCTTCGAAGCCCAGATATCTCGGCAAAGAGATGAAAGGTGACACTGGTCCCACCGGGCGTGCCAGACTTGTTTAGCGTGCTTTTCTTTCGTTCGCGTATCGATCAACCAATCGACTAACTGGTAATCAACTGACTGATTGACGACGCGGCGTGCCAGTCACATGAGTGACGATTTTATTGTGCGCTCATTCTGACCCATGTCAGGCGAATGTGAGGTTCGGTCGGGACCAGCAGTCCGCCATACCATAAAGGTTATGACGTTAATTACATCCCCCACGAGGAGGGAACACCTTTGATTAATTACCGAGATAACGGGCTGTCGAAGCCGGAAAAAGAACTACATGATGATTATAGCAATGACAGGCAGGATGCAGCATTAATCATGCAGAAGATGCGTAGTTTAATGGGAAAATGGATCCTCGGTACGTGGCGGAGGACGCAGGTCCGAAGACCACCATCGCGCGTGACGAAGGCTTCCGGCCAGACATGATCCGGCTTTCAGTCGACGCCATTTAATATACCCGGGGATCTATGCATGCATGCACACAAGACATTCATGATTATATTGAATATGAAGATAGCGCCATGAAGGCAGCGGTGATCGACCACATTTATTGCCCCTCGTCGAGAGGAGGAAGGACGACATGAGTATGATAGCGAAAGCATGAATGCTAACAGATACGATGATGATGACGATGCAACTCAGGCTCGCTTGGCCCCTCTTTTATTCAATTTACTGTCAGATATAGCTTATTGACATCGCCCCCGAGAGAGGAAACTCGTCCCGAGGCAAGCGAGTGAGTAAAATATCAAAAGGGTTTCAAAACCGGTGCGGTTACGACTTACACGGCGCGGCAGAGCGTAGGTATAGTGGCTAATACGGCACGGCCATGACTAACAGCTTAAGACGGCGCGAGAGCTTGGGGGCGCACCGGTCTGGGGCACGCCGGAAAGTCGCAAGGGAAAAAAATGGATATGAGTGTGGCCTTAATCCGGCGCGGGGGGGTACCGCGCCGGATTAGGGCGCGCCGGGGGACTCCGCGCCGTTTTAGCCCAAATTCTATTTCTTTGGACCTCCTTTGAGTTTGTTGGGCCCATCTGGGGGACTTTGAGTCCACTGAGGCCAAGAAATTTTATTAGATTGAAGTCCAGAGTCCTCCGAGGATGACATGTTAAGTCAGTACGAGGTTCATACTCGAGCACTGGGGTAATTAGATTCGGAGCAATTGATCATCAAGGTTTTCATAAACTTAATCTATCCAGAATTGGACAACATCTCCCCCGGATTGCAAAGAATTGCAGGGGATAAGCGGGGTCATGTTCACCTGTGGAACAAGCCCCTACATCGCCGGTCTGCACAATGTCAGCCAGCAAACCCCAGTGGATGGAGTACCCCGAGGACTAGCCTACTAGGGGCACCCAAAGTTCCATGGGGAGAAGAAATAGAGGGAGGAAGCCGTCGACAGTGGGAACGATGCCCCGAGGGCTAGCCTACGAGGGGTGACGGACCCATAGTCGATGGTTCATCCCATGGAGAGACTGACCATTGGGAGAGCGGGACTCCGAGGGCTAGCCTACAAGGAGCACGCATCCCCCGGTCTCGGTCGGGTCTTAATTTGTCGGGGTTGAGTTTCGTTGAACCAGGGCCCCGTCACTGTCTGCAGTGGCTTCAAGGGAATGCCCACCATCGAGAGATGGAGCCCCCCCCCCAGTCGCCCAGCAATCGTCAAGAAACAGCAGAGGAATGTCCCCCTCCCCGGACGATCGAAACATCGGGAAACCCTCAGAGCGGTGTGGATGAATATGGTGCATGGGAGCAGTAGATGCATAAACGAAACGAGATCGTTGCAGGGGCATTTGCTCGAACGGTTGAAAAGCAAAGTTCGAGAGGGGTGGATCCCTGGTATAGCGGATAGAGGCACACGCAGAGGCGCGGCTCTATCCATGAGGATAAGAACGATGCAAAAATCCTTGAATCATGTGTAAAGCGAATGATCGAAAGAAAACCCCCGGGGAGGGGTGTTTCTATAGCCCACGATGGTTCGGGGCATAGCCGAGGCTTCGATGGAATCGGAATTACAGCTACGTCTAAGAGAATCCAACATACGCATTGACACAAGTGAGAGAGACAGAGATTCTGAATATCAGCTCGGCCTGTTGGCCTAATCATTCGCATACGTATCACTATTCAAAGATGAAAAATGAACGAATGTTTACATTGAGAATCCGGCGTCGACACCACTGCCAGAATGCCGTTCATCGACGCCGAGGAACATACAATGGCAGGATGAATCACAGAGGAGGGGAGGGTCGGCTCATATCATTGCCATCCCTCCCCTCTTCGGTTTACAACCAGTAGACGGAGATTTGGGGGGATCGGCGGGAGATAGGGGAGAACAACGCCGGTGCCCACCTGTTACCGAAAATAGAGTATCGTAACTCAGTCGGGGAAGAAGAAGGTCACCGGCGGAGGACGCCCAGGAGAGGCGCTATTCTTCTCTCTGGAATTCTCTCTCGATCCCTCCTCTTCTCTCTGCTTTCCTTTTTTTGAAGCCTCCCTCTCGAGAGTCTCTCTTCTTTCTTTCTCTTCTTTCTTCTTCTTTGTTTCCGTCTAGCCTCTCTCTTCTTGTTCTCGAAGAACCCTATATATAGAGGCCTGAGTTCGAACTTGAACCGGCGTGGGATTAGCGCGCCGGGAAGAGCCTTCAAGGCTTACCGCGCCGGGGTTGGACACCCTCAGGGTGATTTGCGCGCCGGCCTAAGGGCTGAAGATGGGCTTTAGCGCGCCGGGATCAGGGGCATCGAATGAGGGGCGCGCCGGTTTAAGGCGCGCCGGGCTAATGCTCCTCGTGCGCTTCAAGCCAGTCGATGAGTCCGGGGATGATTCCGGGAGTCATCGTGAACATTATCTCGCCAATGCCCATCGAAACCTTGGCGGGATGTTTTGTCGAAGCTCCCAGGTCAACGTACGGCCGTTCTTGAGACTCCAGATAGCTTTGACTTGATTGTACGGGCTTTCTGCCGACACGGCCTTTGGCTCTACGCTCCACGCTGTTGGTCCGGCCTGACTCGTACTCAGAGCTCTCTAGGAGGTTGGATAGCCGGGAGATAGTTCCGCTTGAGCCGGGCGATCATTCGGCCACTAATGGGCCCATCTTGGCGGGAAGCCGTGCCCATGCCGGGCGATCGGGATCTTCCGCCGTCAAAGCTTTCGGTTCTCCGTTTCGGGAAGCCGGGGGGACTCCTTTATCCTCAGGAGAGCCATTCATGAGGTGGGTATCCACCGGGTAGATCGCCGTCCTTGATCGGACAACGGGTGTAGTGTATGCAGCATGACAGAGTCAATGCCGATTCATTGGGCAGGCTTGGTCGCACCGCCAGTTGGTTGTGAATTCATCCCGGCTCCCTTGAGGTGAAGTCCCCGTATCTATACGGAGTGACTCGAGGCTCTGATAGCTTGAGAAGTCTTCAATAGGTTGATCTTTGTCGGCTTCCGTGCTTCGGTGGGCCGGATCATTCGTCTTTATGGCTTGTTCGCCGGTGATCATATTTTGGGTGCCAACAACGATTTACTGGAAGAATTTCCTGAGGTTGACGGAGTTCCACGTCCTGGGTACCCCCCCCCCCAGCCTCACTAGCTTGTATGCTCCTTTGCCAAGTGTTTCCGCTACCCTGTACGGGCCTTCCCAGTTTGGTGCGAGCTTCCCTGCGGCTCCTCTTGAGTCAGCCACGCTTGCTCGTCGTAGAACCAAATCTCCAGGGAAGAAGTGTCGTTCTTTAACCCGGGCATTATAATATTGGGCCAGCTTCTTTTGGTATGCTACGAGCTTTACTTGTGCGCCTATCTTCCTCGAGCAGGTCCAAGTTCTCTCGCATTACTTGGTTATTCCTGGCCTCGTCGAAGTGTCCCACTCATAGCGTGGGGTTCGATATCTCTACCGGTACCACTGCCTTAGCGCCATAGGCGAGGTGGAAGGGTGTCTCCCCGGTGGCGGCTCTAGCGGTGGTTCGGTGGGCCCATAAGATGCTCGGAATTGAGTCTACCCATGAATCACCCACTTGAGCCAGCCGGGTATTGATGCCGTGGAGGATTGTTCGGTTGGCATTTTCTACCAGCCCGTTAGCCTGGGGGTGTCCTACCGAAGTGTAGTGGTTCCAGATCCCCAGTCTCGAGCATTTCTCCTGGAAGGCCGTGCTCGCGAACTGTCTGCCATTGTCGGTTGTGAGAACCCTTGGTATCCCAAAGCGGCAGATGATGCTTCGTAGTATGAATTTCCAAGTTGCTTCGCTCGTGATCTTCCCCAATGGTTCTGCCTCGATCCACTTGGTGAAATAGTCTATGGCGACTATGAGGAATTTCTTCCTCCCTTGCGCCTCGGGGAAGGGACCTAATATGTCCACCCCCCATCGAGCGAATGGGCGGGGCTCCATCAAGGCGTGAAGTTGTGTAGCTGGCTAATGGTGTAGGTGGGAATATTTCTGGCACTGGGGGCACCTCCAAACATACTCGAGACAGTCTTGCTGTAGGGTGGGCCACCAGTATCCTTGTCGAATTAGTGTCCGTGCGAGTGCTCGTCCCCCTACGTGGCTTCCGCAAAGTCCTTCGTGGACTTCTTGGATGGCCTGGTCGACTTCCGTTGGGAACAAACACTTCAGCAGGGGAGCCAAGAGGGACCGGCGGTATAGCCGACCGTTCACTATTGTGAAGTGAGTCGCTCGTGCTCGCGTACGTCGGGCTTCAGCGCGGTCACTTGGGAGTTGTTGCCGTAGGGGGAAATCCAAGAGAGGGTCCATCCAGGAGGGCTCGTAGTCGATTGCGTTTACCTGGGGCGTTGGCTCGTCTATGCTTGGCGCCGATAATTCCTCTATCAAGACCGATCTTGAGTTGGAGACCGCGATGGCTGACGCCAGGCGAGACAGGGCGTCTGCTCAGACGTTTTCTCCCCGCGGGATGTGGACCACCTCACAGTGGGAGAATTCCCTTACCGCTGCCTTGGCCTTCTCCAGGTATTTGATCATGGTTGGTTCACGCGCCTCGAACTCTCCTCGGACCTGGTTGGCAATAAGCATGGAGTCGCTGTACGCTCGCACGCTAGACGCCCCCAAATGTTTCGCCATGCGCAGCCCTAAGAGGAGTGTATCGTACTCGGCCACATTGTTCGTAGTCGGGAAGTTGAATCGCAAGGCGTACTGGAGTTCTAATCCTTCAAGTGAGAGTAAGACCAATCCCGCTCCGATGCCCGCTGCACAGGATGATCCGTCGACGTATAGTTCCCATGTAGGTCCCGAAGATTGCTCGGGCGAGTCCTCGGCAGGTATGGTGCATTCGACGACGAAGTCGGCGAGGTCCTTAGCTTTGATCGCGGTCCTTGGGCGAAACTTGATGTCGAATTCCCCCAACTCGATCGCCCATTTGATCAGCCTTCCCGAGGCATCGGGGTTCTGGAGGATTTGTCGCAGTGGCTGGTCAGTGAGGACGACGATGGGGTGAGCTAAGAAGTACGGTCGCAGCTTGCGAGCGACCGTAACGAGTGCCAAGGCGAACTTTTTAGTTCATGAGTACCGGAATTCCGGTCCTTGTAACGCTCGGCTGACGTAGTAGATGGGTTTCATGATCCCTGCCTCCTCTCGCGTGAGCACATCACTCATCGTGCTTGGCGTCACAGAAAGGTACAGGAGTAGATGTTCTCCCTTTTACAGTTTGGCGAGGACGAGAGGCGTCGCCAGTTAACGTTTTAATTCTTTGAATGCCTGCTCGCATTCTTGAGTCCAATCGATCTAGCCTTTCTTCTCCGGTGCTTGATTGGCTTGCTTGATCAACCGAAAGAAGAGGAGGCAGCGCTCGGCGGCTCGGGATAGGAACCGAGCCAAGGCGGCGACACGTCCGATGAGGCACTGTACGTCCCTCACTCGCTCGGGTCGCTGCATCTCCAGCACTGCTCGGATTTGGTCGGGGTTGGCTTCGATCCCCCGGTGGGTAACTAGGAAGCCCAAAAACTTCCCTGATCGTACCCCGAATGCACATTTGGCTGGGTTGAGCTTCATATTGTACCTCCTGAGGGTGGCGAAGGTCTCCGTCAGGTCTCCCAAGTGCTCGGCGACTTGGAGGCTTTTTACGAGCATGTCATCGATGTACACCTCCATGTTACGGCCGATCTGCGAGTCGAACATGTGGTTGACAAGGCGTTGGTAGGTCGCCCCTGCGTTCTTTAGCCCGAACGGCATCCGAGTGTAGCAGTACAGGCCGTGGTCGGTGACGAACGCAGTTTTGTCTTGGTCGGGCTTGTGCATGCTGATCTGATGATAGCCGGAGTAGGCATCTAAGAAGCTTAGCATTTCATGCCCGATCGTGGCGTCGATCAGTTGGTCGATTCGTGGCATGGGAAAGCTATCTTTGGGCGTAGCTTTGTTGAGGTCGGTGTAGTCCACGCATATCCACCACTTCCCATTGCTCTTGGGGACCAGGACTACGTTGGCTACCCAGTCGGGGTATTGAGTGGGCCTGAGCAGCCCTGAGGGTAGCTTCTCACTTACCTGCTCTCTGACGATGACCTGTCGCTCGGGGTTGCAATGTCGTCGGCGCTACTGTATTGGGCGGCAGGCGGGGTCCAACCTAAGTTGGTGGGTGATGACCTCTGGTGGGATCCCGGGCAGCTCATCCTCGGACGAAGCGAACCCATCCTGGTTGGCTGTGAGGAAGTGTGTGTAGGCTTGCTTGTCCTGCTAGGACAGAGCAGCACCGATCTTTAGTGTCCTGTTGGGATCGCCCCCCACCTGAATGAGGTACAAGTCTTCGGCCGACGCACTCGTGCTCGGACCTGGATCCTCAGCTCTTGCTTTCTTTTCGGGTGGTGCTTCTTCGGGACGCCGGTCGCGAGTCGAGATGAGGTAGCATCTTCTGGATTCCCTCTGGTCTCCTCGAACCTCCCCCACCCCCCGGGAGGTAGGGAACTTGAGTTTTTGATGATAGGAGGAGGGGACACCTCGGAGTGTGCCGAGGATCCCTCGGTCGATGATGGCGTTGTATCCTGTCATTGTCCGAACAACCGTGAAGTCGGCGAGGAAGGTTACCTCTTTTGGCGCGGTTCCAAATGTGATCGGAAGCGAGATGCACCCTTCTGGTTGAACTGTAGTACTAGAGAATCCGTATAACTGTGTGTGTAGGGGCTTCAATCGAGATAGGTCCACACCCATGAGCACAAGATAGTCGTACGCGATAACATCCGGTCCGCTTCCATTATCAACTAATATTCGACGCACGGTACACTTGTTTATGGTGGCAGAAACCACCAAGGCATCAGAGTAGGGTGTGGTCACACCCTCCAGGTCATCCTCAGAGAAAACAATGGGGTCTCCTATACGACCAGGGGAGGAAACCCCTCATCGGGTGCTGTCGCCTTGCTCCACAGCGTGGACAACCGATGCGTATCGTTGTCGACGGCTTACGCTATCCCCCCCCCCCGGACGGTCCTCCAGAGATCATCATGACCTCCTTTTTGTTGGGCCGATTGTCGATCCGCGGGGGTGTCTTATGTCGCCTCTCGGCGGCTTTGGCGAGGAATTTGTCGAGGAGTCATCGGCGGACAAGGTCCTCGATGGCATCCCTCAAGTTGATGCAGTCGGCGGTGTCGTGACCATGGTCACGATGGTAATGGCAGAACTTCTTCTTGCTCCTCGTGCTCGGATCTGACTTCATCCGGGGAGGCCACTTTGAGGAAGGGCTCCTCGCGGATCTCCATCAGGATCTGGTTAGGTGGAGCTGTCAGGGGCGTGTAGTGTCGATAAGCGCCCCTTTCCTTCTTGGAATGATCGCGGCGGTCCCCGTCGCTTCGCTCTCGTTTGTTTCGGCCCTCTCATGGCGGGTCGACGGACCTCTTGCGATCGGACCGATAGGACCCGACCGTGCGGCCTAGGGCCGCAGTGTTCTCCTCGCTGCGCGCATGCTTCTGCGCTAGCGCGAGGAGGTCGGGGTTTGTCGTCGGGGCTTCAACCCCGAGGGCGCGTCGGAGGATGTGGTCTCGCGTCCCCTGGGTGAGCGTCGTGGTTGCGATGCCGACGTCGAGGCGGGGGATGCGGAGTGCCTCCGAGTGGAAGCAGGAGACGAAGTCCCACAGCATCTCTTCTTTCACTTGCCTGAGGGCGAGCAGGGTCACCGCGGACTTGGCCACCTTTCGGCAGCCGATAAAGTTCTCCTTGAACAGCTTCTTGAGCTGCTGGAAGGAGGAGATGGTCTCGACCGGTAGGGACTCGAACCATGCCCGGGCGTTGTCCCGGAGGGTCGTCACGAACGCCAGACACTTCACAGTGTCCGAGGCCCGGTGAAACACCAAGTGGGACTCGAAGTTGTGCACGTGGTCGGCCGGGTCGGTAGTGCCATCGTAGGAGATGAATGACGACATTTGGAGCTTTGGCGGGATGGGGACCTCCATGATTTCCCTGGAGAAGGGAGCATGGAAGTGTATGCCATCGTCTATCAGGCCGCGATTCTTAGCGGCCAAGAGGACGTCATCCAGGTATCGGGCTTTGTCCTCAATCTCGTTGAAGCGTTGGAGCCGGCGATCCATCTCCGGGTTGGAATGCAGTGGGCTGTGTACCCTTGGTGCGGGCTGGCTGCGCGATCGTCGGGTCCTGGCGACCGAGGCGTAGGACGCCTCGCGTACTTGGCGGGGGTTCTCCCCGATGTGTCCCCTCTCGTCCTCCCATCGTTCGGGTAGGGCACGTTGGGGTTCAATCCGCTGGTTCCGGAGCTCCTAGCAGAACTCTGTCAGGGCTCAGATCTGCTGGCGGATTTCATCTAGGTCACCTGGGGTGACCTCTCGTTGGGGATGAGCGGAGGAAGCTTCCTGCGATCCCCGGTAGGAGTTGGGTCCCTGGTGGGAGCCGCATCCCCGGTTGCTAGTGTTGCGGAGGCTTCCACGGGGTGCCATAACTTTCTACTCGAGTTTCCAACAGACGGCGCCAAGAAGTGTAGAGATAGAAAAATAGTTCCTAAGACACATACCACCTTCTCTATTTATTTGTTGGGGAAGTCATCTCGCGCCCGTAGAAGCCTGCAAACACCAGAAGCCAGAAAGGCATCAGAAGGAGTCCCGGGTGTTACCCCAGGGGACAACCCTCCGATGCTTAAGTCAGCAACGGTTTAATGAAGAACAGAGAAGAGCGAGTTGAGAGAGAGAGAAGAAAAACGTAGTCGAAAGCTAAAGGGTCATGTAGATCCTCAGAGCGAGTGCTCGCCGCTCCCAGTGCCCACTCGGAGAGTGCTCGCTAGGTGGTAAGGTCGCCGGAGGAGAGTTTCCCTTTCAACGTTGGTCATGGCTGCTTCCTTCTCGTTATTCCGTAGGATCAGTAGCTCTACTCTCTTACGTAGCAGTGTGGGGGTTTAATAGAAGAATCTACAGTGTTCGTCTCCTCTGTCGTTCTTCCCTTTATAGGGGTTATCCTGGAGCGAGGGGTCTCATCCCTTGATAGGGAAGGGCGTTCGTAGTAGAGTAACCATCTCCGCTATAGTGGCGGAAGCTTCCCGTTGGAGGGCGATTACCCCAACGTTGGTTGGTCCCAGGACGAGTCTTACGGTGCTCGTGGGACGTGCTCGCCCGTTATTGAGTCAAGACCGACGTCACGGGGGCAACGGTCGATCGCCGAAGAGTCCTCCGGCGATAACTGTGCTTGAGCCGTAACATTTACGCCTTATAGAATCCGATGCTCTTTTTGACTGGGCCTCCCCTTGGTGGACCACATCCGCATGCCCGCCTCTTGAACACGCTCCCTTGAGAGCTATCTGTCGTGGGCCTATTACTACTGGACCGTTCTTAGACCAAACTGAATTTATCCTCCTCAAATACGGAGTCATTCTTTTGTATTTTGGAGTAGCTTCCTTGTTTTCTCTATCTTCTACTACCGGCAATCACAGTTATATTCTGCACCTTTTGTGATGGTAAACTCCTTATCTACACTGCGCAAGATAGAGTCAAATGCTTTGATCAACTGTACAAAATTAAGGGTCACTACCCCTGGGATCACTAAACAAATACTTGTCAAAAATTTCCCTCCTTGCCCATGGGGTTAAAGTCACAAATGACCCTGGGACACGTTGTGCCAAGCATCATAGTTTATATACGCCCTACGAACCCACTATGTTTTTAGGTTGAAAAGTGCCAAGGTAGAAGCACTGACCATAATAGTAACCCCATATACGCAGTACCTGCTAGGTTGAGATGTTAGCACGAATGCTATGTCAATCCCTCCTTAGCTTCCCTCGTGATATTGTCCATAGCATATCATTATTATATTTCAATGCAACTACGTGCTAAACAACATTACATGACACATGCATATATAGAATGAGAGGGGAGGGAGGGAAGAATACAGGGGCATCACCTTCTTATTGACAGTGTGAATGGGGACTTGCTATTGGAAGGAGGGGGGTTCACCTCTCTATTGGGCAGTGAAGGCATGTAGGGGAAGGGATCTTGTGTGATCGAGATTGTGTTTCTATGGAGACTAGATCTACACTTCAATTGCGCCTTGAAACGAGACATACCTTTCCTGCACAACCATGGATATAGAATTGTTTCTCACCTTTGCAAGGGATGTTAATTTCATTTCAAGGTGCTCGCAAAATCATTTTCCTATATTCTCAATCACATGTTAAATTTGACAATTTGACTAACATGAACCAGGTAGACATTTCCTATCTACGTTTCAGACTTTACTAGTATTCTAATTGATTTACCATCCTAATACCAATGCCCCCTATCAATCACTAAAATCTGGGAGATTAGACCTTGGATTACAATCGAATATCACTTCAAAAGCATAGTGCTGTGTTTATTGCATAAAATCTAATAAATCAAAGAAAACGGTTAAAAATATGGAAATTTAGTTACAACCGATCAAATCAAAAAACCCCTTTATTTCTTGGCCCCTTTAAAGGTTAATGTGTTAACACACGACAACAATGGGCCAATGGTTATGAGAACGAGAGAAAAACAAGTCTAATAAAATAGGGACCCACCTATCAACAAAAAAATTGATAAGAGATGGAAATAAGATGACAGTGGGGAAAGCGGTGGTTACTTTTACAGTGCAAAGCATATGCTTGCTTCCTTTGGAATGATTTGCCTGACACGCACACTAGAAACACTCTTCCCAGCATATCACAACCTCTTGTGCGTCATGCACAGGTGCAGCTAAAGTTGCACCACTAAAATGTTGGCTATGAGTTCCCAAAAACTTACAATAGCATAATCAAGAAAGGATAGAGAATGGTGAAGCTGTCTAGGCAAGGGAGCATGAGTCAAAGGCCAAACATTCTAATAGACCCCGGTGTTAAGAGGGCCACATCCCTCGTTTGAGAATGGTACTTCGCACTTGACAAAAACTTGGAAGGGGAATAGGAAATTTCATGGGGTGACGCACATTAGGATGGTGTAGAATCCTTTTTCATTGATAAAAATGTTTCACAAGTAAAGATGCTCGGATGGTAATCACTTTCAATTGACACTCGGTGTTACACTTGGAGAACATGCTCAAAAGTCAATCTTCTAGCGAACCTGTAATAACTATAGCATTAATCTATTGTGCTTCTCTAGTCTATTAATAAATGAAAAAATAGCACCAAAATTAGAGAGCACATGATGTTGCATCTGAGAAAACAAATTTATGAGATCTCAGACAGTATAAAGTCAGAATGTCAATAAAATGACTAAATCCGTATAATAATTCTGGCAATTAAATGAAACTTTTAATTGTAATCTATATAGTTTATAACTTTTTTCACGGCCTCCCCCCCTCCCCTACATGGGCGAACGTAGCAGTCATCTTCCATCAACACCTCTTTAAGTTCATTCACAATCTATTATTTTTTATTTTTTCAGATGATGAATGAAGCAGGCATTCATTCAATATCCCTTTCTTAAAGACAATGTCCATACAAAGGACTAAATCTGAACAATAATTCTGGCAACTGAATGAGACCGTTAATTGCAATCTTCATATTTACTAACTTTTTAATGACCTTCGTCGCTACATGGACGATGTACCAGTCATCTAACACCAACACTGTTCTAAATTGCTCTACAATCTTACCTTTTTTGAGATGATGAATGAATCAAGTATTCAATAAATATCAATATTTTTTTTCTCATTTGTGTTTGGAAACATACTCCGGAATGTGCGGCTCCAAACTACCTTTGCAGCATGCTGTATCATACTATTTGCCAAGTCCCCTTCTAACCCACCATACGAAAAGTTTCGAAGATCACGTACAGCTAATACACGTTAACGAGGCCTACCAACAAAAAAGGCCATTTCAATAACTTAACAGTACACACAAGAAAGACCAGGTGCTAGGCACCCAATACAAAGAGAGTAAAGGTCCATACCCTTCCAAAAAAAGGGTACACCTACTACATAGGTTAACCCCCCCAAAGTGAACATAAACTATAGCTATTAAAAAGAAACAACGGCCAAACACAGCAGAGGAAATAAACAACACCCAACAAGTCTTGGGCCTTTTCCTCACAAAAGCAGTTGCTACAACACAACATTTTGCAGTTGATGAAGATAATTGGAGAGCTTGGATGCCTCTCTTCCAAAAGGGAGATTAACAGACCATAGCTTCTAGCTTCCATGAAAGCTGATGATGGATCCACAACCAACATGCTCCACGAGTTAGATGACCTCACCTTTGGCAATCTCCTATACAGTACGATGGACACCGTGGCAAGTAACCGATTGAACCCCTAGCCGGGCCTCTAGGAACTGGAGAAAGAGATCAAGGGAGAACACAAGTAAAACCGAAGGCCAAACCCCTACTGAGGCCATGAAGTTGAGGGGGGCTAACAAGAAGCCCCAAAATGTGCAAAGGATTGAAACCCTACTAGCGAGATCCCCCTAACAATAGGAGGGGAGAGGGGTAGATGGGAGAAGGGGGTCACTGACAAAGGAGAGAGGATGGGGAGGGGAAAGCAACGTTGGGGAGGTGATGGGGCCGGGAGGGTAACCTTGATGGTGGCGGCAAAGGGAGGGAGGGTAGGGGAGGAAGGAGGCCGGTGTCAATGGCCGAGGGGAAGATGAGAGAAGCGGATATGTGGCGAAGGGTATTGGGGGGGGGGGGGGGTCCAGATGACAAAGCAAGAGGGGGGAGGGAGAAGGAGACTGACGATGAAGTCTATTGGTGGTGAAGGACAAGGCTATGACGTTAAAAGGGAGGGGGGGAGAAGTCGACGACTACAAAAACAGGAGGGAGGGAGGACGAAGATAAATAAGAGATGATCAGAAGGGAAACAAGAAGGGAAGGACTAGGAAGTGGGAGTTGGAGTTCCTGGAGGGACCTCCCTCCACCCAACTTCCACTGACAACTGTGGTTGCTGTTTCCACATAGAGCTATCAAGTGCAACCATAAGAGGGGTGGTTTCTTAGGCGACTTCCAAACCTGCAGATTTCCTCTCCGCTATCTTTTGTTATAGCTTGTTTTCTCAACATGCAAACTTGGAAACAAGCTACCCTTTCAGAAATGCTTGTGGTACTGGCATAAGCATGTAGCTACCCTAGGAAAACATAGCCATCCATGTCTCCTAAGAAATGGTGCGGTAGGCCAAAACATGATAGGAAGAAATCAAGCAGTCACAATGGTCGTGTGAACCCAGCCATCTATTAGACAAAGTGTTAGGAAGCAAAGGAGAAGTTGAGGATCACAGTGGAAAGGAAGTTGGCGGAGTTGCCCAAATAGAGAATCGAGCAATATCGCCTACAACGGAGAAGAAGAGTAATACCAGCCGCACACCACTACATGCAATTTGTGCCTAAGCTTATTGCAAACCCGCCTACAATTTGTCCACATGAGATGATGAATCTTAAGAAGAAAAAAACTCACATTAAAGAAGCATGAGACCCACATTTTCTTTGATTTCTCTATTGAAACTTTCTTATCTCCCAGTTTTCATTATCCCATATTGACCAATAGTAGGTTAAGTTTACAAGATGATAGAAATTGCACACCAGAACAAGTGCTACTCGGAGAAGAAAAACATTCTTTGGTTTGATGACACTCGGAGTCCAATAATGAGGCAGACCTCTAGGTTTGTCAAGGTGGCTAGGCAGGACAGATGTAGGAATGATGATAACACAGTCGGATGAAAGGATGTTTCCAGATAAAATTTAGCCGCAAAATGAGAATGATGATAAAAAAAATAGTTAAGATTGATGCCCATTATTCACTAACAATAAATTTTTGCAAGGCAAAGAAGACTTCTATAACAATAAATTACACAACGGCATCAAGAAATTCCTGCTATTGGAGGCTTTAAAACAGATAAAAATGGCATCTACCGCTACATTCTGTGATCCAACAAAAGCCATAGATCCCAATGAAATAAGGAAAGATGAAGTAATGATGGATGATTTCATCTGTAGACATTGGGAAAATCTTGTTTTCTACAGAAATGTACCCATAATATTCCATTGTGATTCAACAAAGCCCGAGATGGCCAATGAAAAGAGGAAAAGGCAAATAAAATATACATGATTTCATTTGTCGACATTGTGAAAAATCTTGTGCTCCACAAAAATGTATGCATAATCACTTTCTAATTTCTAGAATTAACTAAAATATTAAACAGCATCAAAAGTGACCTGGCAGAACATGGCAGAGAGGCTTCAAAATAGATAAAAATGACACCTATTATTCCATTCTATGAATCAACTAATACTAGAGAAGCCAGATGAAGAGGGTGGGGAGGATCGTTGCATTTGTTGACATCAGAAAAAGCTTGTGCTGTACACAAAGTTACGCAAAATCATTTTCTAAATTTCCCGGCTAATCTCATATTACTAACAATCCAGGAAACAGGGTACATGTGATGAAACAATACAGGCATTCCCAAGCTTCTCAACCGTAACTCATTAAATGAATCCAAAGATGTGACTTAAGGCTAACCCCTTCTACTAGTAACAAAGCGACAATGATGCCCCAGTTCGGTGCAGAATTCAATTCTATGGCAGCAATGAAATCATATCATTTCAATGATGCATCAATTTCATAAAAAATTTCCCCGCCAACATCTAGATTGAGCATCCACTAGTGTTCACTGAAATTGCAAATTCTAATGAAGTCGCTTATTAAATCAATGGGAATCTATGCTCAATCCCTTTTGGGAGCAGGTCATGACCCATGCACTGTCAAACCCACATGTCTTGCAACATCCCCCTAAATCATATAAAAGGAAACGTGTAACTTTGTAAAAATAGAAGAAATTAATCATCATCGTCATCAGAATATTATCCCAAATATTAGGGGTCGGCTACATGAATCTTATTCGACCAAAAATTTCTATCAAGTGTTATATTCATATTTAAACCTAAGAAAATAATATCCTTCCTAATGACATCGCACCATCTCATTTTAGGCCTTCCTCAAGCTCTTTTACTAACATCCACTAAGATTCGGTCACATCTTTTAACCGGCGTTAAGTTAGGGCGACGAAACACATGTCCAAACTAACTGAGTCTATTTTCTCTCATTTTACTATCAATTGGGACTATCCCTAAGTCCTTACGGATACGCTCATTTCTAATCTTGTCTTTTTTAGTCTTATCACACATCCATCTCAGCATCCTCATCTCTACTACACACATTCTGTGAAGGTGTTCCTTTCGTACTGCCCAACACTCGGTACCATATAACAAATCAGGTCTCACAGCCGTTCCATAAAACCTCCCCTTGAGTTTCACATGCATACGACGATCACAAAGGACTCCTGATGCGCTTCTCCATCTTAACCAGCATGTCCTAATCCTATATGTAATGTCGTCAT
This sequence comes from Amorphophallus konjac, assembly GCA_022559845.1. Lineage (NCBI taxonomy): Eukaryota > Viridiplantae > Streptophyta > Magnoliopsida > Alismatales > Araceae > Amorphophallus > Amorphophallus konjac. The sequence continues at coordinate 551,202,110 of CM040121.1, read as the reverse complement.
AAATATCTCCTCTCTCTTGTATGATAGACCCTAAACATCGAAAGCTACTACTCTTCGGAATGTTATGTCCATCAATTAGAACCATGTCTTCCTGTACCTCTCCCATTACTAAAATTACAATACATAAACTCTGACTTGCTCCTACTAATTTTAAAACCTTTAGACTCCAAGCCAAGTCTCCAATGCTCTAATTTAGCATTTATTAATCATGTAACTTATAAAACCAGAGGAAATTAATCAAAGAGGCTAAATGGTCCTCTGCTTTGTGGGCAATGGTGAGGTTGCCGAACCAATCCTGCCTGTCCGCACTCTCCACCCTCAAACATAAGTAAAAAACCTATTACAGGTCAAGGGTAGCCAGGGGGTTTGGATTTTTCCACACCCCAGGTCTTGTGGCATGCCACATTGCTGGTTTGTCTAGCTGGGCACGACACAAACAGCAGCCTAGGGGCTGATGGTTCATTTGTAGCCCAGGCAGTGCGCGCATGCAAGAGAGAGAGAGAGAGAGAGAGAGAGAGATCAAACTCCAACAAAGTCCACAGGTATCATTCCTCATTACCTCTCCCCTTCCCACTCTCATCCCATTTCATGTGGATGTGGAACCGATCCTCGAGACCATACTGCTTTGCCACCACATGCTAAATAGTGGGAAAGATAGGTGGCATGAGAGGTTTTCAATCAAATGGAAAATGGGCAAGGAGACTAGGATGGAGAACCTAAGGATGACAAAACCACCGAGACAAGAAGCCCCATGAGAGTGGCACTGGAGTTACCAAGTTGTTATCGAGGCCTGCCCTCTGTAGTGTGCTGGGGTCTAGCCAGTGTTAAAGTCATGCACTGCAATAAATTTGTATCACACCACTAGATGTCCAGGCCAAACTAATGAACAGAGGCCAGTCGTGGGGGCAGGATTAAGAACAATGCACAGGAGTTGGGCCAGGGTGTGGGAGCATATAGTAATTTTCTGCAGGAAACTCAAACTTTAGGGGCATATTCATACTGCAATCATATATTTCTCCTTCCCCGGAAAGAAGAAAAATCACTCCATCCAAAGAAGTTTTCTCCTACAGTCTGGAGTAGGTTCTGCACAGGGGACAGCTGTCCCCAGACAAGCCTATGACTGCTCAGAGCAGCCTTAGTGCGCCCTTGGAAGGGCTTTGGGTGTGGCTTTTTGCCTCAGAAGCCACCCCCAAAAGCCCAAACAAATGCAATATAGTCACATCAAGATTTTTAAAAGGTGGCTTTTTTGATGTAGAGAGATGTAGGAACAAAAAGGCCAACTTTTAAAAAGCCCAAAAAGCTCCTCTAAAGGAGCTTTTTCTCTCTACAGGCTTTTTCAAAAAAGTCAAAAATCAGACCCCTTCCAAACATGCCCTTAGCATCACCACCATGCTTTCCACCATCCACCTCATCATTCTATCAACTCCTGGTTCCCTGACGCACTCTTCTACAACCTCAACCATCCACCCCTATTGACCACCTCACCTGCTGCTTTTTTGAAAGGTTGCAATCAACAAGAAATCCCTCAGTCACCTCTGACCCACTCAAGGTTTGCCGTGCCGCACCGGATCAGTGCGTATTGCACGTATCGGATAGTGAAGCCAAAAACCGGTATGACAATACACCACTATGCACTCAATCCAGTGTCGGGTCGCTGGCAGCAGTGGCGGCAGCCAAAGGGGAGGCCGGCCTGAGAGAAAGAGACGTGGGAGTGGGGAGGCGAGGTGCTCCGATGGGGTTGATCTAGGCGCTGGAATGCTGGATCGCCATGGATGGAAGAGGGTGGCGCAGCGGTGGCAATGGAGGGATGGCGACGGAGTGCGGTTTCACGGCTAGAAAACTGCCTTTACAGGCGTACAAACTTATCGCACTTCCCGAGACTTGATGACTGGTATTCTTTCACTCGAAAGACTTTTAAGTAGGGCTTCTTGTCACAGGCTTCCACTCAAAAGCGATTGCAAACCGAGGGCGAAGGTGCAGATGAGGGATGGCTTGTGACGGGTCCAGCGGTGCAGCGAGGTGAATGGCGACAGCGCGTCAAGGTGGAGCCAGCGGCAGCACGGCCTAGGGAGGAGGAGCCAGCACTGTTCATTCCTCACTTTTACCATTCCTCCAAGAATCAATCTTAAATCTTAAAAAAAAAACGCACTCCGGAAGCCCATGCTGTTAGAGCGAGGAGGAGATGGTGCAACGCAGGGGAGGCAAAAAACAATAAAAAAAACCCACGTGTCGGCATGTTACAGTACCGTACCATACCATCGGAGCACCGGTACGGCGCGTGCTGGTGGTACGGCCAACCTTGGACCCATTAATATGATACAACTCAGCAACCCTCACTTCTCCCTCCCCACCAATCAACAATGTTCATCAGTGTCATCAATAAACAAACAAACATGTGAAACTTAAGAGGCATGTAACAAAAATATGATAAGTTGGGTGGAAAAATAGAGGGAGAAAACCCAGCAACCATGGTGAATAAAGGAGTTTTAGTGGAAAATGTAGGTAAAAGCAAGTGCCATCGTGGTATACAAGAAAAGGAGGTCCAACAAGGTTGTGTTAAACATGCATATGTAAAACGTTCTTGAGGAGATCCAGGGGACAAGCAAAGAGTTTTGCTATCAAGAGAAATAGTACATCAATGATGGCTGAAACAAACAACAGCACCGGCAAGAACATGGATCTTTCACAAGACCATCAGGGCGGGGCCAAAAGGCAAGATATTACGAAAGGCTTGAAAAGCCCCTGAACCAACCAGTAGAAAAAATTTAAAGAGAAGGGAAAATGATTCATGTAACCCAATCCAGATTTTTCTTAGTCCTCTGTCCCCATAACGGTGATTTATAGTAACATACTATGCACAACCTCTGTATCTGAAAGTAAACACAGCCATATTATGCCAGACAAGTCTACAGTAAACACAGTCATATTTACTGTTACATAAAGAACACAAAACAATTTATAGAATTCTTTTTTCTGAAAGTGAACAGAAAATAGTTAATAAATTTATAAAAATTTGAAGTTATGGTATCCGGGAACACAAACAAACAATATCAGCCTTTCCATTCTTCTGAGCTCCAATCTGTTGAAAATCCTTTGAGATTGATGCTCATTCTAGAAAATGTGGTTGGAAAAAAAAACAAGACGAAGGCCTGCATGCCAAAGAGAAGCAGGAGTACGATGGCACAATCATAGACCATCACAATGATACCTAATCTGGTCCCCACTAGTGAACCATTGAATATCCTGAACAAACTCCTTTCCACGGTGGCTGTCTATTTTGAAAAGACCACGTCCACTCTTAATAAAGTCCTGACATTGCTTACACGTTAATCTATTGCAAGAATATAGGGGACTTCACACAATTGATATGAGAGGCTAAGGCCGCATTTGGAAACGATGTCCAAGGGTTAAAAATTTTCAAAAGCAGCTATTCTGTGCGGCAATTAATGCGTACAGGATTTGTCGGGTGAGAGCAGGTACGTTTCAAAAGTAATGTGGCTCATTTGGTAAAACACGTGAGAGGAGAGGCAACAGCCTACGAATTCACTTTTTTACCCTAATGTCTCGTGCCAGTAATGGGATTGAATTGACTTTTGATATTCAAAATCTTTTCCCCATCATCCAAAAGCTCGGTCTCACGAGCTTTTACAACAGCGGGCATGTGAAGCTCGTTGTGCCAGTCTCTCTCTAAAATGAAAATCCGACGGTGCACACTTTTCGATATCATCAAAGTTCATTTGGTAAGGATGAAACCTTGTCGGGGGATTCCAATCATTGGAATCCCCTCTCAAGGTGATACCAAACGCGGCCTAAGTTTGCGTAGACAATCTCACTACTTTGCCTACTATTTATTATTTTTAAATTATCCTTTGCTCGTTGGTGTTAGCTTTCGATGGGTCAATCTGATTCTAATCCACTTTGTCAGATCCTTGGGACCACATCAATCAGATTGGACCAGATCAGGCTATCCAGCCAAGGATTGGCAGCAGCTAGCCAAACTAGTCATTGGTAGTTGTTTCCAAACAGCTAGCACCCGCTAGGTGGGGTCCCTTGGGGGCTATATATAACCCCCTGGCTCCTCCTAAGGCACCAAAACTCAAATAGGTCCATCTTCCCTTATTCTTCTCATGTGATGTCAAAAACCTCCACTGTTAGCATTCCTACTATTGTCTACCTACACCCACAATTTGCTGTATCGTATTGGATCGTCGGTGTGATACAGCCGACTCATACCACATCATGGGCCATCCGAGCGTATTGGCCCAATCCGCAATTAATTATTTAGATAACAATATAATATTTAGAAACTAGTTTAGTTTTTTAAAAAAGAAAAAATATAATAGTGATATAACATTAACCATGGATCTTGCATTTCATGGATGAAGAGCAGGAAACTCTATTTTCGAGTTTATTGATTATCTGATAATGATATAATGTTCAAAAGTTAGTTAAAAATGAAAAAGTAGACTACATAAGTGATAAATACTTTAGATTGATGAAATAGTAGTTCTACACATTAAAATATAGGCTAAATAGTCCAAATGTTGCAAGAAGTTTTGATTTTACCAAAAAATAAAAAAATAATCTCAAACAAGCGACTCGACTGAGTAGGCTCGAGTCAGTCCGAGTCGGGCAGACTCAAACCGGATCATGGGAGATCCAAGTCAATCCGGGTCTTCAATCTGGCGAACCCTGCCTACACCTTCATGCCCATGCCCAAAACAGAGTATCAATTTACGACATTACACAATAATGAGGTCATCATAATCTTTCTTTGGATACAAGTAAGGACATATAGACCACATTTTTATAGACAGCATCCTTCGTGTGAGAACAAAGATTTCTTGTATGTATTCTGAGCATTTGATTAGCACTATCCATCAATCTGCAGAAGACTATCCATCAATCTGCAGAAGATTTGCCATGAGTAGATGGGGATAGCATCCCATGTTCAGTTGTGCTACCAGTTGTCTGTGCAGTTTTTGTCTATAGTGCAGCAGAGATACAATATTAGTCCTCGTCAAGAGGCCTCATCTTCTACTGAATGTTGAGTACCACAGTTGCCAAGGTGACCCAAGGCATTAATGGGGAGCCTAAGCACTTAGGCGATAAGGCGTCCCCTTAGGCGTTGCCTAGGCAACACCTTGGCACCTATTTAAAAACCCCAAAATATATGCCTCCAATATACAAATTATGAATAAGATACATAAAAATTATAGATTTTAATATTAAATTTTGAGAGATATAGAGGGAGGAGAGAGAGGGTAGAGAGAGAAAGAGGCACACACAGAAAGAGGGGGGCTGGAGGAGTGTGTGGAGCCCAATCTACCTATGACCATGCCTTGCATCGCGGATCCCCCCGGTCCCCCTTTTTTTGGGGGGAGGGGGTGTAGGTATTATCGGTTATGCCCAGGCAGGCGCCTTGGTGCACCTAGTTGCCTAGGGGTACGACTTGTTTGCCTTGGGGGGGAGGGGGGGCAGAAAGGTGGGTTGGGCACTCGGCCCCAGGCGGTCGCCTGACAACTATGTTGAGTACCCATAATTCAAGCTCCAGATGGGATTATCAAGGCTTGTATAACTTTTCCTTTGGTGTCTGGAATACCCTTTAATGTTGTACACACCATTATTTGCGCATACGTTTAGATGTAGACAAGACATCCTCATATTCAGCCTCCCACCGAGAGGGATTTAGAGAAGTTCACAAATTTTGATAGCTCTTCTTTGTTTGACGGTGATGGTGATGGTGATGGTGATGAGCAAGTGAATTTTGATAGCTCTTCTTTGTTTGATGGTGATGAGCAAGTGATAATTATAGTACATTATTTAGAATGTTTTACATATTTTTTATGTTCAAAAAATGTCAAGTTTGCTTTTTTCCCCCACATTTATCAGAATGTTCTACTACAGGCCAAAGATTTGGGGTGTTCCTAGCTAATTATATTAAGCCAGGTCAGCCCAAATTGGATTTAGAACAACCAAAACCCATTGGTTTTAGGTCATCTGATCCAGACGTTGACACCAATCCTATCATCCTTACTCGACCACCCTACTGAACCTTCCTAATGTCTTCTATAGCAAGTTCTTTATGGCGGACAAAGATCGCAAATTTTATTTTGGAGTTGGTTAAGGACATGCAAGAGTATTAAATCAGGTTTGATGCTGGAATATGAGACTTTAACTTCGTATTAGCATTGTCACTTACATGGTCACGGTTGAAAAGCTGCACGTTGCACTTTTGTTCTATACTTCTATGGTATTAGTTTCAGGTGTGCCCTCCCTCCATCCCTCCCCACTGCCCTTTTCCACTTTTTTCCCCTTCTGCCCTATGCCTATTGCAATAATATAAGGTGGAAGGGGGATTCCTCAAGCCTACTTGCCAAACGCAGAAACGAGTGTCCTATGATGGAAGAAATACATCAAAATAGGAGAGAAAAAACACAAGACAGATGGTGAAATAACACTACAAAAGGATGGCAAGAAAAAATGAGGCCTACTCGAGAAAATAATAATTGTACAATGATAGCCTTGTATGTGACCTAATTACACCTGTATTAGGGAGATGTTTTGCCCTAGTTACACTTGTTAAATAAATCGATCAAATTACGAGAAGCTTTGAGGAGTGCTTCTTTAAGAGTTAAACTTCCATTTGTCCATATTTCTAGAAAAAAGATCTCTTGTTTTCATTTCCATTCCCATAAGAATAAATACTATGATTTGCATTAGGAAATATTTTGTACCTTGTGTATACATATGGACTCCTGATGTTGCATAAAAACCTTTCATTATTTACTGTTTCTACTCAAAACATGGTATTTGAGCCATCATTTCTAGCACATAGCAAAGTTGGGTTCTTTCACATATCCCCTTTTTCTCATTACTTTGGAGAACTTCTATGTTTCTCTTTCCTTTGGACATGGTCGTCGTCAAGCTTCCTTTTGAATGCAAAATTTCCAGAGGCAGCATTCTTCTCATCGCATTTAGAACTCCTTCCTTATCATCCTCACAACTCCTATGCTATTCTTTCCTCTGGCCATGATCACCGTCAAGCTTCCTTTTGAATGTAAAATTTTCCATTCGCAACATCCTTCGCATTTAAAACTCCTTCCTTGCATCGTATTCTCATCCTTCTATGCCTGTCTTTCCCTCCCCCTTTCAAGGGGGAGACACTATGAAGATTCAGGAGCAACAATTCATAAACTCATACTCATCTGCAGCACTCTCTTCCTCTTTGGCAGCATCAACTCAAGGTCCATCCAGTGTCTTCATTCTGTTGCAGTTATACTCTCTTCAAAATTACGTCTTTGTCATCAACCTCATTGGCGTTCTCAGCTATCATTGTCCTTTTGCCACAAGTCTGCCACCTGCAACTCCCAATGGCACTTTGGCTCCATTCTCCTTAGTTATAGGCCGTTCTGGATCCAGTTTTAACCCACCAACTTGATGCTGACCTATAGTGGGATGATCAGAGATTGGTCAGATCAACCCAGACTGACAGATCATGGATCAACATTGAGATGGATGGGCAGATCAGTCTCATCCATCTCAACATGTTTAACAGGCCAATTGGCAATTTAAATCTCCTTATCAAGTTTAAGGTAGTTGTCTAGCATAGCCACATGGCACTCTAACAAGTTGCCATGTCACTTACTGACTTCAACTACATGATCCTCTAACCAAAGACATACCGGGAGCATTTTTTTTGACATTTTGATCACAGGTATGTGATTCATTTCTTTGCTTGGTGCACTGTTTGTGACTTTTTGAAGACTGTTGCTGTCTAGATACCACCTTCTACATGTGCCATACTATATGCCCATCCAAAAGTATTTCAACGTGCTAATTCATTGAAATGATGTCTTTCTTGATTTGGAACTTCCTTTGAGTGTTCTGTAGGCCTTCCTTCCACTAGGCATTTTCTCAGTTGTTTCATTTTTCTATTGCATCTATGGCAACCACTGCACCATGTCGAGTTTCCCATTTCCAATTCAACTCTTCCCACTACAGCCGATGCCCAATATTTCAATATTGTAAACAATGGGCAAACCTACTGATGATTGGTCCCAGCCCTCTATAAATAACACCATGCCTTACAATTGAAATTATAAATTTCAAGGCCTCATCTTTGCAGTTTCCTCTGTTTATTCTGTCATGGCTTCAAATTTCACTCGGAAAACCAACAAGCTCAATTCCCCACTCAGAACTAGCAAATTCGAGGGATGCTTCAGTCAACCGGTTAACTTGGTGGTTAAGCTTCTTTCGCTGAGATTGTCTGGTTGTGGCATTTTCTTCAAGACCTTGGCATCACGTTCTCAACCCCATATACTATGGCAACTGGAGACATCTGGTCTTCCATGAACAGACACAACATATCAAGATTGACTGGAGCCTTCTGCTTTACCTAGTGGTTACATTTCGATTTCCAGTGTTCTTACCACTTTCCAAAACTTCTTCGCACCAATGCAACTCCTTCCAAGTCCAAGGAAAGGGATACTCTGAATAGTAAGGAGTTTTTTTTTTTTGGAGAAGTGGATAGTCAGCCCCAGGGACTTAACAGATAGAAGTATTCAAGTACCAATTGAGAATTACAATTTCCCCCTTCTTGTGATAATAGTGGAAGCCCAACATAAGATGCAAAAGGAGAATAACGGCTTGTAAATTGTATTTGGCAAGCTAAGGAGAGGAAAAATCACGCATTCTTTCCTCACCCAAGATCTAACATTCTTTCATTGATCTTTCTACTTTCCTTCTTCTTCATAATTTTCTTTGAGTCATGGTTTTTTTTTAAAGTGGGTAGTACCATTGTTTGTATAAAATGAAAAAGTGGGTATACAAGTGTAATCAAAAAACTGCCAAAAAGAGACCATGTACAAAAGACCACACCAAGGCAATGTGTGACAGTCTAAACCCCCAGCAAAACAAAGAGGAGAGTTGAGGGCATTGATATTACAAAGCAACTCCGCCCATTCCCTCGCTCTAGTACAAACAAACAAAATAAGAGAGTCCTTCATTCTAACCTCCCTACTAAAAATTTGGTTGTTCCTTTCACTCCATAAGGACCGTAGAGTGGCATGCAGAATGAGCCACCACACAATGCAATCACCTCTAAGAGGCCAACTCCCCGAGGTCCCAACAAGGTGGTGAACCACTGTGTGCCGGCGAAGTGTACAGTAGGCTCTCGTGGCCAACCCGTCCCACACTGCCTGCAAGTAGGAGCAACCAACGAACAAGTGGTCCATAGTCTCAACCTCCAGACCACACAAGCAACAAGTCGACTGGATCCCCGGCACAAAATGACGAAACCTATCTCGAGTGGGATCCTCCAAGTCAAAATCTTCACCTTCAACGGACTCCTCAACTTCCAGATCTAGGGACAAGGTTGTGTCGCACTCCGCCGTCCGAGATGATAGAGTAGACATACTTAATAAAGAAAGTCACCTCTCTATCCCACCTCCAGGTCCATGCATCCTCCCTGAGGGTGCAAGGCGAAGTCAAGGAGGAGGAGTAGCTCCTAGAACTACTCCATCTCGACACTCCTAAGGTCCCTCCTAAAATTCGGCACCCAGGTGCCCCCTGAAAGGCGGGGCTCAAAAGCCCGGATGACCGGTCTCAAAGGGTCAGAAGACACAACAAAAAGACTGGGGAAGACTGTCTCAAAAATGAAGTTGTCACACCATATGTCCTTCCAAAAAAGACAATGGTTGACTTTCCCTAGACGGGCTCGAACGCTGTAAGAGATGAAGTCCCTGCGAGAGAACATGCCATGCCAAATAGGGGGTGTCTAGGATGGAACTGGAGAGTCCAAATCCCAAACTCTCCTCCTGATGAAATACCTATGTCTGATGACATGCGCCCAAAGCCCTTCATCCCCTTACCCCAACCTCCATAACCACTTAAGAGTGCCAAATTGAAGTCCTCAACCATCTTGATCACAATTCCCCCCTATCCCATGGTAGCAGTCACCCTCTCCCATTTGATGTGGTGTCAATCCCCACAATTCCCCCCACTCCTATGCCAGAAGAACTTGCCTTGAATGGCTTTGATCTTTTTGACCACCGTCTTCGAGATACAAAACATATAGAGGAAGTAGATAGGTAAGCTGTCCAAAACAGATATGCAAAAAACTAGTATGCCCCCATAAGACAACAAAATCACCATCCACCAGTCAATCTAGCCTCGAACCTCTAGAAAATAGGGAGCCAATCAACACACCAAAGAGCACCTGGAGTGAGAGGGAGACCCAAGTAGAAGATAGGGAAGGCACCTATCTGACAACCCAAGATGCATGATGTCCTCTGAAGTGGTCTATCCTCTATGTTAACCCCAACAAGCAAACTCTTGTTGAAGTTAACCTTCAAGCCAGTAGTCACCTCCAACAACTCCAACAAATTCTGGCCACAAACATCTGTCTCTCGTCCTCTGTCAAGATCAGGATGGTGTCATCAGCATACTACAAATGGGAGATAGAAAAGCCCCCTCCCAACCTAGAATCCCTTGATCAGCCCTGTAAACTCTGCTCTCTGCCACAACCTGCTAAGGACATTAACTATCAACACAAAGAGGAGAGAGGATATAAGGTCTCCCTGTCGAAGCCCCCTACCACTATAAAAGAAATAAATCGACTTCCCATTGACAAGAACCGCAAATGAAGTATAAGAGATGCATGTCCGAATCCAACCAATTCACATATCCTCAAAACTCATCTTCTCCAACACATCAAGCAGACAAGATCAGTTGACCCTATCATAAACCTTTTCAAAGTCCAACTTTAACACCACCCCTTTCTTTGAGTCATGCTACATACCACATTCTTCTTCTTTCATCAGATTTTATGTTACGTGGGAACAATCTCTTTGTTCTTTTAGTGGGAAAAATATTTTTTTTCAAATATTTAATTTTGAAGAGAACTATTTTGCAAATAGCTTTGTCCATCCACCCGATGGTTGCTTATGCATTTAGTATCCTATTTATCAAGTGTGTACTATGTAAAAGTAGTGACCACATGATATCAAGGCATTCTCATTATTCTTCACCATTATGCAAATCATCATCACCACAAATTCTTATTAGACCAACCGAGTCCTTTCAAGGGCTATGACAAGGGTTAAACATGGTTTCCTTTCTCTTTTTTTTTTACTTTGAACATCAAACTGCCAGATGTCCATTTCCCGTTTGTGATGACTTGAGCCCAGACCCAACTAATAGGGTGGTTGGGAACGTTTAAAAAAAAACTTTCTACCTAAAAAATTATGTCGTGTCAATTTTTGGCTTAAATTTTAAAATTGAGAAAAAATGATATTACATGTTTGGTAAAAGTATCATAATTTCTAAAATTTCTGTAGACCGGTTTAGCATATAATTTTTATTACTTTTTTAATCATTAAAGTGTCAAAAACAGTTCAAAGGAGATTGATATCAATCATAAAATAGAAAAAAAAAGCTATTAACATAAACTGTTGCCTCCTCTGTAACAAATGGGTGAGCAGAACAGGGGAGCATACGGTGAAGGTAACAATATTATAACAGAGGGAGAGAGTGTCGAGAGAGAGAGAGAGAGAGAGAGAGGGAGGGGTCGTTGGGAGGGGGGACGGGGTGCACCGGGAGAGAGAGAAAGAGAGGGAGGGAGCACAGGGAGAGAGGGAGAGGGAGGGAGCGCGCCAAGAGAGAGGGAAGGGGCGCCGAGAGAGAGAGAGAGAGGGGCCAGAAGAGAGAGCGTCGAGAGAGAGGGAGGGTGGGAGTGCACAAGGAGAGAGGGAGGGAGCGCCTGAAAAGAGAGAGGGGGGCCAGGAGAGAGAGAGAGAGAGAGAGAGAGAGAGAGAGAGCATCGGGAGGGGGAGGGGGAGGGGAGAGAGAAAGGAGGAGGGAGCGTCAGCAGAGAGGGGGAGAGGGAGGGAGAGCGCATAAAGAGAGGGAGGGAGAGCGCATAAAGAGGGGGCCGAGAGCGAGACAGAGAGGGAGGGAGGGAGCATCGGGAGAGAGAGAAAGGGGGAGCGAGAGGGAGCACAAGGGGAGAGAGGGGGGGCCGAGAGAATAGTTGACAAGGCGACAAGGTGACCAAAGGCATTCACGGGTCCCTAAGTGCTTAGGCGATAAGGCGTCCGCTTAGGCGTCGCCTAGGCGACACTTCGGCCACTAATTAAAAAAATCTAAAATATACATCTTCCAATATATAAATCAAGAATAAAAATGTGAAAAATACAAAAAAATAAATTACATGAAGAAATTGATGTAACTAAATTATGTGACAGTTATAGAAAATTAAATTGTATCAAAAAATTACAAAATTTTCAGAAGTAAATGTAAAAGATTCAAAAGTAAATGTAAAAAATTCAGAAAAATTATAAAAGAATATAATAACATCAAGAAAATTATAAAAAAGAAAGAGTTAAACGTACATAACCAGGTCGGATTCGGTTCGGACGGGTCACAGTTGGCCCGCCTTGGCGCCCGCCTAGCTCGCACTTCCACTGTCAACAAGGCGCTGGACCGCCAAGCCAATTCAAAGGCGCCTAGGCGACGCCTAGGCGCCCGCCTTGACAACTATGGCCGAGAGCGAGAGAGAGAGGAAGGGAGGGAGGGAGCTCCGGGAGAGAGAGGTAGGGAGCACCGGGAGAGAGGGGGGCCAAGAGAGAGAGAGAGAGAGAGGGAGGGAGTGCCGAGAAAGAGGGAGGGAGCACCGGGAGGGGGGGAGTGGGCTGGGTGAGAGAGAGAGAGAGGGAGGGAGGGAGCGTCGGGAGGGGAGAGGAAAGAGAAAAGAGAAGGGAGAGGGGAGGGGGGTCCGTTCTCGAGCACGCACAGACGGCTCGAGGTCGTGCCTCTCTTAAAATATATATATATATATATATATATATATAAAGACTTGTTTTTATTTTGAGAAAGGTTATAAAGGGATGGAATTTCATCTTAAAAAAATGGAGAGGTCTTACCAAACGTGTCTAAGTGGATTGGCTATTCCTAATTTTTATTTTGAGAGAAAAAAGTGAAAAACTGCAACCAAACACCCCATAAATTTAGTTAGCAACAAATGCAATTTGCATATCACTGAGCAAATTTAGGGGAAAACAATAGATGAATCAGATTATACATAAGATTGAAAGAACAACAATAACAGAGCATATAGGAGCCACCTAGGCTACCAGACACTTGTAAGGGAACAGGGCACCAGCTTGCCTTTCTACACCCCAGAAAGGTGAGCAAGGCACCCACCTAATCTTAAATATAATATTGGTTATCTTTTTTTAAAAGTAAATTGTCAATTGTCTTTTATCTTTTGTTTTTTTATGGTGGATGGTACCACATATCATAAAAGGAAAAAAGTAAAGGATATACAAGTAAGGAGGGAGTGCTCTCAAAATACTCCCAAGGACAAAAGGAGGCAGGAAGCATCTTGGCCCAAGAGCAAAGGGGGAAAAGAAAAGAAAAACAAAATGACTGCCCACCAAAATTGACCCCCACCCACCAGCAAAGAGCACATCAAGGTCAAACATATAGTTGGACTAACAACTCATCCTTGGCAAGAGACCCTCGTACATCAAAAAACCTCCCCAAAGTCAAACATATAGTCGAACTAACAACTCATCCTTGACAAGAGACCCTCGTACATCAAAAACCTCCGCAAAACAACAGTAAACACGACTGCGGAACGTACTAGAGCTATCACTCGATCCATCGCCTCCACATCAAAGGTCTTGGAGCTGCTATCCACCCTTCCCGAGGGCCCAGACCCTCACACACAAAATGCCACCACATATACACCCTCACCCCCCTCTAGCTCTCTGCCGCTTCCTTCCTTTCCCCTTCCCTCTCCGCATTCCCTCTTATATTGGTTCTTCCTACCTTGGCCTTCGTAGTTTATTCGCTTGCAATCTTCTCTGGATTCTGCAAAAGACAGACCTTACGCCCTTATCGACACCTACAGTGAACACACCAATCAGAATAACCACATCTCTTGCATGCTCTCCATGAAACTCTCCACCTTAGTTGAGATTTCCTTCACTTCCTCTTTGCCAAGACTCCCTTCTCCTTCCTCGTTCAAACACTCCTCCTCCTGAGGTGACTCCACAACAATTCCCACCTTCGACAATAAATCACTATCGGTGAAAGCAAAAGGAAGTTGCAGTAAAGGGAGAGCCTCCTCCCCTGATAGGAGAGGCGAGGGAGGCAAAGCTAGTTAAAGCTGCTGGCCAACATCCCCAGACCTCGTCTCTCAGGGTCTCTCCGTCGATAACCTCGAATGGCCTAACGCAACTCCCTCTAGTGTCCTCAGAGTCTACCCATCCTTCAAAAGCGAGAGGATGGATAGAGCCTTGAGGGCTCCCTCCCCCTCACTGTCACCACTACAGCCACCGCCATCAGACCTCGCTACCTCCGACCTCTGGGGAATGTTGATAGCATCGAGAACACCTCTGATGAAAGAACGAACACAAGGGCTGCTCGGTTTGCCGAGATCGACTATCAGACGCCCGCCCGGTGGGGCGGCCTCCAACTTGCGCCGCTTCTACCTCATCTTCCGCTATCGAGACAATCACCGATTGCACCGGCTCCTCGCAACCGACCAATGCAGGGGCACACCCAACACTATCGCATCCTTCATGACTTCCTAGTCTCGATGTAGAAGACCGTTGGCCACTTGAGAACAGAAGCCCACTAGTGATGCATGGCCATCTACATGTGCCGAAGGGAGTACGCCGCCGGTGCTCCCTAACCGCAGGCTTCGCGATCCTCGTCGTCGTCCGCTGCCGCACCGGCTCCGCATGGCTGCTTCCTTGTTTGCTGCACAGTGTTGCATTGTCGCTGAAAAGCTGCTCCGCCATTGGCAGGTGAAAGATAGGGACATCACGCCCTTATGCAAGCGGCGAACCCCTAAGACCTACAGAATGCGCCTCTACCTCCGCACTTGAATGCTGCAGCAGGGTCCCCCAGCAAGAGCTACCGACCCACATATGACCATTGCAGCTACACCTCCTCTCGCCAGATGGTGAGGAGGTTAGGAACGAAGTAGACTCTGGCTATCGCCACCGACTGCATTGAGGTCGGGATGGGAGCCGGCCTCACCGGCCATCTACCAGAGTTTAGACCGAAATTGGAGTCGAGATCGCTACATCTCCCAAACGTCCTTTGCAGACCTTCCGCAACAGGAGGGTGGGGTATCAAGTGGCAGGGAAGGGCGATACCGGGTAGAGCAGAACTGAAATGCAGATCGAGTCTGGACACGGGTAACTCATACCTGTGTACCTGACCCGATCCAAAATCCTCCCAACCGCCCGAAGCACCTGGCCCATTGATGACTCCCACCTGTTGGGCCAAACCCGATCCAACGAAAGCCCATGGCCCGCTCCAACTGCCCGCCCGGCCCGATAATTCAAATTTTGAACTGGGGCAAGAGGGGCCGCCACGTACCCCACCCCTCCTACCTACTTCCTCCTCACGAAAAGGCAATGGTTGCCCTAACTGGTAAGGCCGCAGCATGCCTGAACGCGCCACCACCATCGTATGTGGTCTCTCCCCCGTCTTGGGGACGATCCTCATCGGAAAAACGTCTGCAAGGTCGAAGGTCCTCCAGGATGTCCTGCGGACTACACACCTAGACCGTCGCCTCCAACGTTGTAAGCTCCCTTCCCTCTGTGAAGCCCACAGAGCAGGTCTCCAGTTTACCAAACCTACTGACAAGCGACGAATCCCCAGACTCATTACAAAAGACAAGGGGCACTCCCATGAATCGGAGCCTGACTCGACACCTCCTGGGATTGGGGAAAGTTCCTAACTAGCAAGTCCACTGTTGAAGCCGGAACAATGCTCCCTCCGCTACCGCAAAGCCCACCTTTGCCCAAATTCCCACCTCCTCTTCCCTCTGCCCCACCGCCAGAAATTACCTGAGCCCCGTCCGAGTGACCTCCCACCCGCTATCACTGCTTGGGCCCCCATCCAGGACCTCCTTCACCCGCACCGATTCCGCTTCCCCTTCCACCAGATCCACTCTCAAACACCTCCGGAGCCACTAGAGTTGACCCTGCACCACCTTCGGCAGCCAACAGACTACCTCCACACACGACCCATAGCCCCTCACAAGCAACAAGCGGCTTGGGTTGCCCTTCACAGCTTCCACGAAAGACCGATCAAGAAAGACTCGACCACCGCGAGTCGACGTCGGAGCGTTGCAGGAGCGAATCAGGTGGCCCTGACCGCCGCACCTGAAGCAACGTCTACCCTCACGAGACAAGCCGCTCCCTGACGACCTCCCTGGCGTGCTTCGGCGATCCGCATAGGAGACAGCCCCAGGCAACCCTCCCCACAGCATACCCACTCGACCTCATCTTTTATCTTTTGTTGTTGGTTTTGGTTGTCATTAATGTTTTTTCCTTATATGTTCAAGCTTATTATCTCATTGGAATTTAATTTTCTGTCATTCATATATTTAATTCATTATTTTTCAATTTTTTATAGTGAAATCTGTATTTTTATGTCTTCTATTCTTGATTTTAATATTAGGGATATATACATTTTGGGGTTTTTAAAGAGGCACGAAGTTGTTGCCTAGGCATCGCCTTATTGACTAAGTGCTTAGGCTTCCCATGAACACCTTGGTTCGCCTTGTCACCTTGACAACTATGTAACAGAGCATCAAGTCACACTATGGAAGGTATGATTCACACTCCGTGATAATGTTACGAGAAAAGATGAGTACTAATGGCAAGAGAAATAAAAGGTGCAGACAAAGGGAACTCATGTGAAATTAAATACAATGTTATGTATGAATATTCCATTGCATCTATCTTGATGTATTAATAAATAACCACCAAATTCCAAGCAAAAACATTACCAAGGAGTCCTCTAAAAAATAACCAGACACAAAGGAATAAATATATTACTTCTGCCAGAGAGTAACACAAAAGGTTCACCAATCTCCAAATATAATCAATTTAGTGGAGTTCTAGATTCAGTGAAAAACATGTAAAATTGTGCTTTTTCTTATATAAATTCAGACAATAAGATTTTTGCCAGAGAAGGAATGGATGCATCAATATCTACATGTCCTTAGACCAAAATGATGACCACGGTTCAAAACTATCCAAGCCTCCTCATACAAATCCCAATGGCAGAACCAAGTGATTCTTTTGCCAACTAAAAACAAAAAAGCACATAGCAAAGTTCAACAAAAATCAATAAAATTGATCACCTTTTCATCAAGTGCTCTTCTCTGCAGGAAGTGTGGGAGCATCTCTTTCACATGCTCCAATCTGTGCACTTTATTCCATCCACGGTACACAACTTGATCTTCAAGTGGAATTGGGGCTGATTCTCCATGCCACTCTTTGGGCCTTTTGGATGAGCGAAATACCAGGATCTTCCGTGGGGAGACAAAGCCTGTGGAAGCAACTACATCCAGGGTGTGGAAATGTGGAAATGGGCTAAACTCATTTGTAGCAAGGATCCAGGCCTCCTTTTAGTCTTGGGATCCTTAGTTTTCAGGCTTTCATATTTACATATTAGCCCCTCCAATCCAGATATTTCTTTATAACTCCTTAAAAACTCAAGTTATTTAGTAAAATGTCCCATATCATTACAAAGAAGCCCCTCATGTATTTATGAAAAAGCACCTAAAGAGGGTGTTTAACAAATAAATTGTAACTGTGAGGGCTTGCAAACAAATATCTAGATTGGAGGGGTAGGCTAATATGTAAATGTGAATGATTATAGGGGCTAAAAAATAAAAAACCCTTTACTTTTTTGGTGGTGAGCGAGCAACACCATCCAGGTGTGCTCCTATAAAGGGACTCTTGTATACATCTCCCTTTCCCCTTTTTATCTTTAATACAATTATACAAATTGTGGTACTATCCATTTCCAAAAAAAGAAAACCCAATAAAATGAGTTTATCCTTAACCTCTACGATTTGGACTTTGTTAATGGTAGACATCTACCATAAAGAATTTCTGCTGGGATTTGGCATGCTCAAGTAACAGATCAACCTTCCCACGGTCATTAGGCAAGGTAATGAATGACAAGAATTTGACAGATGATGCCGCATAAGATGGGCACCTCAATCATATTACCAGGGACGCAAACTAGATCCTTGTTGACTAGAGATTGATGTTTAAGGCAAATGCTTGTCAGATATTAATCTCATATTCTTTTTCTTTTAAGAAAAGATGGTAAAGATTGCACCACCAATTTTATTGAAAACAGAGGTAGAACAACCAAAAAGGCATAAGAAAGAGGTTCCTCCACAACCTTAAAAGAAAAAGAAATCAGGCAATCACAGTAGTTTTATGACACCCTTCCAAGTTGCTACATCAACTTTGCGAAGATATCTAGACCAGAAATGAATGTAACTTAAAGATTGCAGACAAACATTCTCCAAATAAAAGCAACTTCCCTGGAATATGGAGTCATTCCACTTCTTCCAGAAAGTCCAACAAATGCTATGGGAAAGGAATAACAAGATATTCTTAGCTCAGCCCGCATGAGACTGAGACTTGAGATGGTTGAAGACTTCCCACATATCCTTCACCCACCCAAAGCATAAATTGAGTCCAACTAATCTGGCAAACACATCCCAAATCTGTCTGCTGCATGACACAAAAAACAAGTGGTCCATCCCCTCCTGCTCTGCCCCCCCCCCCCGCCCCACAATCACTACCCGGAGCCCATTTGGATTTGTAAACCCTGGTAATAATGCTTCTCTGAGATAACAACCACATGAAAGCTTTAATTTTAATAGGAACTTTAACTTTCCAAATCCCGCCAAGGTGAGTAAATCGGTGTTGATTCCCTTCAGTTAACTGGTATAGTGAACAAACAGAGAACTGACCACCATTTTTAGTCCAGATGACTTTATCCTTATCGGATTAATTGACAGAAACAGTCTCCAGTAATTGTAATAAAGCAATAGATTCAGCAGCCTCATCATCCTTCGGACATTGGAGGAGAACAATTTTCCAGGTCAGCCTCCCATTGGTAGCATAAAAATAATCCTTAACTATATGCCATTTGTGAACAGCCAGGTAAAAAGTCCTTGGAGCTTTGTCTTTCAAACGAAATTGCCAACCCACTTCTACCCCAAAAAAAAGTGTCAAAACCATCTCCTATCTTAACTTGCATTGCTTTTGCCACCCAAGAAGCCAATTTCATTCCCACACCGGTGATAAAGCAAGTTGGTTATTAATCTCACATTCTAATGACGAAAATGGCTTTCAAATAGCATATGGCCATAGTTCTTTATTCAGATGTTTA
Source organism: Amorphophallus konjac (assembly GCA_022559845.1). Classification (NCBI taxonomy): domain Eukaryota; kingdom Viridiplantae; phylum Streptophyta; class Magnoliopsida; order Alismatales; family Araceae; genus Amorphophallus; species Amorphophallus konjac. Next base: position 551,182,880 of record CM040121.1, on the reverse strand, counting down.
TATCTAACTCCTGATATGCAACAGCTTGTTGCAAATATAGCATATAGGATCATCAAGACACACAAGAAACTAGTTCATCTATGACATCAGTTGGAGCATGTACTTGCTCAAGGCTATTCTCATACAGCATACTGGGGACAGCCACATCTAACAGGTCATAAACTCACCAATTAGCTGCTGAAGCTAAATCCTGCCATGCCGCACTTTGCCTGTATTTACGCTGCATTCCTAATCCTAAAAATAAACTGCTAGAAAAACTAATTCCCTAAAATACTCAGAATTCAATGCCAAAAGTAGTTTGATTCCCTTTAAAGTGTTCATTCTTTTGTTCCCTTCCCCTTCCTTTGGGCTTCAAATCTTTCTGCTGATAATTGTACACCTCTTATCACTTGCACATAAAGGTGGACAAGAAACAGAGTTCAGATGGGTGTTCACACCCAAGTGTTCCCGGACTGTCAAGACAGTAGTTCACCATTGCAAGCACCTTTGGCTCACCCTGAATACACACCGGTTGAAATAAGAACAGAGGAAGGAGAAGATTTCCCTATTCTTAAGTTCACAATATACTGAGTAGCCATTTATAAAAAGGAAGCACAATCCCATGTTGGCTTCCACTTCCAGTGATCTGCAGCAGCTTACAAAAGCATATGGATATAAAGAAGCAAAATAAAAGGAGAAAAAATAATCCGAAGTGTTTTGAATTAGAGACCCAATACTTGCAGCAGAAAGGCAAAAGAAAAGCTTTCACAATGAATCACAGAAAAAAACAGTTTGAACTATGCCAGCATCCAGCTAATCATCTCTATAGTCAATAAAAAGAAGCCTTTTCATCAATCAATGTAAGAGTGAGAGCATGGAACATCAAGAAAAACAGTACACATGATAGGATACTAAAGGAAATTTAAGATACCAAAAAATGATGGATAACCAGGCAAAGCACCAAATCCAGAATAATCCGTTGCATTCCATAAGAAACATCCCCGGTTCTTCGTGAAGTTCACTAGTTAAAACGATATACCATGTGGCCTGACAAGATCCCATGTAAACCATTTCCAATACTGATATGTAAAACTAGAAATTCAACTTAAATTCGCAGTAAGATAAAGAAGATCCATCATTTCTCATTACAGAAAAGACAACTGATAAGATTCTGGAGAAAATCCTGACAAACAGAATGTATCCATCATTACACATTACAGAAAAGACGTTTGATAGAAGGCTAGAGAAAATCTTGACGAATAAAAACTAAGTTCACACATCCATTGAGGAAGGAAAAATCCATAAACATCTTCTTTGTAAGGTCTGATCGCATTGGAACACGTCGAGTATCCTGGCCAGCCTTACAGTTACAAAAGCCGTCCGATCTTCAAACCATTCGAGTAATCGCAATCCGGAATTCGAACTAAAAACATGTCACAAAGAAAAACAATTAGCGGGAATCAATCATGAAAAGAGGGTCACAAAGTAAATTTTAAAGTTAGCGAAAAAAAGGAATCCAATTAGCCATCACAAACAAGGTACCTAATGAGGTCCATATCCGCCCATCGGCCCCGCTGTGGGCCGCATCACTTGAGCCATGGGAGGACCCTGGTAAGAGCCACCACTCTGTTGAGGCGGTGGGCCTTGGTACCCAACATTTTGGTAACCAGCACTTCCACCCATGCTGTAACCCTGTACTGGTGGGACTTGTGCAGGTGGGACGACCGGAGCACTGCCCTGGTTCATTGCTGCTGCAGCCAAAGCAGGATTCAAAGATGCAATCATAGCTGGAGGGACGCCAAAGGCTGCCGGGTTCTGCCCTGCGGCTGCCAGCATAGCAAGAGCCGCAGGATTTGCTTGCATCCCCTGAGCAAACGGCAGAGCCGCACTGAGAAAGCCCTGCGCTAACCCCATATCCATTGCGCCGGGAAAAGCCATAGCACTCCCGGGCGCTACATTGTAGCCCATGTTCCCCTGCACGTCAGGTGTAACAGGGCCGGGAGTAGGGGTGGCCCCAGATGCAGCAGCCGCCGCAGCTGCCGCGGCCTTAGCTCTTTGGCTGTCGGTGGCCTTTTGGCAGTACAACAACCTCCCATCAAAATTCTTGTTTGGTTCCTGCAACGCCCTCCTCGCCGCCTCCACCGTCTTGTAGATGAACAGAGCGTACCCCTTGGCCTTGCCCGTTTGCCGGTCGAAACCCAGCGGCCCCTCCTCAATCTCACCATACTGGGAGAAAAACTGGACGAGGCGATCTTTGTCGACATCGGGGTTGACGTTCCCCACAAAGATCTTCCTCGGCAGGACGTCCTGCGGCGTGTGGTAGGGGGACGGCAGCGCGTGGGACGGGGCGGCCGGGGGCGGCTGGTGCACTATAGCCGGGGGCACGGCAGCGGGGCCGACGGTCGCCATCTGGCAGGCGGTCATGCGGCCGTCGATGAACTTCTGGGGCTCCTTGAGGGCGCGGCGGGCGGAGCTGCCGTGGCGGAAGACGATGAAGCCATACCCTTTGGACTTGCCGGTGACGCGGTCGGTGATGATCCTGCACTCGTCGACGTCGCCGTACTGGGCGAAGAAAGAGCGGAGGGTGTCAGCGCTGGTGCTGTAGCTGATCCCGTGGACGAAGATCCTCCGGAGGGCGGGGTCCTGGTCGGCGGCGCGGCGGATCTCGGCGCGGGTGCGGGGGTCGAAAGCCGCCGCGGCGCGGAGGAGGGAGATGAGCTGCTCCTTGGAGAGGGGCTCCAGGAGGTTGTCGATATCCCCTTCGTCCTCCTGGTCCTCGTCGCCGTCCTCGTCGCCGTCCTCGCCGTCCTGCCCGTTCTCATGGTCGTCGCTGCTGTCCTCCCCGCCGCCGTCCTCAGCGTCGGGGTCCTCCTCGGGGTCATCGTACTCGCTCCCCTCCCGATGCCCTTGGTGCTGCTGCTGCTGCTGCTGGATCTGCTGCTGCTGCTGCTGCTGCTGGATGTCCTCGGAGGCTTCGTAGTCGACCTGCTCTTCGTCCTCTTCGTCCTGCTTCGGGAGTGGCGTGAGCTCGACGGGCTCCGGCTTTCTTCCTTCGCGGCGGACCTTCCGCTTCTTCGACGGCGCCATGAGAGAGAGAGGAACGCAACGCAAGGTTGCTGTTACGGCGGGTGAGATGAGAGGGTTTGTGTTTTGCGATGGGAGCAGTGCGCGTGCGAGGGTTTTTGTAGGAAGCCCGGCCGGCCCCTTTTTCCTCTGTTGGGGCGGTTTAATTGTGGGGAAGGACGGGCTCCGGCCTCCTCCGGGGGATGACAGATTTTCCAAATTCGGGTGAAGTTTCTTTGGATTGTTTTTTTTTTTTTTTTTTTTTTTTTGCAGATCGATCTCAATACTACAGGAGTTGCGTCGGAGACGACACGGTTAAAAAAAATAAAAGAGATAGAAGTCATATCTTAACTTATATTATATTTTTATATTTATTCAATACTTAATATATCTATATTAGGTAATAGACCGATTCACTTCTGTCCATTTATGTGTATATATTTTTAGTTTCTTGATTTTTTTAATTATTTGTTCATAAATCAAATTATATAAGACTTTATATATATATATATATATATATGTATATGTATATATCCGCGTATATGTATACACGATGGATACTCAAGTAAAGTAAAATATCAACTTATCTCGGGTTAAGTGTGAATGTGTGAGAGAGAGAGATAGAGAGAGAGAGAGCACTACAGTAGCGGTGGGTAGCGCTCCTGGAGGGGGGAGGTCAGAGGCGTCTCCCCCTCCGACGATGACAGACGGAGGGAGGGGGGAGAGGGAGAGAGAGAGAGGATGGTAGACATAGAGAGAGAGAGAGAAGCAGTGACAGAGAGAGGGATGGGGAGGGAGAGAGAGGGTGGGAACAAGGTGAGGAGAGTGTACATGGAGGGGGCCGCCCCCTCTGAGAGTGACAATGATAGTGAGAGAGAGAGAGAGGGAGGGGGAGGGAGAGAGAGGGAGGGGGAGGGGGAGAGAGAGTGCAGGGAGGCATCCCCTTTAATTGATGATAGAGAGAGGGAGAGGGAGGGAGAGAGACGGTGGAGAGTAAGAGAGGGAGGAGGAGGGAGGGGGAGAGAGACAAACGGTGACAGGGAGAGGGAGAGACGGGGAGAGAGAGATTATGTGAAAGTCGCTCCGTGTGAGAGCGATTTCATAAGATGAAGTCGCTCTCACATGGTGCGACTTCATCTGAATACCACCCCCCCTCCGGCCTCCTCTGATCCCCCCCTCCACCTTCGGTGGACACCCCCTCCGGTCCCCCTCCACCTCCGATGGATGCCCCCCCCTCCACCCTTGACCCCCCTCTAGTCCCCCTCCGCCCCCTCTGATCCCCCCTCCACCTCTGGTAGGCGCCCCCCCCCAACACCTCTGACCCCCCTCCGGTCCCCCCCCTTCCCGTGTCCCCCTTTGCCTCCCCCTCCCCCTCCGATCCCCTCCCCCTCCGATGGACCACCCCCCCTCTGATCCCCTTGACCTCCGACTCTCAGAGAGAGAGAGAGAGAGAGAGAGAGAGAGAGAGAGAGAGAGAGAGAGAGAGAGTCCACGGTCAACAAGGTTATTTTTATCTTTTTTCTATATATTTGATGGAATATTATACAGAATATTCTTTTTTGAGACAACAACAAACTACTGAGATTCATTTGTAAAATATTGATGATTGTAGGGACTATTAAAAAAACAATAGTCAGATTTGAGAGATTAATTGACAATACACTAAGTTTGTAGGGACTAATATGTAAAAATCTCTTTCATTTAACATGATCGCTCAAGATTATCACTATTTTAAACTCTTCTTCATCGTTATACTCAACACCTGACATGATGTATAGTCTAAAATAAATATATTCGTGCAATTTATAAAATATAATAAAAACATTAATCAGTTGCACTAAAAAAATTACCACACATAATGAAAATTTTAAAAAGTCACATAAAAGATAATTGTTCATATAACCAATGGTTAAATTCCAAAAAAATATAATTCAGTCGCATATATGACCCATAATAATAGAAATCAAAAGTTCTAAATTCAAGTCAAACCTATATTTAAAGCCAACTTTTAAACTCAAAATTCCAAATTCAAAATAAAGTCAACTCCTAAATTAATGTCTTAATTCAAAATTCTTACTTTAATTAGTAGCGTAGAGTAGCAATTATGTTTCTCTCTCCTCAGGTGATAATCTAATAAATTATAGAGACTTTTACATATTAGTCCCTACAAACTTAGTGAATTATCGATTATTCTCTCAAATCCGACTATTGTCTTAAAAGTCCCTACAATCTTTGACATTATACATATAAATCCTTGTCGTTCATTCCGTCGTACCAAAGTTAACTAAACTATAGTTAACTTATACTCAAGGAGAGTAAAATACCAAATTGTCCCTCGTTAACTGTGAGTGTGTGTGTGTGTGTGTATGAGAGAGAGAGAGATAGAGAGAGAGAGATCACTGCAGTAGGTACGCTCCCAGAGGGGGGATGCCGGAGGTGTCGCCCGCTCAGACAATGACGGAGGGAGGGAGGGGGAGGGAGAGAGAGAGGGAGGGGAGGGAAAGAGGGGGGAAGAGACGGGGTGGGAGAGAAAGAGATAGTGAAGGGAGGGGGGATGCAGGAGTCGTCTCCCCCTCTGACAGTGACAGACGAAGAGGGAGGGGAGGGAGAGGAAGAGAGAGAGAGAGAGGGGATGGTACATAGAAAGAGGGAGAGAGAGAAACAGTGACAGAGAGAGGGAGGGAGAGGGAGAGGGAGAGAGAGAGAGGAAGGGGACGGGGACGGGGGTGAGAGAGAGTGTGTACAGAGAGGGGAGACTTCCCTTCCGAATTCCGATGGCGACAGAGAGGGAGAGGGAGGGAGAAAGGTTGTAACGCCCCAGATGTTTTCGGATTAATTATCGGATCAAGATCCGCGGTTTTGGATCGCCTTTGTGGGTCCCGGATTGAGTTTTGAGGTTCGCGCGTCTTTTTACCTTTCGGACCTTCAGAATCTCGTATAGGACGAATCGTTGCGTTTTCGACTCCGGGACGCTACCACTGTGTCATGCGTTTTTCGAGGATCGTGGCCCATGAGTTGCCATTATCCTTGCCCTTGTGATGCCTTCATCGGAACGTGGATTTTCTTATCCATCCCATCGTTAGTGCTGCACCCTCGCCAAATCGAGGACTCCCGACTGGTGCTGTGTGTGTGTGTGTGTTCACTCTCTCTGGTGTGTTCTCTTGTGCTTCATGTTTTCTATCAAGCATCATTCTTCATGATCATGATAAATGGAGCGTCCCTATTTACTAAGATGGGACAATAGTGAGCGAGTGACAGACATTGGGCATTGATGTGCTCAAGTGTAATTCTAGTAAATTTATTTCTCCTGTGCCCTTTTCTCCCCATGACAACATCATAATAGGGTGTTTGGTTGCGTTGTTTTTCCTTCTTTTTCTCTCAAATTTAAAAAGAGAGAGAGAGAGAACTCACTTAACCGTCTAATTTTTAAAAGAAAAATCAACTACGTTCAAATGTCTTTCCAAATAAAAATAACTCTAGAGTAATTTTTATTTTGAGAGCGCTCGCGTCGCGATCCCTGCGTTTCCCTCTCCCCCCTCCCCCCTCCCCTTGCGTCCCCCTCATCGGCGTCAGCCGGCCTCTCCGTTTCCCTCTCCCCCCTCCCCCCGGTCCCCCCTCCCCCGACAACCTCTCCCTCCCCCTGGGTCCCCCCGCGACGGCCTCTCCCCCCTCCCCGCCGGTCCCCCCTCCCCCGTCAACCTCTCCCTCCCCCTGCGCCCCCCCCTGCGACGGCCTCTCCCCCCTCCCCGCCGGTCCCCCCTCCCTCGTTGCCAGCCGACCTCTCCCTCCCCCTTCCCCTTGTGCCGGGCCCTCCCCCGCCGGTCCCCCCTCCCCCACCAACCTCTCCCTCCCCTTGCGGCTCCCCTCCCCCGCGGCTCCCCCTCCCCTCCCCCGCAGCACCCCTCCCCTCCCCTGCGGCCCCCTCCCCCGCAGCCGATAGAAATCCCGGCATGGAAGACCATCTATTCTGCTGGTTGCGGGCAGCCATAGCCGATCTGCTGGGTGGTTGCCTAACCAATCTTCCAAGAGCCATTAACCTGGAGTGCTTCTGCAACGCCATCGAGGTGAGGGAAGAGAGTGTTCGGGGCGCGGCGTTTCTGCTCGGGGAGGCCGACGGGATCATGTCGTTGCTCGCAAGGGTGGCAAGCTCGTACCCGGACAAGAAGAAGTATGTGGACGACTGACGAGAGAAGATCGGTAGAAGCTGGATATGGAGTCTCGACGATGATACCTGTTCAAATCTTCGTCACGAGCCTCGTCTTCGGGTTTAACGCCCACTGCGTGGAATCTGGGCATGGGGACAGGTGGTCAGAGGCGAACATGACGCTCGAGGATTGATCGACGTGGACGACGTTGCCTATGTTGGGGTGAACCTCCGGGAAGAGCATCACCGGAGGGCCGTACCTCCACGTCTGCAGGAGATGCCGGTGATAATTTAATACAAAATTTAAAAATTATAACAATTTTACCAAACAGATAGTATCTATTTTTATCAATTTTAAAAATTAAGTTAAAAATTATCCTAACATAATATTTTAGGTAGAAAGAGTTTTTTTTAAAAATGCTCCCAAACACCCCATAATGTATTTGTTTATGTTTTGTACTCGGTGGAGGGGAAGAAAAGGATGGAACTATGGAATCTATTGCTAGTTCTTGAGAATTGCCCATTTTGTATACATGTGATACCAACTTTTAGTTTATGATACTCGTCAACTTCTTAAGCCATCTGATTAATCATCTCATATCAACATGTCAAATATACAATTTCGTGATTAGAGGGTATAATAATCTACTAATCTACTTCATTGGGACTCTTGCTTAGTTTTCTTCTCTTTTGTCTCATTTGTCATGACAATCTTCATCACGTCTAGAACTTTTAGCTGATTATGTCGTGTCCATGCTTGTCGAGTGTTCGCATAGCATGTAGTAGTAGGATGGAGGTTTGGAGGGGTCATGGTCCGGTAGAGAACATATCCAAGTTGTATAGAACAAAAAAAAAAGAAACATTGCAATGACTCGGGATCCGTGGTACGAAAGGAATGTACATGGCAAAAATCATGACCCATCACCCGTGGGCTGAACCTCGGAAAGGAACTCAAATGTTTAGATGAATATGTATGGATATGCAGTGATTAATTATAATTTCACAACAAAAATGAGATTATGGAAGGACCAACAACCATGGGAGCCTAAATTCACAGTTGGATTCACTATCACTCATTTTTATACTGAAATTAAAACGTAAATGGCTTCCACTTTAAAGCTTCGGAAAACATGCCTTTCGAAGTAGTACAAATGAAGACCGTCAGAGTTTTCCAACGTCAGGGTTGAATTTTATGGTGCTCATCATCCTGAGAAGACATACCACTTTGAGGTTATCATTTTGCCCCTGGCTTCTATAGGAGACATAATCGAGATGGAGGAATATACAAAACGAGTTCCCCTGTGAGTGCTCTTGTAAGCCTTGGAAGAACAAACACCTAGAGTGTACTTTGAAAAGGCATCGGCAAAGCTTCCGCCCAGCAGTTCGAAACTGAGAAAGAGTACAGAAATGTTATTTTTATATCAGTCATTATTCAGAACAAAAAAAGAGTTGTCCGATCGTTTGGTCCAATGACCCCGCGTTAAATGCCCTAGTTTCAGAAGGGAAAAAAAAAAGATACACTACAAATGTTCAGCAAGAACAGTTTGATAGGATGATCAGAAGGCTGTCCATAGTGTGACACAATGTATAGTAAGAATTTAGCATTGCTTGGGGAAAAAAACGAAGAAAATTATACCCACCTCCAAGTTGCTTCTAGCTTGAATGGGAGCTTCCTCGTCATTTTACAGTTGAAAAAGAATCATTACAGAGCATTAAAAAGATGTGCTTTGAAAAAGTTGCTCTGCTCGCTTAATAATTACTACTCCAGAGGCCAAGGGTAAGCCGTGGTTTCAGCAAGTACCTACCTGGGAAGAAATTTGTGAACCATGCAGCATTAATGGCATCCTGCGGCACCAGATGGCTCCTGTCCTGTCTTTGCACCGGGCGGTAAGTATTACCAAGGCAATTCGGTAAAAGATAATGAGGGACAGCCACTTTTTGCCAAGGTCACTACTAGACTGATCATGCACCAAACAACACTAAGGCTTCCATAGCTGCCTTTAGGACGTTCCTTCGAATGTTGCTCGACATTTGAATTTACATTGCTGTCGAGTTTGAAATTAGATACAGTAGAGAGCAACCTAACCAGTTTTCTCCCCAAAAAAAAGCTACAAATGTTCATCTGCTGATCAGATCACATAATAACATGGATAGAGCTGATAGAAGAGACATAAATAGCTACTGTTATTGATATACAGGAGCACCTATCAGAAGAGAGCTTTGATGGAATATTTACACGTTCTGATGCCCCTTGAAACATGTAAGCAGCCCACATAGAACACAACCAATGGATGTTGAAAGGCAGTCACCAATGACCACTTATAAAGAGAAGTTCCTTACTGATGATCAAATCCATATACATGCCTGCCTTGACAGACTCGCACGTGACAGGCTGAGGTAAGAACTCTTTACACTGTTGTAAAATTATCATGCAGGTTCGCGAGGGCGGGCAGCCCAGAGGGAACTAAGGGCCCGTAGGCGTTGGAAATAGTCACCTAAAGCAAGAAGCCCACGAGCAGCTTGGCGAGTGGTCAGTATCCGATACATCTGCTGCAAGGTCTGTTGCCGAAGGTGGTCAGCCTGCTCCAAATAAAAGTAGCAGAACTAGGTAAAACAATTGAGGCCTCTGTGCCATTTTTCTGTCATCCAGTCATCATAAAAAGGCAACACTTATCACAGGTAAAGAAACAATAGATTAACTTAGTTTAAACATGAAAAATTGAACCCATATTTATTGTACACTAATTCAACATATGAAAATAAACAGTATTGAGGTATATGCCAAATCTTAAACATGATAGGAGTCACAACTGTAAAACAAGTGGTATGGATTTAGTAGGGGGTGGGGGTGCAATACCGTAGATGTTGGAAAATGGGTGATTTTTCTAAATTCATAAGAAATTAAAGTGGTATGGACTTTCATCACTAAGATGAAAGAAGTGGATAACACATTTGTCTGTTTTACAAATATTTTAATTAGCAATAAAAGAAATGAATGTAGTCCAACACAGTGAGTTGAAAAGGTTGGGTTTCATGCCAGCATACAACATCAGATTTGTTGTTTCAAACAAAATCTCAAATGCAAAAATGTGGATGGAAGTAAACAAACTCCTAGAGGTTTCATTTCTATCTTTCCACAAGCTATCGTATGTATTTGATAACATATTGACCAAAAGCTGATAGATAAATAATGCATGGAGAATATGAAAACATGCAGAGGCTATCTTCTATTAAGGAAAAAAGTTTAGAGAAACCTGACAGCTCAAAGCGCATAATCGCATTCCTTAGAGAAGATTTCGACTTATGTTGAAGCAATAGGCCGCTAGCAATCTACTCCTAAGATATGACCCTCTCAATAGCAGAACAAAGGTGCACCTCAAGTAGCATCATTTGGGGTGAAAACCACCGTGACAGTGTCTCAGGCTCTTGCAGCAACAGACAGGTGGAGAAGAAAGCATGACAGGAAGATGATAGATAGAGGAAGAGAGAGATGTGGACAGTCAAAGGCGAGGGGCGACCAAGGCTACCTAGGGGTTGCCTTAGCCTCAAACACCTAGCCAATGGCCCAGCCGTTTGAGGTGACATTTTATTAAAAGAAAGATACAAATTTTAGATAAATAAATATATGTAAATATAACAAAGTACATATAAACCTATAAATAGGTTACATAAAGAGAGAGAGAGAGAGAGAGAGAAGAGAGATCACACAAGGGAGAGATCACAGCTGTCCCCTAGCCGCACCTCCTCAACCCTCTTTATTATTTTAACCTAATTGGAACAAGACTGCAATGCCCCTGTTACATCAACTTAAAGGTATTTCTGGAAAAATATTAGCATGATCATGAGTTAAACGGATCCATGCTAATGGGTCCCGTAAGGTGGCAATGAACCTACATGACTTAAACCTAACTCTCCCTGAACCAGGCTGCTAAGTCTTGAAATGGGTTTATCTTCTACAATCTTATAGCTCGGGAAAACATGGGAATGCCAACTTTGTGATATCATTGTAGTTTGGTTGCACTTGCAACTTACATAAGCATTTAGAGCTGATGCTCCAATCTAAGCATTCTTGAGGTAGTAAATAGTTTATATCTAGCCATCTGGTGACAGACAAAAACTAAGATATGTGAATATTTGACTCTCCGATAACTATAATCTACTGCAAACAGAACAATCATGACCCTCAACACTCACACTAGCATCCTAACACATAAATGTAACCTGCACCTGTTGACTGATGTATATATTTGATAAAAAAGTATGTTGCAAGCACCATAATCCATAAAACATGATCCAGCCATGTATGACCAATCCTACCCTGCACTCGCGAGACTAGCATTAAGGCCATGATCTGCAAGTACAGGGACTCTGAAATATGCACAACAGCAGATTGTCCCAAGCTTGACCATGAATTAACGGTCAACTACGGAAGCAACAGCAACTCGTCTTCTAAGAGACAATGATCCAAAATAATGACCAATGGAACAATAGTTAAATATGAGGTAAGAATTGGTGCTTGCAAGAAACATGAAATGAGTATGTACCTGAGTTACAAAGCCTGCAAGGGCCTCCAACTTCCCCACAGCAGTTGCCATCTGTCCCATGCAATTAGACACACCTGATGCACCTAACGAATCAGATACCACAGCCTCAGCAAGAGTCTGTTGAAGCTTATCTATCCCCTGAGAAAGAGCATCCTCAGCTTGCTGAGATGATTGTTGAAGATTATATACTGCCATGAGTTGTTGCTCTGTCAAAGGATCAAGTTGTGGCGACAGGACCTAGAAACAACAAGGGAAGAGTTTTATCAAGGTAAATCCAATCTTATTCTAGAGAGATCCAGTTATATTTTAACTCCCCTGATGGAAGAACAGATCAATCAACGCTGAGATAAGAAGCACTAATACAGAGATTTGCAGTGAAGCCCAATGCTACTTTAAAACAGAAGACTTTGAACACTCAAAAAAAGATGGAAATGAACCCAATATCAATCAGATTTCAATGCAGTATGCCAAAGACTTGAGGAGGGCAACCAAACACACCGCTGCACATGGGGGGAGGGGTGGAGACTTGACTAACAAAGCTGATTGCTGACCACAGACCTCATACACAATTAATTGAACCCAGACAAATCCATATAAATTCATGATATCACGTCATCATAATAATGCCTAAATCCCATAAAATGGGTATGGTTAGCACTTGGCTAAATCACAAGTTTCCAACAACACACTTCCACCTGGTTGTCAATCTACACCAACTTCCCATTGGTTGTGTCATCATAACCAGGCAGAGATTTAAGGATCCTTCTAACAGTAAAAGCCCATTGATAATATCTGAATCACTATTACGAAAGCCTCGTTCCAGCAATCAGGTGCTGTTCTAAGGGTCTGGGAGGGGACAGAATGTTTACAAAGCACAATGAAAAGCAAAGAAAATGTGATGCTTCTCTTCTTTGGAGGAAAGAAAGAGATGACATGCAAAAGGATTCACTTAAAGATGTACAACATCCAGGGGGCGAAAAGACAAGAAAATGCCATATGGAGTCTGAGTTCTTTCACAGGCTCCACTACATGAGAACATGGACACTGAAACAGGAAACCTGTGCCAACAGGTTATAGAACGATGAAAATTAATAAATATTATGGCAGGAGGGACAGATGGAATCTCCTTTCTTGTCATGCATGGATTAACCAACCTTCTGGCAGAGTATCTTGCATGTTGAACCTGAGTGCCCTGGTTATATTCAGGAGCAAATTAATAGAGAAATGTGCTTCACTGAGGTGGCAACTTTGATTACTGCTTCAGGGGAAAAAAGGCCATGATCACAGATTGATCAGATGTTCAATGCAAGAACCCATTGAGGACCGGTGTTCAGGAGTAGTCACAGCAAGAACATCACAGATGCTGCAGAATCTCTTGTAGACTAAAAGGGCTGAGGGAACACAAGCTGACATGGATTGCTTTAGCACCGATTAATTTTTACTCACATTGTTACAAACTATTTGGTCAACACTATTGCTTTTAAAAAAAATCAGCCGATTTCATTGATAATCGACAGAACAGAATCAGGATCAAAAAGTGTAGATCAGATAATCGTAAAGTAAATCTCATTTCTGAATGTTTTGTAACCAGAACAAGGTTTAAAAGACTACTCTATTTTGATATCAGTGATGTAAATGATAATATGGCAACGCCTATTTGGGGCTGGCGTGAGCTAGCTTCATTACTGACACTGAAAGATTCTCATAGTAGGGGAGCTGATTACACAAAATATGGGGATTTGTGCATCTTGCTAGCATACAACATAGCTGTGATTATTTTTGTAGTTTCTTCTTTGGTTGTTTACGTCTGCAAGGATAGCCAGGATTTAAAGATCTTGGATTAGTTTCTTTATCCCCGCCCCAAACTCTTTTGTTTGCAGTTTTTGTAGTCCCGAGTGGTGATGAGTCTCTCTACTACCTATGATTGTACTATGTCTATTTATCTTTGAATAAGATTGGTGTGTAATTCACTTCTTTCTGGGGGAAAAAACCACCAGTGCTTTGTTAGTTCTTCCTTTCTTTCTTCTCCTCTTTTTTTCTTTTTTTGGGGGACATATCTCTTATCCTTTGCTTTCTGTTTCCTTCTTTTTATTCTCTTATTTTCTCGTACCACATAGGATCAAGAATATACCAACAAAGATGAGCATTCAAATCAGGACTTGACCAGGCTAATTCTAATCATGTTTCCCATATTCTTAGGCCCTTACCTAGAAGAATCTTGCAGTGAACAGTGTAAAATTTGGAAGGTGCAAATGTCCTTGAAAGCCTAGTGTTTTATCCTTTTCTCTGATTTCTTAACCTTGGTCAACAAGAATCCTGTAGGGGACAATGTAAGATTTGGAAGGTGCAAACATTCTTAAGGGCCTATTCTTCAAGTGGCAATTTAGGAACAAATTGGAGACAAAAGATAAGCCTGCAAAAACATAGGATAGAAGCTGAGGAAACGTGCCCACAGCATCTAGAGATGACAGAAAACAGGAACCATATTCTAACCAAATGTCTGCTTGCAAAAGATGTATAGAAGGATTGCAGAGTGCAGTTGGGAGATTAGGCAAACAGTATTGTCACAGGTGAAAGGACATCTTGTCAGGACGAAGTCCAAAAAAGAGATGGAAAGGATTGTGATTCATGCTTGGTCATGAACAGTATTGTCACAGGTGAAAGGACATCTTGTTGGAACAAAGTCCTAAGAGGAGATGAGAAGGATTGTGATTCATGTTTACTGCTGACATTACATGAGTCATGAACAGGACAAAAACAAACTCCTTTCTTCCTTCTTTTTCCTTTCCTTTTCTTTTTTTCTGTTAGGTTTGGGGGGGGGGCAGGAAAATCAACACGGAAGACCTGCAACCCTTTGCGACAAGATGATAATGAAGTAGTATTGATAATGTGCTTCATTCTACCTTTAAAAAAGATAATACGGTAGGAAAATGATGATGTACAATGAAAGCTTATGACTTTATCAATCTTAAGAGAACGCACAAAAATGTCTACACATGCGCCAATTTGCAGGTACTGTGCACGAGGACATCTATTAGTAAGACCTGCTCAAGAGCTCCCATTCTCAACTACGAATGAGGGTGCAACAGCTGAGCATGAAGACCTTCAAAACATCAACAAGTCAACACTAGAGGTAAGATGTCAAAATCACACTGCAGGTCCAGCTGGTGGCATCTGGTTCCTTAATTTGTTGTTCTTTTAGAGACCCTAGTATCCATCATTTTTCTTCCTAGCAATAACTGAATCTAAGATGATGAGACCTACATTAGGGAAACAATTATTTTCCAAGTTGTGGGCAACACTAAGATATCAAATAATGTAGTGACACCTACATTAGTGTTAGTTTCCGAGTCATAGGCAACATAAAGATATCATATCATCACATGTAAAATATTGAGCATGGTCCTGGCTCGTTTGGGAATCCAGCATACCAAGGCACAAACTGGTCCACTTTAAAAGACATATAAAAGGCCTGATCCCATGCACCCCCCTCCACCCTCGATCCCCTTTGCCCTCTCCACCCCCGATCCCTAACCCTAGATGGCATCTTCAGCAACTGCCAATGCTGTTGATGGTCAAACCCTGGCATCCCTCTGCTCAGGCATTTGGATGACATCAACCCCAGCTCCGGTCAGCTCTGACATTCTCTCCCTCCGCGAGGTAATGCCCTCTCTCTGTTTTGTATCTGTTTTTGCGATATTTAATCTTTTATGTCTCTCTCTCTCTCTCTCTCTCTCTCTCTCTCTCTCTCTCTCTCTCTCTTTGTGATATTTAATCTTGCACGTATATATCTGAATTTGTTATATTTTTTTTTAACTAAATGTCACCTCAAATGCCTAGGCCATCACCTAGGTGTTTGAGGCTAACGCAACCCTCCTCTGCCTCTGACAAAATAGCTTGTTAGTAACAGTTGCTTTCCCCATAACATAAGGGTTATCTGCATTTGGGGTCTTTCTCTAGAGGTACCTCACCTCTAGACACCAGGACTTACGGTCACTTCCACTTTGATTTGATGGTACATCCCACTCTTACTTTGAGAAACATTATATAAGCAAAGGTTTCTCAGAAATAATGCAACCAGTTAATGAATAGAAAACTACCTTCTTGGATGCAGTCTAGGTTCAGGGAAATACCCAGGGAGCTCCCCCTATTAATGGATAATTAGCCTGCCTGACCTATCCTGCACAAGGCCAGTCTTGAACTGATCTTTTAGGCCCATCAGTGGGCCTGGCCACATATTCTTGGATCATCTAACATATGAGTAGGGTTCAATCTTATTTTTCTGGTATGGTGAGCCGCATATATAATAAAGTCTATACATGGAGTGACATGCCAAAAATTGTGCCTATCAGAAGTAGGTAACTGGCGTACTGATGAACATAGAAGGCAGTACCGGTTTCAGTACCGGTTTCGGCCGGGTCCGAAACCGAAACCGTTTCGGTTTCGGTTTCGGTCCGAAACCAATTAAACTATTATTTTTTTCTTAAAAGGCTACATTTGGTTTCGGCCGAAACCGGGCCTTGGGTGTCGTTTCGTTTCGGTCCGAAACCGAAACGTTTCGGCCGAAACTGCCATCTATGCTGATGAAGGATTAATATGTCAGGATCACTGACAAAAAATGGGCTTCAAAGGGGTTTAAAGGACCTGAAGTTTCCTGGGTCCATATATTATGAGGCAGGATTGTAGGGATTGTCAGGTTGGTGGGCTCAATAAGCTTCACATTGTTGGGGGTTTCTTAAGTGATGAGCTGAGCTGGGCCAAGGGTGGATAAGCCCACCCAAGCCCAAACCATGGACATCCCTCAAACCTTTATAAGTGTTTAAACGAAGAGGAAAGAGACAAATTTCATGTAGGATATGTGATCTTCTCCAGGGCAAATATCAACCAAAGAGTACACAATTCCATCCCAAAATGTCGTGCTTTCTTTTCAACTTAGAGAACCACTAATTGAAAATCAACCTTCTTCAAATGATTACTGGAGGTGATTTAACATTGTCTTCTGTTATTTGTTTCCCACATATTTTAACTATAAAGTTCAGGAGCTTCAGGCCATAGAAGGAGAGTCTCGTGGATCAGGAAGGTAATTAACTTTACCTATACATGACATAATTAATTTTACTCATACATGACTCACTATGGAATTGACCGTGCAATCTACAAGCATATAGCACAAAACATTTCCAAAGAAGGATATAGAAGAGATCACATTAACTAAAACATTTGTGCCATTCCCCAAACACAAGGGAGCCTACATTTCAAAGAAAAGATACATGAACTATGTATATCATCACTCCTAGCTTGAAGCAACCTAAAACCAGGGTAGAGGCCTCAATATCCCTGAAAATTAAAACCCACATTAGTGAGCAGCTGGAAAATCTGTTCCTCCATACTGAAGATCATATCTGTGTCTATAACTATTTCTATGACAACATGATGACAACATGCAATGAAGCTACAAACAGTGTCTCCTGTGGCACTATGCAGAAATTATACGGGCTTAACTAGAGTCCATATCACCTTTAGAAGTTCGGAAGGGCGAAATCCTCCAATCCACAAAAAAAATCGTTCCGCAGATGTTTTCCACATGCCAGACATCAGATAGAAGACATCTGCTTTAGCAGCAATCGCTTTCATACGGAAAAGTTCATCGTAGTGGCTCATTACACTTTCTACAAGCATTCGAAGCTCTATATCAGAGATATGTGCCTGTAATGCAGCTCTTAACTCACATATCTGCCTATTTTGCTCTTCAACCCAGTGTCCATATTCCATCTCAAATGCCGCGATACCTACAAATCCCATTATTTAGTAGTAGGATAATCTTTGTAAGTTTGAAGTCCGTTAATTTTGGTAAAGAAAAGTATAACATATTAAGTCAACAAATTCATAGACATAATCACTAAGCTGTAGAAACCAAATAAAAAATAAAAAGGATACCTGAGTTAATAGTTGTTGGCAATCCAAGAACAGAATCTCCTAAATTTCCACCCCTATGAACACCCTACAACACAGTGGACATGATAGAATCAGGTTATAGGAAAGAACAATTAATCAATCATAAGCCTTCATCAATATGGTGTGGTCTAGGACCTTCTAGAAAACTCAATCAGAAAGAAATGTAGGATGGCTAGGATCTGATGTAAACATCCTGGTCTGGTTGAAATAAAAGGAAACCACAAAAATATTCTGGCTCACAATTCAATTTTTTACTCAGGGAACTTCAGCGGGAAACCATTTTAGAGTGAGATTAAATACCAAAAGAAAGGGAACTACTAATCTTTACATGTCAGAACATCAACCACTTAAAAGCCTCATTTTATTTTCCAATACTCTGCCATTCTCCTATCCTAAAGAGCAGTTAGGAAAGCAGACATCCAACTTGAAACTTGTTTTCATGTTCCCGGTAGGATAGCAATCAGTCTTCAATCAGATTACATCATAAAGATAAACCAAACACACGATTCATAAACAATTTTCCACTCACTTGTGGCCTAGCTCGATCGAGCTCATTCTCTAACTGTGACAACTGCATACGACTTGATTCCAGTTGTTGAATATATGCCTACAAAAAAAATATAAGTTATAATATGCTAACACATCAATAATTGAACACCTCAATCATACCTTCTTCTTGAGACGACTTTTCCTAGCAGCTTCCCGATTTTGTGCAAGACGTCTTAATACCTACAAAACAAGCATGCATTTAATAAAAGTGTGCCTCACATGCTTAAATTTCTAAGAATTGACAAGAAGGGTGATCAAAGTATGCAGAATCCAGCACAAGCACTTGAGGAACAGAAATGCAAACCTCAAATATAGTTAAATGATGGCATGTTCCATGATTTTTTTCCCTTTTCATAACTTTCTGAAGGGGTGGGGAAATGCAAGAGCAGACCTCGATAATAAAAAAAGCCACAGAAAATTTATCCTGTTACTTTGGCTTAGTAACATTGAAAAAAATATGGTGGTGGCTTAGACTTGGAAGAAGAAATCACTGACATTCCAATGAAAATTTACAATTGTCACATTGATATTGACCTCCCACTAATTGTATCCAAAACCTAGCATACGCCCATTAATCAACAGATGACTAACTTTGAAGGTAAATTACTAGCCAATGTTAGCTGTCCAGTAGTGAGATCTACAACAACAATAGTAATACAATCACATGAAAACAATATCTAGAAAAATAGTTGTATCAAAATAAAATAAATGCTTCGATTATCAATGACAAAATATGTCACTAGCCCTTATAAAAAGTGTATTGGACAGGAGCAAATTGGTGACACCCATTATGCACATCAACGATGAAGGGGTGGTTGGGTGGGGGGGGTTGAATTGAGGAGCAGTTCACTCACTTTGCCCCCCATCCCATTTAAGTGTGCAACAAACAAGGACATATCATTCTGGCGAACATGGTTCGCCCTTCCAAGGGTGTTCTCGGAGCTCGACCTCCTGTGGTCGTCAGAACAGTTTCTCCCCAGGGGGGTGCTGCACATGAGTGGGGGTTTTCGTGGGCTGGCTGGTGGTAGGAATGTGGTGTGCTTTCAGTGCGGGAGAGAGGGCCTATCCAGAAAGTCTGCAGGGTCCGGCTGCCGGACGGGGCGGGTGCTGGGATGCCGGCTCCTCTAGCCCAGTCATATGCCGAAGTGGTACGCTCAAATGTCCGGAGTCTGCCTAGGCAGTGCAGGGAGGCAGTCAACATCGGCCATATCCCAAGTGAGCTGGTCCCTGACCGTGTCTGCTGGCTGTGGAGATGCCTGTGGGTGACACCAGTCGACGGTCAGGTGGAGGAGGAGAAGGTCCTTCGGCTGCTGGCCTCGTGGGGAGAAGGCAGGGAGATTCGTTGAGTAAACCTCTCGGGTTTCGTGGCGATCGGCTGGATGGAGGAGCAGACTGAGGCGGCTGTGGATGCCGGTTACGCAGTGGGGAAAGGGACCCTTCTTCGGATATGACGCTGGGAGTTGGATAGGGGCACATTCCCAGACCCTAGATGCTTGGAGGTGGGGATCTCCATCGAGGGCCTACCGCTGTTCCTGTGCACTGAGGAGGGGGTGGAGACCGTGGTGCGTGGCTTTGGGGGATCGGTGGTCCCAAGCAAGGTTCGCAGTACCGGTATCGGAACCGGTGCCGGTCAGGGCCGGTACCGGTACCGGTACCCGTATGTATTGGCCGATACTGATACGGTACCACTTGGCAGTTGGCCCCCCTATGTTAGTGTACATATGTACATGGGTTTAAAACTTGAAAAAATGTTAAAAAATCAGAAGAATTAGGAAAATTTAATAGAATGC
This sequence comes from Amorphophallus konjac, assembly GCA_022559845.1. NCBI lineage: Eukaryota > Viridiplantae > Streptophyta > Magnoliopsida > Alismatales > Araceae > Amorphophallus > Amorphophallus konjac. The sequence goes on along the minus strand of CM040121.1, from coordinate 551,162,856 downwards.
AAAATCCAACATGATTGAACAATCTAACACATATATTGAGAAATTGAGGTGTTGATGTAATGAAATTTGATACTTAAAAACATGTAATTGAAAATTTGACTCAATCCTGTGCCGCTGCGGGAGGGGACTGGGCCTGAGAATGGAGGAGGGGGGAGGCTTGGGATCTCAACTCACGAGACTGCAAAGTGCAGCCTGTGAGTTGAGGGAGGCGCTTAATTGGGTGGTCCGATGGAGCGAACTGGGCTAGACTGGCCCCGGTTCGTTTGGGTTTCTTATAGTTTTTTAATAGGTACTGGTACCGATACCGATACCAGTCGGTACCGTCCGGTACGGTACCGAGACGACCCGCCCGGTACCAATACGTATCGGGCGGTACTGTGAACTATCGTCCCAGGTACCGCCACATTTCTCCCGACAAAGACCCTCATGACAAGCCACTTGGCGGTGAGGGTAAGCAGTCCGGAGGTGGTGCCTAGGAGTCCAAGACGTGCATCACCTGTTGGGTGTGAAGTTACCCTCATCATGACGGCATCCCATCGGCCATGGGAAAGCAAGCGTGGATGACAACATACGTTGCTCTTAGAATCCTCCCGCTCCTCCGCAACCGTTGATGGTGATCCGTCTTCCCCTGTATGATCTGATCTTGACCGTTGAAGTCGGAGCATCGCAGCCGCCTCCCCCTTTTAAATAGATGCGGAAAGCAGTCACTGAAGAAAATTTCCTTGCACTAACGCTTCTTGCTTGTGTGATTGCCGCGCACTTTCTTATTCGGTAAGCATCGTTGAGTATTACGCAAGAGTCTTGAGGGGCAGGTTTTCGTGCTTGGGCGAGTTGATCTCATCTTCCAATGGGATCTGCTGGCTCCAAGTGCGATTCTTGGCTGGACAGATCCTATAGACCTGGATGGCTGGCTCTGGTGAGCGGCTCATTGACCCTACCATCAGATACTGATTCGTCATCCCGAGGGGCAAGTTGGTCACTCCTCCCTTAGGAGTAGACTAGTCAGCCTCTCCTATTAGTGGCTGCTCGATTGACTCTGGCAAGCGACGCGTTTGCCTTTCCGATGAATGTAAATCCGATGTCTGTCATTTCAAGGGACTGGTTGGTCATTTCTCCCTTATGAGCAGACTAGCTGGTCCCTCGTTGGTGGTGGTTGCTCAGCCAACTCTGACGAGTGGCATGTTCGCCTTTCCAACAGACGTAAGTCCATAGGTTGCCATTTCGAGGGGCTCGTTCGTCCTTTTCTCCAATCGGGAGCGGACTGGTTCACCTTCCTCTTGGAGGTACAAGGCCCCCAGGCAGAGTTCCTGTAATTAAATTATGAGGAACATTACATTGTAATAGGCTCCAATCTTTATTGATAGTAAGCCTTCAAGTTTACAGAATTCCAAGTGCGAGGGACTTCTCGACCGTTGAGCGTGACGAGTCTGTACACCCCTTTTCCGAGCACTTCCACAATTCTCTATGGACCTTCCCAATTGAGAGCCAATTTCTCCACGGCTACTCGTGGGTCTGCGACACTGGCGCGCCGTAGGACCAACTCACCATAGAACAAGAGGTGTTCCTTAACCCAAGCATTGTAATACTGAGCCAATCGCTGGTGGTAAACCATCAGACGTACTCGGGCTCGCTCTCTGTCCTCGAATAGTAGGTCCAAGTTCTCCCATAGTGTTTGGTTATTGCGCGCCTCGTCGAACCGTCCCACTCTGAGAGTGGGGTTGGAGATTTCCACCAGAATTACCGCCTCTGTCTCATAGGCTAAATGGAAAGTGGTTTCTCCAGTGACGGTCCGAGTAATCGTGTGGTGTGTCCACAAGACACAGGGTATTGCGTCTACCTAGGACTTGCTGGCATGTTGCAAGCGGGTCTTGATGCCTTAGAGGAGGGTCCGGTTAACGTTCTCCGCTAATCCATTAGCTTGGGGGTGCCCCACTGACGTGTAGTGATTCCAGATCCCCAGTTCCGAACAATTCTCACGGAAGAAGGTGCTATCAAACAGGCGACCGTTGTTGGTAGTGAGGACTCGCAGGATGCTAAACCGGCAGATGATGCTCCGTAGGATAAACTTCTAGAATGCCTTGCCAGTGATCTTGGCGAGCGCTTCTGTCTCCGCCCATTTGGTGAAGTAGTCGATGGCGGCGATCAATAACTTTTTCTGGACCTGAGCCTCAGGAAAGAGACCAAAGATGTCCACTCCCCAACAGGCAAAGGGGTAGGGGTCCATCAAGCCATGGAGCGGAGTTGCAGGCTAGTGATGCAGATGTCCGAACCTTTGACACTGGTCGCACTGCCAGACATACTTGAGGCAGTCCTACTACATGGTCGACCACCAGTACCCTTGTTGGAGCATGCCCCTAGCTAGTGCTCGGCCTCCAACGTGGCTACCGCAAAGTCCCTCATGGACCTCACAAATAGCTTGCTCTGTCGCAGTGGGGAACAGACACTTGAGGAGAAGCGAGGAGAGTGAACACCGATAAAGGCACCTGTCAACAAGCGTGAAATGGGCAGCTTGGGTCCTCACGCGCCGTGCCTCCGAGCGGTCCTTGGGGAGTTACTGTCGACAAAGATAGTCCAAGATGGGGTCCATCCACGACGGCTCATAGTCAATAACATTGACTTGGAGATCTGACTCCTCAATGCTTAGTTGCCGCAGTTCTTCAATCAGGACTAATCGAGAGCTAATCAATGTTAAGGACGAAGCGAGACGAGAAAGGGCATCGGCTCGAGCGTTCTCCGCTCTTGGGATATGCACAACCTCGAAATGTCAGAGACCTGAGGCGACCTCCTTGACCTTCCAAAGATAGCAGGTCATGACGGGCTCTCGAGCTTCATATCTCCCTTTACCTGATTAGTAACCAGGAGTTAGTCGTTGTAGCTCGCAGGCGGAGGGCTCCTAGGTGCTTGGCCATGCGGACGCCGGAGATGAGGGCATCGTATTCGGCTACATTGTTCGACACCGAGAAGTTAAACAGTAGGGCGTACTGGAGCTCGATCCCTTTGGGCGAGGAGAGGACCGGACCTGCTCCGCTATCGCTGGAGCACGATGACCCATCGACATATAATTCCCAGGTAGACTCCGTAGAAGAGTCACCCTCTCCATCGTCAAGGAGTGTGCATTTAGCAATGAAGTTAGTCAGTGCTTGTGCTTTAATGGTCGTCCTAGGATGGAAGTATATGTCGAACTCTCCCAAGTCAATGGCCCACTTGATCAATATCCTTGACGCGCCAGGGTTCTGGAGAACCTGAAGTAGGGGTTGGTCAGTGGGAACCACTATAGAATGGGCGAGGAGATACAGTTGCAACTTCGGGGCGACCGTCACTAGGGGGAGAGTGAACTTCTCCGCTTAGGAGTGGCGAAGCTCTGCTCCTTGGAGCACCTTACTGATGTAGTAGACAAGCTTTGTGACTCTGCCCTCTTCCCGGGAGAGCACAACACTGAGTGTGCTCCGCATCACGGATAAATAAAGTAACAACTGCTCACCGGATAGGGGTTTGGAGAGGACATGAGGTGAAGATAGGTACCTTTTAAGTTCTTCAAAGGCGTTATCGCACTCCTGGTCCCACTCAGCGTGCCCCTTTCTTTCTGGCAGCTTATGCGCTTGCCTGATCAGCTTGAAGAAGGGCAAGTAGCGCTCGGCAACCCTATAAGAAGCGGCTAAGCGCTGCAACGCGACCGGTGAGACACTGTACATCGCGCACACACTCGTGTCGCTTCATTTCCAATACCACTCTTATCTGTTCCGAGTTGGCTTCTATCCCCCAATAGGTGACTAGGAATCCAAGGAATTTTCTGGAGCGTACCCCGAATGCACACTTGTTTGGGTTCAGCTTCATGTTGTATCTTCGAAGAGTGGTGAATGTCTCCGCAAGGTCTGCTAGGTGTTCGGTCGCTCAGAGGCTCTTGACGAGCATGTCGTCGATATATACCTCCATGTTGCGGGCAATCTAGGAGTCGAACATGTGGTTGACAAAACGTTGATACGTCACCCCCGCGTTCTTCAATCCGAAGGGCATCCTTGTGTAGCAGTAGAGGCCGTGGTCGGTGACGAAGGTGGTCTTGTCTTGGTCGAACTTGTGCATGCTGATCTGGTGATAACCGGAGTACGCGTCCAAAAAGCTCAGCATCTCGTGCCTGGATGTCACGTCAACAAACTGGTCGATGCGCAACATGGGAAGCTGTCTTTTGAGATGGCCTTGTTGAGGTCGGCGTAATCGATGCACATCTGTCACTTCCCATTGCTCTTGAGAACTAGAACTGCATAGAAGATCCACTCTGAGAACTAAGTGGGTCTCAGTAGTTTGGAGTGTAACTTGTCGCTCACTTGTTCCCATATGATGGCATGTCGCTCTGGGTTACAGCGATGCCTCCACTGTTGGACCGGACAACAGTGCAGATCCAGCTTGAGTTGGTGAGTGATCACCTCAGGGGGAATGCCAAGGAGCTCATCTTCGGACCAAGCAAACATATCTTCGTTGGCTTCTAGGAAATTCTGGAAAACTTTCTTCTCTTCGTCGGATAGGAGGGAACTGATCTTCAAGATCAAGTTGGGGTCTTCTACAATCTGGATAAGGTAAAGGTCCTCGACTGGAGTTCCTCCGCTGATTCCGAGTTCACCCACCCTTGGCTTCTTCTCGGGTGGAGATACTCCAGTCGTCTTCTCCTTGGTCGAGATAAAGTAGCATCTCACCCCTGACTTCTCCTACTCTATGCGGAGTTGGGAACTTGAGTTTTTGGTGATATGGCGAGAGGACTCCCTTAAGCACTCCCAGGATTCCACGGCCAATGATGACATTGTATCCGAACATTCCCCTTATGACCGTGAAGTCGGCCACGAAGGTGACCTGTCATGGAATGGTTCCCAATGTGATTGGCAGGGAGATCCGACCTTCGAGGTAGACAGTGGACCCAAAGAATCCCAACAGGGGGGTGTGCAGCGAGGTAAGGCGAGAGGAGTCCACGCCCATCAGAAGAAGACAGTCATAAGAAATTACATCTAGACCACACCCATTATCAACTAGGATACGATGCATAGTACATTGATTTATAGTTGCAGAAATAACTAAAGCGTCGGTATGGGGAGTGGCCACGCCCTCCAAATCCTCATCTGAGAACATGACAGGTTCTTTGAGGTGTTCCTTCGCCGGGGATCTCGAGGGTGAGACGTGGATGTGCTCAACCTGGTTTACCCTTTTGGTGTAGGAGCGGCGCCTACTCGAGCTATCCCCCACCTGAAGCCAGATGTTGAAGCCCAAAATTGATAAAAAATAATAATAATAAATAAAAGAATTATATATATATATATACTAGTCAAAGGAACGCGCTTCGCGCGTAAATTTATATTAAATTTTTTATGTTAAATAATAAAAAATTAGACAATAACAAAATTTAATCGCTAGGCCTCGATGACATTCTAATTGCAATCACAACTTATTGACCACCATAGAGTACAGCAAGAATATGTAAAGTACTCAAAATTTAGTCTGATCCAATATTTGTCCTTCTATCTTAATGCATTATATTTTACTTAGTAGATCAAATTAATAATTTTGAGCTACCTATGAATGATAAGTGATGAGATCACATGATGAACCAGGGAACCAACAAACAAATATATCAAAAAAAACACCTACTCTTATTTTATATGTTACAGAAATGCATGCTGAATTATAAGGGAGGACCAGTGAGGCCAGTTGGTCATTTTCTTGTGTATAAGCCCGTACAATTAAAGAACAATCATTACTTAAAATTTTTTTAAAAACAATTTTATCAAATGTCTCTGAAGATAAGTCCTGCCTCGACATGAGAGATATATACGGCAGACAAGTTTTTGGTTGCTAAGCGATATGGGATTATTATGAGACCTCAAGCACTTCATCGAGGTTTCACACCTCAGCTATTTCTTTAATTAGCATCTAGCTCTTTATCCAAAGATAATAATTTATCTTTCAGCTCAGGTTCTGATTGACTGATGAAATATAGAATTGAGGTTCTGGTTGACTGATGAAATACATAATTGAAGAAGATTATTCTCGTGAATGGTCAATGTATTAATTATTATCTGTTACTTGTTGGTTGCTTGAGTGGGTGGGGTTTGGTCGTATGGAATTAAAATTAAGGTTGGCTGGATATTTTGGGGGTGTCCTGCGTCGCTGATCGACCAAGGGGGGAGCTGCTAGAATATTGCTTGGACCACGTGACGGACAGAAAGTGGAGGAGTACGTGTGGCGGCCTGTGCTCCAACCATGGCCATCGATCCCTTATAAATCTCATTAACTGGACATTAATTAATTAATTCTCGGCCTCCTATTAATATTCCTCTCCTATATTTCTATTTGTCGGTCAGATTTTCGACGTAATTTGTCTCTTGGTGCTTGACACCAAGGAGCCTGATCTTACCAATGTTTGCGCACTCACATTCTATGGTCCACATATTTCATCCCGATAATTAATGCCTCCTTAAATATATATCTATTCTATATCTATGTATATTATATACTATAAGAGAATATAGTGATTTTTTTCCGTCGGTTCGGTGACAATGTTTAACTTTTAAGTTGGGTTCCCGTTTGATTGTCACTTCTCTCGACCGGACTATGCTACGCCCACTACCCAATACCCAGGTGACAGATTTCTTCCCCCACCACCAGAAAATCCCAATATGACCACTGTCGCGCGAGGAGGGTTACATGCACCCACATAATCTATTTATTGTTGTATGAATCAAATATTATAACCAGGCTCAATGCCTGAAAATGATTATCCATGTTGACGTCGTTTTATGTATTCTGGAATAAAAATCAATCAATATCTTTTTCCTCCCGAGGAATTCCCAAATAGTAAGTTACGTGATGCTTACGTACTGACTCAGTTAATTTGTAAGATCTCGTGCAAGGGATATATATTCTTCACAGAATTTATAATTCTCTTTTCCTATTGAGACAGATGAAAATTTATGTAACACTGTGATCACATCCTGGAGCATATATATATATATATATATATATTATATATATATATGCTCCAGGATGTGAATGACATGATCTTGACATCACTAAGGCTCGCATCCCAAACAAAGGTTTCAGTTAGGCCACCGATTCATTGAACCTAACCAATGTTTTCATTTGTTGTCCTATAGTACTCTCATCTACTTTTAATTTACTTACCTTAATTACTCGATCTTAGATAGATTAATAGAGTTTTTAAAAAGTTAGTTTATCTTTATTTGACTATCTAATCAATAACTAACTCATTTGCTTTTATGTAACCCTCTAACTAATTAACTAAGTAATAATTATACGTACACTCTTAAAATCTTTCAAGTTCTATTCTATATGTACACCCGAAAAATCGTATATCTATGCCACTGATATACATTAACTTCGTTGGAGTCTGCTATGATATGGAGAACAGGAACTTCGTTGGCTGTGGTTAGATGGCTGTGACGGTGGCTTAATTGTCATCATCGATCCTCGCCTTCCATGTCCTTCTCAATATCTAGCTAGAGGTTTTTTAATTATTAACCCATCACACGCACGCACAGAAACAAAAGACGCGGCAAGACAGGCATGGTAATTATTAACCCACCACACTCATGCACAGAAACGACACGGCATGTAATTATTAACCCACAACACGCACGCACGAAAACGGCGCGGCACGTAATTGACAGGCATAGCGACGTCGAACCGGCGGAAAAAAACCCGCTATATTCTCTACAAGATAGACACGGCGACGTCGAACCGGCGGAAAAAAACCGTTGTATTCTCTTATAATATATAGAATATATATATATATATATGGAGGCCTACCCCCCCATTCCCTCCATAAGGGGGTTTGAACTGGATCCAACACCCAAGTGGAGGGTTTAGACCGGATCCAACCCCCACTTAGGAGTTTGGACCGGATCCAACCTCCCATGAGGGTTTTGGACAGGATCCAATCCCCACATGGGGGTTTAGACAGGATTAAACCCCCAAATGAATATTTTGGACCGGATCCGACCCCCCAAGTGAATGGTTTGGACATGATCAATCTACAACCACCCGAAGGCTCTATAAATACCCTTAGTAGGACCCAGATGAGAACACACAAAGAACGTAGGAAGAGCGCAGGAGAGAAGGAGAGTGCGAGCGCTTGTGCTTCTAAAGGCCCATCCTTTGGGTTGTATTTGTACTTGTATTGTGCTTGTGCTCACAGTGAGGGTATGTTATAAAATTGTCCCTCCTTGAGTCCGCACACATGTTCTTGTGTTGTAGTTAATGTAATCTCATTGTAAATATTTTGGGAAAAATAACGTGATTCTCAGAAATAATCAAGAATCCCATAAGCACCCCAACTTTTACAAAAAGGGTCTGCATAGATGCCCTTGCGGTGATGTCCCTTGTGTCACTCCTTGGAGAGGGATTATAAGAAATTTTTCTTCCGGAGGGGCAGACAGGAATTATAAGAAAATTTCTTCTAGGGGACTCCGCCCCTCCGGAAACCCCGACGTTACATTGATAGACGCATAAAGTTAGACCCCAACCCATCAGAGCTCGAGAAGAAGAAGCAATCTCCTAAGAGTCTTTGGACAGTGCGCCTTCACCAAGGAAGGACTTGCACCTCATGCCAATTACATGAAAACCCATGTTCAGTCTAGAGGTGACAAAAGTATCCCTGGTCTAGACAAACTACACAAATACCCCTGAACTTTTCTAGAACCCTACTCAAAGGATAATTACAAATAAACCCAGAAAGGGTTCAAAACCTCAAATAAACTCAAGAAATAGTCCAAAACTATAAAAATATCTCGGAAGGGTCAAAAATTGCAAAAATACCCCAAAAGGGTCGGAAACTGCCAAAATACCCAGGAAGGGTCGGAAATTGAAATATACCCCAGGAGGGGCAGAAATTGCCAAAATACCCTGGAAGGGTCAAAAACTATAAAAATGCCCATGAAGGGTCAAAAACTATAAAAATACCCAGAAACAGTCGAAAATTGCAGAGATACCCAGGATGGGTCAGAAATTGCAAATATACCCAAAAAAGGGGGGTTTGATCTCTATGAAACTTGAATTCAACCATCTGTTCTGGTGGTGAAATGAAGGCCAAATGTAAATCAAATGACCTGACTATGTAATCGGGATTTCATGTATTTTGTAAAGATGAATCCAAAGAATGAAATGTTTAGTTTTCTCCTGCAAATGTGTATCTCTAATGGGTGATCTCTTTGATCAAATCTGTTAAATAAAACCCTCAATATCACAGCGGATATTGTGCAGGTCGAAAAGCGTTTCTTTGGTAATTAATCAAAAGTATTCGAACTTTACGCCGATGTAAAAAAACATAGACGACGGCCGATCGAGAAATGTCCCGTACCTGAACCCAAATCATCTGATAAACCTAAATTCACGGAAATAATAATACACCCACTGCTTAAATAACCACTAATGTGCATTTTCTTCTTTAAAGATACAATATTTATTTATTTCCGTGAGTTAAACACTGACCCACCAATGATCATCATTATTTCCCTTATGAGTGGTTGATTGTCAATGGGAGGAGGGGTATCAGCACCCTCCTCTGCTGTCGCTCTTCGAGCTTGGCCACGAACTTGTCAAGGAGGCCTCGTTGAACTAGGTCCTCAAGTGCATCTCTGTGCTGGATGCACTCTTCAATATTGTGGTCATGGTCGCGGTGGAAGCAACAATATTTCCTCATATTTCTCTTCCTTGGTTCGGACTTCATCTTTCCGGGCCACTGTAGTAACGGTTCTTCTCGGATCTCCATGAGGATTTACTCGGGGAGAGCAGTTAGGGGAGTATACTGCTTGTAGACAGGCCTCCCCTTGGGTGCGTCATGGTCGTGGCACTCCCTCTTCCTACGATTGTGCCCGGGCTGCTTGGCCAAGCGATTCTGCTCGGAGTGGTCGCCTCCGACTGCTCGGCCAAGTGCCGCAGCGCTCTCCTCGCAGATGGCGTGCTTCTGACTCAACGTGAGGAGTGCCATAAGCGTGGTGGGGGCTTCGACCCCCAGAGTCCGGCAGAGAATGGTGTCCCGCGTACCTTGGGTCAGTGTCGTAGTGGCGATGCTAACGTCTAGAGGGGATGCAGAGCGCCCCCTTGCAGAAGCGGGCAACAAAGTCCCACAAGGGCTCTTCGCGTCCCTACCTGATGGCGAGCAGACTGACGGCAGACTTAACCTCCATCTCAAGGAAGTTTTCGTTGAACATCCTCTTCATTTGTAAGAAGGAGGTGATACATCTTGCCGAAAGGGACTTGAACCATGCTCGGGCGTTCTCCCGGAGGGTGGTAGTAAAGGCCAGACACTTCACAACATCTGAAGTCCGATGGAAGACCAAGTTAGACTCGAACCTGTGCAAGTGATCGGTAGGGTTGGTGGTGGCATTGTACAGTGTGAACGCCGGCAGTTGTAATTTTGGAGGGATGAGTGCCTCCAAAATCTCTCGTGAGAAGGGGGATTGGAAATCGGCGTCGTCGTCGACCAGGCCCTTTGTCTTGGAGGCCTAGATGATATCATCTAGACAACGAACCTTCCCCTTAAGCTAGCACTCGACGTCGTCGTACCGTTGCAGACGTCTTGCCATTCCTAGGTTGGAATGGAGTGGACTTCCCGGGCAGTGAGGAGATCCATCACGTGGGCGTAGGGTGCAGCAGCGGAAGCCACCGAGGGCGCTCGCTCGTGATGGGAGCCGACCTCCGACTTGCCCTTCTCATTGGGTAGAGGAGCAGTCGCAGCGCGATCTTGTTCCGCCTATCGATGCAGGAGACCCTGATAGGCCTCTGTCAACAATTAGAGTTGTTGGCGCATCGCTGCCAGCTCCTCGGTCACGAGGTTGGCTGGGGGTTGCTAATGATCCCCCTAGGAAGGGTGGTTGTCCGCCGGGCCACACTGGGATCCTCGCTGGGAACCAGCCACACTTTGGTGGTTATTCACGTTGCGGTAGTTTCCTTGATGTGCCATGACTTTTTGTTTTCTTCCCACATACGGTGCCAAAATGTGTAGAGGTCAAAATGTGGTATCTCGAACCGTGCGCTACACCCCTAAGATTTGTTTGACAGGGAAGGAGGAAGCCACCTAAGAGGAAAACCTATGAGTAAAGCAACTGCGTTAGAAGGATCCCCGGGAGAAATCCCAGGGGACAACCTTCTGATACTTAAGTCAAGTGAATGCTCGGATAAGGGGAAGTGTGTTCGGAAGCAAGGACAGTGTGCTCGGATAGAGCGGGAGAGAGAGTGGATGGAGATTGAGAGTGCTCGGAAGGCTTGGTGGAGCCAGGGAGGTGTTGAGAGCCCAGGTGTCGGGCTTCAGGGTGTAGAGATGTGTCGTCATGATGGGAAGACACGTAGGGTGAAGGTTTTGTCGAGTGTGAGAGATGTGAGAAGCGTACCACCCTGGCCGTCTGACCAGGGTCCTTATAGAGCCTTCCTCGAGTTCGTCTCGTTCTCTTCGCCTCCTGACTTAGTGGAGATGTAGTTGCCCTGTTCATGGGGTCGTGGGTTACCCGTCCGCTCGCCATACAGAAGGTGAAGGGATGTGGGTGTTAACCTGACGTCCATCACTTTCTGGGATAACTTTCGCCATTATTGCGGTAATGGCCACTTAATCGTGCGCCACGTGATCCGCAAGACTAGTACGTGCACGGGGCACGGGCCTAGAACTTGGACTAGTCCTTAGCAAGTCTTGGCAGACGACGTCGTGGACTGTGGGCCGTTCCCTGTTGGGCCCTGGTGAGTTTCCCCTCCTCAGATGGCATTGCTATCCATACACATCCTCCAAGTTCCATCATTCTTTGGTGTGAGGAGGGCGGGTACTGCACATGGACTCATGCTCTCATGGGCAAACCCCTTCTCGATGTACTCTTTAACCTGCCCAGCAATTCCGCATGTTCAATGGCGTCCATCCGATAATAAGGCAAGTTGGGCATGGTGGCTCCCAGGACTAGGTCAATAACGTGTTGAATGTCACGCATGGGTGGGAAGTTGGTCCAACAACTCATTTGGGAAGATGTCCTGAAACTCACTAAGGATGACAAGCACTTCCTCTAGCTGATCACCTGAGATGTCTACAGTGGCTACTCTCGCAACCACTGCCAAAATTATTAACTCCTTCACTTTTAGCTCCCACTCCTTAGCACTGATCAAGTGGAGAGTTTCTGTGCTTTGGGAGTTTCCTTCACTACAATTTCTTTCTTCTAGGCAACCTTGGGCTGAAATGGTTCAATTTGATTCGCTTGCCATTATGTTCAAAGGAGCATAAATTGGACTAGCCATATAAGGTAACATCATGATCGTACAACCAAGGCCTACACAAAATGACACTTCCTACCTCTATAGGTAAGACATCGCACCAAACCTGGTCTTGGTAGGAGTGGACTTAAATGGAAACTAGACACTTCTGATGGACAGGGATAGAGGAATCTACCCAAAACCCCTTGTCGGAGTTAGGATGATCAACTGGGCCTAGATGGGACACAGAGTCGGTAAAGATTGCATTGATGCAATTACCATTATCAATAATGAGTTTCAAGCCTTACCCCCCCCCCCCCCCAATTTAAGAAAGGTGAAGAAAATTGAAGTCCTCTGCCAATCAACACTCTCCTTTGATTAGGCCAAAATACAATTGACTATTGTAATGTCATCTGATAGATCAAAATCTCTGTAGAGTAGAGTATCTCGGTCCATCCACTGAAGACTGGCAGTCCACCAAACATGTAGAGAAGGGTCAATAGTCCAAGCCTGATAATGGCATTCCCATAGGAGATCAATTCATGTGCGGTTTTACATGCCTCGTACGTCAAATAACATGTACCAATTGTAGACATGTGAGTTTGTACCCCGTCAACAAAGTTAAATCGAGAGTGACGCCCACCCATCCATTTCAACTCACTTAAATACGTAAACCCTTATTGTCCAAAAACTACTCAGCCAAATCAGAGTGAGCATCACAAGTCTCCCCCTCTAACTCATCCTCTAGTGGTCCCTCGGTGACTACTCACTCATGTGGAGGGCTCTAGTTGGGCGCTACCCAACATGGTTGCAATAGCTGTGGCATCTAAAGCATTGATTGCGTGAACTATTGCTCCCTGATGACTCTCCTACAAATGTTTCCTTACCCTTAACCTCCCTTCTGGAAGGTGCAATAGTGAAAGGAAGTGGTGGGGTACGGGTTGATGATCCCTAGGTAGAATTAGACCTCTCACGCACATGCATTGCACGGTCCTACTAGGGGCATCTCAAGAATGTTGTCTATCACTCAGGAATCCCTCTGATGACTCACGGGAATCCACTCTATAAGAGATTAGTGGCTTTTAAAATTGAGGTCATTGAAAGCTCTCCAAACCCTACGCCATATGATATGCATGCTCCAAGGTGCTTACCTCAGGCGCAAAAAAGCTCACGTTGGATGTTCTCCCTCAACCCTGCTCTAAGCCTAGATAGGGTAACATTATCATCCTCAATAATGCTGCATCTCATAAGATACTCATCAAACAGGTCAATGTACTCAGACACTAGTTGGTTCCCTTGAGATAGTTTATGCCATTGGTCTAATAGGCACTCACGATAAGGTGGAAGATTTTTTTCACGTAGCTTCTCTTTTATCTCATCCCAAGTTTCTATCGATTCTTGCTTTCTCTAGTTAAGGAGGCTTTCAATGTTCCGCCAATAGATTTTTGCTTGCTCAATCAACTGCATCTGAGCGAGCCAAACCTCGCGTGCCTCTGACATATCATACCAATCAAAATAGTGGTCCATGTCAGACTCCCAATCAAGGTAGACGTTAGATTCCCTAGGCTTGGACCCATCAAAATAAGTAGCCTCTATCAGAACACTCTTGTAGGCAAACTCTCCGAGGTCAATTGGTTCTCGAGTCACCCTCTCATCTCTAGCATGATGTTGGTTAATCTCACTCCCTAACCTTTTGATGTGTGGCCAGCACGACCATTGTTGTCAGATCCATCCCCATTATGATTTTCGTAGACAATCTCTAGCAAGGTCAACCTATCTCAGACCTCCTTTTCAAACTTATGAAAACGGCCTATAATGGTTTTCATCATGTTCCCCAAGTGATTATCCATGCTAGAATTGGATCGGGACATTTCTAAGGAATATTTTGTGCCAAAACAAGTTCGCATACAATTGCACATTGATTGGACTCCATAGTCCTAGATGAACAATGCAACTTTTTTCCCGATTTTTGTTGAAAGCAAACAAGGAAACAAATATACACCCTAATTATCAAACTTGACTCTGATACCAAATTCGATGAGGGATACCCATGTAGACTCGACAAAAGCAACAAGTTCCTATAACTGGATAGGAAATCTCACAAATCCACCAAATTCCACGAATGTTACACGAAAATTAGAGTCCGACAACTTGGATGACCCTCAAAATAGTAACATGCAGATCATTGGTAATTAAGGAACTAACAACATAATTAGGGCACACTCAACTCACAAGGAGGTAGACTTAGCACAAGGTTCTCACTCAACCAGCAATTAAAAAAGTCCTAACTAAAATGCTCTCAACAGCAGACCATCACGCATGTACACGGGTGGAACAAATAAATAACCAGAGGATATAGGGTTCTAGCACGTACCTTCACGTGGAGAGATGACCAAGTTGCTCAACGGATGAATCAAATCACAATGGAGCTAGGGGGGTTGCAGGCAAGAGATACACGGGATGGGGAGAAAAGGCCGGAGGGAGACAGAGGGAGACAAAACGGGCGGCATCTGCTGGCTACGGAGTGGCCTGTGGCAGGCAGCGCACAGCATTGCTGACTCGGAGGCAAAGACAGCAGCGAGTTCGGCTTGAGCATGGTTGCAGAAGACGGCCGAGAATAGTTGACGGTAGGCAAGTGGGGCAGAAGGGGCGGGCATTGGTCCTTGCAGTGCAGGCTGGCCGTGTGGTGGCTGCTGGAGGGCTCGGTGGTGCAGGCCCTGGCTGCTGGCAGTGGTGTGTGTCTTGGTCGCTGGAACGTGTTGCAGAGGTGGGTGGATGTCACGCTGGAAGGAAGCCGTAGTGGTGGGGACACCGGGCCCACTACTCGGAGCCGACGCCGCACCGCCCCTACCGCATCGAGCTTGTGGCTCGGAGACTCACTTGAAGACTCGACGTCCTGAGTACGTATCTGTACGTATGTGTGTATGTATTGTGTGTATTTTACCATGGTGGTATTTATATTTTTTAACCACCAAAGTATTTTATTTTATTGGGTCAAAGTATTGTATTTTATTAAGGTCCAAGTCAAACATTGGTTGGTGACTTTTATTTTATTAGGCTAGGACATAAACACAAATAGGTAAAGTTTAAAAGGTATAAGTGTTATAACCTTCCCTATATAAAGGGGGCCAAGGGTGTTGATTTCATACATGAATGAATGAAAGTTTGCAAATCACGTAGGAGCCATCCCCTCTTACTATTTCCTTCCCTCTTTCTCATTTTGTGAGATTCGAGTGTCGTCCGGTGAGAGACCGCCCGGTGTGAGGCCGAGCTGTGCGAGACATCAACTATCTCGTCGTGTCCGCGTCCCAGAGCTGGCGTCGATCCGTCCTCCGACGCCGTCCGCGTCAAATTTGGTATCAGAGCCCAACAACGGCGCCTCCGTCGACCCCGACGTCCTCGTCGTCTCCCCTCCTCTCTCTCGGTTGTTAGAAGTGAAAAATATATATATACATAGCAAGTTTACGGGTGAGAGGAAGAAAGAGGGGAAAAAAGAGAAAAAAAAAGAATATGAGAGAAGCAGAAAAAAAAGGAAAAAAATGTTTTTTCAAACCCCCCTCCCGTGAATCTCTCTCTCTCTCTGTTAATCTCTCTGTCACTCTCTCTCTCTCTCTCCCATGTTTCTCTCTCTCTCTCTCTGACGCGCACAGCGCCAGCACGCCCCACCGCGCGAACCAGCCTGCCACCTCCGCCGCGAGCCACCTCCGGCCGCTCTCCCTGCCAACTGTCGCCACCTCCCTCGCTGCCAACCCCCCCCCCTCTCACCTGTACGGACGCCCTCCATCTCCCTCTCCTCGTCCGTTCCACTCGCCCACCGGCGATAGCCCTCCGCCAGCCACCTCTGCTAACCGCCCTTCCTCCACCCGGTGGCCCCCCGCCTCAGTCGCCGCATCGTATCGGCCGCCCAGCCGTGGGTCCACCACCCCCCCGACGGCCGCGGCCAAGGACTTCCCCACCGCCGCAGCTAGCATCTGGCCCTTCGCCGTGCAGAAGGCCTCGGCGCCGGTAAAGCCAGTCCCTCCCTGCGTGCGCGCCGGACCGCATACCCCTCTCCACCGGCCTCCCCTCCACTCTCATCCGCAAGCAACACACCCCAGCAACCCCAGCTCCCGCCTGCTAACCCTCTCCCTCTCCGACGCTCACCGCGTCTCCCTTTCTCCACTCCGCTCTCCACCTACCCGGCTCACCTTCACCACCAGTCGCCCACGGCAGCACCGCAACCACCTGGCCGCCTGCGGCTTTGACTCGGCAGCCCACCGCCCGCGTTGGTTAACCCAGGCCCCCTCCAGCCGCGTGTTTCACGCGTGAGCCTTGAATATATATATATATAAAATATGTGGGAGCAATCAAAATAAAAAAAAAGAGAAGGGTTTGAAAAGAGTGAAAAAAAAGTCAAAAAGGAGGTTAAAGTTTGACAAAAAGAGTTTGAAAGTTGAAAAAAGTGTTAAATATATATATATAATATTATAATATATATATTTGGGGTATATATATATATATATATATATATATATATTATTGGATTAATTTATTGATTGTGGCACCCAAGTCCGCAACGGCGGTTCGACCGGCGCCCGAGTCGCCCGGTCGCCGACACACAGCCCGTAATTTACGGAGTGTGAGTGCCCGAGAGTCTCCCTGCGCGGAGAACATTTTAGATTGATTTGTTCCCCTGCGCGGGAAATTTTAAGCGGTCTGTAATAATTAAATCCGCCCTGCGCGGAGTGAATTTGTTGTAACCGTCCAAGCTTCATCGACGCCGTGCGGGCACGCACGTCCCCACTCGCCTTCGTCTCCGGTCGGAGCTGGACTTTTCAGTCTAACTAGGTACGTGTTCCGATCACTTGCTTATTTAGTATCTTTTCAATTGCCGCACGAAATGAGAGAGAGCCATGTCCATGTAGCCAATCTCCTGAGTGCATCGCTGTGGACGAAGAGAGAAAGCTTGTATGTACCCGTCCTTTAAGTCCTAGAACTGTCACATTAGGGCACCCTAAATTGTCAGGAGGTAGTTCCACAACTACTCCGCCTACGGGCGAGCAACTCTCCCTAACCGGTCCCTTCAAATTGACAATTTGCCTATCATCCAACAAAATTCGGGTCTATAGCTTGCTAATTTTCGATCCCAGGAGTGCATCATTTAGGTCAAGCCCGTGCATGCCACGCCGGTCTAGGAATCCCATCAGGCCATCTAGAGCGCCCTTCAACGCTACCCATGGATCAAAAGAGCGGGAGTGCTATGATTGTCCAGCTCGAGCATAACCTTATGGCCCACTTTGAGGAACCCATAGGCCAATTACGAGCAGAGTTAGATGAGAGGATCCAGGCCTTAGAGGAACAACTGAAGGGAGAGGAAGGAAAAGTGAATGGCCGCGGCGATCCCGAAGCCAATCCTAGGGAGGAGAGAGACCAAGCCCGCCAAAATCAGGCTCCCTTAAGGTAGAGAGCAAGAGGCCCGTGCGCCTCGAGAGAGAGACCACGACGATGAGGATATCATCCTACGGAACGTCAAGATTGACGCTCCGAGCTTTGATGGGTCCCTAAATCCCGCTACATATCTTGATTGGGAGACCGGGATGGATCAATATTTTGACTGGCATCGCCGCATGACCCCTGCTACAAGGGTGAGGTTTGCCAAAATGAAACTCCTAAGTCAAGCCAAAATCTACTGGTGTAACATTGAAAATCTCCTAGCAAGGAGACGAGAGGAGCCCATAAGCACGTGGGAAGAAATGAAGGAGAAACTGAGGGAGAAGTATCTGCCACCTTCCTACCATCAGCGTCTTTTAGACCAATGGCAGAAACTCACCCAAGATGGAAAGTCCGTGGACGAGTACATCGCCAAATTTGATGACTTCTTCCTTCGGAGTCGAGTCATGGAGGATGCCTCCGTCACCCTCTCACGGTTTAGGGCGGACCTACACGAGAGCATACAGCAGGAGCTATTCCTACGAGAGGTTAACACTCTCGAGCATGCCTATCAGGTCGCTCGAGATGTTGAGCGATTTCAAAGGGTGGTCCCACCTCGGGTTCCCACCTACCGCCAACCGGAATTCCGAAACCCCGTGGTCCGCTACTCTGAGAGGCCTAGCCCCTCCACTTCCTATGTCCCTACTGCTACCCCACTTCGGGCCGTTGCCCCTACTGTTCCTTTCACAAGGAACCCCTTACCTGCACCCGCTGCTGTGCCCAGGCTGGAGTACACTCCGCCAACTGATAGGAGGGATGACAAAGGAAAGAGAGTCGTCCCTAGCACCTCCCAACCAATCCCTGTCTCGGGAATTCGTTACTTTAGATGCCATAACCTAGGGCATGTTGCCTCCAATTACCCCACCCGAGCTTTAGTCATCACCGACCCCCAGCCTGTGGAACTTCCACCTCAGGAAGGAGAAGCCATTGAGAGGTATGAGGCCGATCCTGACCTCATCGCCCAGTTTGAGGAGATGGATATAGGGTATGATGGAACGCATGTCGAGTACATGCAAGTGGAGATATTGTCGAGAGTTCAAACCAGGGAAGATTGGGTGTAGTTCGTTGCATCTTAACACACCCCAGGAGGACGACTGGCGTCGAACCTCCATCTTCCAAACCTACATCATGGTAAAGTCTCAACCCTGCAAGGTGATCTTTGACAACGGGAGTTGTATCAACGTAGTCTCTTCAGACTTTGTCTCCCGTCTAGGTCTACCTACCCATCCCCACCCTAGGCCATACAACGTGACTTGGGTAGACGACACTTCTATCCCAATCACCACTACATGTGTCATTCCCATCCAATTCCAGTCCTACCAAGGACAGATCTTATGCGATGTAGTGCCAATGAAGGTCGGTAGCATCATCCTAGGACGACCGTGGATCTATGATGTAGACCTTACTACATTCGGTCGGTCCAATCAGTGTTCCTTCTCACACAATGGGAAGGAGATACATCTGTACCCGGCACCCCCAAAGGTGACCCCGGGAAAGAGCTCCACCTCCACCCCCACTGGAACCCCCAAGGTTCAGGAGAGTCCTCGAACTCCCACTGAAGGGAGACTTCCCATTCCCCCTTCTTCAACACCTATCACACCCGTTCCTAAGGCCCCTAAGGTTAGTTATGACCCGGTTAGGCGCCTTAACTTCATAGGTGTCCGTGAGCTGAATAGGGAGGTTGCCGAGGGTGCTCCAGTTTGGGCTGTTGTTGTCACCATCACACCTGAGGAGTCCCAAGTCTCAATCCCACCTGAAGTCCAGGCAATCTTGCAGGACTTCCAAGATATTTTTCCCGAGGACTTGCCCTCTAGACTCCCTCCCATGCGTGATGTACAACACGCCATTGACCTTGTCCCTGGGTCAACCCTACCCAACCTTCCCCATTACAGACTAAACCCCAAGGAGCATGCTGAGCTCCAAAGAATTGTCGAGGACCTTATCCAAAAGGGTTTCCTCAGGGTGAGCAAGAGCCCATGTGATGTCCCTGCTTTGCTCACACCCAAGAAAGATGGCACCTGGTGGATGTGTGTTGACAGCCGCGCCATCAACAAAATCACTGTCAAGTACAGATTTCTCATTCCCCGTCTTGATGATATGCTTGACATGATGAGTGGAGCTACCATCTTTTCTAAGATTGACTTGAAAAGTGACTATCACCAGGTCCGAATCCGACCAGGGAATGAATGGAAGACAGTCTTCAAAACAAAAGAAGGTCTGTATGAGTGGCTCGTCATGCCGTTTGGGCTATCCAATGCCCCCAGCACATTCATGCGGCTTATGACGGAAGTCCTTCGACCCCTCATTAATCGCTTTGTTGTCGTCTACTTTGACGACATTCTCATCTATAGCCACAACCCTCAGGACCATATCCAGCATCTGAGGAAAGTCTGCGAGACTTTAAGGAGAGAAACCTTGTATGTTAATCACAAGAAATGTGAATTCATGACAGACCGGGTCGCTTTCCTCGGATTTGTGGTATCGAGTCAAGGAATGTCTGTGGACCAATCCAAGGTCCAAACCTTAGTAGACTGGCCGGAGCCCCAGAACGTCCATGACGTTCGAAGTTTCCACGGGCTAGCCACTTTCTACAGACGCTTCATTCAGGGCTTTAGTACCATTATGGCACCCATTACGGATTGCATCTGTAAAGGGAATTTTGAGTGGACTAGAGCCGCCTCCCAAGCTTTTCTTGCCATAAAGGAGTTTATGACCAAAGCCCATGTCCTCCGCCTGTCAGACTTTTCCAAAGTCTTTGAGGTTTCCTGTGATGCATCTGGCGTAGGATTAGGTGGAGTGCTTAGCCAAGAGAGCCACCCTGTGGCTTATTTCAGTGAGAAGCTTTCTGATGCAAAGCTTCATTACTCCACCTACGATAAGGAGTTCTATGCCGTGGTCCAAACTCTCAAACACTAGAGACACTATCTCTTACCACAAGAGTTTGTCTTATACTCGGACCACGAGACTTTGAAATTCCTTAGCTCTCAGAAGGGCTTAAACCCAAGGCATGGTCGGTGGGTAGAATTCCTCCAATCCTTTACATTCGTCCTAAAACATAAGGCTGGAAAAGAAAATAAGGTGGCCGACGCCTTGAGTCGAAGGGTCTCCCTTCTTTCCACTGTTCGGGTAGAAGTCACTGGATTCGACCGCACGAAGTAACTCTATGGAGAGTGTCCCGATTTTGGCCCTGCCTACTCTGCCTTGTCTGATGGATCCTCGACAGCCTTTGCTAGCTATCTACTCCAGGATGATTTTTTATTTCGAGGGCAGCAACTCTGTGTCCCGAGGACTTCTGTTCGGGACTTTCTGATTTGGGAAATACATGCTGGAGGTCTTGCTGGTTACTTTGGACGCAACAAGACCATCCATTCTGTAGAGGAGCACTTTTATTGACCTGGCCTGAAGAAAGATGTGGCCAAAATTGTAGCCCAATGTAAGATATGCACAATGGCCAAACAGGTCAAACAGAACACTGGTCTCTACACTCCTCTCCCCATCCCTGATAGACCATGGGTTGATGTGAGCATGGATTTTATCCTTGGATTACCACGCACTGCTCACAAACATGACTCCATCTTCGTAGTAGTTGATAGGTTCTCTAAGATGGCCCACTTCATTGCATGTTCCAAAACATCTGATGCATCTAGAGTAGCCCACCTGTTCTTTGATGAAGTCGTGCGTCTGCATGGTCTCTCCGAAACCATAGTGTCTGACCGAGATGTCAGGTTCACTAGCTATTTTTGGAAGACACTTTGGCACCTAGTTGGCACTAAGCTGAAATTTTCCACTGCCTATCACCCCCAAACCGATGGGCAAATCGAGGTCGTCAACAGGAGTTTAGGGAATTTACTAAGGTGTCTTGTAGGGAATCACCCCGGCACTTGGGATCTTCTTTTGCCCAGAGCCGAATTTGCATACAATAGCTCTGTCAATAGGTCCATAAAGTATGAGTCCATTTGAGGTCGTGCATGAATACAAACCTAGGAAACCCATGGATCTCATTCCCCTTCCCCTCGAGTCTAGAACATCCAAGTCAACTGAGGAATTTGCACAACATGTCAAAAGTCTACATGAGTCAATTAGCAAGTAAATAAACCTCAGTAATGAAACTTACAAATGCTTGGCTGATTCACGTAGGTGTCACCATGAATTTCAAGAAGGTGACTTGGTTATGGTATGGGTCCGGCCCGAACGACTCCCCTCGGGAGCCGTTAAAAAGTTGCAAGCCCGTAGTGATGGTCCCTTCCCAATCTTGTGGAAGATTGGCTCCAACGCTTATGTTGTGGACTTACCTTCCGAATATGGGATTAGCTCTACATTTAATGTGGCAGACCTAGTGGCCTACAAGGAACCCACAGTGATTCCTAATGACCCTTTCGAGCCTTCTCCTCCCATTGAGAGTGAGTCCACCCCTGTGCGTCCCACAGCCTCGAGAGTACCGCGCGAGCACATTGAAAAGATACTGGATGAACAGGTGACAACTACACGGAGCCGGGTGTACCAGCGCTACCTTGTCCGCTGGCGGGACCGTCCACCTTCCGATGATTCCTAGATCAGCCGAAGAAGATCTCCAGCGCCTCGATCCAGATCTGCTGGAGCACTACCAGAGCAGTGTTCCCCCTTACTCGACGGAGTCAAGTTCCAGCCGCCCCGAGAGGGTTGGTGGGGACACCGGGCCCACTACTCGGAGCCGACGCCGCACCGCCCCGACCACACCGAGCTTGTGGCTCGGAGACTCACTTGAAGACTCGACGTCCTGAGTACATATCTGTACGTATGTGTGTATGTATTGTGTGTATTTTAGTATGGTGGTATTTGTATTTTTTAACCACCAAAGTATTTTATTTTATTGGGTCAAAGTATTGTATTTTATTAGGGTCCAAGTCAAACATTGGTTGGTGGCTTTTATTTTATTAGGTTAGGACATAAACACAAATAGGTAAAGTTTAAAAAGTATAAGTGTCATGGCCTTCCCTATATAAAGGGGGCCAAGGGTGTTGATTTCATACATGCATGAATGAAAGTTTGCAAATCACGTAGGAGCCATCCCCTCTTACTATTCCCTTCCCTCTTTCTCATTTTGTGAGATTCGAGTGTCGTCCGGTGAGAGACCGCCCGGTGTGAGGCCGAGCTGTGCGAGACAGCAACTATCCCGTCGTGTCTGCGTCCCAGAGCTGCCGTCGATCCGTCCTCCGACGCCGTCCACGTCACGTAGCAGCGGCACCTTGCGTTGCCAAGAAAAGGAGAGAACGAGAGAGACAGGAGGTTGTGGGAAGGATAGAACATGAACAACAAAGAAGAAAAGACAGAAGGGGTGGGAAAAGAAGCAGGTGCCGGTGGGAAGAAGAAGAGGACTCAGAGAGAGAGAGAAATGGGATGGGGAACGAGGGGGTCCGAGAGAAAGGAAAACAGAGGAGGGCGGGGCGATGGCGGTGCTACCGTGGGCCTTTTGCCTGCCTCCCTCCTGGAGGTTCTCTCTCCCTCTCAGAGTTCCCAAGTTGCTGGGAAACAATTCTTTAACTCTATTGATCATGAAAGAAGGTTACAATCTTATTTATAGACTCCAGAAATTCAAAATACAAGTCCCAATAGAACTTGGACTCAACTAGACTTCCTAATGTAAGAGACTCAAATGAAGAAATAAACTCCTACTAAGAATCCTAGCAATCCAACTACAAATAGGACTCAACCTCTCCGAGCCAAAGTGTGAATGGAATTGGACGACAGCGCCGCTGGTAAACCCGGGCTGGGTCAAACCTGGGGTTGGCCCTGGTGTCGCTACTAGAAGAACCATGAGACAAACAACCACTTACTGTGGTGGGGGCTGGTAGCTCCAACAAAGGCAGCAGCCAGATCCCATCTCTATTTTCTATTATGCTTAACAAAGGGCTAAGGGTTTGGGAAGGTACAGATGGCCCTGCTAGTAGGGGACACCACATCACGCTAGCGGATAGAAAACAGGGGGAAAATTAAAATAAAAGAGTAAAAGACCCCTAAACAAAGCATCTATTTTCTGCAAACTTGATTGCATATGTTACACTATGCATGCCATCCTAATTGTGAAGTTCTAAACAGTAAAAACTGTTAATTACATTAAAATATCACATCACACCATCCATGTTATCAGATGCCATTACTGTAAAAATTATATATTGCTCATCAATGCTGATCTAACAAATATTTCATCTTTCCCTCATGAATTATGATTTCTATGATAATATCATGTTCACAAAGGAAAAGGATATATCCCCCAAATGAAGCAACTGTGAAAAGTAAATGCAACAGTTAAAAAAATTACTGGATGTCCATTTTATGACAACAGTAAACTCCAAAGATGCAATCAAAGGAACAGCAATCGAAAAGTACTGCAAATCAGAATGAGGAAAATCCTCAATTGTCCAGGAACTCCTTTTAAAAAAATAAAGAAAAAAACAGGAAGCATCCCTTATATACCTTGTCTCTGGGTTTATCAGCTTCTTGATCAAATTTCTTTGCTGGACCAGACGCCTCATGTGGAGTATCTTCTGACTAATAACGTGTCACAAATACAAGAAATGTGATCAGACAAAAATATAGAACTATTCCTACTTCTGAAACTGAGAAACAACAGAGACAAAGAATCTATTCAAACCCTATGATTAAGCTTTGCATCTGCTTCCACAATTGTAGATACACCAGTGCTGTGACTGCTGTCGGCTTTAAATGAGTCTCCCCATACACCCATCTGGTGGTTCGGTTCATATATACCCATTCTTGCAGGGAGGAATTGAGTTGATGGGGAAATCATAGTAGCTGGACTGCAACAAAGAAGTAGTTGCGTTTGTTGCTGGCAGAAGTAGATAATCTTATGTAAGAAGAAGGAATTTAGAAAATAACAGAATACATCAGATAAATAAGCCAACAAATGAAATCAACAGAAAGACTCTATGACAGAAAAGAAAAACTATCCAATCCTCATAATCGCACTTGATATATCCTCCCATTTAGTTTCTACTTTTCAATCAGAAAAATGTATTCTCGTTTAATCAAGAATAGAAAGGTAGTGTTCTGGCAGAATTTGATGCCACACCAAACAAGAAATGGGCAGCGAAACCCATACACCACCTCCAATTTATGTTTTTTTTGGTAAGACATCCAATGTTGTTTGCAAAAACCAATCTAGGTAATACTACCAAATTTATGTTATGTGCACTTTTTGTTTGTGATATTTATGAGAGTCTAACACAAGCAATGTCATCTAAAGAATGTCTAAAATAGTGGAGTCCTCAAGTCCAAGAGATAGAGCTTGCTTATATCATTTCATAAGCATAATTCAAAAGATACCCAATAAAGCAAAACAACCAACATAAAGCTCCCAGCTATAACTGTCAAAACACAACAGGATACTGGTTTCTTCAGGCACATAAAACTGAGGTCACTTTCCAGCAATAGCTCCTTTCAGGGCCGTCTCATCTTCTATTGACCTTCTTTCTCCTCTTTTCTTCTGACTTCTGAGTGGTAATTTCAACGTTCCCAGCAGATCAGTAAAGCTATACAAACTCCAAAAATCATTGGCCAAAAGCTTATAATCTTCAGTGATTCCTGAACAGAGAAAACTTTTCACTCAGTCTCTACAAACCAAATACTGTTGAATTCAGCACTTCAAACCACTTGTTGGTCCAGCTCCTGCTCCCTTCATTGCAATTTAACCATGACCTACCATTGAACCCATTTCCCGTAAAGACCCCACTGTTCCATTTGACCAAAACCCAGAGCATCCACAAGGATTACGCATCTTCCTGACCGACAAAAAGCAATCAATCATTTCTAAATCTCCCCAGGCGCTGACAAATAGGTGAGAAAGCTATGTACCGTTCTTCTCTCCTTTAGAGGACCATACTTTACTGTCAGGTCCCAAAGCATGTATATTCAGTTCACAGAGACACATTCGGTACCGCAGAAAAAGCCTTAAGGCAAAATTTAGCAACATGCGTGGAACCGAAATCAAAACACCTGGCAAGCAGAAGAGAGACAGCAAGATGAAGGACTACGATCGTAAAGCTCGCTTAACAAAATCCAGAAAAAGGAGCCTACACAACTTATTTAATGAACTGCATAAACAGTACAGAATATGAAAACCCGAGTAAGCTTTAACTGAATCGACAAAAAGACTACGCAATAAGAAGAAGAACAAAAATAGACGCATCACCGTAAGACGTCAGATAATTCGCTGGCGTTCTATGAGTTCCCCGCCAAAGAAAAGAACAGATAGAAACATGAAGTTGAGATCACTATCATAAAGACTTAAACTCAGTTCAGACGACCCGGGATAGTTCGAGTACCGGGAGTCCGGGCACGGGAAGACCGCGGACCTCAGCTGGACGACGCCAGCGCCAGGAGCACCAGGAGAAGCAGCAGCAGCAGCAGAAGCACCCGTGATCGGGCAAGACCAGAGAGCTGGCCCCCGCGACAAACCCTAGCCCCGAGCTCCAACTCCGCCTGCCCCCGCGGAGACCCAATCCCCATCCCTCTCCTCCTCCCGGCTTCTCCCCCTCAGCCGCGAGAGGGGGGGCCTCGCAAAAGCTTGAGGGAAGACTGGGGTGCGAATAAAAAAATATTTAAAAAGTCATAAAAAGGGAAAATATTAAACAGAAGAATTTTTACTCAAAGAGTCTGAGTAATACCATCTTTGTACAAACAAATATGTATATATATATACTTGAATTATGAATATTCCTTCTGAGAGAGGGTGGAAAAGAGTGAAGAATGCAACACCACCACTCCTTCGTCAAATTCAAAAATTAAATGTCAAATTTCAGTTCAATGCTCTAAGATGACAGGACAAACGGTATGGTATCAAAATATATTTAAAAGATATTTTGATCATCTCTTTTGATGCTACTCGTGAAACAAACTGGGCTACAAGACAAGGAGCTTTCATCATATTAAAAAAGCAATAACTATTGCTATTTTCTTAAGAGCATTTTGATGCTAAAATTAAAAAATTAAAAATACATGTAAATAAAATTTCATGGGGGTATTTATGTAAAAGTCCTTTAAACAAATGAGGAGGGGAAAGTTTCCTGCACGGCATGCACCCCCTGCCGTGTGAACGGACGGGTACACGGTTGATGCGGGAAGGGAACTTGGGTTTGGATACCTTTTAGAGAGGAGATAATTACTAAAATATTCCCATTACACGTTGATTTGTCTGCGCACTATGCTAGTGACCGAAGCGTGTTGCATCCTGCATCTCTGCGTTGATGTTGGAAGATATTCCCATGATATTATATTCCATGTTTTCGTAAGGGAATGGTGCGAGTCTCTACATGACTTCCACGGCTCCACACCTCCACTTGCTCCAGAAACGCCGGGCCGCCGCCGAAGGCGCTCTGAGCGGTGCGCACCGGGAGGTGATGGTATCAAGCGCCACTTTCTATTTTTCTATTTAGGTAAGTTGCGCGGTGGGGGAGGTCGCGTTGCGGATTCTACGTCAGCAGGCGGGTCCGAAGAACATTAATGCGCCTGCGTCTTTCCACTTGGTGGAATCCACCAGGACAAGATCGGGGCCGGTGATGCGACCATGGCCGTGGGATGGACAGAGTCAGAACGGGGATGGGTATTATGGGATGGACGATATCAGTTGAGTAGTCTTTTTTTTTGAGTTTCTTTTAACATGAATGATATTGTTACAGTTAAAATTATGAGTATGTCGTTCCTTAAAACGTATTAATATACATATGACTCTTATTCATAATATATTTATATATTTTTAAAAAATAATAATACATGTGTTTAACTTGTCGATCTCGCGTTTGTCTTGAGTTGGGGAGATGATCACCGATCAGTGAACTGTAAGGAAGGGAAACGGATCAGGGGGCACATGAGTGGTTTCCTGGGGAAAACCCTCCGATGCCTAAGTCAGTAGAGCAGTGGTGGAAGCTATGAAGGGAGGAGGAAGGTGATGCACGAGATCCCTCTCCACCAAGGTGGTGAAGTGGTTCCTGCTCAGGGAGTATTAGGCGTGTGTAGGCCTTACCTTTCGTGAGAGGGAGTCCCAGGTTTAAATAGTTCGCTAACCTCATGAGTCCCGTAAGCTGAGGAGTTTCAGGCGGGAGTTACGTCCTCGACGTGGGCTCTTTGCGTCCTCATCGTGGGATCTTTATAGCCTTGTAAAACTCCTGCTCATAAAGGGATCTCAACGGCAGCGTGGATAAGTAATCGTCGGTCGACCCGAGCTTGAAGAGCGCCAGCCCTATCCGGGCGATGGGCGTAGCTTGGGTGAGGCTCAATCGGAGTGGGCGTGGGGCGCTAGCCTTTATCTCGGCGAGGGGGATAGATCGGGCTTGGGTCTTCCTCCGACCGGACCGACGCTCGGGCCTTTCGAGCCAGATGGCCGCCGAGGAAGTGCTTGATCTCGAGTGAACTTATTGGGCTTTTGTGTTAAGTGGGCCCTGTGGGGCGATCACTTAGATGAGCTGGGTCTCGTTTGGTCCTGTTGGACCTGGTTCGGTCGCTCTTAGATGGGCTACAATCCCCCTCTCCACTTGTCACCCTCCTACTCCCGAGCCTTGGCAGGCTCGGAAGAGTAGCCGTTAGGGTTTCGGACCAGCGTGGCTCAGGTGGGTGGAGATCTGGCGGTGTTATGAAGCCACGTGTCGTGGTCACCCGGGCCCGTAATGATGGTAATCTTAGCGGATTTGAAACAAAGGGGCCCCCTTTTCTCGGAGATCGGAACGACGTGCCGCCTTCCGCGTGGGGATATAGGCATTGTGTGCTTGTTGTCGCTCCAGACTCCCTCCGTTTTAGGGTTTGGCTCTCCTTCGTGCTTGCTTTCGGGGCTCTTTGATGCGCCGTGAGGACATGGCGGAAGAGCAGAGGCTTGCAGCGGCGTTCGCAGAGTTGGCGAAGATAACCGCGGAGGCGGTCCGACAGCTTCCCCTTCCTCCAGAGTCTTCGGAGTCTGAGGCACCTTCTTTTGCAAGTCTTTCTTCGGATTTCATGGCGGACCTTCGTTCGGAGATCGAAGAGCTTGAGGGCGAGCCCGGGACGAGGGCGATGGTGTTATCGCCGATCCCGAACTGCAACGAACTGGGGGAGGTGGATGTAAAGCGGCTAGAGCACCTGTAACGACCCGAGAATCCGATTACCAGGAAGGCCCGATAACCCGAGACTCGCACCGCCACTCACGAGTCCGAAGACTTGTAAGGGTTAAAAGGATGGTGTGGAGACTACACAAGTATCACAAATAATTGTAGAAATTAAACAGCTATATAATTCAGCAGGAAATAAATTAACATTTACATCATACATGGTCCACAAGATATAATAAAATATACAACATCAGTAGTCCACAACTAGTACAGAGACAAGAAAGAAAAGTACAGCTACACGGGGCATATCCCGGCTCTGACCTCTAGCACTAACGCTGGGCACCCGAACCACGCTGAGCCTCATACCCACTCCCTTGAGGCCGCGGCTCACCTGAAACACGATGAAAACACGCAGGGAATGAGTCTCGGAACAAGACTCATTAGGGATCACTCGAACCCTACCTCGCAAACAGAAATCGCTACACTAGCAGTAAGCGAGAACCTCGAAAGGGGAAGCCCTGCAATCTACAAAACACCGATCTCACGGCACGAAAATCGACACACGTGCCACGGTGTAATGACCGGAACACCACGGTCAACACGATAAAAACCCGAAGGTCGAAGTCGCAACGACTGACAGTCTGCCACTCCGAACTCGACTGGAGTACCTCCCACTAGAAGCACAGTCGGTAGCGTCCCCTGACGTCTTACACCACACCGCAGGTGAACTGCCTAACGTGGTAGCTCCTACCAGAGGCACGGACACCGAACAAGTAACCATAAAGCAAGTGACTAGCTGGGGTCACGCTCGTCAGCGCGTGTCCACTGCCCCCAACCACTTGTGCACACACAGACCATGCGTCCTAGGTTTGGCCTCTAACTGGTTTTTCCCTGGAGCCAGACTCTGGCTACCGACGAGGGGTCCGACGGAAACCAGTCTTAAAATCATCCTCAGGGTAGTCTCTCCACCACTCCCTGGTGGGTCCACTCGAGTACAGGCAGGCTACGACTAGTGGAGGGTCACTAAAGGAGTAGACTCTCAAGTCAATGGAAAACCACGTCTCAACCGGATAGGGTACAAGGACTGCCCCTCGTACCGACATCGTCTCACGGTGGCAGAAGCCGAGAACAACACCTCCCGGGATTACACCGTACCACGACACCTGGCCCCGACACGATGCCCAGCATCTATCAGACCACGGTTCAGCACGCGGACCAAGGTCCACGCCACCGGGATTCGAATCGACCAAAAGGAAACACCTGTTAGACTAACCCTTTGAACGGTCCACTCTGGGCCGCCCAGGGATGTACGGCTAGACAAGGGCCGCACCAGGAGATGAACGGCCAGGAACAAACCGTTCTTCCCTTGGGAAGAACGGGCAAAGATGCGGCTACCAACAAACCATCCAAAGGATGAACGGCTAGACACTAGCCGCACAAGGGATGAGCGGACCCACCCTGGCCGCACATCCACCAACGGCACCAGTGATGAGCGGCCAACCCCTGGCCGCTCCTCGGGATACGCGGCTAGCTCATAACCGCTCGTCCCAATCACTGTGCAACGGTCACAAGCAACAGTCAAAAAATGAGGGGGGATGAGCGGACGGCCTCGGGCCGCACATGGGTTATGCGGTCGCTCGGCAGGCCGCATAACCCCACTGCGCTCCGAGCCGAAGGGCGGACAGACCAGGGTCGCACATGGGATAAACGGGCCCTGGTTCGACCGCTCAACCTTCACCGGCGCGAAAATGGCGAACTTCGCCGAAATTCGCCATTTCAGCCCCCAAACAAGCCCCACGAAGGGGGAAACGAACCCCCAAACCCCCTAGCATGATTCTACGCTCCCGAAACGCGGAATCGTGGCTTAAAACGATGGATCGGGCGAGCTCTCCCCAAGGCATGGTTTTCCCTTCCCGGCGCGAAAACAACCCCTCTCGGCCTCGCCTCGGGCTGAAACTTGCGGGGAAGGAACGCAAGAGGCTAGGGATCGTCACCCTACCTCAAATGCACCTCGAGGCGCGCCGGATCGTCCTGAAATCACGATGAAAGCTTTGAGAATCCCCCGTCCCTTCATGAAAACCCACGAGCTTTACGCCGCCACGACCACCTCGCCGCTGCCACGCCGTCACCCACTGCCATCTGCAGCCGGAGGGGGCTCGCCGCGGTCACGCCGGAGGAAGAGAAGGAGAGGGAGAGGCGCTCGCGGTGGGGAGAAAGGAGGAGGAAGAAGAAGAATAAAAGGGGGAAATGAATAAAGAAATCCCCTTATTTATAGAAAATCCGAATTTTCAAAAAAAAATACCGAAAAATTAAAAGTTACATTTCCGTGATCCTCGGAACGCACCGATCGCAACGGTACCACTCTCGCCTAGGTGAACGGCCCGGTTCACCCGCAACGAGGTTCCGAAGGAATTACCGAAACACACACCGAAAATCGGAAAACACGCGCGGAAAAACTGTAGACGCACTCCGGGCCTCCGAAACAACTCCGGATCGCGCCGACCCGAACACAAAAGATGCCCGAAACGAAATTTCAGAAATGACGGAGCTAGACACTCCGAGAAACTAGATTCGGGACCCACAAAGAAGGATCCGATAGGTCCAGGATATTATTGCCCTCCCCCCTTAAAGGAATTTCGTTCTCGAAATTGAGAACAACCCAAGGGGAAAGAAGAGGAAGACTCACTCAAACAGGTAAGGGAACTACTGACGCATCTCATCCTCATGCTCCCAAGAAGCCTCACCACCAGAGTGCCGCTGCCACACCACCTTAACCAAAGTAATGACCTTGTTTCGCAGGCGCTGCTCTCGCCTATCCTCCACGCGGACCGGAAACTCTGGGAGAGAAAGATCTGGAGTCACCTCGGGCTAAACAGAATCCTCGAGCACATGAGGGTCATCGGGCATATACTTCCGTAACATCGAGATGTGGAACACGTCATGCATCGACGCCAACTCAGGGGGTAACTGCAACCGATAAGCTACTTTACCGATGCGCTCCACGATGTCGAAAGGACCAATATAGCGGGGACTCAGCTTCCCACGCCGCCCAAAGCGCATCACCCCCTTCATCGGAGAAACTCTCAAAAACACACCATCGCCAACGGCGAAAGCGACAGGCTGCCGCCTACGGTCAGCATAACTATTCTGCCGACTCTGGGCTGCCAACATGTTCTGACGAACCAAGTGCACAACATCCACACACTGCTGCACCAACTCCGGTCCCGTCAAAACACGCTCACCAACCTCAAACCAATAAAGTGGAGTCCGACACGGACGCCCATACAACGCCTCATAAGGAGCCATGCCGATGCTCGAATGATAGCTGTTGTTGTAGGCAAACTCCACCAACGGTAGGTGGTGAATCCAACTCCCCAGCCACTCCATGCAGCAGGATCTCAGCATGTCCTCCAAAGTTTGGATGGTCCTCTTTGACTGACCATCTGACTGAGGATGATACGCCGAGCTAAAAGCCAAATCCGTGCCAAGAGCTCGATGGAAACTCCTCCAGAATCTAGAAGTGAAACGCGGATCTCGATCGGACACAATGGAAATGGGAATCCCATGCAACGGAACGATCCGCTCCACATAAAGACGAGCCAACTTAGACACGCTCCAGCTAACTTTGACCGGTAACAACCGAGTCACTTTCGTCAGCCTATCCACCAGCAACTAAATACTATCCTGCCCACTCGGAGTCCTCGGCAATCCCACAATGAAATCTGTGGTCACGTGGTCCCATTTTCACGCGGGAACATCCAAGGGCTGGAGAGTACCACCTGGTCGCTGATGTTCCGCCTTCACCTGCTGACAGGTCAGGCACCTGGCCACAAACTCGGCAACATCTCTCTTCATGCCAGGCCACCAGAACTGCCTCCGCAAGTTCCGATACATCCTCGTCGCACCCGGGTGTACGGTGTACCGGCTCCCATGAGCCTCGCGCAACACCGCACGATGAACCTGCTCCTCGGTTGGGAGGCACAGCCTACCACGGAACCTCACAGCACCGTCCTCATCGAGCTCCACATCAGCCATAGCCAAATTCCGGGCCAACCCAGGGTCTGCATGCTGAGCCTCTATCACCTGACGGCGGATAGCAGGCGTGACAGTCAGGCTAGCAAGCACCGCTAACCCTGGCTCCTGAAGAATCTTGAGCCTGAATGATACTTTGGGTACTTGTTCCCAGAGCCTCCACTTCCTCAACATCAAGGCACTGACCGCGACCTTCCGACTCAAAGCATCGGCGACGACATTCATCATGCCCGGCTGATAAGACAGGGTGAAGTCATAATTCTTCATAAACTCCATCCAACGCCTTTGCATGAGGTTAAGGTCCCTCTGCGTGAACACATACCTCAAACTCTGATGGTCAGTGAACACCTCAAACTTCTTACCGTACAGATAATGCATGCAGATCTTCAGCGCGAAGATCACAGCCGCCAACTCCAGGTCATCGGTAGGATAATTCTCCTCGTGGGGTTTCAGCTGTCGAGATGCATACGTCATCACTCTACCATGCTGCATCAACACAGCACCCAATCCGACCCCGGAAGCATCTGTACACACCACAAAACCTCCCGATCCAGAAGACAAAACCAACACTGGAGCCGAGGTGAGCAATCTCTTAAGTTCCCTG
Organism: Amorphophallus konjac; assembly: GCA_022559845.1. Classification (NCBI taxonomy): domain Eukaryota; kingdom Viridiplantae; phylum Streptophyta; class Magnoliopsida; order Alismatales; family Araceae; genus Amorphophallus; species Amorphophallus konjac. The sequence continues at coordinate 551,129,451 of CM040121.1, read as the reverse complement.
AAACTCTGCTCACACTCATCAGACCAGACAAAAGGCACATCCTTCCACGTAAGTCTGGTCATTGGGGCCGCAATGCGAGAAAAATCCTGGATAAACTGCCGATAATAGCCTGCAAGTCCCAAGAAACTCCGGATCTCCGTCACAGACCTCGGCCTCAGCCACTACATTACTGTCTCGACCTTGGCGGGATCCACGAAAATACCATCACCAGAAATCACGTGCCCTAAAAAGTGCACCTCACGAAGCCAGAACTCACACTTACTGAGCTTCGCATACAACTGGTGATCTCGCAACATCTGCAGCACCACACCCAAATGGTACCCGTGCTCCTTGACAGACCGCGAATAGACAAGGATGTCGTCCATAAATATGACTACGAACTGGTCCAGATACGGACGAAACACCCTTTGCATCAAGTCCATGAAGGCTGTGGGGGCATTGGTGAGCCCGAACGGCATCACCAAGAACTCATAATGCCCATACCTCGTACTGAACGCAGTCTTCTCCACATCGGACTCACGAATTCTTAGCTGATAGTAACCGGACCGCAAATCAATCCGTGAGAACACTCGAGCAGACTGAAGCTGGTCGAACAAATCATCAATCCGCAGCAAAAGATATTTGTTCTTAATGGTCACATCATTCAGTTGCCGGTAGTCAATGCACAACTGCAAGCTACCGTCCTTCTTCTTCACGAACAACACGGGCGCACCCCAAGGGGAAAAGGTAGGATGGATATATCCATTGGCCAATAGTTCCTGCAACTGTGCCCTCAACTCCCTCAACTCAGCGGGGGCCATACGATAGGGAGCCTTCGCCAAAGGTCCCGTACCAGGCACAATCTCGATCATGAAATCAATCTCCCGCTGGGAAGGCAATCCAGGTAAGTCATCCGAAAAAATATCAAAAAAATCGTACACCACCGGAATGTCCTCGACATTCGGACACGGCTGGTCTACCAAGACCACAGAAGCGAGAAAACCCTGACAACCCACATCAAGCAAACGATGAGCTCGAATCGTAGAAATGAAACAGCGGAGAGAGGAAGACCTGATACCTTGGAAATAGAAGGTGGGTCCACGAAGTCGCCGGAAATAAATCCTCTTAGAGCCGCAATCCACCAAAGCATGATGTGCCTTGAGCCAATCCATGCCCAAAATCACATCAAAGTCATGAAGCGGCAACGCATAGAGCCTAGCCGGCAAACTCCGCCCTTCCACCCACACAGGGACCTCATCGAAACAATACTGAGTGATCATAAAATCACCCGAAGGTAACTCCACTGCCAAATCACAAGACAACTGGGTCACCGGCTCCTCGATACTCAGCGTGAAATCCTCCGAAATAAACAAATGAGACGCGCCAGAATCAAACAAAACCCGAGCCGCACAACCCAAAATCTTAACGGTACCTTCCACGAGCTGCGACGCCACTGCCTCTGCCCTGGTCATGTGTGTAATCTGGCCTCGAGCTCTCTGCCTGCCTCCCAAACTAGCTGACCTGGGTAGCGGTGGATACTATCCCTGCTGCTGCTGCTGTGGCCTATGCTGCTGGGGGACCTGCTGCTGCTGCTGCCTCTGAGGACAGTCACACGCCATATGCCCTGACGGGTCACACCGGAAACAAACTATCGGCGTTGTGCACTGCCTGCCTGGATGGTACTCGCTACACCATGGGCACAGTCATCGCGATCCACCCACTGATCCATGACGCTGAAAAGGAATCGACTGATGTACACTATCCGATGATGCCTGCCCCTGATCCTTGTGCTTCTTCTTCCGAAAACTCTTCCCGAGGAACTTCTTGATCTTAGAGCCAAAAGACATAGATCCTGTCACCGACGCTATCGGTGCCGGCGCTCCTGAACCACCCGACGCATGCTGAAAAGAACCCTGCTGCTGGGTAGCCGATTGCTGGCTGCGACCCAACAAAGACTGCCCCTGGCTAATCGATCCTCGAGTCCTCTGCATATCCATCTCCAAAGAAGCTGCAACACGAGATGCTGTCTCCAGATCAGTGGACACATTCGCGATCAAATGGTGCCTCAGCTCCTGCCTCAAGCCCTGTACGAACTGTGCGGTCTTCACCCTTTCATGCTCCATGATATGAGGTGCATACCGGCCCAGCTCAACAAATCGGGCCCTGTACTGCAACACAGACATGTCGCCCTGAACCAGCTCCAAAAATTGATGCATCCGCTGCGTAGCAATATACTCTGGACAGTAGGTACGCTCGAAAGCACTGACAAAGTCATTCCACGCAATCTGCTCAAGTGGACAAAGCAGGAAAGACATCTTCCACTAGGAAGACCACCACTCCCGAGCCGTGCCCTACAACTGGTTGTAGGCCAATATCACCTTGTCCTCTGCAATACACCGCATGGAACTGAACACCCGCTCCATCTCGTCGAGCCAACTCCGAGCTATATCAGGGTCTGGCTGACAGCCGTAGTAAGGTGGATGGAACTGCATGAAATCCCTCACTGCTCAGCTTGGCCCACCCCTGGTCGACGGGCCCTCACCAGCCTCTCCGCCGAACTGCTGCGACATAAGCTGGTACATGCCACGGAAGAAATCCTCGGCCCCCGGAAACCTCGCAGTATCCACTGCCTCGGTGGCCGCTGGTGGCACTCTACTCTGCTCCTCATGCTCCCGCTGAACCTCCTGCTGAATCTCCTGACCTCCAGCCGACTGCCCCTGCTGAGAGCGAGTGCTCCGCCTCGGCGCCATGCTTGCTCCTGAACCAAATGACAGAAAACACGGAAACGGCAAAGTTAAGAAAAACACACGATGCCCGATGCGAGCGTCAACTGCACATCATCGTTGTGTACTAGTGTACCACCACAATTACTTATGATTCTCATATAATCCCACAACTTGGCTCTGATACCAACTGTAACGACCGGAGAATCCGATTACCGGGAAGGCCCGATAACCCGAAACTCGCACCGTCACCCACGAGTTCGAAGACTCAGAAGGGTTGAAAGGATGGTGTGGAGACCACACAAGTATCACAAATAATTGTAGAAATTAAATAGTTATATAATTAAGTAAGAAATAAATTAACATTTACATCATACATGGTCCACAAGATATAATAAAATAGACAACAGCAGTAGTCCATAACTAGTATAGAGAAAAGAAAGAAAAGTACAGTTACACGGGGCATACCCCGGCTCTGACCTCTGACACTAACGTTGGGCACCCGAACAACGCTGAGCCTCAGACGCACTCCCCTAAGGCCGCGACTCACCTGAAACACGGTGAAAACACGCAGGGAATGAGTCTCGGAACAAGACTCAGTTGGGATCACTTGAACCCTACCTCGCAAACGGAAACCGCTACACTAGAAGTAAGCGAGAACCTCGAAAGGGGAAGCCCTGCAATCTACAAAACACCGATCTCATGGCACGAAAATCGACACACGTGCCACGGTGTAACGACCGGAACACCACGGTCAACACGATAAAAACCCGAAGGTCGAAGTCGCAACGACTGACAGTCTGTCACTCCGAACTCGACTGGAGTACCTCCCACTAGAAGCACAATCGGTAGCGTCCCCTGACGTCTTACACCGCACCGCAGGTGAACTGCCTAACGTGGTAGCTCCTACCAGAGGCACGGACACTGAACAAGTAAACACAAAGCAAGTGACTAGCTGGGGTCACGCTCGTCAGCGCGTGTCCACTGCCCCCAACCACGTGTGCACACATAGACCATGCGTCCTAGGTTTGGCCTCTAACTGGTTTTCCCATGGAGCCGGACTCTGGCTACTGACGAGGGGCCCGACGGAAACAAGTCTAAAAATCATCCTCAGGGTAGCCTCTCAACCACTCCCTGGTGGGTCCACTCGCATGCAGGCAGGCTACGACTAGTGGAGGGTCACTAAAGGAGTAGACTCTCAAGTCAATGGAAAACCACGTCTCAACCGGACAGGGTACAAGGACTGCTCCTCATACCGACATCGTCTCACGGTGGCAGAAGCCGAGAACAACACCTCGCGGGATTACGCCGTACCACGACACCTGACCCCGACACGATGCCCAGCATCTGTCAGACCACAGTTCAGCACGCGGACCAAGGTCCACGCCCCCGGGATTCGAATCGACCAAAAAGAAACGTCGGTTAGACTAACCCCTTGAACGGTCCACTCTGGGCCGCCCAGGGATGTACGGCTAGACAAGGGCCGCACCAGGAGATGAACGGCCAGGAACAAACCGTTCTTCCCAAGGGAAGAACGGGCAAAGATGCGGCTACCAACAACCGTCCAAAGGATGAACGGCTAGACACTAGCAGCACAAGAGGATGAGCGGACCCACCCTGGCCGCACATCCACCAACGGCACCAGTGATGAGCGGCCAACCCCTGGCCGCTCCTCGGGATACGCGGCTAGCTCATAACCACTCGTCCCAATCACTGTGCAACGGTCACAAGCAACGGTCGAAAAATGAGGGGGGGATGAGCGGACGGCCTCGGGCCGCACATGGGTTATGCGGTTGCTCGGTAGGCCGCATAACCTCACTGCGCTCCGAGCCGAAGGGCGGACAGACCAGGGTCGCACATGGGATAAACGGGCCCTGGTTCGACCGCTCAACCTTCACTGGCGCAAAAATGGCGAACTACGCCGGAATTCGCCATTTCAGCCCCCAAACAAGCCCCACGAAGGGGGAAACGAACCCCCAAGCCCCCTAGCATGATTCTACGCTCCCGAAACGCGGAATCGTGGCTTAAAACGATGGATCGGGCGAGCTCTCCCCAAGGCATGGTTTTCCCTTCCCGGCGCGAAAACAACCCCTCTCGACCTCGCCTCGGGCTGTAACTTGCGGGGAAGGAACGCAAGAGGTTAGGGATCGTCACCATACCTCAAATGCACCTCGAGGCGCGCCGGATCGTCCCGAACCACTCTCACCGGGAAAAGTCGCGGACGCACTCTAGGCCTCCGAAACAACTCCAGATCGCGCCGACCAGAACACAAAAGATGTCCGAAATGAAATTTCAGACACGAAGGAGCCGGACACTCCGAGAAACCAGATCCGGGACCCACGAAGAAGGATCCGAAGGGTCCAGAATATTACAGCACCAGTTTCGCCTGCCCTATCAGTATTACTTTGCTGCGGCTGCTCCACACGAGACGAACTTGTGTTCTCGAACGGCTCATTTCTGTTCTTTCCTTCTGTCGTGGAAGGGAAAATTTCATCTCCCTTTTGAACCTTTCATCCTCAAGCTTCTTGATTTCTTTCAATTGGCTCCTATACAGTTGGTAGCCAATTCTTATCTTCTTCTTTCTGCGTTCCACATTCTCTGCCGTCAGTGCGGGGTTCCTCCTTCCTTGGACCTCTTCCATTATTTTTTTGAGTTGAAGGCGCATTCCTCGGCCCGGAAGAGCTTCTATTTCATCCAGGCGAGGTGGAATAGGAGCTGCGTCTCCTTGGCTGTGAAGGGCTCTTCCCACAAGGGGTGGAAGACTCAGTTCTTCTGGGTGGGGATTTTTTCGGTGGAGAAGTCTTGGAGGTGCCTCGTAATCCCCAATTTTCACCCGAACATCCCTCCGAGGCAGGACGAGTTCTCTTCGGATGTGGAGAAGCATGCGGCCATTCTGCTGAAGCGTGGCCAATCCACAGAGGAGTTGGTTACTCCGGAGAGCATCGAGCAGTGCTTTCTCACGCGGCTACGACCGGCAGGTACGGGCGCTACGGATCAGCTTTCTTATCTATTAGAGAAGCCACATTTTTTCTTCTCTCGACCATATCTTCCTTCGTGCAGACACCAGGCGGCCCGCGATGGAGGAGGAGCCTGCGGTCGAACGGGAGGTGATCGATCTTGGCGATGACTCGGTTGCCGACGAGTCGCGAGCTCCCAAGGGGCGCTCCCGAGCCCGAGATAGGGGCAAGGGGGCGACCCGGGAAGGGTCCTCTAGGCCGCGGGGGTCCAAACGCAAGGATCCCGTGGAGGGGATGATATGGGACGCCATGGCGGCTAGGAAGTGGGCTAAGAAGACTGGGGGCGCTCCCGTAGACGAAGGTGACTCTGGCTCGGCTCCCCCTCTGCCGAGCGTAATGGGGCCGACCCAATTGGGCTGGCTCTCCCATACACTGAGCAAGAGGGGGCCGAGGAGGTTGGGTCCGCTTTCGCGGTCGGCGGTGATGCTGGGTCGGCTCTCCCTTCAGCAGGAGCTGAGGGGGCCGGGGGCGCTTCTGTGATTGGCGGCGACGCTGGTTCGGCTCTCCCCTTGGTAGGAGCCGAGGGGGCCGGGGATGAAGCGGCAGACTCAAGGACGGCGGTCGAGACTGGAGTGTCGATCGAGGCAGGTGGCACTCTAGGTAGCGACGTCGGGGCTGAGCCGGTCGAGGCCGGGGGGTCGCTAGGAGAGGCGACGCAGCCCCAACAGACCGAGGCAGGAGGGGTGGATGAAGTAGCGGCTCGATCCGGGCCGGCCGGCGGGGCTCCTGAGGGGATGTCACTCGAAAGGGAGGTCCCTATTCCGGTGGCTTTGGAGAGGCTGGGCATCCAGGGCCCTTTGTACCATGTATGTCGCGACATAGCTGCGCAGGTGGTGAGGGGAGGAGACATGCAACACTCCCCGCCTGCGGCCCTCGAGCTGGTTATGGAGGGTGACTTGATCTTGGCCCAGATGGGGGCTACTGAAGCTTACGCTTGGTCGGAGTCAGAGCGGGCGAACCTGGCTTGGATCCTTGGTGCGTCCGACGGGAAGGTAGATCGGCTCACCGAGGAGCGTGACGGGCTTCGACGGGAGCTCTCCTCGGCTAGAGAGCTAGGGAGGGCGAGCCAGGTGGAGGCCCGGACGCTGTCCGAATGACTAGCTCGGGCCCCTGAGCCGCGCGAGAGGAAGAGCAAGCTTCTGGAGGAGGAGCGCTTGGCCCGCGCTGAGCTAGATGGCCGGTGGGAGGCTGAGCGCGCCGAGCTGGTGGACCGAGCGGAAGAAGCCGCGCGTCTTCAAATGGAGGCCGAGGCTGATCGAGCCGAGGGGGAGAAGCAGATGGCTGAGGCCGAGCGGAGGTTTGCCGAGGCGGAGCGGGAGAAGGCCAAGCTCACTGGTAGGGTGGAGTCGGCCGGGGCGGAGGCACTCGAGCAATACAAATGCTCAGAGGCCTACCGGGTTGACACTATGAGTCAACACTTCGCCGGGGCATCCGCAAGGGATTCAAATAGGGCTATGACCGGGCCATCTCTTATGGGAAGGGACAGACGTCCGAGACAATCAATTTTTCGTCCGGGCAACGCTATGACTCGGATTTGTCGTCCTCCGGTTCCTCTGGTTCGGCGTCGGAGGAAGTAGACCAGGGGGACTCTTCGTCCGAGGGGTCGCCAACTCCGGATGCCTCGGGAGGGAGTGCAACCGAGGCAGTTCCCACGCCGGTGGGGTCAGTGCCAGGGTCGGCCATCGCCGAGGGCGCCGGGGGCAGACCGTCCGAGCCTTCCACTTCCGAGCCTCGGGATGGTCTAGAGGCCCAATGTATCTGTTTTGCTTTCTCTCCTCATATATTTTTCCTTTTTTGAAGAAGAAAACTTCTTTTTGTGTAAAGGAAAGGTTCGAAAATTCAAGTCAGTAGTGTTATAATAAAGACTTAACAATTTCACACCGTGGTTGCCGTGGTTTGACCAGCGTAGCGCAGTAGTTGGAAAGTGTCGATACTTTCTGCGAGGATCTCGCATGATGGATGGGCGGGCGTCTGACAGGGTGTCTTTCTGTTTTCTCATGCTTTGAATGCTTGGCCGCTTCGTGTGCCCTGCTATGGCGGAGCCGAGGAGTCTGAGGTGACTGTTCGTAGGGAGAGGTCCCTTTAGCGTGTTTACGAGGGGAGAATCATTTAAGGCAAATAGCCTCCCTTCGCCTATAAGAGGTCTGAAGGGCGTCTCTTCCTCTCCATCACTTAGGGTTTTCCCTGACAGTCTTTCCTCTCTCCTTCTTCACGAAGTGTTGTGCCGTCACACTTGAAGCATGGAAGACGCTCTGGAAGACGAAGCTGCAGACGATGGAGGGCAGAGAGTAACTTGCTGCTTCGGGTCTGAAGGGGGTTCGACGGCCGGCGGACAGGTTAGAAGGGGGTTCGACGTGCGGAGGCACATCGCCTTCTTTTATCAATTCCGGCTGGCGCTTGCGGGGAAGTTACTCGGGCAGAAGGTCCGACATGCTGGGGTATGTCGAACTCTTGTCCCTGACCCGCCGACTCCATCCTGAGGGGAGGAGGAAGCCAATTAAGCTCCCTTCTTTCCGGGCTTTCCCATGCCTCCTCGTCCAGCTCTGCTGGTTTCTTTTTCTCCTTCCCCCTTCACTCTTCCTTGCGCAACTTGGAAGATAGCCTTCCTCTATCACCTTTGTTCCGAGTTGCCCGAGCCAACAGGATCGGCTATCCTTTATCCGAGCCAGTTTCCACACGAGGCAGAGTCAGTGGCTGGACGCAGGAAGGTTAACTGGGTCGGCGGAGTGATGGGCTCGTATGGTGGCGCCAGATGGATTTTTGCTTTTTTGACCTGTATTGTATTGGCTTCGGCCTTCCTGATGTACAAATAATTGTTTGAATGAAAGATGAAGGAAAATTTTGCTTTATCTCATATTGCTTACACGACTGGGGTGTTCAGAAATAGAACTTGCGTAGTGTAGTCGCGTTCCACGTCCGAGGGATGGGTTCTCCTTCTATAGTAGATAGCTGGTATGCTCCTTTCCCGAGCGTCTCGACCACTCGGTAGGGGCCTTCCCAGTTAGGGGAGAGCTTGCCCGCCGCCTCAAGTGGTTGAGAGGTTTCGACTTTCCTCAGAATGAAGTCTCCCGGATGGAAGTATCTATCCCGGACTTTGGCGTTGTAGTATCGAGTGAGGCGGCATTGATATTCTGTTGCTCGGATGCCGGCAGTCTCTCGGATTTCATCTGCTAGGTCAAGGTTTTCGAGCAGTTTCTGGTTGTTTGCCTCGTGCGAGAAGCAGATGACTCGGAGGGAGGGATTGCCAATCTCCAACGGGATCACGGTCTCAGTGCCGTACACCAGCTGAAAGGGACTCTCACCGATTGCCGTTCTGGGAGTCGTTCTGTGCGACCACAGTACGTTCGGCAATTCCTCAAGCAAGCTGCCCTTGGCTTTGCTGAGCCTAGTCTTAATTCCTTTCAAGATAGTCTTATTGGCATTTTCGACCAGCCCGTTAGCATGAGGGTGGGCGATCGAGGTGAAGTGATTGCGAATGTCTAGGTCGACACATCTGTCTCGGAAATAGCGAGAGTCAAACTGCCGACCATTATCGCTCACTATCACCCGAGGGATGCCGTAGCGACATATGATCGACTTCCAGACGAAGCACCACATGACTATCTCGGTGATCCTAGCTGTAGCTTCGACCTCGATCCACTTGGTGAAGTAGTCAATGGCGACGGTGATGAACTTCTTCTCGGCATGAGCCGTAGGGAACGGCCCAAGGATGTCTATCCCCCACTGCGCGAAAGGACAAGGCTCGACTAGGGTGACAAGCTCTGTTGCCGGCTGATGGACCAAGTGGTCAAATCACTGGCATCGGTCACATTATTGCACATAGGTCGAGCAATCACGCTGCAGAGTGGGCCACCAGTAACCCTGCCGAAGCAAGATCCTAGCGAGCGGCCTTCCTTCTTGATGCGCTCCGCATAAGCCTTCGTGAACTTCTTGAATCGCTCGGCTAGCTTCGCTGGTACTGATGCACTTCAGGAGGGGACCGGAGAAGGATCTGCGGTATAAAGTGCCGTCTAGAACGATGAATCGCTAAGATTGGTACTTCAATCTCCGGGCTTCCCGAGGGTCGGGAGGCTCTTGGGAGTCTTGGAGCCACGACAGATAGGAAGTACGCCAGTTGCTTGGGGAGGCCGAGTCAACAACCATGAGCTTCGAATCGATGCTCGGTTGTTCTAGCTCTTTGAGAAGGACCGATCGAGTACCCTCGGGGTCAAGGGAGGAGGCCAGCCGAGAGAGGGCGTCCGCTCGGGAGTTTTCCTCCCGAGCTATTCGGACTACCTCAAAACTCTCAAACTGTTGTGCCACGGTCCTGACCAGCTGGAGGTATTTGACCATCGGTGCTTCCCGAGCTTCGTAACCGCCGTTGACCTGGCTAGCGACCAGTTGGGAGTCGGTGTGAATTCTGACTCGCTCAGCCCCCAACCGCAGGGCCATGCGGGATCCTGAGATAAGAGCTTCGTACTCGGAGGCGTTGTTGGATGCCTGGAAGTTGAACTTTAAGGCGTATTGTAGCTCTACTCCCTTAGGGGACTTCAAGAGGATACCGGTGCCGCTCCCAGCCGAGTTGGATGATCCGTCGATGAACAATTTGCAGGTTGGCCCGGGCGCGAACAGAGATTTTTCTTCGGTCGGTATGGTGCTCTCGGCGATGAAGTCGGCGGGCGCCTGTCCTTTGATAGTCGAACGGGGCTGATACGATATATCGTAGGCCCCGAGCATAATGGCCCACTTGACGAGGCGTCCTGAGGCTTCAGGGTGAGCGAGTATCCTCTTCAATGGTTCGCCGGTCAACACAATGATGGAGTGCCCTTGGAAGTAGGGTCGAAGGCACTTGGCCGAGGTATCCAACGCTAGCACGAGTTTCTCGGTTGCGGGGTACCTCCGTTCGGCCTCGTTGAGCAACTTGCTGGTGTAGTAGATCGGTCTCTCGACTCCCAAGTCATTTCTGACCAGGACCGAGGTAACTGTGGATGGGGTTGCCGAGAGGTAGAGATGCAAGGCTTCGCCTGGGACAGGCTTGGACAACACCAGGGGCGAAGCCAGTAACTCTTTAAGCTCAGTGAACGCCTTTTGGCATTCCTCGTCCCATCTGAACGTAGTAGATGCTAGTTTGGGCCCCCTCAATAGTTTGAAGAAGGGTAGGCATCGTTCGGCCGCACGGGACAGGAACCTGCTGAGCGCGGCAATGCGCCCGGTAAGTCGTTGAACGTCCTTGGTGGAGGCAGGTGGCCGCATGTCCAGGATGGCGTGGACCTTGTCGGGGTTGGCCTCGATCCCGCGTTGGGTCACCAAGAAGCCCAGGAATTTCCCGGACCTTACTCCGAAGGCACACTTGGTGGGGTTGAGCTTCATATTGTACCTCAGGAGAGTGTCAAAGGTCTCAGCTAGGTCGGTGAAGTGGTTCTCGGCCTTGGGGATCTTGACGAGCATGTCGTCAATATAGGCCTCGACGTTCCGGTCGAGCTGTCCCTCGAACATGTGGTTAACCAGCCTCTGGTACATGGCTCCAGCATTCTTCAACCCGAAAGGCATCCGGGTGCAGCAATATAAGCCGAAGTCGGTGATGAAGGCGGTCTTCTCGATGTCTTCTGGATCTATCTTGATCTGGTGGTAACCTGAATAGGCATCCAGGAAGCTGAGTATCTCGTTGCCCGAGGTTGAGTAAACCAGTTGGTCGATGCTCAGCAACGGATAGCAATCTTTTGGTGTGGCTTTGTTTAGGTCGGTGAAGTCCACGCACATTCGCCACTTTCTTGAGACTTTTGGCACCAGGAAGACGTTAGCCAGCCACGTTGGGTACATGACCAATCTAAAAATACCAGTCTTTTGCCCCTTGGTGACTTGCTCCTTGATGATCGCCTGCTTCTCTGGCGCGTGCTTCCTTTTACGTTGTCGTACGGGATTTACGGTCGGGTCGAGGTTGAGCTTATGCATCACTGTCTCTCCCGGTATCCCGGGGAGTTGATCATCAGACCATGCAAAGACTCGAATGTACCCGGAAAGAAATTCTTTGTATTGCTGCTAAACTTCGGATGGTAGGTCGGCTCCGATCTTTACTCCTAGGGTCGGGTCGTCGTTTAAGAAAACCGTTAGCAACTCACCTCCATGCTCGGATGTTGCGCATTTTTCCTCGACTTCCCGGGGGCCCTTATTTTTCCCGTCCGGCCTTGTGGCCTCGACCGAGATATTATAGCATCTTCTGGCCATCGCCTGGTTGCCCCGTACTTCCCCCACCCCATGTTTAGAGGGGAACTTCATCTTTTGGTGATAGGTAGAGGGCACCGTGTAAGGCCCGTGCCTGAATGGATCCTTCACGGATTTTGTTCTTGTATTTGTTCTGGAATTTTCGGCTATTTTTCTGGATTTTTAAGAATTTATCTGGTATTTTTCCGGATTTATTTAGAGCTTTGAGGGTTATTAGAAATTAATAAGATTTTAATATATATAATAATTATATTATATATATTTTAATTTTAATTTTATTTCTTTTAAGCCCTCACCCCCCTCTCTCTCCCTCGTCGATCTCTCACTCTCCCTCACGCTCTCTCTCTCTAGCCGATCGCCTCTCCCCCCTTCTCTTGGGATTCGGGCGAGTCGACGTCGGTTTGAGGCGTGGTTGGCGCCGTTGGATTCCTCGCGTCGAGAGGAACGCGTGGGTATCCATTTCGGCATGATTCGGTGATCGTGGGAGCGAGATGGAGCGTGAAGGCCTCGTGGCTCTTCCTCCTTGCATGCGACCATTTCGTCGGTTTCGGCTCGCAAAAGGTAGGGGGATGGAATCCTGATCTTGCTAGGATCATTTCCTATAGCTCGTTCTTTCGATTAGAGCCCCGTAGCACGCATAGTGTTCATTTTTCCTATTTGTGGGGTTTTAGCTAAATTCTTGAGTTTAATGCTTTTTAGGCATTGCATGTGATGTTTTTAGGTGTTAAATTGTTGTATACGATGTATGGTTTGACAGGTTACAGGTTTCTACGTCGATACCCGACGATTTTTATAGTCCGGGAGGGCTCCGGTTTTCAAACCGTACCCGCCCGTGTTCCAAGCAGGGTTTGCCAGCCCGGTCGACTCGGTCGACCCGGTCTCGGCTTGGGTCGGGTCGGGTCGGGTCGCTCCCGTCTCGGTCCGACCCGGTCTGTCCCGTTCTAAAACACAACTATATATATATATTATAAAATAATAAAATAAAATAGAAAAACACACATTATATATAAAATATAATATATTATAATAATAAAATAATTAACCGACCCGTCCACGACCCACGGCCCGACCGACCCGGTCCCGGCCTGGGTCGGGTCGGGTCGTGCCAGTCGGTACGAGACGCACCGGGTCGGCAAACCCTGGTTCCAGGTGGTCTGACGGTCCTGCCAGGAACCGTCACACGCCTGACGGTCCTTGAAGGACGCGTCGTTTCCAAACAACGGCCCGATGAGGGTGCGTCATTTGGAGAGTAACGGTGGGATTCCCATCCGTTACTCGGCTTGCTTCGTGCGTTGACCAGGTGAGGCGGTTAGCCCGACGGCCAGTCGGCTGGCCGTCGCTTACGTCCGACGCGCCTGAGCGAGCGCGTCGTTTCGCCTGTGACCGATTCCGAGCGTTGTACGTTGGTTTTTGGCCTCGGGTGGATGTAACGGCTGGGATCCAACGCGTTATAATGATATAACGCGCTGAGCCCCTACCGTTACTTTCCCTATTGGGCTTTTTGAGCTGGAACTCCGGTGGATGTAGCGGGTAGGGCCGGGCGCGTTATTCATGATATGACGCGCCAGACCCCGACCGTTACTTACCTGTAACGCATGGACAGCAGACCGCCACATGCCTGTTAGTTTGAAATGGATGCCGGCCTGTTCGTTATGCGTTCCAGTCTTTATATTTATGCCGTGTTTACGTTATTGTAAGTATTTAATGGCATGTTTCTCATACCAATAGAGTAGCTTTTCTTTCCATGTAATGGAGCCACTGTTGTTGCCCTAAGGTCTGTTGAGTGCCGACCCGCTTGAGGATAGCGGAGGGGTGTTTCCCATACACGGTTTGTAAGCTAGTTCCGTGGGCTCCCAGCCAATGGTAGCGTCCTACCAAGGGAGAAAACTAGCTAGAGGGCCTGGCTCGGGCTAGAGTCAGTGTGTGCACACGTGGTCGGAGACTGTGGATTGACACCAACGGGTGCCACTCCGACTGGTCCCTTGGTTTGGTACTATTTACGCGCTCAGCTTGTCGTTTACCGACTGCGAGTGCTTGAGACGCAGTGTAAGTCATCAGTGGACGCTTCTGGTTTCTGTTCCAGTGGTTGTCCTTCCTTATTGTTTGGATTAGTTAAGGCTTATTCTATTTTGGCAGATTTAGTTTTAGTCGATTGCATGTATTTAGCTTTGGCATGTGTTAGCTGTTCTACCTGCGTAGTTAGAGTTTACAGCTTTGCTTGAGTAGTTCATTCATGCCATCGCCTGTCATTTTAACTAAATGCATGCTCTAATTGCCTTTATTTATGCATGAATGCTTGTTTAGTGCGAGGTAGGGATCCGCATGACCCCTACTGAGTCTGGCTGTGACTCACCCTTCTCCTTTCAGGTGAGCCGCGCCCGTCGTCTCCCGGTGCTTTGTGAGTTGTTTCGGAGACCGCGTCTAGCTACCAGCTTTAGTCGAGACGCCTTTTGAGGCTTTTGTTATACTTTTGACGGGGTATGCCCCGTGTAGTTGTACCCTTGTGGACTAGTACTCTTGTTTATCTGGACTAATATATATATATATATATATATATATATATATATATATATATCACTCTGATTATTTTGAATTGCTTCCGCACTCGTGTTAATTTTATTACGTAATCGTAATCTACACGTTCCAAATTCCAGTTCGTTATACATTCCCTCGACAAAACCCTTCTAACCCTTCAGGGGCCTCATCAGCCTCTTGGGTGGCTTCCCCAGTTCTTGGTATCGGTGTATCGATGTTATCGGTATATCGGTATCTTGAACTCTGGGTCGTTACAGTTGGTATCAGAGCAGATGTTTGAGGAATTGTATAAGGAATTAAAATTTGTGGTTGCCCAGAGCTAGTCCTGTGTCGTCTATTGCTGGCTTAGGGTGTTTTCTGTATGATTGATGGATTTTGTTGTTGTTTTATGATCACGGCAGAGTAATTATGTCGCCTCGTCGAGGAAGACCTCCTCGAGTTCCTCGTGCTCCTCGAGATGCGCCCCGGGAAGATAGTGGTTCTGCACCTCCTCCTGTAGTTCCTGCTGTCCCAGTTGTTCCTCCTCCAGCGCCGATTGTTGCTCCTCGGGTTGAAGTGCCTGGCAGTCGAGGCAAGGCTTTGAAGGAATTCCTGATGTTCAATCCGCCTCCTTTCGATGGTCAAGCTGATCCAGAGGTTGCGAGGCAATGGCTGGATGCGATCGAGCGTGTATTTGTTTTGATGGAATGTGCTGAAGATGAGAAGGTTATGCTTGCCGTCTTTCAACTCCAGGGTACGGCCATTACGTGGTGGAAAGCCGAGTGGCAGATTGCTTTTCATTCCAGACCTCTTCGACATATCACATGGGCAGAGTTCGCAGCTGCTTTCGAGCGTGCCTACACTCATGCCTGTTTACAAATGGCAAAGATGTATCAATTCATGGAGCTGACTCAAGGCAGTATGACGGTGCTTCAGTATCGGAATAAGTTTATGGAATTGGGTCAGTATGCGCCCCATGTGCTGGCTAGTGAAGCTTTGAAGACACAGCAATTCTTGCGAGGTTTGAGGCCAGAATTGAAGATGCCCCTTATTGCAAGTCGTGTTGCAGATCTTGAAAGTGCGTGCCAGACAGCTGTGGCACTTGAGCTGGAGATGAGAGACCGGGTGGATATCCTCAGGCAGGGTCAGTTCAGCCCGCAGTACAATCTCAGCAGGTGTACCGACCACCAGTGCCAGGTGTTCCCTCAGTCCAGTCAGAGGTTAGCAGTGCTTCCTCTCCTTCCAAGACCAAGTTTAAGAGGTTCAAGAAGAAGAAGAAGTTTTTCCAGCAGCCGTCCGGTACATATATGGTTCAGCAGCCGACAGCGCCTTCTACTCAAACCCGTCAGAGTTCAGCTGTCAGTCAGCCATGGACGTGTCGGAGATGCGGTGGTCATCACAAGGGCCAGCTGTGTTCTCTTCCCGTTGTTTGTTTTAGATGTGACCAGCCGGGTCATGTGGTTTGGGATTGCCCGCTGAGGCCGAAACAATTGCAAGCTCCTCAGTTTTCTCAACCTCAGCAGTCGCAATTCAGACCTCCTCCTGCACCGCAAGCTCAACAACAGTTCTTTTCTCAAGCGTCAGTGTCTTCTCAGCAATCCTCAGCTGGATGTAAGAAGCAGAAGGGCAAGGTTTCTCATGTGACTAGAGCTGATGCTGTTGCAGCCCATCTTGTGGAAGGTACGATTATGCTTTATGGTCTTTCAACTCGCGTCTTATTTGATTCTGGTGCTTCTCACTCTTTTATTTCTGAGGCTTTCTTGGCATGTATTGAGGAACCGACTTCAGAGATAACTTGTGAGATGTATGTTGAGATGCCTTCGGGAGATTTCATGATTACACCTATATGTTTGGAAGAGTCTCCTGTTATGATCGATAATCACCAGTTGCCGGCGAGATTATATGCATTGCAGCTGGCAGACTATGATGTTATTCTGGGAATGGATTGGTTGGAGCATTATGGAGCTGTGGTTGACTGCGGATCGAAGAAAGTCTATTTTCAGCCACAGGGGAAATCAGCTTTTTATTTCCAAGGTATTCGATCCCGATCTTCTCGTATGATTATTTTTGCTATTCGAGCCTATAGGTTGCTTAGTGCAGGTTGCCAGGGGTTTCTTGTTTCTGTGGTTGCTGTTGAAAAACCACGACAGGAAGTCAGTGATATTCCTGTTGTTTGTGAGTTCCCTGATGTGTTTCCTGATGAGTTTCCAGGCTTGCCTCCAGAGCGAGAGATTGAGATGGTGATTGAACTGATTCCAGGTACAGCTCCTTTAGCAAAGGTACCGTACCGAATGGCTCCAGCTGAATTGAAAGTACTACGAGCACAGCTACTTGAATCACTGGAAAAAGGTTATATTCGTCCCAATTTTTCTCCGTGGAGTGCCCCGGTGCTATTTGTGAAAAAGAAAGATGGAAGTCTGAGGCTTTGTATTGATTACAGGCAATTGAATCAGGTGACTATCAAGAATAAGTATCCGCTTCCCAGGATTGATGATTTGTTTGACCAGTTACAGTCTGCTACTGTCTTTTCACAGACTGATCTCCGGTCTGGCTACTTCCAGTTGCGAATCCGAGAATCTGATGTGGAGAAGACAGCTTTCAGCACTCGATATGGTCATTTTGAATTTCTGGTGATGCCGTTTGGTTTGACTAATGCCCCAGCAGCTTTTATGGACCTAATGCAGCGTATCTTTCATCCATTTCTTGATCAGTTTGTGGTGATCTTTGTTGATGATATTTTGATCTATTCTGCCTCTGATGAAGATTATGTGCAGCATTTGAGGATCGTTCTGCAGACTCTAAGAGATCACGAGCTTTTTGCGAAGTTCAGTAAATGTTAATTCTGGCTTCGGGAAATTCATTTTCTTGGTCACGTGATTTCTGGTGACGGAGTGGCAGTGGACCCTGCAAAGATTGATGCTGTTTTGAGTTGGCAGAGACCTAGAACTGTGACAGAAATACGGAGCTTCCTAGGTTTGGCTGGGTACTACCGCAGATTCATCCAAGATTTTGCGAAGATTGCAGCCCCGATGACTAGACTGACTCGTAAAGATGTACCTTTTGTCTGGTCGGATCAGTGTGAGGCTAGCTTTGTTGACTTCTTCTCCTGTGTTGACTTTGCCTTCCGACTCGGGTGGTTTTCTGGTTTGTACTGATGCTTCTCGAGTAGGTCTGGGTGCAGTGTTGATGCAACATGGTAAAGTTATCGCATATGCATCTCGGCAATTGAAACGACATGAAGAGAATTATCCCATGCATGATCTGGAGCTAGCTGCAGTTATTTTTGCCTTAAAGATCTGGAGATATTATCTGTATGGCGAGAAATTTCAGATTCTTACTGATCATCAGAGTTTACAGTATATATTCTCCCAGAAAGATCTGAATCTCAGGCAAAGGCGATGGATGGAATTCATGAAAGATTTTGACTTTACACTCTCCTATCAGCCGGGCAAAATGAATGTGGTGGCTGATGCTCTGAGCAGGAAAGTGCAGGTCAGTCATTTGTTGCTTCATGAATGGAAATTGTGGAAATGGCTTCCGAGCGAGGCATTCAGTGCAGAGTTTCCTGCCAATCCGAGGATGGCAGTTTGTGCTAGTTTGATTTTGGGTTCAGCTTTATATCAGCAGATTCAAGAGGCCCAGCAAGCTGATTCTGATTTGGCCCGTGTTATATCAAGATATGATGTGGAATTTGATGCTGAGCTAGTTGTCAGTTTCCAGGGCAGATTATATGTTCCTCCTGATGATGATTTGAGGCATGAGATTCTAAATGAAGCCCATGATTCCCGTTTTGCTATTCATCCAGGTGTCACCAAGATGTATCAGAATTTGAAGAAGCAGTTCTGGTGGCCAGGTATGAAGAAAGAGGTGGCTATATTTGTTTCTAAGTGCTTGACTTGTCAGCAGGTTAAAGCCGAACATCAAAAGCCAGGTGGTCTGCTTCAGCCATTAGAGATTCCGATGTGGAAATGGGACCATGTTACTACAGATTTTGTGGTGGGTTTGCCTCGAACTTTTCAAGGTTTTGATGGTATCTGGTTGCTTGTCGACAGATTGACTAAAGCTGCCAAATTATTGCCAACTAAGGTTTGCCTGGAATGTGCAGAGATTGGCCGAGCTGTATGTACAGAAGATCGTGCCACTGCATGGAGTTCCTGTTTCACTTGTGTCAGATCGTGACCCACGTTTTACCTCCGGCTTCTGGCGCAGTTTCTAGAA
This sequence comes from Amorphophallus konjac, assembly GCA_022559845.1. Classification (NCBI taxonomy): domain Eukaryota; kingdom Viridiplantae; phylum Streptophyta; class Magnoliopsida; order Alismatales; family Araceae; genus Amorphophallus; species Amorphophallus konjac. The sequence continues at coordinate 551,110,799 of CM040121.1, read as the reverse complement.
GGCTTTGGGCACTGAGTTAGCTTTCAGTTCAGCGTATCACCCACAGTCAGATGGACAGTCAGAGAGGACTATTCAGACTCTGGAAGACATGCTGAGATTGTGTTGCCTTGATTGGCAAGGTTCGTGGAGTCAGCATTTGCCACTTGTTGAATTTGCTTATAATAACAGTTTTCACTCCAGTATTGGAATGGTTCCTTATGAAGCACTATATGGTCATCCTTGTCGTACTCCCTTGAACTGGTTTGATGTTGGGGACAGATTATTGACCGGACCTGACATGGTGCAGCAGTGTTCTGATGTGGTTCATCTGATCAGGCAGAGATTGTTGACGGCTCAGAGTCGACAGAAAAGTTATGCAGATCAGCGCAGGCGTCCACTACAATTTGAGTCAGGAGATATGGTGTTTGTTAAAATATCTCCGATGAAAGGTGTTTCCAGGTTTGGGAAGCGTGGAAAGCTTAGTCCGCGGTATGTTGTTCCTTTTCCGATCGTTGAGACTATTGGTCAAGTAGCTTATCGTCTGCAACTACCCGCGGCCATGCAAGCTATTCATGATGTGTTCCACGTATCTCGGTTGAGGAAATATGTGCCGGATGCTTCTCATGTTCTCGATGATTCAGTTTGGCCTGATGTGACCGCTGATTTGTCTGCGCCAGAGTTCCCTATTAGAATTGAAGACCGTCGTGAGCAGCGGTTGAGAAATAAAGTTATTCCTCTGGTAAGAGTAGCTTGGCAGCGTCACTCTGGTAATGAGTCCACTTGGGAACGCGAAGATGAGATGCGTCAGCTTTTTCCTTTCTTATTCCAGTAAGGTATAAGTCCTTCCTCAGTTTCCTCCTTTTTCCATTGTAAATTTCGAGGGCGAAATTTTTATTAGGAGGGAGGGACTGTAAGGCCCGTGCCTGAATGGATCCTTCACGGATTTTGTTCTGGAATTTCTGGCTATTTTTCTGGATTTTTAGGAATTTATCTGGTATTTTTCCGGATTTATTTGGAGCTTTGAGGGTTATTAGAAATTAATAAGATTTTAATATATATAATAATTATATTATATATATTTTAATTTTAATTTTATTTCTTTTAATCCCTCACCCCCCTCTCTCTCCCTCGTCGATCTCTCACTCTCCCTCACGCTCTCTCTCTCTAGCCGATCGCCTCTCCCCCCTTCTCTTGGGATTCGGGCGAGTCGACGTCGGTTTGAGGCGTGGTTGGTGTCGTTGGATTCCTCGCGTCGAGAGGAACGCGTGGGTACCCATTTCGGCATGATTCGGTGATCGTGGGAGCGAGATGGAGCGTGAAGGCCTCGTGGCTCTTCCTCCTTGCATGCGACCATTTCGCCGGTTTCGGCTCGCAAAAGGTAGGGGGATGGAATCCTGATCTTGCTAGGATCATTTCCTATAGCTCGTTCTTTCGATTAGAGCCCCGTAGCACGCATAATGTTCATTTTTCCTATTTGTGGGGTTTTAGCTAAATTCTTGAGTTTAATGCTTTTTAGGCATTGCATGTGATGTTTTTAGGTGTTAAATTGTTATATACGATGTATGGTTTGACAGGTTACATGTTTCTACGTCGATACCCGACGATTTTTATCGTCCGGGAGGGCTCTGGTTTTCAAACCGTACCCGCCCGTGTTCCAGGTGGTGTGACGGTCCTGCCAGGAACCGTCACACGCCTGACAGTCCTTGAAGGACGCGTCGTTTCCAAACAACGGCCCGATGAGGGTGCGTCATTTGGAGAGTAACAGTGGGATTCCCATCCGTTACTCGGCTTGCTTCGTGCGTTGACCAGGTGAGGCGATTAGCCCGACGGCCAGTCGGCCGGCCGTCGCTTCCTTCCGACGCGCCTGAGCGAGCGCGTCATTTCGCCTGTGACCGATTTCGAGCGTTGTACGTTGGTTTTTGGCCTCGGGTGGATGTAACAGTTGGGATCTAACGCGTTATAATGATATAACGCGCTGAGCCCCTACCGTTACTTTCCCTATTGGGCTTTTTGAGCTGGAACTCCAGTGGATGTAGCGGGTAGGGCCGGGCGCGTTATTCATGATATGACGCGCCAGACCCCGACCATTACTTACCTGTAACGCATGGGCAGCAGACCGCCACATGCCTGTTAGTTTGAAATGGATGCCGGCCTATTCGTTATGCGTTCCAGTCTTTATATTTATGCCATGTTTACGTTATTGTAAGTATTTAATGGCATGTTTCTCATACCAATAGAGTAGCTTTTCTTTCCATGCAATGGAGCCACTGTTGTTGCCCTAAGGTCTGTTGAGTGTCGACCCGCTTGAGGATAGCGGAGGGGTGTTTCCTATACACGGTTTGTAAGCTAGTTCCGTGGGCTCCCAGCCAATGGTAGCATCCTACCAAGGGAGAAAACTAGCTAGAGGGCCTGGCTCGGGCTAGAGTCAGTGTGTGCACACGTGGTCGGAGATTGTGGACTGACACCGACGGGTGCCACTCCGACTGGTCACTTGGTTTGGTACTGTTTACGCGCTCAGCTTGTCGTTTACAACTGCGAGTGCTTGAGACGCAGTGTAAGTCGTCAGTGGACGCTTCTAGTTTCTGTTCCAGTGGTTGTCCTTCCTTATTGTTTGGATTAGTTAAGGCTTATTCTATTTTGGCAGATTTAGTTTTAGTCGATTGCATTTATTTAGCTTTGGCATGTGTTAGCTGTTCTACCTGCGTAGTTAGAGTTTACAGCTTTGCTTGAGTAGTTCATTCATGCCATCGCCTGTCATTTTAACTAAATGCATGCTCTAATTGCCGTTATTTATGCATGAATGCTTGTTTAGTGAGAGGTAGGGATCCGCGTGACCCCTACTGAGTCTGGCTGTGACTCACCCTTCTCCTTTCAGGTGAGCCGCACCCATCGTCTCCCGGTGCTTTGTGAGCTGTTTCGGAGACCGCGTCTAGCTACCAGCTTTAGTCGAGACGCCTTTTGAGGCTTTTGTTGTACTTTTGCCGGGGTATGCCCCGTGTAGTTGTACCCTTGTGGACTAGTACTCTTGTTTATCTGGACTAATATATATATATATATATCACTCTGATTATTTTGAATTGCTTCCGCACTCGTGTTAATTTTATTACGTAATCGTAATCTACACGTTCCAAATTCCAGTTCGTTATACATTCCCTCGACAAAACCCTTCTAACCCTTCAGGGGCCTCATCAGCCTCTTGGGTGACTTCTCCAGTTCTTGGTATCGGTGTATCGATGTTATCGGTATATCGGTATCCTGAACTCTGGGTCGTTACACACCGCTTTCGTTCGGCTAAGGATTCCTCGGCCGAAGATTGCGTTGTATGCTATCATACCCTTGATCACTATGAAGTCCACCATAACCGTAACGGTTTTGGGTGGGGTGATGAGAGTAACCTACATGCGTAGGGCTCCTTTGGGATAAGTGGCCTGGCCATTGAGCCCGCAAAGGGGGGTTCGGATCGGGCGGAGTTTAGACGGATTCTCCCCCATCTTAAGGTAACACTCATAGGACAACACATCAGGGGCACTTCCATTGTCAACTAGAATCCTATCTACGTTACAATGTTTTATCGTGGCCGATATGACTAGGGCATCGTCATGCGGGGTGGTCAGCCCTTCCAGGTCTTGGTCGGAGAAGACTATGACATGGGGCTCACTTGGCGGGGCCTTGGTAGGCTCGACGGCTCGGCTCGCCCGCTCAGTATGACGCTTCCTTCCTCGGCCGCTATCTCCTCCTGATGCAGCTCCTCCAGCGATGACATTGATGTGGACCCCGTGAGGGGCGTTGTCGATCTCCTCTGGGGTGCCTCGGTCATCCTTATGCCCGTCTATGAACCGGGATAGGTGTCCCTGGCAGACGAGGCACTCGATCTCATCCCGAAGCTGGTGGCAATCACCGGTGTGATGCCCGTGGTCACTGTGGAACAGGCAGTGCTTACTGCGATTGCGACTTTTCGACCTCATTGGCTCGGGTTAGTGGAGGAGGCCCGAGCCTTTGATGTCTTCATATATCTCGTACACCGGAGCGGTTAAGGGAGTGTACCGCTCGTACTTCTGGGATGGTTCTTTGTGGTCCCTGTCTCGGTTCCGTCTTTTTCTTTGGCCCGAGCTTGACTCGGGTGCTCGCTTCTTGTCCCCCTCCCGACCCGAGCCGGTTGCGCCTCGGCATGCGCTGAGCACTTCTTCGCACTCAGCATGGCGCAAAGTCAGGGTCACTAGCTCGGAGGTTCTCGTCCCGGGTGCCTCCGGTCAGCGCGGTTATGGCCGAGGTGACATCCAGGCGGGGGATTCTCAGGGCTTCTGACTTGAATCGGTTGATATACGCCCGGAGTTTCTCCCCTTGCGCCTATTTGAGTGCCAATAGCCCCGCTACCGACCTTGGGGGGCCGCTGCCGGTGAAACTCTCCTCGAACACTCGCCCAAATTGCTTGAGACCTCGGATGGATCTGGGGGCGAGGGCTCGGAACCATGCTTGGGCGCCTTGGACCAGGGTGGTCACGAAGGCTCGGCATTTGATGGCGTCGGACGCTCCGTGAAGAGTCATCAGGGCGTCGAAGCTGTCGAAGTGGTCGGCCGGGTCACCCTGGCCGTCATAAGACTTGAAGGTTGGAATGGGGATCCTGGGGGATACCTCTGCCTTCAAGATATAGTCGGAGAACAGGGATTTCTCCTCGTCCTCTGCTGGGGAGGTCTTCCGCAAGGCGTGTAAGGCGCGCTCCTGCTCTACGAAGCGCCTCTCGAACTCTCGCAGTCGGAGGGATAACTCCGGCTGCCGTTGTGCCGTGGGGCTAGGGGGCGTGATGGCGGGCTGCCCTGGTGTTCCCCAGGGACTTCGGTCTCTGGGTTCGCGCGACGTGTCCCTGCTTTGTCCCCTCTTGGTGTGGAAGATGCATCTTGCTCCGGAGGAGGGGCTTGTGAGGGTCCTCCTGACCTATTGCGAATAAGCCGCCGTCCTCGGAGGGTGAAGCGGCCTCCGACAGTGTGTTGGGACGCGGGGGGCTCTCCGGAGGGGCGCGTGACCTTCCTTCCCTAGACGCCTGGGTCCTCATGAGTTCCACGAGGACGTCCAGTTTCGCGTTGAGGGCTTGGAAAGTGTCAACGCACTCGTTGGGTGGTAGCTCCACCGCCGCGGGTGGAGGAGGCGGTTCGTCGGCTGGGGTGCTGGCGTTGGAGGGGGGGTTTGTGCGGCCTGAGAGGGGCCCTCTCCCCCCACCACCATGGCCTTTCCCCTATCGCCGGTGGACCTCCTCCCTGTACTCCTTCGCACCATACTGGCTCTTTGATCGTTTCCCACAGACGGCGTTAGATGAAGAGGGGCGATCTCGCGCTTGTCCTGAGCTGGGGGGATGATCACCGATCAGTGAACTGCAAGGAAGGGAAACGGATCAGGGGGCCCAGGGGTGGTTCCCTGGGACAAATCCTCCGATGCCTAAGTCAGTAGAGCAGTGGTGGAAGCCATGAAGGGAGGAGGAAGGTGATGCACGAGATCCCTCTCCACCAAGGTGGTGAAGTGATTCATGCTCAGGGAGTATTAGGCGTGTGTAGGCCTTACCTTTCGCCGGAAGGAGTCCCAGGTTTAAATAGTGCGCTAGCCTCATGAGTCCCGTAAGTTGAGGAGTTTCAGGCGGGAGTTACGTCCTCGACGTGGGCTCTTTATGTCCTCATCGTGGGATCTTTATAGCCTTGTAAAACTCCTGCTCATAAAGAGCTCTCAACGGCAGCGTGGATAAGCAATCGTCGGTCGACCCGAGCTTGAAGAGCGTCAGGCCTGTCCGGACGATACATGGGCGTTGCTCGGGTGAGGCTCGGTCGGAGTGGGCGCGGGGTGCTAGCCTTTATCCCGGCGAGGGGGATAGATCGGGCTTGGGTCTTCCTCCGACCGGACCGACGCTCGGGCCTTCCGAGTCAGATGGCCACCGAGGAAGTGCTTGATCCCGAGTGAACTTATTGAGCTTTTGTGTTAAGTGGGTCCTGTGGGGCGATCACTTAGATGAGCTGGGCCTCGTTTGGTCCTGTTGGACCTGGTTCGGCCGCTCTTAGATGGGTTACAGAAATCACCCTCTCCATAACTAAATTTATATATTTATAAATTTTCAAAATAATAGTGATATATATGTTAATTATTTTAAAAAATGATATATATGTATATATAATTTTGTGTATAATAATGATGTTTATGTATTTTTTAAAATTACTCTTATATCATTGAAATGTTGTAAAATTATTCTTATATCTTTATCTTTATTGTAATATTTATAATTTTTAAAAAATATTATGCTTATATTTTTTTGAAGAATTTTAGAAGTATGACAATAATTATGATAAAAGTAAAAATAAAAAGATAATTTTAAAATATTTAAGAAATATATATATTTTTTGTGAGGGGAGAGAGGGGAGGAGGGAGAGGGGGAGGGGGTAGACAACCTACCAAAATTGGAAGGGTGCCCAAATGTTCTATTTGATAGAGGGATAGACAAAATGAGAGTTATCCCTCCTAGATTAGTTTGTCTCGGAGTTTAATCATATTTATTTTGATAGACAATGAGTTTTCCTTTTAGGACAAGTGAGGGTTAACTTTGTCCCACTTTTGGGGTGGAATAATATGTCCGAATTAAATGATAGTTATCTCTCAACCTGATCCGATTAATTTTTTTAACTTATCAAATTAAAAAAATGATAAATTAAGAGTTATCTCTAACATAAAAAGGGGATAACCCCCGATCAAAGTGAGGCAAATGTCTCCGTTACCACGTACGCCATATACGGACGGACGAAAAAGGGGCGTCCCTTCCAAGGGTAAGTTGGCATCCTACGGAGGTGCGGGTTCAAACCCATGCCCTCCCCGCCACGACAACGTGTACAGGACATCAGATGATTAGTCCTATTGTGTATAATTTAGGTTATTTTTGATAATATTATTGCACTGATATTTTGATCTGACAGATTTTATCAAAGTTCATGACATGACATATAGTGTTATCAAATTAATGAACACATTTGACAGAATACAATTAAAATATGATTATGACGGGTAGACACGTTAAGACATCTTCTCAAAATCTAAAAAAAAAGAAGGATTATATCATAATCTGTTTATTTTTTTGTTGTTTCCAATATTCTAATTGTATATCCCTGATAACTGGAACAGGAATATTACATTCCAATTTACTTCGAAGGTATAGATGTAAAAGTGATCGACAAATTTTGCAAGAGATATCTCCCCCAACAAATGAGACTATCAACTTTAATAAAAAAAACATATTTTTCCCCAACAAAATTTGCATTATTATTTTTGAAGCAGTCGAATTGTGGGCTCGTCGTCGAAGCCAATTGGATATCTCGTATCTTGTGCTATCCTTATCCTCCAGTTTAGTTGCTTATCTCTTAAGATCCCCTCTCTTTGATTATTTGTAACTGAAGCCCCTCCCTCCAATGGTGAATTAAACTTTCTTCCCATTTCATGACAGATTATATTAGGCTAACTTTTTTCTCCTATGTCCCGATATAGTTGCATTTATAGGACTTGGTTATGAAGTTATGTTGCCCAAGGTTTGGTTTCATTTTATGGTGGCAATTTATTGTAGTCTTCGTGTACGTATTTCTTTCAAGTAATGCTTAGTGCACCTATAATATTGTTACATATCATGGATGCGTGTTAAGTTTAATTTTTTTTTAAAAAATTATGACGTAAAACCTAAGTAATCTTAGCTTGTGATACAAGTAGCACCCTCATCATCATCATCATCCTCGTCGTCGTCGTCGTCATAGTCTTATCTCAATTATTTAGGGTTGATTATATAAATTCTGTTTCGCCAAAAATTTCTTTCTAAGTGTTATATTCATATTTAAACCCAATAAATTAATGTCTTTCCTAATAACATCTCACCATCTCATTTCAGGTCTTCTCCGAACTCTTTTACTAGCATCAACTAAGATTCGATCACATCTTTTAACTGGCACTAAGTTAGGGCGACGAAACACATGTCCAAACCACCTAAGTCTATTTTCTCTCATTTTACTGTCAATTAAGGTTATCCCCAAATCTTTACGGATGTGATCTTATCTTTTTTAGTCTTGCCATACATCCATATCACTTGATACCATATAACAAAGTATGTCTCATAGTCGTTCTATAAAACTTCCCTTTGAGTTTCACAAACATACGACGATCACAGGGGACTCTTGATGCGCTTCTCCATCTTAACTAGCATGTCTTAATCCTATGTACAACATCGTCATAAATCTCTCAATTCTCTTGTATAATAAGCCATGAGTACTAAAAGTTACTACTCTTCAGAATATTTTGTCCATCAATTAGAACCATAGTCTTCCTGTATTACTCTCTCATTACTAAAATTATAATGCATAAACTCTGACTTGCTCCTGCTAATTTTAAAATCTTTAAACTCCAAGACATGCCTCCAACGCTCTAACTTAGTATTTAAAGCATCAATACTCTCATCAATTAAGATAATATCATTTGTAAATAATATTCACCAAGGGATATCATCGTGCAATTGTTTTGTTACTTCATTTATAACTAAAGCAAAGAGATACGGACTTAGTGCAGAACCTTGATGCAAACCTATAGAAACTGAAAATTCACAAGTCTCTCCAGCAATAGTTCAAACACTAGTAATAGCACATTCGTACATATCCTTAATTAACTAAATCAACATATCACCGAGAGACTCCTTTCTTTCTTAATGTCCACTAAATCAATTCTCTCGGAAGTCGATCATACGTCTTCCCTAAATCAAGAAAAATCATATATAATTCTTCTCTCATCTCTCTATACTTCTCCATTAGCCGTCGTAGTAAGAAAATAACTTTTGTAGTAAATCTATTCGGCATAAAATTAAATTGATTTTCTGATACAGTAGTCATACATCGGAGGTGTTTCGATTACTCTATCCCAAAGTTTCATAGTATGACTCATAAACTTAATTCCACGATAATTATTGTAGCTTTGAATATCTCTTTTGTTTATATAGAAAGAAACTACACTTTTTCTCTAATCTTCTGACATTCTCCGTTCCTTTGAAATTTTATTGAAAAGTTTAGTTAGCCACTGAATATTAATGTCTCCTAGGCCATTCCATACTTCAATAAGTATGTTGTCACGCCCCGACGCGAAATATCGGGACTGGCAGTAGAAAACGCTAGTAATGATAACATGCTAAGCTAAGAATTAACATAACGCCATGAACAGAAATAACTCCAAATCTATTACAATAACCATCAAACTGACTTAAACATAATCAAGCATAACCTCTACTTGGCTCCTTTACAATAACTAACACAAGCTCTAAGATATAGCTAGATGTAAAACGACTATAACAATCTCAATATATCTACTAGCTGATACACTCCAAGTCATCACTTTGGCCCATTCCCATCCATCTGTGAATCTTCACCTGAGCTGCCTGGAAAGGGGGGAAAACAACTATATGAGCGAACGCTCAGTAGGTAACAACATGCAAGTGTAAGTGATTAACTAATTAATTACATGTTTATATGAAACGTAAAGAAAAGAAATAACGATAGGATGAAACAACATAATAAAAGAAAGTGCTAAAGAACGAAATGGAATAACAATATGACAGGATGATATAATTACAAGAATTGCAAGTTTGTGAACAATATATATAACAGGAAATTGCAGAAAATTGGCCAACAAGCAAGAATGTAACCAAGTCGAACACGATTCAAGTAAGAGATTAAGAGATCATTGTCATAGATATCACGCTAGTCATGCGCTCGGTGCAATGCCTCACCATGTCATTACAAACTCCCATAGGCACAAGTACTTTTCGGGCGCTCTCCCCAGGACCAGACCGGGCCCCTATGATGCGTTGGCATTGATTTAATAGATTCAAGATCCCAAGTTCCGTCTAGACTTTAATCAAGTTAAATGGCCAATTACAATCAAGTACAAACTTACCTCGGAACATCCCATGGCTAAGTTGAAGAGATACTGTCCAGAATTTCTGTCTAGGAGTTCAAGTTATCAAGAACCATCATGTTCTTGCATTCAAAACCATAAAACACGGAGAAAACTTATCTCTGGATGATATGCGGTTACTACTGGACCGCTCAAGCACTTGTGCGGTCGACTCTGGGCCGCATAACAGGAATTGGCTGAAGTTTAGCCTTCGCGAGGTCAAGGTTGAACGGCTGATTAAGGGTCGCTCTTCAAATTGAATGGTAAGTATTGGGCCGCACAAGGCCAGAAGTTTATAAAATCGAAGACAAGATATGTTGTTCATATAGAGCCGCTCATTAATTGAACAGTCCACTAAGGGCCACCTGTAAGATGTACGGGCCATTACTGGCCGCACAACACAGGGCCTAACAATAATATAGAAATTCACCCAAGTGGGCTCCTGAGCTGCCATAGGCAGGGTGGAGCTGAACCAGAGTCCAGCCCACTGTCTGCTGGTCGACCTAGGGTCTACTGGGCTGATCAAATCAGGAATTGGCCGAAGATGGATCAAGGATAATCGGCCAAGACTAATTGGCATTAGCCAGGGATGAACGGTCGCCACTGGGCCGTTCAGGGAGATATGCGGTCCACTAACAACCGCGCAAGTCCTTGCTAGTCCAATTTGGATTATGACTCATATCACAGTAGTTCGATTGAGTAAAAGTTCAATTCTAAGAGATAATAATGGTTCAAGATTAACGGTTCAAGTCTAATGTTAAACAAGTGTAAACCTAATAGCCATTTGAATTATAAATGATTCACAATTAAGATTTACATTCATTGGAAAGATGAATCAAGATCAAGCTCAAATTAAATAAATCAGCAAGAATTATTTACTATCATGAATTACAGTTTATTAGATGTGTTGTTAACATGTCATTAACCACTAATCTACTAACATAACATGCTGTAATGGTAATTAATCTGTTCTGTTACCGATGTGCGGTTGGTTCTGGACCTTACATCTCCGTGGACGGTCACAGACAGGCCGCACATGCCCCATCAGGTCCGAAGGCCTGCTGGAGATGGACGGTCGGTAATGTGCCGCTAGGAAGGATGTGCGGTCTGGAACTGGCCGCAGGATATACATGCGGTTAGGGTTCGACCGCACGTTCCAGGGAAACGATCAAAGATAGAAACAATTAAACGGTCAAAAATAGGCCGCCTGTCTTGGACGTGCGGTCTATCGTGTGGCCGCACAAGTCTAGACAGATCGCTGCCCCTTTCGCCTTGCCCGACTCCGGCGAGGTTTCTAGGGTCAGACTAAAACATGGAATTCGCACGATATAAAGCATGGAATTTGGGGCATTTACTATCAAAAGAAAGAGCACGAAAAACTCTACAAGATGCATGAATCAATTTTATGTTTACAGCCTGAAATTACTACTTAATCGAAAGGGAACAATTATAACCCTAGATGTGACAGGCTTCTACTAAAACCAAAAATTCTCGCAGAACACTTGATAAAATTTAGGGCTTTCTACATCAATGAAAAGTTGACACGATGATGCTTCCAACCATATATTATTTGTAGGGTTTGGCTTGCTATCACCTATCTGAATCGGATGAAGAAGGAAGGAGAAAGAAAACCCAAGACGCTGGTACACGTAGTCCCTAATCGCTGGAGATCTCCCTCGATCCAGTTCCTCTGCAGCCGCCACTGGTTCTAAACGATTCTAGGGTAGAGAGGTTCATTTTTATAGGTCATACGCCTTCTAGAGGGTTCTATGCGCGGAGTATTCGTCCACGCAAGTTGGGTTGATGCGAACGCCGCCGCAATTGTTGACTCGATCCAGACTCCGTCGATTGCATCTCCTAGGGTTAGGGTTTCAGGAGATTAAGAGAGGGGAAATGATCCTCTCATCCTGGTCTTTCATTTGCCACTGGTTTGGACTCATTTGATGGAGTATCGGGCTCGAATTTGACGTTTCAATAAGTGTTTAATTTGGGTTTAACCCACTAATTCGATCTATTTACAGATTTTATTTGGGTTGGCCATAGAAGACAAGTTTGTTAAACGTGTTATCCTCTACAAGAATATAATTTTTTCTAAATTTTTATAAAATGGTCAAAAATTAACTTATTCTATTTATTAAGGAATTTCTAATTAATTTCTTGAAAAATAATCGGGATATTACATATGCTATATGATCCTAAGGCCTTATCCACTTTCATTTTTCTTAACCCATCCTCCACTTATGACATCTTAATACGTCTAAAATACTGATATTTAGCAAATCTTGTTGACTCTTGGGCACCTTCTAAAGAGAAATCATTGACGCAATCTTAAGTAACTTCTGAAAATAACTACGCCACCTCTTTTTAATCTCAGGATCCATAATTAAAACCCTTTGATCTTCACCTTTAATGCAACGAACATGATCTAGATCTCTAGTTTTCCTTTATCTTAATTTAGCAAGTTTAAACATATCATTTCCACCCTCTCGGGTTCCTAATTTATTATATAAACTTCAAATGTCTTTAATTTAGTTTCACTAACTATTTTCTTAACCCTCTTTTTAGTGATTTTATAAACTTTTAAGATTTGATTATTTTTGTCAATTTGTCAAACTTTAAAACACTCTTTTTTACTCTAATCACGAAATCTCTTTTTCCTAATTCTTTTTACCTTTAGATTCGCTTAAGAGTCATTGTGCTACACTCTTTATACAATTTATAACATTATTCCACATTACATTAGTTTCTAGTTCTAAATTCTAAATATTTTCCTTTAATAGCTGACTTTTAAATGTTTCTAAATTTTTACCTTTTAAATTTCACCATTTAATCTTAGAATAGTTATTTATAATGGTCTTTCTTTTGAATTTAGAGATAATGGCATCTATTACTAATAACTTATGTTGAGGGGCTAGACTCTCTTCAGGAATAACTTTGCAATCTTTACATAAAACTCTATCGACTTTCCTAATAAGAAAATAATCAATTTGATTTATATGTGTTCCACTCTTGTATGTTATTAAGTGTTCGTCCCTCTTCTTAAAGAAGGTATTAATAATTGCTAGATCATAGGCTATAGCAAAAGTAATAATATTATAACTCATATCATCTCTATTGTCAAAATCAAATCCTCCATGAATGCTCTTATAATCTCTATTATCTTAATCCACATGACCATTAAGATCCCTTCTAACAAAGATTCTCTCTTCACTAGGGATATTTTGGATCAAACTATTAATAGCCTCTCAAAATTACTTTTAAATGCTCTCTTCTAATCATACTTGAGGTGCATATGCACTAATTATATTTAAAATATCCCCACCTAAGATAAATTTAATTAAAATAAGCCTATCCCACAATCTATTAACGTCTACAACTCTATCTTTTAAGTTTTTATCTATTATTATAACAACACTATTTCTAGAGTTATTATTACCTGTATATCAAATTTTATGTCCACCAATATCTTTAGCTTTATGTCCTTTCCACCTATTTTCTTGTAGGCAAGTTATGATAACTCTCTTATCCTTCGTTAACTTAACTAACTCTAAACCCTTACCCATTAAAGTTCTTATGTTCCAAGTAGCTAGACGGATCCTATATTTTTGGATTATCTTCTTTACCCATGATCATCTAACCCTACACGGGAACCTTTGTCTATTTGACACCGCAATCGGACACCATTATGACATGTCGCTTACGGAGAACGCCCTAGTTAATTAGTCCTTGCTCACTTATCATTCTATCAGGGTTTCGATGTAACGCGTCACTTTCGGGAGATGCCCTGGTATTAACACAAAATGTATTTAGATCATAATTTATGTGGGAGATGTGACAAAATTTTATTGTTGGCGGTTAACTTACCCTCTTCCTTTCTCATTCGGGCTTGAGACCGATCATGGCGGAGTTAAGTCGCATCTCATCTAACGACTCAAAAAACTTAAAATAAAAAGGGTGGATTAAGAAAAATGGGTATAATACTATTCATTTGTTCTAATTTTTGTTTTGATTTTTTTTATCATCCATCGAAAGTGTAACTTATGTCACAAGTTAGAGTGACTTAATCCCAAATCATAAAATTTTCAAAAAAAAATTAAAGAATTAAAACTAATGAACACTTGTCATTTTTCATCTCTTTGATGGCTTGAATGAAAGCACCTTTTGTGAAGGAAACGATATGGGACTTATTTTCTCGGAATGAAATATATTATATAGGAATAACATACGTAGCATATGAGTGAAAAATGTTATGCTAATGGAATATATAACATAGAAATAAAAAATGTGTGTAGAAATAAACCGTGTATTTCACATAAACATGTAAAAATCATATATATATGTTTTTTTTTTGAACAAAGGAGGTGAAAACTTTCATTAGCCCATTTTAAGGAGATACATACACGGAGACCGGGATAAAGCAAATCCATACAACGGTAGAAGACAAGCCAAGGATGGCTGCACCCCAAACCCCAAACAGACAAATCTAATTCAGATGAACTTTAAAAGATGAAGCTTTAACCAACTCTACCATCACATGACAGGATAGGCGAAGATTACTTCGCTTCACAGTCAAGCGTGCTTCATCGAACCAGTGGCAGCTGCATGCATACACCAGTCTAGCAGCTGAACAAAAATAGAAATCCCATACAACATCCTACCAATGGGAGGCATGAATTACGCGCATCACCTCGGGATGATCGGCCGATCATGGATATGTCCCCAAATGATCTCAGCAACGTTGAAAGCTCAACAACGATGAAACCCGGGAGGAGGATGGACTGCTCTGAAGGACTGGTGAGGGGGAGATCAGACGGAAGCGTGGGGGGTTCAAGTGGGATAGTGGAGGGATGGATGGTGGAGGAAGACGCGGGGGGCACTCAGCTTGGTTGAGGGGAACACAAAAGCGGGCGACGGAGGTGAACGAGGGGTGGGATGGAGGGAGAAAGGCGGGTGGAAGAAACACCAGGGCAAAAGCTCAAAGCGGTCTCCAACAAAACAGGAAGTGGACTGTGGCAAAGCGGAGAGGGAGCGAACAAAGGGAGGAGAAACAACGCGGTGGAGGAAGGGTGGGACGAGGACGGAGGCACACTGCAGAGAGTGAAGGAGGAGATCAGAAGGGGTGGCGCTAGGGGAAGGGCGCCGATCAGACATAGCTAGGATTGAGAACAAGATCTGAGGAGAGGAGAGAGGGAGTTAGGAATGAAATATGTGTGCATTTGAGTTCTACACATGCAAAAAAATGAAACAACGTGGAAGTAAAACATACTATATCTTATTCCCACACATATATATTTTATTCTGGACGTGTATATTGTCTTCTCACATATTGAGAATAACTCGAGACCAAGGTTCACTTGCCCGCTCATGTCGGATCCTCGCTGATTCGGTATTTTAAGTTATTATGATATTTTAATTTTATTAAAATTAAAATATTTTTAAATTTTATATTATTATTTAAATAATTTATAATAACTCGTACGATCTTAATTAGATCACGTGTCGAGTTCGTTCAGATACAATTCCAGTCGCCTAAACTAGAATGAGTCGTCGAGCCATGCCCTAGACTCGAGAACCCGTACGGATTTCTGGATTTATTTTTGGGTTGGATATGAGCATGAACAAGCGAAGGGCGTTCTTGTTTTTGATCCCGTTAGCTGTGGTGTAATATTTGCTATACACCCAATCATAGTATATATCTCAGGTGTACACTAAAGTTTTTTATTTTATTTTTTATTTATGCCTCGAGGTTGGGGTTGAGCTGACGCGAGCTGCACGACCGCACAAGTCACACCCCAATCGGATGACTAGAAAAAATATACAAATTAGACTAAATGGTAATACAAAATAAAAATCATCGAGTTGATCTTTTATTTTTTATTTTTCTTTCCCCATTTTTGGATATCGAGGCAAACCCGCTTGTGCGGGACAATCTCTTGGGTGGAGCAGCATATAACTCCCCACACCATTTAAGCTCCTGGCTAATCTGATCATCTGGTGGTAACTTCCTAAGTATGAAAGACATGGGCTACTGCACCTCAGCATGCAAGTTCTCCTAGCATCATTATTAGGGACCAGGCAACAATGTTGATAATGCCATTTCTTGAGAATCCTAAAAAAACTAGTGATTAAAGATGTAGACAAATTCTTTTCCCCGAGGCAAATATATCAAGAGAGTAGAATCTTTTTTTTCTATGAAATGGAAAGAGAATGGGATCCAGAAGATCAATGCTGTGATTCATTTAAAGAACAAACAAAGATCTCCAAGCTACCGTGAGTGATATGTCTCGTGCTTATAACTAACAAAAAGGAAGAAAGAAGCATCGAATGTAGGTGAATGCAAAAAACAAGGTCAACCAGAAAAAAGAATAGAAACAATAACCTTGTTCATCAATTCCAGGAAGAATCAGAGGGTGCAGATCATGCTGTGTATTTTGAATGTGCAAAAAAGGAAAACAGTCAAGGTGACATTACAGAGATAAAGCTCCACATGCTGATGCAGAATTTCAGAATTGTTTAGGGGAGCATTTATCAGCCTTAATACTACTAATGAACATGTGCACATCTTGATGAGTACAATGTTCAATCCAAAAACAGATTCTTGCCAATTGGGATTCTCACTGAGTTCAGGATGTCTTGCACAGCTTGTGATCAGAAGTTTCTGAATGAGCTCAAAATCTGTGTAGGTACTCAACATTTTTTAAAAGTTCTTCTAAGAAAGAAAATTCTTTATAGTGAGCACTAGCATCAAGAAGAGAACCAGCTTGGCAAGTATCATTAGATAAGCATTCTTGACACCAATATATCATGAAGATCACACACAATGTGATTCAGCAGCATACACAAGGCCCATAATTAATGTGTAACATAGGACTGATGCTTCGCAACAAAGTCGATGTAATTTTGCATGAATCCAAAGGGAAATCCTAAATGACTGCCTCCTTCTTGATGCTCCTTCCAGGTAATATGGGTCTCTAGGAAATTAAAATCCAGTTAATGATATTGCAATATTCAATCAAGGTGTTCTACCCATTACAAATTTCAAGTAACATGACAGATAAAATATGAAACCCTCATATTTTCCTCCCAAGAAAGGAGAAATTACAGCCCTTCAAGATAACTTGAAGGGCTACAATCCAGAAGAACATATCTCGTAAGTCATTTACAGTCAGAACTCTCCAGACTATCTTGAAAAATCTCGGACATGCTTGGACTTCATAAAAAGAGCAAGAGCAGCATTAGAACAAAGCAACAAAAATGACACACCTAAGTTAACTATTTAAGTCATAAGCAAATACACATATACCCAAAAACATGCAGTAAAGGTAATGTCTATGCTGTCAACATTAGAAACTATGGTTTGTAGTATTTACTGATACCTGCAATGATGGCTGAATGGTCAAATCATACTATGGGCTTTTTAAAGAGCATGAACATGCTAAGACAATAGCTAATAATATGGAGGAATTTAAGTGACCAATGCAAAACTTGATATTGTTATTAGCAGCCCTCAGGCTTTAGACAAAAATGTCTAAAATTAAGTGCATGCAAAACATTCTAACTATAAAACGAAAATGATGATTTGATGGGATTGTCTGACCTAATTCAGAACAGCTAGCCCAATAGAGATTGACCTTTACTCAATTGTCATGAGTATGAGACTACTGAACCTCCTATATGGCATTATTCTTTGCAATACCTAATGAGATGTGTACTCAGGAACTGGATGTTCAAATCATACCATAGCTCTCTGGAAGAACATTTTTTGAGAAGTGGATAGTACCACAGTTGTATTAATTTTAAAAAGAAAGAGGGATTAAAATGTATAGCTCTCTTGAAGAACATGAACATGCTTAGATGGAAGCTAATAACAAGAAGAAGATAAGAATGAGTCATGACTAATGTAAAATTTAAAATTGTGAACAGGAGCGTTTGGCCTCATACTAAATGCCTGTAGTTAAGTACATGTCATTGCAACCATAAATCTACAATACATGTGAATGATTGCAATCATAAAGCTACAAAGCTGGCTCAATGGGACTATCTGACCTAATTCAGCACCGCTGGTAAGACTGATTTCTGGATCCATGAGTATACACTATGAAACCTCCTACGAGGAATTCTTATTTGTTCCATTGTTCCTTTCAAGTTCTTATAGGAGGCAATATCTGCAAAATTACATTGCTGAGATATTAAAGTAGAAGCATCAAGCATGCAGGACCACCATTCTCCCATTTCCAAGGAGCTATAAAAAACATCAATCTATATCCATCAGTTACTCTTATACTCACAGGTTAACAACTCAAAAGAACCCCTGCCATGCAAAGTGCAGTTTCATTGATGCAAAAACGATATTAACAGCCTAAGTTTGATTTTCCCCTGGTGCAAGTCGCTACATAACTTTCAAGGAGCTCTGGGACCTTTTCAGTATTCCGGAGAACATATCTCTTCAGAAATGCCTTCTCTGTCATGCTAACAGCATTGAGGAAATCATCCTTTCCACCAATCACGTCATGAAACTTCAGCATACGCAGAACATATTGCCGTGGCTTCAACCGTCCTTCCAGGCTGTATGTCAGGAGTATCGGATGATTGGCAACATATGAAGATGGACACCCGACTTCCTTCAGAAGAAACTCCATTATGGACCGGATCTTCATCTCAGAAGAACCTAAGAAGGTCGGGTTCTTCCTGAATGCTGTGAGGAACTCAGCTTCTGACCACCCGAAGCTCTTCAGGAGCATGAACTTGGAATCAAAGGTGGCTCTACTGATGTCAGAGATAGCACACAGAGCCTTCTCGAACATCCCCGAGCCCTTGGAGATCCCCAAACTCTCCACCCGTTGGATGACTTCCCTCATCTTGTCGACATTTGACGTGATCAGCCTGGGCCTCCTCGAGACGAACCTCGTGACCCTGTGCTCAGAGGCGAGGCAATCGCGCAAGAGAGAAACATTGGGCTTGATCTTCTCGTCAATATTGGACAGCATGAGGTGGCGATTCTTGATGCTGGCCCTCAAGAGCCGGTCCTTTGATCCGAACAGGGCTCCCAAGAATTCCACCCTGACTCTTTCACTAGATGGGTGGGAAGAAGGCATCTTTGCCGAGAATAGCTGGATCAGATCCGACCCAGAAGACCCCTCCTCCTTTGAAACCTTGACCTTCGTTTCCAGAGATTCGTCAGTGGCACAGAACATTGAGTGATCCCCGGGTTCGACCTTGCTGACATGGTAGTTCTTCAAAGCATACTGCTGCCCAAGGAAGTGGACGCCCCCACCTGCGCTCCCGGGGGATTCAACGTCATAAATAGGTCTCGGCGCCTTGGCAGCCTCATTCTGAGGAAACCCACATGATTTCATGAGGTATTTCACCATGAAATGGGCTTGCTGTGGTGAAGAAGGCGGCAATGGTGAAGCAGCAGCCGAGATGTGGTGATGGGTATCTGCCGAGGAGGCAGACAAAGATGGCACCTTTGTACCTTTACACAACGGCGACATAACAACCACATAGATGGGGAAATCACCGGCGGAGGGGAGAGGGAAGGACAGAGAAGAAGGGCAGATTGTAGCTGCCGCTGCTGCAGAGCTCCCAACCCTAGAGCGCAAAATCTAGCAGGGAGAAGAGGAGCAAGACTACCGCATCAAATTGGGGGTTCAGAAGCACCTTACCTCCGGGGATTTCCCCTCCCATTGATGTGGAGAACTGGAAAATTTCCTCTATACAGGGGGATTGTAGTGCTGGCAACCCTAGGGTTTTGTGAGGCGGGGAGAGGGAATGCTGGCTGTTGGGTTGAGACGAGAGGAGAGAGATGGTAGGAGAGAGAGGGGGTGGGATGTGGGAGTAATGACGGCTACCTCTGAAGTTGGACCCACTGTGTTCCGCCACCTGCTTGTGAAACTCCGCCGCTTGTGGCTTTGTCACTTGCGCGGAGAACTCTTTCTCGAAGATAAAATTAATATTTTAAGACTCTAGAGATATATTAGCGGATCATGGGTTAACGATTTAACCGTTTAAATGGACTCTTGACTAAGTAAAATTAAAATTGATCACATCAATACTATTATTACGTACTCATAAAATTTTAAAATATCTTTAGTAACTTAGAATATGAAAGACACTTTCTTTTATGTACTCTATAATTTTTTTTCACTTTTGTGACATAGATTTTCTTATAGGACGACGTCATAACGAGAGTTCACTAAATTTAATTTAAAACTCTTAACTTTTATGTGTTTATTTATACACGTAGAAAAAAAAGATTTAGAATCAAGATCTTTTCACTTTTTAAAACTTATGTTAATACTATTAAATGTTAAGACTATAAAGGATATAATTTCAAATATGATTCATCATCTTTCATATTTATTTACGTGTTAAATTAAAAACTAGCCTAATGATGGAAAATTTTAAAATGTGAAATAGGCCTCGAACCTAGTCGGGTCACATTAGTTTTACTGGGTTGGGCCGGGTTAACCGAGTTGAGCCGGGTTAACTGAGTTTGGCCGAGTTTTAGGTCTTGACCGGTCTAGATAGAGTTTCAACCCGGTTTTAAAATCAGGTCATGGGTCAATTGGTCGGACCAATCGAGTCAAGCCGGGTTTTAAAATAGTGGTGCAAAGTAATGAAACATGTTAAAATTTTGTTAAATTACTCGACGAGACATTCACATATTTTAAAGAGATTTTTAATTTTTAACTCCTCAAAAATTTTAAAATTAAGAAAAATATCTCTAATCTAATTATTTAGTCAAAAAGTTTAAAATTTTAAATATTATATATATAAATTATTATTATAAAAAAATTACAGATATATCATATTTGAAAACGCATTAATATACATATCACTATTATTTTGAAAAATTTGCAAATATATCATCGTAGTTAACTTCTATCGACGTGATCAAGAATATTCCTAAAAGATGTCAATATTACCGTTAAATGATGATCAAATGATCAAAATGCCCTTATGGTGGTCAAATGACTAAAATACCCCCGAGAGAAAGAGAGAGGTGGGGGGATGTCCAGACTGGCAACACAGTGATCGGGGGAGATTCACCGAAGGTGATGGGGGTTGGGATAGTGGAGCATTAGGGGGGAGGGAACCGGAGGTGAGAGGTGGGTGGGGGAGAAAGGGAGGTTGGGAAGAGGGAGATGGAACCGGAGGTAGGAGGCGGGGTTGCTGGAGGTGGTGGGGGATTGGGAGGGCGGAGCAGTAGGGGGGGAACGGGAGGTGGGGGGTAGGGTGGGGGAGGAAGGGAGGTTGGGAAGAGGGAGATGGAACCAAAGGTGGGAGGCAGGGTTGCCGGTGGTGGTGGGAGGTTGGGAAGGCGGAGCAGTACGGGGGGGGGGGGGGGACTGGAGGTGGGAGGCGGGGTGGGAGAGGAAGGGCTAAGGTCTCGCTGTGGCGCTATTCGCTTATTTGTCAACCATACCGTTGAGAACCTCACCGGCGTTAAGTTCATCGTCATCGGAGCATCGGTGGTGGGGGGACGGTGGCTAACCTACGTGCCCTCTCTGTCCTCCTGCCGCCGACGGAGTGGCCAAGATGATGGCAGCGACGTTATCCCTGATGAGCTTGAAGGACGCCTGGAGCTCATTGGCATTGACGACGGTGTCGAAATACGGGAGGAAGGCCAGCATGTTAGTAGAGGTGCCATTAGGGGAGAGGGCCACGGCCGGCGGCGAAGCTTCCCCCCCCCATCTATGCTACTCTACCCCCCTCCCACCTTCGTCGAACACCTGCCCCCCAATCCCTACTGCTCCTGCGAGCACCCGCCCCCTGCAACCTCTGGCGAATGCCCCACTCCGCCCCTGTTTGCGACCTTTTCTTTCGTTCGCCTTTTCGTTCCTTTCTTTTCGTTCGCGTTTCGATCAACCATTTGACTAACTGGTAATCAACTGACTGATTGATGACGCGGGCGTGCCAGTCACATGAGTGACGATTTTATTGTGCGCTCACTCTGACCCATGTCGGGCGAATGTGAGGTTCGGTCGGGACCAGCAGTCCGCCATACCATAAAGGCTATGGCGTTAATTACATCCCCCACGAGGAGGGAACACCTTTGATTAATTGCCGAGATATCGGGCTGTCGAAGCCGGGATAAAGGGTACGGAGCAGGCAAGTGATCATGCAGGATGGTACGGTTGACTACACACGATTTATTAGGGTGGACCCTAGTACACGGCGGAGGACTTAGGCTCGAAGGCCACCTTCACGCGTAACGAAGCCTCCAATCAGGCGTAACCTGACCTTCTGGCAATGTTATTTGATATACCAAGGATGCACACATTCGGGCATGCGTTAATGCGATATGAGTGTGTGGACTAGGGCATAACGGCAAGGATTCGAGGCGTATCGATTCAAGCTTGAACATGCCAATTTTATCTAGTTTATTTGGTTGAGGAACTTGCATCCCTCTATAATTAGCATAGGAAGTCATCCCATAAGTGGGAGAAGGGTTGGAATGGTGCGACGACACGATTCGGAACGAAATCGGTGCAGTGCTCGCGAAGACAGGGGCTAAAACGCTTGAAACGGCGCCCTGAAACGTAGGTAAAAGGTTTAAAACGGCGCCAGAACCGTAGATAAAAAGGGCAGCCTGTTAAAACGGCGTGGGGAGCTGGGGCGCGCCGGGAAGGGCGCGCCGGAAAGGGCGCGCCGGGAAGAGCGCGCCGGAAAGGGCGCGCCAGGAAGGGCGCGCCGTTTTAAGGCATTATCGCGCATGAACGCGCCGAATTAACCCGATTTCAAGGAAACAAGAGATTCGTTAGTTTATTCATGAATTTATTAAAAGGTTTTGGAGGGTTTTGAAAATTTATTGAGTTGATTATTCATCGAATCGGTCCCGAGTCATCCAAAGGTCAAATCACGGGCTCGCGCGAGATCCGGACTCGAGCGCGGCGATTGTTCCGAGTTTAGACTCGTTCGACCCGAAATTTCGACAGCATCTCCCCATCCCAAAGGATCGTCGGGGAGACGCAGGGAGTACTCATGTGGCGGAGTAAACCCCTAAAAGTCGGGTGGCGCAACGGCGGCCGGCAGACCCAAACGGATAGGAAGACCCCGAGGGCTAGCCTGCTAGGGGCACCGAGTCCGTGGGTAACAGTGAGTGAGTGAGGCGACTCGATATGGGAGCGAAAACCCCGAGGGCTAGCCTACGAGGGGCACACAACCTGAATCACCACACTACTCGAGTCGGGACGACCGAGTAGAGAAGGGAACCCCGAGGGCCAGCCTACGAGGGGCACACGCGTCTCTCGGCCACCACAAAGTCCCTTAGGGACTGTGGATTTGAGATGTCGGGACTAACCCGTTTGCTATTCACTCGTTAGTCCATAGGAGATTCGTCACTGCTGGATGGTCCCCGGTGGACAGAGTGCTATCAAAGCGGAACAGTGGGGGATGTTCCCCCTCCCCGGGTTACCGATTCGCACTAATGAAAGAGTAGAACGGAGCTGTGAGGTCGTTCGCATAACCAGCAGGCCAGAACTAATGCCTGTAGATATACGTACGTTCACGCATATGCATATTCACGAATCAAAGGAACATTCGTCAAGGAATGTTCGGAAAATAATAACTGGAATGTAGGGGCGCCCTTACTTCCCTCTGTTCATGGTCAAGAACAGAAAGGGTATTACGAGGGCGGCCCAGACAGGTGGGAGGAACCCATATATTGACACACCTTACACGGTGAAGATTCCTAGCATTCGACCGAAAGAGAAAACCCCCGGGGAGGGGAATCGATGTAGCCCTTACCATAGAAGGGCATAAAGCGTCGGGAAGACGAGACAAGAAGGAAGTCATTCACACGAGAAGCCCACGGTGCTCTGCATTCATCCTCCACGGCGCCGGCATCATTGCACGGCACCGTTTCACCGACTGTAAGGAAAAAAAGGGGAAGCCAACAGGGAAGAAAGAGAAAACGTGGCATCGACCAGAGACTCACATTCCATTCCATTCATTCATAAAAAAAGGAAACAGACAGATAAGTAGAGAATATACATTCCGGCGCCGGCGTTGTTGCTCGGCCGCCGTTTCCATTAACAGGGGAAACCCATTACAACGAAAAGAGGAAAAGAATCATCGTGAGGGAGGGGAGGTGAGGCTCATGTCATCGCCCCTCCCCTCCTTCACTTACATTATGCCAGAGGAAGAAAACCCAAAGCGGAATAGAGGGATTCACCGGATGAAACACGGGAAACCCACCTCGAGAGATAAGGAACAGATGCTCTTCTTCTCCGATTCCGGGAGACTCGGGTGGAGCAGGGTGTGGGCCGCCGAGAGCTCGGACAGAAGACTCTTCAGATCGAAGAACCCCCTCCGACTCTTCCCTGGACCTCCCCCCTTTCTTTCTAATTCTCTTTTTTCTTTCTTTTTGATTCCGCCTCTTCTCCCCCCGATCTCCTTGATATCTCTCCCTTCGACAGGCTATATATAGCCTTGGGGTTAATTCGGCGCCCCAGGAAGAGGCGCGCCGGGTTGACGGCGCCGGGAGAGGCCCCATTATGCCTTTGCGCGCCGGATTGACGGCGCCGGGGAAGGGCCCCATTTGGCTTTTGCGCGCCGGATTGACGGCGCCGGGGGAACACCCCCTTTTGTTCTCGGCGCGCCGGTTTGACGGCGCCGTTTTAACCTGTTCACTTGGCGTGTCAGTCCGGTGGGCCCGGAGATGATTCCGGAAGCTCCCGTCGACTGTTCCCCTCGCCCTGGCCATCGAAGGGCCTTGATGGGGTGTTGACGAAGCTCTTGATAGGACGAACGGTCCTAAACAAGACTTCGTGTGTGTCTGGTCTGAGCACACGGGTGTCCTGCTGACACAGTCTTCGGCACTGTGATTTGTGCTTCTGGCTGAGACGGACTCGTGCTCGAAGCTTCCTTGCAGGATGATGCTACATCCTGGGTAATTCCACCTTGAACGGTGATCAATCGGCCACTAACGGGCCCACTATGGCGAGAATCCGAACCCGTG
The DNA here is from genome assembly GCA_022559845.1 of Amorphophallus konjac. Lineage (NCBI taxonomy): Eukaryota > Viridiplantae > Streptophyta > Magnoliopsida > Alismatales > Araceae > Amorphophallus > Amorphophallus konjac. The sequence continues at coordinate 551,085,910 of CM040121.1, read as the reverse complement.
CCGGGTAATCGGGGTCTTCTGCTGACAGAACCTTCGGCCTCTTGTTGCGGATAGCCGAGGACATTCTTCCTCCTTAGGAGAGTCATTGGGTAGATCGTCGTCCTTGGTCGGGCGACGGATGTGGGGTAGCGGCATGACGAGGTCGATGCCGGATCATTGGACAGGCTTGATCGCGCTGCCGGTTGGTTGCGGGTTCACTTCGACTCTCCTGAGGTAAAGTCCCCGACGTTCCCTTCAAGGTGGCTCAGGGCTTCGTCAGCTTGAGGGGTTCTTTTGATAAGTTGATCTTTATCGGCTTCTGTGTTTTAGTGGGCCGTATCATTCATCTTTGCGGCTTGGTTGCCAAAGGATCATATTTTGAGTGCCAACAAATGCCCCCCAGACGTAGGCGGTGCAAGTGAGGCAGGAATGCGGCAAGGCCTACGGATGAGCTTCGTTTGGCTGACGGAGGCTCGACCGGCACTTAATTCTGGCGTCGGATGTTGATCCGACGAGGCAGGAAGCCTGACGGCGTCGCTTAAAACGGCGTGGCCTTTGCTTCGAGGGTTAAAACGGCGCCGCCTTTACGGCGCGCCCTGGGCCTTTTAGAGGTTAAAACGGCGCGCCCTCCCCGGCGCGCCAATTGCTTAAAACGGCGCGGATGGATGAGTTGCGCTCGGAACTTGCTTAGGTCGAAGCCGAGCTGCAGGAAGGTGAGCGCCTAGAGGTCCAGACAACGGAAGAGGCTGACCTGGCTGAAGGACAACTTGCCTCGCTAGACGAGAGGTTATCTCAGCTGACAGCCACCGAGACCCGTTTGCAAGAGTTGACACGATACCCTTCGCTGGGCCTTTTAGACTTGGCAGATATCTTCCGGCGCCCTCTGCTGTGACTTTGCTTTTTTTTTTCTTTCTTTTTTTTGTAATGCTCCTTTTTGTCTTCGGAGCTCATGTACCCCCGGGGGATGCCCCGGGCAAAAAAATGTGTTCCACCCATTCTCATTAAATGGAAATATTTCTTTTCGTCGCCATCAATCGCGACTTCTTTTCCTTCTTTCTTTTCTTTATTCTGGATGGTCACCCGAACCTAGGGATACTTGCTGATGGCGCAGGAGAGCGCTCACGCCTTCAAGGAAGGGGTGAGGTGTTCGCTCCACCGCGATGTAGCCGTTCCCGGAACGGGGCCTTTGCCAATGTGGGACATAGGTAGCGTAGGCAGATGCACCTAGCGAACCTTGCCGTTGGTGATGAGAGGTGTGTTATGACCCTTGACACGGGTCAAATGTTGATGCCATGATGTTTTGTTGGTCAGCGAGGGCGGAGGGCCCAGGTTAGAGAGTAGTCAACCGATCTTGTCGATGGTGACAAGGGTCGAAAAGGGGTAGACGGTCTTGCCGATGGTGACAAGAACCGGATAGGTAGCGACCGATCTTGCCGATGGTGACAAGGGTCGAAAAGGTAGACGGTATTGCCGATGATGACAAAAACCGGATGGGTAGCGACCGATCTTGTCGATGGTGACAAGGGTCGAAAGGGGTAGACGGTCTTGCCGATGGTGACAAGAACCGGATAGGTAGCGACCGATCTTACCGATGGTGACAAGGGTCGAAAGGGGTAGACGGTCTTGCCGATGGTGACAAGAACCGGATAGGTAGCGACCGATCTTGCCGATGGTGACAAGGGTCGAAAGGGGTAGACGGTCTTGTCGATGATGACAAAAACCGGATGGGTAGCGACCGATCATGTCGATGGTGACAAGGGTCGAAAAGGGTAGACGGTCTTGCCGATGATGACAAAAACCGGATGGGTAGCGACCGATCTTGTCGATGGTGACAAGGGTCGAAAAGGGTAGACGGTCTTGCCGATGGTGACAAGAACCGGATAGGTAGCGACCGATCTTGCTGATGGTGACAAGGGTCGAAAGGGGTAGACGGTCTTGTCGATGATAACAAAAATCGGATGGGTAGCGACCGATCTTGTCGATGGTGACAAGGGTCGAAAAGGGTAGACGGTCTTGCCGATGATGACAAAAACCGGATGGGTAGCGACCGATCTTGTCGATGGTGACAAGGGTCGAAAAGGGTAGACGGTCTTGCCGATGATGACAAAAAACCGGGAGGGTAGCGACCGATCTTGCCGATGGTGACAAGGGTCGAAAGGGGTAGACGGTCTTGCCGATGATGACAAAAAAATCGGGAGGGTAGCGACCGATCTTGCCGATGGTGACAAGGGTCGAAAGGGGTAGACGGTCTTGCCGATGATGACAAAAATCGGGAGGGTAGCGACCGATCTTACCGATGGTGACAAGGGTCGAAAGGGGTAGACGGTCTTGCCGATGGTGACAAGAACCGGATAGGTAGCGACCGGTCTTGCCGATGGTGACAAGGGTCGAAAAGGGTATGACAATAGATGTATATTACCGGGATATCGGATGAAGACTCCGCCATGACCTCGAAAGGGGTCTTCCGGATAGAGAATGAATCATCACTATTCAACATTCATTTTTATTCACATTACTGACCTAAGCGCCCCTTCGGGTTTTCGCCGAAGCCAGCCCCCTCTTGCTTTTGCCCACGCGCCCTTTCGGGTTTTCACGCGGCGGGGTACTCGATTTTGCCTGCGACGCCCTTTCGAGTTTTCGCCACAGCTGGGTTATAGCCATTTTTGCACTTGTCCCGATATGGGAGCAAGTCTGGCGGGGTATCTCTATTTTTAACCCCATTTTCTTTTCTTTCTTTTTTTCTTTTATTCGGAATGCGAGCCGAGAGAGGGTAGCTTGATCAGGGCGAAATGCCGCTAACCAAGGAGAGGTAGCTTGATTAGGGTGAAGAGCCGCTTGATCAAGGAGAAGTAGCTCGATTAGGGCGGAGTGCCGCTAACCAAGGACAAGGATAGCTCGGTTAGGGCGGAATGCCGCTAACCAAGGGAAAGGGTAGCTCGATTAGGGCGAAATGCCGCTAACCAAGGAAAGGGTAGCTTGGTTAGGGCAGGATGCCACTAAACAAGGAGAAAATGTTCGATTAGGGCAGAATGCCGCTAACCAAGAAAAAGTAGCTTGATTAGGGCGGAGTGCCACTAACCAAGGAGAATGATAGCTTGGTTAGGGCGGAATGCCGCTAACCAAGGGAAAGTGGCTCGATTAGGGCGGAGTGCCGCTAACCAAGGGAAAGTAGCTCGATTAGGGCGGAGTGCCGCTAACTAAGGACAAAGATAGCTCGGTTAGGGCGAAATGTCGCTAACCAAGGGAAAGTAGCTCGATTAGGGCGGAATGCCGCTAACCAAGGAAAAGTAGCTCGATTAGGGCGGAATGCCGCTAACCAAGGAGAAATAGCTCGACTAGGGCGGAATGCCGCTAATCAAGGAAAGGGTAGCTCGGTCAGGGTGGAGTGCCACTAGACCAAGGAAAGGGTAGCTCGGTTAGGGCGGAGTGTCACTAACCAAGGAGAAGGTAGCTCGGTTAGGGCGGAGTGCCACTAGCCAAGGAAAGGGTAGCTCAGTTAAGGCGGAGTGTCGCTAACCAAGGAGAAGGTAGCTCGGTTAGGGTGGAGTGCCACTAGCCAAGGAAATGGTAGCTCGGTCAGGGCGGAGTGCCACTAGCCAAGGAAAAGGTGTTCCGACCGATCACTCGGGGTGTATCGGCTGCGCCGCATGATACAGCTTAATGTGTTTTCCGTTGAGGGGAGAGAACTGGATGACTCCTTTGTGGTCTACAAGGACGTAGGCACCCCCTTCATATACTCGGCGGATGACATACGATCTGACCCAATTTTCGACCAGCTTCCCTTTGGGATTAGAGGCCATCACTTCTCTTCTTTTGACCATCACCAGGTCTTCTTTCTTGAACTCTCGACCCTTGACTAACTTGTCAAAAGCACGGGCCATGCGAGCTTGGTAGAGTTGGATGTTTTGTTGCGCCTGGAGGCGTTTTCCTTCGAGCTCAGCGAGCTCTTCCAGTCTTCTTTCTGCATTGGTCTCCTCCCCACTGACTAATCCGTGCTGGATGGCAACTCGCAATGAAGGAACTTCAAGTTCAATCGGCACTACAGCTTCCGACCCATAGACAAGGGAGAAGGGTGAACAGCCGGTTGGGGTCTTGTAGACAGTACGATAAGCCCAAAGTGCTTCGTACATCCTTTCTTCCCAATCCTTTTTGTTAGACTTGACAGTCTTTACCAGTAACGTGCACAGTGTCTTGTTAAAGGCTTCTGCGAGTCCGTTGGCCTGAGGGTTGTAGGGGGACGATGTCCTCCAGTCAATTTTGTATTTGTCGGCTAGCCGATAAACCTTCTGGTATCTGAAATGGTTGCCATTGTCAGAGATGATTCGGCTGGGGATTCCGAACCGGAATATTACATTCTGCCGGAAGAATCTTGCAACTAGTTCTCCCGTCACATCTCTTAGTGCTATTGCTTCTGCCCATCTGGAGAAGTAATCTGTAGCTGCTAAGATGTATTTGCATCCTGATGAAGATGCTGGTAACGGTCCTACCACGTCCGTGCTCCATTGAGCAAACGGCCAACTTGGTAGAGTGGGATGCAGTGGCACTGGAGGTCTCCTCGCCACATTTGCATGCTCTTGACATTTCTGACAAGCTTTGGCAAACTTGCAGCAATCATCAAATATAGTGGGCCAATAATAACCCAGCTTCTTTATCTCAATTTTCATTTTCGGGCCAGCCTGGTGTGCTCCAGCTGATCCTGCATGAACTTCTTGCATCACCTGTCCCGCCTCTGCTGAAGACAAGCAACGGAGTAGGACTTTCCTTCGGGCATCTGCCATAATTCGGAACAAGGTCCCGCTTCTCATCTCGTAAGAATCCTTGATCCTCAGAAGCTTCATTCTCTGTTCCTTTTCTTTTGGAAGTTGCTGGTGTTGAAACCAGCGTAGGAGATGCTCTCGCCAGTCGGGCTGCTGAACCCCTTCGATGACTGCTACTCCCATCTCTTGTTCGTCGGCCAGAACCTCTGTTACGCTGGGGACCTGTCGGCGGTTGATCACTGTTATATTCAGGCTTGTGTCTGGCGGGACCGCCAATGAACTGGCCAGCTTAGCGAGGGCGTCTGCCTGAGCATTCCGGCCTCGATTGACGTGCTTGATGCTGATGAAGTAAAATCTTGACATCAGGCGAGTTGCCAACTGGTGATAGGGGAGGAGCTCTTGCTTTCGCACCTCGAACTCTCCTTCCAGCTGTTTTATAACTAGCATGGAGTCTCCGAATGCTTCCAGCATCTGAATTCCCATGGACAGAGCAATCTGCAACCCGATTATCAGGGCTTCATATTCTGCCTCATTGTTTGTGCATTGTTTGTTTATGGAGCAGGACGTGTGCACCACTTCTCCTTCCGGAGATTTCAGGACTATACCTGCCCCTGCTCTGACCCTGGATGACCCGGTAGCAGAGGTGTCAATTCTGGAAGCGCCATCAAAGTATAGCTGCCATGAGGAAGGCTGTACTTGGGCGGCTTCTAGGGTTTCATCCTCGGGAAGTTCCGGTTCCCACGGGCTTTCCCCGGGCGCTGGGTGCTCAGCGAAGAAGTCTGCAATAGCTTGACCTTTGATGGCCTTGCGCGGTACGTAGGAGACATCAAACTCCATAAGGATTACCGCCCACTTGCCCAGGCGGCCTTTGAGTGCCGGCTGGGACATGATATATTTCAGGGGATCCTCCTTGGACACCAAGCTGATCTCATGCGACAACATATAATGCCGGAGCTTTTTGACTGCGAAGACTAGTGCCAGGCAGATCTTCTCAATATAAGTATATTTCTCTTCAGTTCTGACCAGTCTCTGACTGAGGTAATAGAGGGCTTGTTCTTTCCCTTCTTCATTATTCTGGGCTAGCATTGCCCCCAGAGAATTGTGTGTAGCTGCTATATACAGTATCAACGGCCGTCCTTTCACCGGTGCGCCCAATACTGGAGGAGTCTTCAGGTAGTCTTTTAGCTTGTCAAAGGCTGTCTGGCAATCTTCATCCCAATAAAAGGGAACATCTTTCATCATTAGCTTGTGAAAAGGCTGGCATCGCCCTGACAAATTGGAAATGAACCGCCGGATATAAGCCAGGCGGCCCTGTAGTGACCTCAGCTCGGAGATGTTCCTAGGTGGAGGTAACTCCTGAATCGCCTTGATCTTTGCGGGGTCTATCTCGATTCCCCGATATCGGACGATGAAGCCCAAGAATTTTCCGCTCGACACTCCGAACGCACATTTCATAGGATTCATTTTTAGCTCATGCTGCCTCAGCCTCTGAAAAACAATCCGGAGGTCTTGCAGATGATCTTCTTTTCTTCTGGTTTTGACCACCAGATCATCTATGTAGCACTCGACCTTGTGGTAGAGCAATTCATCAAAAATTTTGGTCATTGCGCGCTGATAGGTTGCGCCAGCATTCTTCAGTCCGAATGGCATTCTCTTGTAATGATAAATGCCTTTAGGAGTTCGGAAAGCAGTATGGACCCGGTCATGCTCCGCAATCCAAATCTGATTGTAGCCGGACGACCCATCCATGAATGACAGGGCTTCATGGCCGGTTGTAGCATCGATCATGACCTCGGTTATTGGCACCGGAAAGTCATCTTTAGGGCAAGCTTTATTTAGATCCCGGAAGTCAACACAAATCCGGATCTGTCCATTCTTCTTTTTCACAGGGACGATATTTGCCAGCCATGTGGTGTACTGATTTTCTTCAACAAATCCCACATCAATGAGCTTGTCAACTTCATCACAGATTCGGGTGATGAGCTCTGGCCTCATACGCCGCGGTGGTTGCTTCACCGGCTCGGCTTCGGGACTGATTGTTAGCTCGTGTTGTGAGACAGCAGGGTTTAGACCTGGCATCTCTTTATAAGTCCAGGCGAAGCAATCCCGGTATTCTAGCAGCAGCTGGATGTACAGCTCCCGTTCTTCTGGGGACAGTTAGGCACTGAGGAAGGTAGGCCTAGGGTCCTTTTCATTTCCCAGGTTGACTTCTATCAGTTCATCGACCGTGGCTTGGCCTCCGTCTTCTATTTCCGGAGGTGCCGGCTGGAGGTCGACGAAGTCTGGAACACCATCTCGAGGGTCGAGTACTTCAACCTCCTCGTCGGACACCGCCAGAGCTTCATGGGGTCCTCTTGCTTCTTGTGCTAGCGACTGTGTGGATGGATCTATGGACACATCCGTTGCCGTTGCAGCTCCCGAGGGTGATAGAACAGCTTCAGTGCTTGTGGATGAGGTTGCAGCCATGACAGGCCAGTAGTTGTTTGCCGCCGGACTCGGATAGCATATTGGATTTGTAGCAGAAGTTGAGGGAGTCTCGCCTTCTGGGACAGTTGAATCTTCCGCAGAAGTGGCTTTTTCTTTTCTGGTAGCCGGCTCCCCTTGATTGGAGTAAACCGAGGCTTCGTTGACTGGCAGAAAGGATGTTGAAGTCGTCATTAGTATGACCCCTGCGGAGGGAGAGACTTCTGCTTCTTGAGTATCTTCGGCTTCGCTGCTGCTAGCCGTATCAAATTCGGCTTGAAAGGCCGCTTCTTCAGGACGGACCTGCTCCCAGCATCGGCAGGAGATCAAGGTCTCCATTTGTTGATTCTGGGATAGAGCCAATTCAGCATGTTCGGCTTCCGCCGGATATTCATCAAAGGTTGCCCCCAGAGGGCTATCTTCAGTTGGATAGAAGGTGGAGATGGTATCCACCTCATACCGCCCACTGTAATAGTAGTCTTCCAGGGTGAAGCCCAGACCCGGATGTTGAGAGACACGTCTCATTTCTTTGTCCAGATTCGCAGGATACCACATCTTCTGGAAAGCTTCCTTGCGTTTCTGAGGTTGATCGGGAGGGATGTGTTGCTCTTGAAACATCCTGGCCGTCCGATCAGTGGTAAATGCCAGGCCCTGAACAGGAACCCGCGGGTTGGCTAGATCCTCAGGGAGGCTGCAGTCTGTGTCCTCCTGAGTGGGATGCTCCTCAGCTGTATAGAACAAGCTGCTGGGCCCATCTTCTTGTGTCACCCCCTAGGCTTTGAAAGGTTCGACAGTGGGACCATCGAGGCCGGAGACTGGCTTGGTGAGGCCGGCCGGGACTCCGATGCGGTCGTGCTGTCGATCAACATGCACTTCCTTAGCTTTGGGGTATAATGCTGGGGGTGTCACCCTGCCGACATTTCCAGAAGCCGTGATGTGGGAAACCACCTTTGGCTTGACATATCCGCGCGGCGGTGGTGGATACCAACCGTCACCCGATTTGTTCTTCGATGCCCCTACGAGGGCTCCATCTTCAGAAACCTTCAGGGGAGACCCCGTATATAGGTTGGTGTCCGCCAAGTGACATTCAAACACCTCGAATGGGTGGATATCAGCAAATATCCTCTCCTCCTTCCCCTGGAGGCTGTATTTGATGCATTGGTGGAGCGTGGAGGGCACCACCATATTTTCATGCAGCCATGGGCGGCCGAGCAGCGCTTTGTAGGAGGTGCGAGAGTCAATGACGTGAAACTGCACCGTTGTAGTGAAATCTGCCAGGGTCAGTGTGAACTCTGCCACTCCCATAGATACTTCACACTTTTGGTTGAAGCCAGCGATACGCATATCCCCGACTTTCTCGAGATGCACATTAAAGTGGTACCTCTCGTATATTCTATATGGCAGGATGTTGACTGCTGCACCACGATCAACCAGAATCCGGTTCAGTTCTCTTCCGTTCAGGTGCCCTTTCATATATAGCGGCCTGTTGTGACTGGCAGTAGGTAGTAGCATGTCTTCTAGAGAGAAGGTCATACTGGCTTCTGGTATAGCCTCAGCTATGCAGGCTTCAAAATGAGCAGGGGTCTGCAGAGCAGTGATGATCGCCTGTCGAGTCTCTTCACTCAAAGAGAGAATTTCCCAGATCGTAAATCGAGCGGGGAGCTTTTTGAGCAACTTCATTATTCGGCTCCCAGCCCAGACATTGGAGAGCTTCATCTCTTCAGCCCATCTGGGCTTGGGGAGGTTTTGATTTGTGGGTCCAGACGGACCTGCTTCATCTTCCTCGGACTCGGCACCCTCTTGAATGGCATCGGCTGTCGGGTCTTCTTTACTAGCTGCTGTAGGGCAAGCCCCATCTGCATTTGCCTCCTCAGTAGATTGCGCTGGCTGCGGGTGAATGACCCCGGGCGTAGGGTTAGCCTCCTGATAAGGCTGCTTCCCCTTTGACATCTTCATGAACTCAAGGAATGAAGGGACTGTCTTGCCCCCAGTCTTGCTGTATAGACCTGACGGAGGAGGGATTTGAACTCCCTTAACTTCCGGCGGAGGTGTCTTGTAGGGTTGCTCCCCTCTGAACACAATGTTGTGATTGGGTGGCGGCTGGCGCCCCCATTTCCGGCCTGACCGAGTGGCATGTGCAGCAGTTGCGACCTCGGCCTTGCCTCCCCCAGCATGGGGTGTGAAGCAAATTTCTTCTTCTTCCTCTTCCCCGGGCAGGTTGAAGAGTGCTGACAGGGTATTGCAGGAGACGACCTGTGTTTTACGGGCCCCAGCGGCCTTTCTTTTCTTTTTCTTTTGCTTTTTCTTCTTTTTGGTTTCTGCAGGTGCTTGCCCCCAGAACAGGTTGCTCTCCTGAGGTGGTGCCGCTTCAGCTTCCTCCCCTTGCCTAAGTGAGAGTTGCTCCAGCTCCTGCCATGGGACGTGGTCCCGTACCAGCAGAGGTTTCAGTTCGGGCTGTACATATTCATCTAGCCCTTCAATTAAGTGTTGCAGTCGAAGGACCCCAGGATTGGTTTCCTTGATTACTGGCAGCGGAGTTTGTCTCCTCCTGTTAGGCGTATGTATTCTGACAGCTGTAGGTGGAGTGACCCATACGGGTGCCACCACTGGCGGAGCAGGCCGGGGTGTAATGCCACGATATGTGCCCCCTCTTTTGGGCGGGGTGCCCTCTTCTTCTTGTGCTTCACAGGGATTTGCTGCCACCCCTGTTGCTCCTTCACGGGCTCCAGGAAATGGATTTCGTAGGTGCTCCGTGTGCTTGCTTCAGAGATCTCCTCAGGTAATGCCTGGTAGAGTGAGATCATGTTGACTGCTGCCCTCCTAAGAGGGGCTTCATGTGGCTGAGGGGGGTCTACTTTGTACTCTCCCAGCTCTATCTCATTTTTCTTCACCATCCCTTCGATGACGTCTTTGAAAACATAGCAGTCTTCGATTGGATGTCCCAACATCTGGTGGTAGGGGCAGAATCTTGGACTGTCTTTTCTTTTTAGGTCCTCCGGCCTCCTTGGTTCAGGCAGAGTGACCATGTTGTATTCTGTTACCCAGTCGAACAGGACTCGGGTCTTGTCTTTTGGAAAGGAATAAGCTTTCTTCATTTTGTCCCTCAGCGAAGGACCTTCTTTATCATCTGGAGCTTTCGCAGGTTGCGGGGGAGCCACTTTCTTGCCTTTCTCCTTCTGTTGTTCGAACGCCTTGATATCAAGCGCGTTCGCTTCTTTAGGTACGGGGCGCCGTTCCGCCACCTTGCCTTTCTGGGCTATGCTGGCAGTTGATGTCGGGACAGGCTTGGCTAGAAAAGCTTCCACCTCAGCCACCACATTATTCAGCCGGTCGAACGACCGTATTTCCATACCAATCATCTTTTCCAGGACCTCCCTCCTGAGATTTTGCTTACATATTTGCACAGCGTCTTCCTGGTGCGGAGGCCGCTTACATCTCATTCCGAGGTTCCTCCACCTCTTGATGTAATCAAGGGCGGTCTCATCTGCCCTTTGTTTTGTTGAATAGAGCTCGGCCACTGTGACCTCCCTCTCTGTGACATGGAATCTTTCTCTGAACTTCCTCTGCATATCTGACCAGTCATTAATTGACCCGGTCGAGAGACTGGAATACCATTCGAAAGCGAGCCCCGTCAGCGAGGACCCGAAGAATTTCAGCAGATACGACTCGTCGGTGGCCAGATCACCCATAACGGTCATATAATATGCAATATGTTCTTTAGGGGAGCCTTTCCCATTGAATTTGTCAAACTTGGGCGGCTTGTTGACTCCCGGGGGAAGTCGCTTAGCCGCATGGTGTTGCGGGTAGGGCACCCGATAGGCATCGAATGCGACGTAGTCGCCTTCGCTTTTCTCTGCGAGCTTCAGCTCGATCATCCTTTCCACCATCATCCGGTTCACGACCGTGGGGTCAACCGGTTCTGGATAGAAGTGTGCTGGCTGCAGGTATGGGGTGACCAAGGTGGTCGCCTGTGGAGGATGCAGCAGCCGGGGTGTTGGGTGCACCTGAGGAAGCACCGGAGGTAGCAGCGGCTGAGGCTGTGGCGGCCGCTGTTGTGCTGTCGTCACGGTTGGTTCTGACGGCTGGGGTAGTGTATAAAGCGGTGGAGGGTCGTCTCGACGAGCCGCTCCCCGGGATGATTCACCCTGGACTTCGGGTGGTTTAGAGGCTGATGAGTGTTCAGTTTTCTCCATCAGCTGTTTCTTCAAGGAATCTATTTCCCGTTGATATTTTTGCAGCAGCATCAAGACTGATGGATCTATAGTGGTGGGGACACCTTCTGTTGTCTCCCCGGACGTACCCTCAGGCAGGATGTCGAGGAGTACGTCGTCTTCTTCTTCCGTCGTCACCACATTAGCGGTCAAGACGGGGGCTTTATCATCCCAGTGGAGGTAGACCTGGGGCTGTTTCTCTTTCATCATTGTCAGAAGCCCTCTTGCTGCTTCTGTCCTGCGGGTAGTTGGCCCCGGCCGTACGGCCAATTGAGCCAGTTCTTGGGGGTCTTCAGGGAGCTCCCCATATCGGCTGGACACGCCAGCCATGTTGCAAGTGAAAACCTGAATCCTTCTTCTTTGTCGATGGACCCTCCGCCTTGCTTGTTGCGGAAAGGTCAGCCTCTCGAACACAGAAATTCTTCTTCTTTCTTCCCGCTCGGGGAAGGCTTCATCGGCTTCGATCTCAAAGCCGTCATCGTATCCATTGTCGTCGACCGATGACACCATCATTCTATCTTCCATATCTTCTTCATCCGCCACTGATGGGAAGTAGTCTTTGTCAGTGGCGACTGTCTGCATCAGTCGCTGCTGACCCAGCGAGGGGTTGCCCAGCCCTCGAAAGTAGTTCCTGATCAGACATGTTACCTCCTCTCGACCCCGCCCTTGATAGAGTACGGGGGATAGTTGTCGACCTCCAGTAGGAGGGATATAGGCCAGCCGAGCTCTGTCGGCCGGATGTTGGAATCTTCGTCCCGTGACTGGGACGTTGGCTTGGCGGGCAGCAGCCCGGAAACTTCTGCGGCGCGGGGGATCCGCAACCACTTCTTCTTCATTCGTCGGGGACAAGCCCCTTTCTCTTCTCGCTCCCGCCTCGTCGTTCATAGGACGGCGGTGGATGGGTGTCAGATGGTAGGCAGGTCGGGTCCGCTTGGGAACCCACACCTGTTTGAACTTTTTCGGCTTGAGTGCCGAGCTTCCTTGGCCATAGGGGCCGGCTTCTTCTCTTTCTGCCCTCCTTCCAGCGAGGGCTTGATAGGTGTTGTGGACAGGGATGTTGGGGATGACTCGGTCTGGGGTCACCCGTGCCGTGCGTCCATCGAGGAAGACGCGCAGTGCCTCCCACCAGCATTGACTTCCCGGACTGAGAGACAGTTCCGGTGATCACAACAGTATTCTTGCGATCCTAGCGACGCTGACGTCCTCTAGAGCGTCTGTTGATGACAGTGGGGTGCGTCCCACGTACAACGTGGTGCACCATGCAGCTAGCGGCCGGGGCCGGATTCTTGAGCGAACCATCGCAGCAGGGAGCCTTCAGAGGCTCCACTTCCTTCACGGTTTCCTCGACAGGTTCCGTGGCTTCGACTTCCAGCATGTCGACAAAGGCCAACCCCAAGAAGTTGGGGAAGCCCACAGCAGGAGGAAAGCTACCAAATTCCATGGGCACCGCCAGGTACCCTTGCGCGTGTCTGGCGACGATCGCAGGACTGAAGTCGACGCCGGTTATCTCATGAGTCGTCATTGTTTGCACTGAAATATCAAACAAGGCGATAATCAGTAGTCTTTGAGAGGGCTTCGAAGCTCGAGTATCTCGACAAAGAGATGAAAGGTGACACTAGTCCCACCGGGCGTGCCAGACTATGTTTGCGACCTTTTCTTTCGTTCACCTTTTCGTTCCTTTCTTTTCGTTCGCGTTTCGATCAACCATTTGACTAACTGGTAATCAACTGACTGATTGATGACGCGGGCGTGCCAGTCACATGAGTGATGATTTTATTGTGCGCTCACTCTGACCCATGTCGGGCGAATGTGAGGTTCGGTCGGGACCAGCAGTCCGCCATACCATAAAGGCTATGGCGTTAATTACATCCCCCATGAGGAGGGAACACCTTTGATTAATTGCCGAGATATCGGGCTGTCGAAGCCGGGATAAAGGGTACGGAGCAGGCAAGTGATCATGCAGGATGGTACGGTTGACTACACACGATTTATTAGGGTGGACCCTAGTACACGGCGGAGGACTTAGGCTCGAAGGCCACCTTCACGCGTAACGAAGCCTCCAATCAGGCGTAACCTGACCTTCTGGCAATGTTATTTGATATACCAAGGATGCACACATTCGGGCATGCGTTAATGCGATATGAGTGTGTGGACTAGGGCATAACGGCAAGGATTCGAGGCGTATCGATTCAAGCTTGAACATGCCAATTTTATCTAGTTTATTTGGTTGAGGAACTTGCATCCCTCTATAATTAGCATAGGAAGTCATCCCATAAGTGGGAGAAGGGTTGGAATGGTGCGACGACACGATTCGGAACGAAATCAGTGCAGTGCTCGCGAAGACAGGGGCTAAAACGCTTGAAATGGCGCCCTGAAACGTAGGTAAAAGGTTTAAAACGGCGCCAGAACCGTAGATAAAAGGGGCAGCCTGTTAAAACGGCGTGGGGAGCTGGGGCGCGCCGAAAAGGGCGCGCCGGGAAGAGCGCGCCGGAAAGGGCGCGCCGGGAAGGGCGCGCGTTTTAAGGCGTTATCGCGCATGAACGCGCCGAATTAACCCGATTTCAAGGAAACAGGAGCTTCGTTAGTTTATTCATGAATTTATTAAAAGGTTTTGGAGGGTTTTGAAAATTTATTGAGTTGATTATTCATCGAATCGGTCCCGAGTCATCCAAAGGTCAAATCACGGGCTCGTGCGAGATCCGGACTCGAGCGCGGCGATTGTTCCGAGTTTAGACTCGTTCAACCCAAAATTTCGGCAGCATCTCCCCATCCCAAAGGATCGTCGGGGAGACGCAGGGAGTACTCACGTGGCGGAGTAAACCCCTAAAAGCCGGGTGGCGCAACGGCGGCCGGCAGACCCAAACGGATAGGAAGACCCCGAGGGCTAGCCTGCTAGGGGCACCGAGTCCGTGGGTAACAGTGAGTGAGTGAGGCGACTCGATATGGGAGCGAAAACCCCGAGGGCTAGCCTACGAGGGGCACGCAACCCGAATCACCACACTACTCGAGTCGGGACGACCGAGTAGAGAAGGGAACCCCGAGAGCCAGCCTACGAGGGGCACACGCGTCTCTCGGCCACCACAAAGTCCCTTAGGGACTGTGGATTTGAGATGTCGGGACTAACCCGTTTGCTATTCACTCGTTAGTCCATAGGAGATTCGTCACTGCTGGACGATCCCCAGTGGACAGAGTGCTATCAAAGCGGAACAGTGGAGGATGTTCCCCCTCCCCGGGTTACCGATTCGCACTAATGAAAGAGTAGAACGGAGCTGTGAGGTCGTTTGCATAACCAGCAGGCCAGAACTAATGCCTGTAGATATACGTACGTTCACGCATATGCATATTCACGAATCAAAGGAACATTCGTCAAGGAATGTTCGGAAAATAATAACTGGAATGTAGGGGCGCCCTTACTTCCCTCTGTTCATGGTCAAGAACAGAAAGGGTATTACGAGGGCGGCCCAGACAGGTGGGAGGAACCCATATATTGACACACCTTACACGGTGAAGATTCCTAGCATTCGACCGAAAGAGAAAACCCCCGGGGAGGGGAATCGATGTAGCCCTTACCATAGAAGGGCATAAAGCGTCGGGAAGACGAGACAAGAAGGAAGTCATTCACACGGGAAGCCCACGGTGCTCTGCATTCATCCTCCACGGCGCCGGCATCATCGCACGGCACCGTTTCACCGGCTGTAAGGAAAAAAAGGGGAAGCCAACAGGGAAGAAAGAGAAAACGTGGCATCGACCAGAGACTCACATTCCATTCCATTCATTCATAAAAAAAGGAAACAGACAGATAAGTAGAGAATATACATTCCGGCGCCGGCGTTGTTGCTCGGCCGCCGTTTCCATTAACAGGGGAAACCCATTACAACAAAAAGAGGAAAAGAATCATCGTGAGGGAGGGGAGGTGAGGCTCATGTCATCGCCCCTCCCCTCCTTCACTTACATTATGCCAAAGGAAGAAAACCCAAAGCGGAACAGAGGGATTCACCGGATGAAACACGGGAAACCCACCTCGAGAGATAAGGAACATATGCTCTTCTTCTCCGATTCCGGGAGACTCGGGTGGAGCAGGGTGTGGGCCGCCGAGAGCTCGGACAGAAGACTCTTCAGATCGAAGAACCCCCTCCGACTCTTCCCTGGACCTCCCCCCTTTCTTTCTATTTCTCTTTTTTCTTTCTTTTTGATTCCGCCTCTTCTCCCCCCGATCTCCTTGATATCTCTCCCTCCGACAGGCTATATATAGCCTTGGGGTTAATTCGGCGCCCCAGGAAGAGGCGCGCCGGGTTGACGGCGCCGGGAGAGGCCCCATTATGCCTTTGCGCGTCGGATTGACGGCGCCGGGGAAGGGCCCCATTTGGCTTTTGCGCGCCGGATTGACGGCGCCGGGGGAACACCCCCTTTTGTTCTCGGCGCGCCGGTTTGACGGCGCCGTTTTAACCTGTTCACTTGGCGTGTCAGTCCGGTGGGCCCGGAGATGATTTCGGAAGCTCCCGTCGACTGCTCCCCTCGCCCTGGCCATCGAAGGGCCTTGATGGGGTGTTGACGAAGCTCTTGATAGGATGAACGGCCCTAAACAAGACTTCGTGTGTGTCTGGTCCGAGCACACGGGTGTCCTGCTGACACAGTCTTCGGCACTATGATTTGTGCTTCTGACTTAGACGGACTCGTGCTCGAAGCTTCCTTGCAGGATGATGCTACATCCTGGGTAATTCCACCTTGAACGGTGATCAATCGGCCACTAACGGGCCCACTATGGCGAGAAGCCAAACCCGTGCCGGGTAATCGGGGTCTTCTGCTGACAGAACATTCGGCCTCTTGTTGCGGATAGCCGAGGACATTCTTCCTCCTTAGGAGAGTCATTGGGTAGATCGTCGTCCTTGGTCGGGCGACGGATGTGGGGTAGCGGCATGACGAGGTCAATGCCGGATCATTGGGCATGCTTGATCGCGCTGCCGGTTGGTTGCGGGTTCACTTCGACTCTCATGAGGTAAAGTCCCCGACGTTCCCTTCAAGGTGGCTCAGGGCTTCGTCAGCTTGAGGGGTTCTCTTGATAAATTGATCTTTATCGGCTTCTGTGTTTCAGTGGGCCGTATCATTCATCTTTGCGGCTTGGTTGCCAAAGGATCATATTTTGAGTGCCAACAGCCCCCCAACCCTACGGCTCCGTCCTACACCTCCCTGCTACCTCCAGCGAACACCCCCTAACCCTACTGCTCTGCCCTCCCACCCCCTGCTACCTCCGACGAACTCTCCCCAATCCCTATTACTCTACCCTCCCACCCCCCTTGGGGCCGAAGACGAAGCTCCCCCCTCTCCCTACTACTCTGCCCCCCCTGATCTCAGCGACGAGGAGCTCTGTCGACCTCTACGATGACGAGGGTCTCAGTTCACCATGCTTTGTCACAGTAGAGAGAGAGGGTGTAACGACCCGAGAATCCGATTACTGGGAAGGCCCGATAATCTGAGACTCGAACTGCCGCCCGCGAGCCGGGAGGACTCGGAAGGGTTAAAAGGAGTGTGGAGGCACAAAGAAATATGAAATAAAGCAGGACAATTCAACAATTAACAGAAATAAATAAACAACAACTACTACAACAGAGTCCAGTCCAACAGAAAGTACAATTTAAAGCAGTAAAACGTACCACATGCCAAGTGAACACTCGGCCTGGCGAGCTGGCAACTGAGATCCTCCGCATCGCACCCTCGAACCTCGAGGAAGAACCGCCACACCTGAAAAGCAGGGAATGAGTCTCCAAAATAGAGACTCAGCAGGGATCCCGCGGAACCCCAACCGGAAACGACGGCGGTAGCGGAAAGGAAAGCTAGAACGACAGCAGGAACAACGAACCGGTGGCCGGTCAAAACTCGACACTACAGCTACTCCTACCGTACCAGAAGACACACCCCGATCCCACGGTCGGGGGCTATTGAACCACACTAGTACCACTTACCGAAGTAAAAATCCACGGCAACCACGCCGTAGAGGCATGTCTCTTAAAACACGGCCAACCTCGACACACTGTCCAAGGTGCAACCCTGACCATCCGGTCACGGGTACCGCATAACAAGACGCAACCTCGGTAAAGCCACTAGCACTAGTCTCACGACATGAAAACCGACACACGCGCCACGGCGAAACAACTGAAACTCAACGGTCAACACGACTGGAAACCCGAAGGTCGAAGTCACGGAAACTGACAGTCTGTCACTCTCTGTCCAAAATAGGAGTACCTACCACTAGAAGCAAGGCCGAATGCGTCCACTGACGTCTTAGTCTGCGCCTCAGGTGTCTCCCTCTGGCCCAGCGGGAAACTGGTCCAACCGTCCCCAACCACGTGTTCACACACAGACCGTGCGTCCTTGGTCTGGCCCTCTCACCGGTTTTCCCCTCAGCCGGACTCTGGTTACAAGACGTGGGGCCTGACGGAAACCGATCTAAAACCGTCTCAAAGGGTAAGCCAGTACACCTACTCCCAGGTGAGACCAGCACACGCGTACTGGTAGGCTACGACTAGCGGAGGGTCGCTGAGAGAGTAGACTCTCAAGTCAACGGAAAACAACATCCGAACCCAACGAAGTACAGGGACCGTCCCATGTACCAGCACCGTCGCACGGTGACCACAGTCGGAGAAGAAATGGGACTCACAGTCCACGGGCCGCACACTCGGCCATGTAGAAATGCAGAAGCACGGTTCCCAAGGTAGCTCACAGGCCGCCAAATCAAATCTCACTCTCAGGGAAAGGCGGGAACCCTCCAGCCCAAGGCTGGGCAACTGGACTCGCAATCCAAGGCCACACACATGGCCCACACGGAAAGCACAGAAGCACGATTCCCATGGTAACGAACAAGCCGCCACGCCGATAACTGGACTCGCAGTCAAAGGCCAAACACATGGCCCACTCGGGAATCATCTTCCAAGAAAACTCATGGCATGCGGGGGAGACCCCACCGCACACACACCGATACATGGTGACTCGGTCAAGCGTAACACAAAATCCCGGCACACGAGGAGTCACCCGGACTCTCAACCCACGTGTACGCTAACCGAGGTAGCACGGTCCTCCCGTCACCCTCAAAACACGGACACAGAATCCCACGGGTGTCTGGGGCATTCACAAGACCGCAAGTCGACCACTGGGTCACAACCGGGTCGACCAGGGATCCACACGTCACGGAATGAACGCGAAGAACACGAAAACTCACCTCGGCGCAACACAGAGCCTGACGGTCTAACCTTGGGCCGTCACAGTCTGTAACGGTCCAAGCCTCGACCGCCACAACAACTCTGACGCACCAACACAGGGCCGTCAGACGCTCGGTGCAAACCGGTTGTGACGCGCGGACCCTGGTGCGTCACAGTCTCTGACGCGCCAGCCCTGATGCGTCACAAGACAAGATGAAACCAACTGTGACGCGTCCTGCTCGGTGCGTCACAGGCTGTAACGGACCAACTTTGGTGCGTTACAAGGTGGGAACGCGTCCGCTCTGATGCACCCACACATGGGCGTTACAAGGCTGTGACGCGCCAGCCTTGGTGCGCCACAGGCCTTGACCCCGAACGGTCAAAACCAACGACCGAAAGCCGACGGTCAGATCGTCCATGGCGGTCCAACCCAGGCGCGTCACAACGCCGTGGCGGTCTATCGTGGGACCGTCACACTCACAGACCACCAGTTGGCTAAATCGGCCATGTGACGCACCCACCCTAGGGCGTCACAGTCTGTGACAGTCACTGGAAGGACCGTCACACCCGTCCGAGAACGGAATGACGGGAAACGACCCAAAAAATGTTCCACGCCCCCATACCTCCACGGGAGAGGGGGAAAACAAGGGGGGAAGCCCGCAAATAACCCCTAGCATACATCTACAGCCTCGAATCAGCCAAAAACGTAGATCGGCTCACAATCCCAAAACATGGAGTTTTTCCCCAAATCGTCCTGATTAGCCCGCTCGGCTCACCAGGGCCTACGAAACTCACGAAAAGAAAGAGCACGAGCTGGGGGTCCATCTCCCTACCTCCACCGAAGATTTCGCGCCCCGATCTCGCTGATCCGCGAAGAAATGCCGTTGAAGCCTCGCCCGCTCGCGACCGCGCCACGTGCTCCCACGCGTCTCCACCACCTCGATCCTCGCCCATCCTCGCCCGTGTCCTCGCTCGCGCCGCCTCCGTCTCGCCCCCGCCTCGCTCCGTCGGCCGCCAGAGAAGAGAGGGGAGAAAGAGGGCGTGAGAGAAGAGAGAGGGAGAGAGGGTGAGAAATGAGAGATGGGGAGAGAGAAAAAGGGAGGGGGTTTATATAGAAAATCTGGAAATTTTGAAAAATACCAAAAAAAAAGGAAAATACACCCCCGCGATCCTCGGAACACGCTGATCACCGTGGTAACGTCCCGGCGTCGGAGAACGCAACGGTTCACCCTATACGGGGTTCCGAAGGTCCGACAGACGGAAAACACGCGTAAAATCCAAAACGCAACCCGGGACCCACAAAGGTGCTCCGAAAAATATAGAAAATTACCGGCGTGCTCCTCGAAACACCACGGACCCAAGGAAACTCACGGGCACACCACCAGTCGGTCTGACAATCCGGTAAAATAGTCCGAAGCTCGATCGGACTCAAATCCGAAACACAAGGAAAGGCGATCCGAAACCCACGGATCCAGATCTGAAAAACCCAGGGCATTACAGCCCTCCCCCTTAAAGGATTTTCGTTCTCGAAATTAAGGACCTAGCACAAAGTCATAGGGGAAGAACACTAAACCAACTGACAACGCTGTCAGAGCCCCAGCACAGAAAACCTCGATTCTCACGAAAACACCGATCTTGAGGGACACAGCCAGACTTACAATCATAAATAACACCTCGCTCCGCGCGCCATACACACCGGCAATCAGAGTAGGCATATACCAAAGGACACAGTCCGGCATCACCTCAGACACCACGAAAACCAATCAAGGCATCGCTGCCACCATCTCGCTCACCGAGGGGACACAACCCTCGCACGAGAAACAGATACCGATCCATCCAATGATCGGCAGATAAATTACACATCAGCTTCACAACCAGCTGACCGGTCGCACACCCTTCTGAAGGGAACAACCAATACAGAGCCTCCACCAGCTCACACAGCCATCTCAATAGACCACAACCAGAACATCGGCTCAGCACCAAGAATCACCTCACACATGGCAAGCTGAAAGCCAGACATATCACTGTGCCAACTCTGTCAGAAGATAAACTTCGACAAAGCCCAGACCCCATCCAGAAAGTGCCTCACTGATACACAGCTCTCACCAATGTCGATGCACAACCACCAGCATCTTCTGTCTGTGAGAGATCACGCGCCGATCACCAACCGCTCGTCAACGGGAAACCTCCGCTCGTTCATGTTCTTCCTTCTTTCCTGGTCCTCCACCGGATCCGAAGGAAACATTCCAAACTTCGGTAAGCCATCCGTCGACTCCCACACAGATCGATACCACATCTCGAGCTGCACTCCTCTCGGACACCGCCTCCGAACTCGATCATCGCACCAACTCGACCCTCTCAGGGGAGCACGGCAAAACCAAATGACAAGATCATGGTGCCTTCAGTCATCACCTCACTCGAATCAGACTTACAGGGGAACCATCCCACGCTGGTCACATACCAAGGATAACCATTGCGACACCAACGTCCCGTCAAGGGCCACCAATCCGACGCCAATCTCACTAAAAGGCCTCCGCCCGCAGGCGTCACTCTTCCGTCTGGTCTCATCACATCTCTCGACTAATCCAAGTGACACCTGCCAATCCCGATTCTGCCCTTACCACAGAGCCATGGGACACCACCTGAACTATGCATGGCACACCTCTCTAAGGGAGGAAAGTGCCACCCAATCTCACTGCAACCTGGTCGCCAACACCACGACCAAAGCACACGGGTCCCCAAGTAACATACATCTCACCGTGGTCGACTACGAGACTAGTCTTACCAGTCACTCGCAGCTACCAACAGGAACCCATAATCTATCAGAGATCACTTCTCCAAAAGAAACGATCTCAACCGAGGACACAACCTCCAATACATGTCGGGCACCAAGCCACCGACTCTGACCATCGCGTCCTCGACCTCCGTCAGGCGACATCCTCAACAACCCCATCCGGGTCACACCGATGCCTGACACGGCTTCCATCACAGGAACAAGGTACTCATGCGACACACTAGCCAACACATTCTCCAACACTCCATCCTACCAGTGTCAAGAACCGTGATATCTCGAGCAACGACACGACAACAACACATTTCGCACCGAGGAACCAATCCTCCGATGCTCAATGCAATCTCAGGAAATCCGTCCATAGCGACCAACGCTACGATCCTGAACCAGTGGGTTACAAGCCCACCAGCCTTCCGCTGCGCACTCTGATCCACGCGCACAATCACAAATTCTCGGAAACACCGCACAATCGGCACTCATCCTTCCGAAAAAGCGCCAACACACCCTCACACGACAAGGGAAAATGGGCACAACTCTCGCAGGTAACCACCTTGCCAGAACACGGGTCACGTCTCGCATGAACTTCATGGCACACAAGGCCAACCAATCCGGACACGCAATGCAAGATGACGAACCTTAGGGAAACACAATCTCTCCAACCAAAGGGGAGACCAAACGCCCTTCCGACCAATGGAAGAAATCCACGCTCGACTTGATCTCGAATATTGCGCACGCTGGAAACAGCACCATCCAGCACCACGGAAAACCATCGCTTCTATCAAGTCAGCGCCTCCGACACACTCAGCAAGTGTCACGTCGGACCACGATCACAGCATCTCTCGATGCACCACCGCTGCAATTCCTCAAACTACAACACGACATGCCAAGAGCCACAACACAAGCCATAACGATAACCGCAGACGCTCATCCTCGAGTCCCGAACTCGCCGTGGAGCCTTCACATCTCAAGCCAACTCCAAGGCAAACACAACCCATTTGCACACAAGAGCGCAGGAGCAAGACTTACTGAGACACCACAGCCCAATCCTGCCTCGAAATCCGTAAAATAATCGGGGCCGACACGTCATTTCTGACGCCACAGAGCACAACAGGAACATCATGTTAGTGTTGGTGTGCTGCATGCCAATTTAGGGTCGGGTAGACCCGATATATATACGATCTTGTTCATTATTAATAAAGTGGTATTTGAGCGTAAATATGCGATTGTGTCACTTTACGTTGTCCCTATGATATGTGGTTGTAAAGTCAACTCGAGATGGGATCTCGATTATGAGACTGACTTTATATGAACACATACCTTAAATTGTTCATGGTTGGAGGGTAATCACTTGGGGACTTTGATTACCTATTAAACCAGTACACATGATGTGTCAGTGACCAGTCTCATGGTCATTGGTGCGGGGCACTAACACATATGTGTAGGTGTATGTCCTTGGAGGATGTACACTGAACTGATCCGCTATTGGATCTTCAGATGGTTGATTATGCCTAAAGTCAACTGAAGATCCAACTGTCTCAGTAGCATCGTTGGTCCTTTGACCTGAGACATTGATCGGATCTTACACGAGGACTGGAATAGTTTAATTACTTAGCTAAGTGACCTTAACTATAAGTCATGAGTTACCGAGTCATTAACTACTCCAGGATACGTGTGAAGATCATCAATGGTCAAGAGGGGATCGCTCACTGTCGGGTATATATCAGACAGTTAATGAGTCATGACATTGACGCTCCGTTAAATCCCTGGCCAGGGTCGTGTGAGTTCGTTTAGAACGGACGTCATACACTTTAAGGAGGTCATAGTCGAATGGCAGGATCATGGAGTTTGACAGAAATCATACCCTCGATCATACCAGACTCATAGAAGGAGCGAGGGGTTATATCGATGCGATAACTGTGGACTTACAGGTACCAGATAGGCTGGTTTAAATCCGGCGTCCTCTAGGATCACGCGGATTTACTTGACCCAACGTGATCAAAGGTTCGGAATAAATTAAACTATTATTCGGCTCTAGTAGAAGCGAAAAATATGTTTAATTTACTTCTAATTGGGAATTAGAAGTTAGTGGACCTTAAACTAGAGTGACTATGGACCTAGAGGATCACACACAATGGATTCTTGGGTGACGAATTATTATTATACAAGTGTATGCATTATTTCCATTTAATTCCTTTAGGAAAGGAGTGTAAATGGAGCTTAATACATATATATAATAGTAGATATGATATATATATAATTTCGGTCTCTTGGAGCCCTTTCAGAAATGACCAAAATTCTAGATATATGGCATCCTACGTGAGCTCATTCGATTCTTCTCTTTGGCTAATCAAGCATTTAAGCCTAAGAGGAGGATTAGCTCCCCCCTTTCCTTCCTCTTGCGCTCTCTCTCTCTAGAAGGTGAAAGGGTCGGGGAAGGTCCGTGCCGGGGGTACCGTCACTGTAGAAGGGTCCGTGTGGATCGACTCTAGAGGCCGTGCAGTTGTGCGGCTTGGTATTCTACATCGGGCATAGCGGACAGCGTCGTTGCGCGCAAGGTATAAACACGCAACCTGTAATTAGGCAGGTTGGGGTCTTAGAAACACCGATTAGAGCAAAGATTAAGGTTTCCATAGCACCGGGATCGGGTAAAATGAATTTTTGTTATCCGCTGCGTTGCCCGATAGTGTTGTGCGAAATCTTACAGTGGTATCAGAGCCAGGTTTGCGCTCTAATCGGTATTTTTATCGTCGTATAGAACCATATTTGAAAGGGGATTAAATCTTCAATTGTTATTGCCACAAGGGGATGCTGGGCATCCCCGTTCTTCCAGGATGCTGGGCATCGCTGGAGCAAATTTTTTAAATTTTTTTTTTTGCAGGCCCGGTTTGGGCGCATTGCGCCCTGGGCGCGGTGCGCCCAAGGCGCAGTGCGCCCGCCCCGAGCGCCGCATGGGCGGCGCACGCGGCGTCTGCGGGTCAGCGCGCCTGCGGCGCCCGCCCACGCGGGCGGCCGCGCATGGGCTGCCGACATTTTTTTTAATTTAAAAAAATTTGCTTTTATTTTTAATTTATTGTGTGCAGGAATAATAATATATATTATATATATATATATATATATATATATATATATATATATGAAAATGCACAGTAAATTAAATCGGATTTTATCTAGTATGTTAATTGTGTTATCTCGATGGTAAATGTCAAATGTTAAATTTTATTTAACCGTGTTGAATTTACCGAGGTGAGATAATTACTATTTACCTTGAGATAAAATGGTAATAATTGAAGTTACTTCAGTAAAATTTAAGTTTTTAAAATTTTTAATTATTAGATAATTAAAAATTTTAAATTTTAAATTTTATTGAAGATAAATGTAAAAACTTTAAATATTTGAATTTTAATTATTAGATAATTGTTAAATTCAATTTTTGAATTTTAGAAAATTGTTAATTGAGGATAATTACATTATTTTAAATTTATTTTTAAACAAAATTATTGGATAATTAGTTTGAATTTAAATTTAAATTTAAATTATTGACATGTTTAAAATTTGAATCTAAATTTGATCATTGGATAATTAAATTTAAATTTAAATTTAATTAATTATCTCAATTACATGCCCCTGTAGAAAATGATGGTTCTTTACGTGCTCTACTTTATTTACCTTGTATTGGCCTGCTTGTGTGTTTAATTTTAGTTAATCATGCTTTGATTTTTAAAATTAAACAAAGCTAGCCTATTTTATTTGCACATCCCATTTTTAAATTCAAAAGTAAGGTTTATTTTCAGAAAATAACCCTTGATTGATTTTATTTGAATGGGTTGACAAGTGATCATGGACTTAGATTAATGTAATTAATTGGGGTCTGCGAACCTCCTTTCTCTCTCTGTTGAAATTCCAATGTACTTCTATCTTCTTCAATTGTTGTACTCGCCCCGAGGGCTTCTGGAATTTTATTGATATGTAATTTACATTTTTCCGGTCTGCGTGCTGTGTAAAAGTTGTAATTACTGCGGCGTCGGAGTTTGAAAGCGCGGAGCACACCTGACGAGGACGATCCAGCTGCTTCGGAAGCGGGCCGGATGCCTTAGTTACATTAGGATTAAGTCCATGATCACTTGCGATTTATTTTTACATTGGATGCATTTATTTTGTGCAAACTACTAGGTACGGTAAATATATTGGATAAATTTATATTACCACCTAAGGTGAGATCAAGATAAAAATTAAATTCCCTCGCGATTGAATTTTAGATCTGGTAAGCGTGGCTCTAGGAGTCGTCGTGGCCCTCCATCATTATGGAGTGAATGAACGTCTTCATTTTATGGATTTGTTGTACTTTTCACAAGGTCCATGAGTTTGGGGGCGGGATTAAACTCCAAGGCTCGGCCTCAATGGGGTGAGGAATTGAACTCGGCTTTGTTGTGCTTTCCACAAGGGTCGGGTCATGAACTCATTGCTATGTTATAATGATGGTTAGATCTAACCGAGAATATCATTTGTTGTACTTTCCACGAGGGGATAATTTCTCGGGGGCCGAATATCGGATATTGCATTAGATGCAAGTGCCTATTGACTGCCCTTGAGATGGTGTATGGCTTGTTGTGCTTTTCACAAGGTCGTACATCAGTCTCGTTGGGATTCTGACCCACTAGGTTGATCTCGCTGATATCCCGTTTTATATACTGAGGGTTATATAGTCCGATCGAAAAATAGTGGGACTAACTAAGATAGAAAACCACATCTAAGTTAGAATTTGAACACATGCTAAGTTATCTTTTATTTCTTATCCAGATTACAATGTCGTCGTCCAACCCCCTCCGCGGCATCTTGGATGCAAATAGATTAACTGGACCGAACTACTCAGATTGGCTGCGTAATCTACGCATAGTCCTTACCGCCGAAAAGATTGCATACGTGTTGGACACGGTTCATTCTGAGCTAGCTCCTGATGACGATGAGGGCGAGTTACTGGCTTATGCCAAGTGGTCTGAGGACTCCTCCCTTGCCCAATGTTACATGTTGGCCTCTATGGCTCCCGAGCTGCAGAGGTAATTTGAAAAGACTGATTGTAGAAGCATACTTCTCAATATACGCCAGCTCTTCGGGGAGCAGGGTAGGATTGAGAGATATGATATCTCAAAAAGGCTTTTCAGGACACGGATGTCTGAGGGTTCATCAGTTTAGGCCCATATACTGAAAATGATGGAGTGGATTGAAGGACTTAATACATTGGGGTTCAAGTTGGATCTTGAACTATGCATTGATCTTATACTCCAGTCATTACCCGATTCCTTTTCTTCCTTCATCATGAACTTTAACATGAACAGGATTGAAGCAACTCTTCCAGAGCTGCTCAATATGTTAAAGAGTGCTGAAGGAACCATGCAGAAAGATAAACCATCTTCGTCTGTAATGATTGTTGGCCGGGCCAACAAGAAAAGGAAGGCCACCCAAATATCCACCACAAGTAACAAAGGGAAGGGAAAGAAAAAGGCCACGGGTAAGTAACTCGCCAAAGTTGACAAAGGGAAGGGCAAGAAGAATGAAAAGGAAGATAAATATTTTCGATGCGGGAAAACTGTGCATTGGAAAAGGAATTGCAAGGCAATTCTACCTGAAGGTATTTTTGTCATATACCTTAATTTGTCATATATGGAATCCACATCATGGGTATTGGATACTGGATGTGCATCTCATATCTACAATTCTGTGCATGTGCTGGCAAATAGAAGGCAATTGGGTAAAAATGAGATTGAACTGAGGATGGGCAATTGAGCTTTAGTTTCTACCAAAGCTGTCGGGACTGCACGCCTCAGTTTACCTTCAGGAGTCATTCTGGAGCTGAATGACTGTTATTATGTTCCTAATATTATTAAGAATATTATTTCAATCTCTGGCTTGTATAACATTGGATATACATTGACTTTTAATAGCACTGGGTGCTCTATAATGAATACTGGTTTGATAATAGCTAATGCTTCATTAGTCAATGGTATTTATGTATTAGATACATGTTCTAATGTTATGCAAATTTCCAATGCTGATGAAGTGAATTCTGCATATCTGTGGCATTGCAGACTTGGTCATGTAGGTGAGAAAAGAGTCTCTCATTTACACTCAAATGGGTATTTGAATTCGTTCGAATACAAGTCATTTGATACCTGTGAGTCGTGTCTCATGGGAAAAATGACCAAGGCTCCCTTTAGTGGACATGGTGAGAGGGCAGTTGACCTTCTCGAGCTCATACACTCGGATGTGTGTGGACCCATGTCCATGGAGGTAAAAAGGGGTCACCTCTATTTCATTTCTTTTATTGATGCCTTCTCAAGATATGACTATGTGTATTTAATGAGACATAAGTCACAAGCCTTTGAGAAGTTTAAGGAATATAAAAATGAAGTAGAGAAACAGACTGGTAAAAATATTAAGGCTCTTCGATCGGATCGAGGAGGTGAATACTTGAGCCATGAATTCACTTCTTATCTTAAAGACCAAGGAATATTTTCTCAGTGGACTCCACCGTATACACCACAGCACAATGTTGTATCCGAAAGGAGAAACAGGACCTTGTTAGACATGGTCCGATCCATGATGTCTATGTCAGGACTACCCTTGTCTCTCTGGGGCTATGCATTAGACACTGCATCATATTTATTGAATAGGATCTCAAGTAAATCAGTTCCTTCTATACCATATGAGATATGGAAGGGCAGGAAACCAAATTTTAATCACATTAAAATTTGGGGGTGTCCTGCCCATGTAAAGAAGAACGATAGTGATAAGCTTGAGTCGAGAACCGATAAGTGTAGCTTTGTGGGATATCCAAAGGAGACATTTGGATATTATTTCTATCACCCTTCTGAGTAAAGAGTCTTGGTGGCCAAGAGAGCTGTATTTCTGGAAAGAGAATATCTACTCCAGAAAAATAGTGGGAGCCAGATAGAATTGGACGAGGTCCAAGAACCACAACCCATAGACACAAACTCATTAGATGAGATTGTATCGGTTGATGCTATTCAAGGTGAAACACAGACACTGCGGAGATCTGGTAGATTACCGAGAGAACCTGAGAGATATGTTGGACATGTCTCAGAGGGGTCCTCTAAGGTATGTATTGATGAGGATGAAGATCCTCAATCCTACCAAGAGACGATCCGTAGTGTAGACTCCGAGAAATGACAAGAGACAATGAATTCAGAGATTCAGTCCATGTACACCAACAAAGTTTGGAACATAGTTGATGTACCCGAAGGGAAGGTCCATATCGGCTGCAAATGGATTTTCAAAAGAAAAATCGGTGCAGATGGACAGGTTGACACATACAAGGCTAGACTAGTGTCGAAAGGATATCGTCAAAGGTAAGGCATTGACTATGACGAGACTTTTTCGTCGGTATCCATGGTTAAGTCAATCAGAATCCTCTTTGCCATTGCTGCATACCTGGATTATGAGATCTGGCAAATGGATGTGAAGACAACTTTTCTTAATGGAAATCTGTCAGAAGAGGTGTACATGGTACATCTTGAAGGATTCACCTCCAAGCTACATCCTAATAAGGTATGCAAACTTCAAAGGTCCATTTATGGATTAAAGCAGGCATCTAGAAGCTGGAACTTAAGATTTGACGATGCTGTCAAATCTTTCAACTTGATTCGGAATGAAGATGAACCCTGTGTTTACAAGAAGGTCAGTGGGAGCTCTGTGACCTTCTTGATCATTTATGTTGATGACATCTTACTCATTGGGAATGATGTAGGGATGTTGACATCAACTAAGTCTTGGTTATCCAAGACCTTCTCCATGAAAGATTTGGGAGAAGCATCCTATGTGATGGGCATAAGGATATATCGAGATAGATCTAAAAGGATGCTAGGATTATCCCAATCCATGTACATAGACACTATCCTCAAAAGGTTTAGGATGGAAAATTTCAAGAGAGGTCTTATTCCCATGAGACATGGAATTTGCCTATCCAAGGGGATGAGTCCTAAAACTTATGAGGAGGTGTCACACATGAATAAAGTACCCTATGCTTCGGCGATAGGGTCAATCATGTATGCAATGCTATGTACACGGCCTGATGTTGCCAATGCTTTAAGCATTGTCAATAGATATCAGGAAAATCCAGGGGAAGAGCACTGGAAGGTAGTAAAGGGCATCCTTAAGTACCTGCGAAGGGCTAATGATCTTTTTCTGCTTTATGGAGGAGAGGACCTATAGCTTAGAGCTTACACAGATTCTAGTTTCCAGTCAGATCTAGATGACTGTAAATTCATGTCTGGATTTGTATTCATGTTGAATAGAGGGGCAGTCAGTTGGAGAAGCTCCAAGCAAGATACGACTGCAGATTCAACGACGGAGGCGGAATATATTGCTGCAGCTGAAGCTGCTAAGAAGCCGTCTGGATGAAGAAATTCATCTTGGAACTTGGCGTAATTCTCGAGATATCAGCTCCCATCCCATTATTTTGTGATAATAATGGGGTCATCGCCTAGGCGAAGGAACCGAGATCTCACCAAAGGTCGAAGCATATTCTCAGGCGCTTCCACCTTATTCGGAAGATTGTTGATCAAGGAGATGTGATGGTAGAGCATGTACCGTCAGAAGACAACATAGCAGATCCACTGACTAAGCCTTTGACACAGACTGTATTTGAGCATCATCGGGATAAGATGGGTCTCAAAGTTGTGGACAATTGGCTGTAGTTCAAGTGAGAGATTAATTAGTGCTGGTGTGCTACATGCCAATTTAGGGTCGGATAGACCCGATATATGTATGATCTTATTCATTATTAATAAAGTGGTATTTGAGCGTAATATGTGATTGTGTCACTTTACGTTCTCCCTAGGATATGTGGTTGTAAAGTCAACTCGAGATGAGATCTCGATTATGAGACTGACTTTACATGAACACATACCTTAAACTGTTCCTGGTTGGAGGGTAATCACTTGGGGACTTTGATTACTTATTAAACCAATACACATGATGTGTCAGTGACCAGGCTCATGGTCATTGGTGCGGGGCACCAACACATACATATGTGTAGGTGTATGTCCTTGGAGGATGTACACTGAACTGATCCGCTATTGGATCTTCAGATGGTTGACTATACCTAAAGTCAACTGAAGATCCAACGTCTCAGTAA